>JAHXJK010000196.1:0-597687 GCA_019395245.1 Botrytis pseudocinerea | reverse complement strand
AGAATCTTGTTGAGTGATCTTGGAGATCTCATATTGAAATACAACGAGACAATAGTGGAATTGCTGATAGTTGTCGTTGACAGTTTCGCAGTTAACTCATCAAAGGTTTGGTGAGACAACTTTAAAGCCGAAACCCTTTTGCCTCTTGTGTTGGTACCAATATGCGAAAATGAAAAAGCAGTTCTCTTGGTGCAACTCTGTGGAGAATACGTCAGGAACGCACAGAGGAAGAGCCTGTTAGATTGTTCTTACATTTTTTTGAATGAAGGAAATTGTTGGCTTGGTTTTCAAGTCTGCGTTGATTGAAGAGCTTCTTAGCATTTTTGAGGCAAGCAACGGGCCCAGCCCGTTGTGGAGCTATGGGAATATATTAGTATGATATTCTGCAGGAGATTCAACTCAAGAGTGTATTCTCTCACCATTCTTGTACACGACATAGTGTCGGAGTTGTTGAAATTGTGACAGTATGAAAGATTTGAAAGTGTCTAAAGATTGAGGAATAAAATTTAGAAAACAGAAAGTCGGAGCTCAAGTACCTTTTTAAGACTGAAAAATATGTCAGGTGAGCAATTCACCTCCTCGAGCAGCTTGCTCACGTGGCCTTGTTTTGATCTCGTCTCGACTCAAGACTTTAGTGGTGATATAGACCAACATTCGTTGTTTCATATTTGAATCTATCAAGGTCCTTTTCTTGACATGTCTACAGGTTTCCTATTCTGTATACGTCATCTTTAGATTTAGTTCTTAATACGTTGATCAATCATAGGACCGAGTTGATCAAGCTCATAATAAAATGGAGAGAGTGTCCTTCACTGGTGAAACACGTGTTCAAATTTTCTATTTCTACACTTGGTTTGAAGATGAGTCATTAATGAGCAGATATAAACAACTTTCTTCCTCATCTGAACATAAACTCTCCTGGCTCAGGCTTGCAAGCAGTCTTGTATTCATATCTTTTCAGGTAAAAGCTTAAGTCTTTCTCCCTGTAGTTATACATCATTCTGGACAGCAAGGCCATTGGCATTGTTTCTCTACTTGAAAGTTGAGGAACAGCAAACTTTGAAAGCATCAACATGTTCACGATAAGCAACTGTGATTCTCGGGTATTCATCAGTTATTGTCTGTTAAGCTGACGTTTGTGTTTATGTTGAATGTGTGCCAGTGAAAGGAAAACCCACATTTCACAAACACAAACATGGATGCTGAGAAGTTAGTGTGGAGAATTGCTCCTAGGTAGAATGAGTGACTTGCCTTTCAATGCAAAGATCGCTCTGACCAAGTAAGCATTTTTGTCTTTCTTTGTTCATTACCATGATATCAAACGTCAAAATTCACATTCAAGAATTCCTCTTGAACACTGAACACTGAACACTGAACACTGAACACTGAACACTGAACACCGAAATCAGAATGTCAAATATAGATCGATAATGAACTAACTTTAAGGCATTCACTCCCCCTTTCACATCTGGTCAGATGATACACGAGGATAAAAGTAAAGTAGAGGAGAAGCGAAAGCCGAAACCCGAGACGAAATAAAATAAGATAGTGAATCGTCAGAATGAGAAGACTCGGTTAGTTATGTTATTTATTCTTCGAGATTGGTTAGGAGAGAGAAAGAATCTTGATATCTACTTCATTCACTATCTTTGCTTGTGGAAAATTGATCTTGATGCTCGCGTGACACGTTCCTAACTTCGAGATGGTGATTGGGTGGATTGGATTCTGGTTCTGTTTTTATACACTACGTACATAGCCTCAGGGAGCTTGGATTTCATGGCCAGCCCCCATCTCTTTTTTGGTTTATGCAATGAATGAATTACATCAGGTCATGAGTGTGAATTCACGTTGTCATGTTATGAATCATTCATGAGAAGTGTTGGAATTTCAATAAATGATGCTATGATTTTCACGATGTCCCGATATACAAATTCTATGGAATTAACGCCTATTAAACCTATCTTAATATCTATCCAAATCTATTCAAATCTATCACGTTTTGACTCCAGTCTTCTCTTTCTCCACTCTCGTCTATTTTTGTAAGATTATTTTCTTCTTCTCTATCTTCGCCCACTTATTTCTTTCCCCTCCCATAAGCCTCTTTAGGTAGGAACGTCACCGCAATAACCAATCCTATCGCAACAGATACCTCAAATACCCAGATGAAATACCCCCAGAGGATCTGATGCGTAACACCATACGCGAAGATGATGGTAAAGAGAGCGGGGACGAACGCGCGGGTGCCGCTTGTGACGGCGAGTGCGATGCTGTTGAGGGTGCCGAGAGTTTCGGAGGAGGGTGCAATATCATTGAGGGCTAGTTGGCCACATGCTGCAGGGAGGTTGTTGTTAGCTTGAATGGGGGAGATTGGGGTTATGAGAGTGGGGAGAGACTTACTAAACGCCATGCTAACGCCTACCCCCATCGACATACTTATTGGATACACGACCCAAAAAGCCGTCTCCCATCCCATGCGCAACAGGAAATTTGCAAAAGGGCAAAAGGCGAAGAGGAAAGGCCAGAAGAAAGCGCACGCGCGCAGGATACCAACGGTACCGATACGTTTGTGCAGGGGAGGAAATACGACAATCATCCAGAAAGCTTGCGAGAAACCTGCGAGAGCTATGAAGAGAGAGATGCGGAAGGGTGAGAAACCTAGACCGCCGAGGGAAACGGGAGTGAACCAGAAGAGAGACAGTACTGTTTGTAGGCAGAAGGTCAGCAGTGGGAAGGGAAAGAAAAATGCAGAGAAAGAAGTGACACGAACCAGATGTGTAAATTGTACTCATGAGATTGACATGGCACGAAATGTAAATACATCTCGCCACGCCGGGGAATTTTAGAAGTTCTCTCATGGACATCCCATCGCGCGCTCCTACTTTCTGATACTTTTTCTTGCCCAACGTCTGCAACCTGATTAGTGATTTGAGTTTCTCCCGCGGACATGATGATTAGCTCACCTCCTTGATGTAGAACGTAGCAACCAATGTTGAGCTTAACGCAAACAATCCCGTGCAAATTGTTGGAAGCGCAAAGGGGAATTCCTCAAAGAATTTTACGCCTCCGAAGAGAGACGGATATTGTTTCGCTGGTTCGGACATGGCACCGCCTTGAAAGTGTTAGTCATTCCACCGAATTCTCACATATCTACTTGGAGAAGATTTCCTTAATTACCAATCATCGGTCCAAACAGAATCCCAAGATTGCCCGCGACGGAAAAATAACTGAACGCTCTTGCTTGAGTTTTCTTGGTGCTGTTTTCGGAAATCATGGTTCGGATGGTGCTTACACCCAAAAGATTAGCTTACGAAGCTCCAGACACGATTAGATTAATCCCAAGACCAAAAAACTCACACGATAGTCCCTGCGAACAGTCCGGCGACACATCGAAACATGATTAATTGCCCTATGCTCCTGCCGAACCCGAAGATACCTGTCGCGAATGAGATGCCCAGGAGTGAAATGATCATGATTGGTTTGCGGCCGAATTTATCCGAGGCGCGGCCCCAGTGAACCATGAGAAACATTTCTGTGACGGAGAAGAGCGATTCCTATTTTTTAGTTAGTTACTCGATTGTAGTCGTAAGCATATATTCCCAACGCGCTTCTGCTCTTCTCTCCAGTCCCGCACGCTTCCCTTCCCTTCCCTTCCCCCAAAAACGAAGCCAACAGAAAAAACTCACAATCAACCCCGAATAAAACCCCACCTCACCCTCTCCAATATCACCAATCTCCCACAACATCTGATTCAGAAACGCAAAGACGGAGAAAAACGCGACCGGCTCCACCAATCGAACATAACAAAGCCCGAGAATCTGTCCGAGAGGGAGCGGCGTATCATCATCTTCATCATCTTCATCTCCAAGGTGTTCGTCTCCCCCCTCGCCATCTCGATTCGACCCAACCGCTTGATAAACCTGTGATCCCGTGATCAAGGCATCCTGAACTTCGGTGGGTTCGGTGAGAGGCGCGAGGAGGGGTTCTCGTTCGTTGAGTAGGGAGGTGTGGGGAGACATGGTACGGATATGTGTCTCCTTATTACCACCCTGGGTGTATTGTGAGGGTATATAGAAGTTTGATTGTTGAATACAAAAAAGGTGAGGAATTTGGAGATTCAAATATTAGTTCGAGACGTTGGACCCTTTGCTTAAGTAATACGAGGCTTATCTGAAAGACACGGGATGATTAGTGTTGATTTTTAGCGCTGGTGTGCTTTGTGCTTTGTGCTGTACGCTAATTACTAGTTAGGGGTCTCGCTGTTCACTCCAATCACGCCTTATTCCGTCAGAGCCGATGAGAACTATTGCTCGTAAATACGCTGTGTAGCGATTTATTTTGGTTTAATGGTGATATGCAATCGTTGCCGCTAGATCTAATATGGATGTTTCAAGAGACCTTTCGTGCTCCTGTTGAAGAACCAGATATTAAAGCTGGTTCTCTCGGAGCAACAGCGAGCAAAAATAGAAGAGGTGTAGCAAATGTGGTATTGTGGAGATATTCGTGAAGACCCTCATGTGATTGATATTATGATCGACGGTATGCTCGTCATCTTACATATGGCTTGAGATTTAATGTATGCTATACACTTGCGCAATACTAACCGTGAGAATCTAATACGTTTGGCTACCTAGATGCCAATGGGTTTGCGAAGGTGAAGGGTCAGTAACATCCATCTAAAGGTGCATGCAGACCCAATATTAATTGATAACATAGATATGTACCCAAGCATAGTCTAAGCCAAAAGTCTTGGGGATCGTTATTGTATTGACTTATGGCCACTCCTAATGTATTAACAACGCATTCAAAAAGGTCCATCGCTATCGGGGCAAGCATAACCTAATGTTGCACTTCCACTTCTCAGATAACAAACCTTTTGCTTCGCACAAGCCTCTGTGCTACAACTCTCCGTCATTGTGGAACTTTTCGTCTCCAGGAAATTATAAACTTCTACTAAAGTGTTATTTGCCAACATATCCTCGGTTACTCCATGCCAGAAAGCTCCATCCAGAGGAGCATTTATAGGCCAAGTGGTATTTGGATCGTACACTTGGCGCGTATCGTACTCAAGCTCCCACGTTGGCGTTGCCCAGGAGTTGGCGTTGGACATATTGGCAAAGTAGGTTTGAGAATTAACGACTGAGAAAGTCGAAGCATCGACCTGAAGATGAACCCATCCAGCATTGAGTCCGGTGAGAGGGGTAATAGAAGGTCCTACATATGCAACTTGAATAGGGTTATTGTAATCCACCAAACTGGTATTGCGAATGATCGAGGATGTGTTGCTAGAAATTGTCGAGTTGGGTAGGTAATCATAATAGATCATGAGCTGATCCTCGTGTGTGTGACCAAAAAATATTCCAGCGATTGTCGATGGAGAGAATCGAGCAACAATACTGTAGAACAAAGCTGTGGGATTGGGAAGCGCATTTGTGCCGTCATATCCAGGAAGAACATGTCCGATGATCCAAACACGTTGGTCCATATCCTCCGATTTTTGCAGCTCGTTGGCAAGGAATGTGAGAATTCCAGAAGTGTCTGGATTTGTCATGTTGAAAAAGTTGAAGATATTGGCCGTGTACCAAAAATCTGTATTGATAGAAATAATTTTCAAACCTTGAGATGTGACCGTAGCGTATGCACCATAGTGGTTTGATGCGTACTGAGCCGCTTCACTATCAATCCATCCATTTTTCAGCCATAAACTGGACAACAGATTATAGTTCCAAGAAAACGCATTGGATTGCCCCGTGGAGTTATTGATGGAGTTCGGAGTATTCAGAGCCTCCGGAAGAGAATCGTGATTTCCTAGGGTCGCAAAGATAGGACTGTTCTTCATCTGAGCCTTAAAAGTTTGGTAGGTAACCGTCTCTTCATACTCTACATAGGCTCGACTTATTTGATCGTCATTATCGTGGCTTACAATATCGCCAGTAAATATTGTGAATGCCACATCAGACCTGTTGATAAATTGGTCCATAGTTGAAAATGCAGAGAGAGCAAGGTCAGGAGGGGAATCGCAATAGAAGTGTCCAAAACGAGATGCCGGTGTAGATGGGTTGTCGCTCGTCGTGTCAAGGTCAGTATTGGTTGAATATGGTCTGCAGCACATATACTGTGAGCAATTAGCTTCGCTGCCAATGTCATATCGTGAGTCTAAATGCCAATCAGAGAGATGTAGAACATCTATGGTTTGGTCTATTGTGATGTCAGAATTAACCTACTTATAGTTGACTGAGGCATTAGAACTTACTAGATGGCGAAGGAGCTGTTGTCTTATTTGCTGGTTTAGGTTTAAAATATGCAGATTCATCGATAGGAATCGTCGCGGGTAAACTGCAAGTATCCCATACATAGAAACAGTAACCTTGCATATCACCGGTAGCCATGCTCATTTTTGCAAACAATTGTGCAAGATACGGACCAGTCCCACCAATTCCAGAGTATTCCTCATAACAGGTCTCTGCGTAGATGCTGTCATAAACCTTTGGAAAAGTTTCACAGGCACGAATAAGAAGATTTACAATTGTCTCAACAGGTTGCATGATTGCTGCAAGATGCATAACTTCGGTACCAGCAATACATTTTGCGCAGTCGGTTGTGAGTCCATTTCCATTCACAATTCCTTGAATCTCATTGAAGATATTATCCTCAACTTCCTCTTTGCTAGTGGTTGTTAGGACTGCAACACGAGAGGAATGAACAATCATACCTTAAAGTAGGCAATGGTACTGGGACAGGAGAAGTTTCATTGTAAGAGGGCACAGGCCCAGTACCATTGTAGTAAAGAGCTGGGCCTCCAGCAGCGTTCGGAATTGTATTTGTGATCGTCTTATTCAATGCTTGGGGGCTTGACGGGACGGATCGCCGCTTATGACCTTTATGTGCTGCTGTGACTGACAGTAGCGATAGCGCAGTCAAAGCTACCGGGAAATGCATTTTTAGATGAAGAACAGATCAAACCAGTGGAAGACGAGAGTATATCGATAAATAGGTGGGAAGAGAAATGCACAATACTTATCTGATTGGAGACAAACCTACCGTTCCATGATAACCACCTCAACACAGCACGTGGCTTTGACTGTATTGGTCAATCGCTGTCTAGATTGCAACTTGTGAAGTAGTCGTCACTCATGCAGCTTCCCACGGCCGGAACCACAAATTGGGAAGGTGGTTCCTGACAGAAAGCTTCATTTTCGGGAACGGTTCTAAGACTACTGCATCTTCCCCGCAAATCCAGAGACACCCACGCTCGAGAACAAGTATTCAAGCAAAAACCAACAGTCCAGACCCAAGCGCTTCACAAATTCGAACACGCACGTTTATCGTCAGAGGGCTTAGATTGGTCCAGCTGGACGTATCCCGAAGCCCCGATCGAATGGGAATTACGTACCGACAATATGAGAATGAGAGATTGTGACTTATTACTTACCGATATAAAAGGATAGCGGTGAGAAGATGGGCAGAAATCTCCAATAGTGCTAGCTTATCGGGGCCAGCCGACTGGGCACATCCACCACCACGCATGATTGCTTATCTTACTGAGCATTGTGATAAGTCAAGCACACCGGCGAAAGACAACAAGATTTCTTTTTACTATAACATTATATTAAATCAGCGAAAAGCTTTCAACGTCTATAATCCTGGCATCTCGCAATCCCATTGCTGTGACAGCGAATTGGTGGTATACACACATCTCAACCAGAGTCATGGAATGCACATGGCGAAGGTGTACAAAAGCAAACACACAATACATTCCCGGTGACCCCACCTCAGGTTACTTCAGAGGTATGAATGCTAGATGGGCACTTGCTGATTCTATAGGCAAAATTCTGGAATTTCAATGAAAAGTCTTTATTTGTATAGGCAAGAACTTTTGAGGCGAGGCAAGATAGCCTGGCTGACTGACTGTCACTTCGTAAGTTCTCAATGTCCAAGTTGGACTTAGAAATTGGTGGGGAAAGTGTATTGAAATCATGACGTCTACGAGTCAAATGCCAACGCTACAAGCTTAACGAAAGTATATTATACTGTGCGTCAAAAATCACATATTTCGGTTCATCAGTACTGTTGATCTATCACTCTCTTCTTTCTTAATCAATAATCTCTTAATTGTATAATCTATCGGTACTCAGCTTGCAAAAGAAAAGTCTTTTTCATTTGGCTGTCTTGACGGTTTTCACCCCGCCACGCCCGCCACGATTCACAATGGCCTCCTCCGGTCAAAGAAAACATGTAGTGGTGATTGGAGCTGGAGCTGCAGGAATGTCATGTGCTGCTACTCTTGCCCAGCATCCAGAAAAGTTCAAAGTTACCATGATCGAAAGAATGGGTGTAACCGGAGGCCAAGCAACCTCCATAGCCCTTGACAAAGAGAAATTTGGCACCGACTGGATGAACGATGGTGTCCAAGGTGGCTCACCGATCTTCAAACATACTTGCCACTTCTTCAAACAGTATGGTCACGAAGCTCAAGGCATCAAACTTCAAGTCGCATTTGGGAAAGGCGAAGACGGATTCTGGACCAATTGTTTCCCGAGTCCTCTTGTCGAACGCTTCTCAAGCGATATCAAAAAATTCGGCAAGGTGCTGAAGATTATCAAATGGTTGATGCCTGTAATGGGGGTAATACCCATCCGAATCATGCTCAAGATGTTCTTCTTCAGCAAGGACTTTGGAGATAAAATGGTGTATCCTCTCATCGCTCTGTTTCTCGGTACCGGCAACCAAACAGCCAATGTATCGTGCGCCATCTTGGAGCGGTTGTTCGATGACAAGAATATGAAACTCTGGGACTATGATCCAGACACACTTCTTCCGAACTTACCTCAAATGTTGACATTCCCTAATCTTCATAACTTCTACGAAGATTGGAGAAAAGATCTTGAATCAAAAGGTGTAGATATTCGTCTCAACACTGATGTCACGGAGATTATTCAACGGAGCGAGAAAGGGGTTGTGATGAGTACGAGACCGTTTAACCCCGATGCAAATGACAGAAAGGGGGAACACACAGGGCCGACTTCCAAATCCGAAACATTTGATGAATTGGTAATGTGTGTCTTAGCCGATGATGCACTCAAAATCCTTGGGAAAACTGCCACTTTCAAGGAGAAACTCGTGCTTGGAGGAGCCAGGTAAATTATTACATTCATGTCATCAGCGTTGTAAAAGCTCATAAGCTAACCATCTCATTAGATTCTACGATGACATAACAGTGACCCAGTAAGATTCTCCCTCACATTCCTCCTTTTCACCTCTTCCTCGCCCATACTCCTCATCAAGATACTAACAAACCCTAGTTCCGATCACGAATACTTCCGCAAACACTACGAAACCGAATTCGACCCCTCTCTCTGCGCCGATCCAAAATCTCAAGCCCAAAAAGACCAAATCGCTTTTTCAAAAGGCGAACGACGTGGTGTCGATAATGAACCTAGTGGTTTTCGACCCATGTATTATACCAAATCCTACGCACACGACCCTAAAAAAATCGAAATGTCTTTTGAGTACTCTCTCCCCCCTTCCCCTTTCTATTTCTTCATTCCTCAAACTAATATACCTCTCCAGCTGCACAAACTACCAACATCAATTCCGTCAGGACCACGACACAGAAACTGCACCTGTCCCATATGATCGTCACGTCTTCCAATCAATTTTCCTCGACGCCTCGAATCGCGAATTCTGGACCATCGATGAAATTGCTCCAGAAAAAGTGATTGAGAAGAAGTGGTGGCATCAACTCGGTCATCGCTGGCAACATTATGCGAGGGTTGTGCCCGGAATGATGTTTATCAATGGGAAGAACCAAACGTGGTTTGCAGGAAGTTGGACGCTTGTGGTATGTTTTCCTTTTGCTTTCCCATTCTTTTCCTCTCCTCTCCTCTGGATAGGGGAAGAAGAACATCAATCAAAATCACACAACTAACAACTCACCAGAACATGCACGAATTAGCCCTCGTATCAGGCATAGCAGCCGCATATCGACTCGGCGCTGACTACGTGAAATTCGACGATTTCGCCGAGGAATTCTTTGGTAACTATATGCTTGTATCCCATGGCTTTAGATACACGGCGGAAGAAAAGAGGAGGAAGCAGAAGAAGCAGTGAAAGGTCGTAGGGGAGTTTTGTATATATCTGTAAGATTATCTAGCTATTGAGAGTAATGCTTACTTTCTTATTTGCTCCTGTTTTGAAAATATCAAAGAAAGAAATGCGCCATGGATTTTCATCGCAATTCGAGTCTCTCGATTGGAAGATTACTAGGTGTCATTTAACAGAGTTTGTTCTATTCGTTGAGTGTAGAATATTGTGATTCATCATACGAACTTCTTTCCACAACAGTCCCGCCGATCGACAAGGCTCCAGACATGGCCTAGAATCCATCCGACCAAATGTGAGCGGCAAGTCTCTTAAATTACCATTCAAGAAAAACATTCGTGTTTTTGGTTACCACATTCACAAATTTAACACATATTTCTTTAACAGAAAACTACGTCTAACAATGTGCAAGAATCCTCAAAAGGTAAACTTTATTTTGCCACAGTGTTTCTAAAGCACACATAACGTCTAGTAGAACTGTATAAATTATTATTTATTTGTGCTGCCTTAATCTGTTGCCAACGAGGTGGCAATATACTCTGTAACCAAAGTCAAGCGATACCCTATATGCACAGTGACATGAATTGGTAATAAGACTAGCTCGGCTCATACTAGGCTTCGCTCCGCTGGTGTTTGTAGATCAGAGCAGCTTGATCAATATCCAGCAAGAATTCGGGTAAGATATTTCTGATTGACATTAATCCGCCCAGACAAGGGATCATCCATTCTCTTGTCACCTCCAACGACTACCAGACCCAGTCTTCTTGAATTTCAGACCCCGTGGTTCCACTACTTGTAAACTGATGTGTCTGGACAAGGTTCCATGCTGTCAGATTTACAAAGAGCTCGAACAATCCCGCATTGCCATCTCCAACTGAAACCTACGAGATATATTCCGATCTGGTCCCAGGCTAATCCCAGAGATGGCTTTCAGGTTTTGCGAGAATTGCATACAAAAGCGCATAGTGGCAACAGCTGTAGAAGACGCAGTTTGGAAGTGCGCTGTTGTAGTTCATAAAATAGTGCCAACAACACTATGTAATGTCTTAAAAAGGCCCCGTGTGTTCAAAGAGCATGTCCCTTTGATCAATGTCCCCAAAGACAGCGAAGTTATCTTTACAACGATACATCCTGTCAGAAGATATTGTCGGGGGCTGGAGAATATTTTCTTGCATCAAAATGCGATTATTAATCGCGTGCACCCCCGATTAAAAGCGATATCCATCTCATCACAAAGAATTCTGAGCTTCCTCCTCGTTCAACGTCTTCCTGTCTCTCTTCGTAACCTCCCAGCAGCAGTTGATGGAGCAGGTTCAGGCCATAAAGATACAGCGTCTTCCATTTCCTCTAAGAACGTCGTGCTGTTGTGAATTGAAGTACCTCCCAAGACCACTCTAATACCTGGCGAAGAAGCATTTATTTGAGATATACATTTTGCCTCTTCAAAAGTGGCTCCACCAATGATGAAAATAACAATATCCTGAGGCTTATCTCGAGTTGTTCCCCCACCTTCAACGAAAGGATATTGCTGATCCCGTAACTTTCCCTTGATTAGATCTTGAAGTGTCAGCTCGAGTCGTGGTGAATGCTGCGTGTAGACATTTTCTACACCCTTCAGCCCCTTAAATCGGTCCCGAGCTCCAGAGAATATGTTTGATGATTCGAACATATCGGTAATACCTCCCGTCGATTGATTCAGTTGCAAAGAAGAATGGTAGATGAGGAGCTTAGCTACGAGGTCGATGCGTCTTTGAGGAACGTTTCCGGCTGCGCCAAGGAGATCGACAAGAATCGGTAATGCATTTGACGGATGTTTCTCGTATCTAAGCGAATACAGGGCAACCAATCTCAGCTTGTTGTCGGGAGTAACAGTTGGAGACTGAATTAATCTCTGTACGTTCTACAATGCTTGTTAGTACATGGGAGGTAGCGTCAAACGAGAACTGTTAACTAACTTTGAGATCACTAGCATGAGCATCGTTACACGCTAAGCTCTGTTCGACTTCACTGACTTCCAATAAACTATCTGAACCAACCATTCTACTCAATTCACCAACAAGAGTGACATGTTTACTGACGTTGCCAGAAAGCTTGCGGAACTCGGGGTATTCTTCAATGAAGCGCTTCATATCAGCTATTGATTCGATATTTGAGCTGTTTTTGGTTCTTGATTGATATTGCTCGACATAATCTTTGATATTGCCGCCAAGATCACCAAAGTTGAGATACATGTTCTTCTTGAAGAACGGATCCTGGTCTTGCGACAAAACTACTTCTCTCAACTCGGGACGAATTTCTGGTACCTCGCTAAGGTCAACCCGCCCATTTTTTATACCAAGAAGTTCGTGAACCATAGCTTGATATGTCCATTGTGTCAAGAGTGGAGTTATAGGGTCGTCCCGTCGATCTAAAATTAGCAAAATTGGAGGAGTATCCACTTTCCTAAAGTCAAATAGTTGATCTTCTTGAGCAATGTGGTATCGTACTTCCGTAGCCAACTTCTTTGCCAGCAGACTGTTTTTTTCGTATCGAATAAGTGGCTTCTTCTTCAACGATAGTAACACCGCGATGAGCCCCTCGGTTGTACGCTGTAATGCATCTGGATTCCACATGTCTGGATTCGAACTCCATATTCGTTGCTTCGGGAATCCGAGATCAAATGTAAATAGATCTGGATTCACAACAATATAATCTGCAAAGTGCTCTTGAACTAGCTTAACCACTTCATGATCATCTGCTTCTGCCAATCGCTCCAGGGACGACTTCTTCACAACATTGCTGAAGTACACATTGTATTCACCATATTTGGGATCTCGAAATTCGTCAATTAAGAATTGTATAGACTCTGCCGACGGTCGAACGAAACACAAGCATTTCAGATGGCGCATTTTCTCCCTATTTTGGTTGTCCAATCGATCTATGAGGTATACTTCATGGTTCAAAAGCGCAGATTGTGTGATCGCTGTAGAGACAATGGACACGGTATCACTGTCCAGTAATAAGACCTTCATCTTCGCAGATGGTGTCCCAGAAGTTCCGTCCCCTGCAGACACCATCTTCGAGATGTACCCCGATACAGCTTGAACGACATCCATGGTGCTTATTATTTGGAGGTTAAGGTCGAATAGCTTGGAAGGTTTTAATGTCGAGGGCGCATGCGCCTGTGTTATTCCGTGTTGTATCGCCGTACGAATTGTAGATCTTTGCAGTGCCAAAATACTGTATGGACGGCCGTAACAGCTTTCATATACCTTCGTATCTATTACTGAAACAAGGCTTTGAATAAGGGTAGGTTGTTTGCCCGTTCGAAGTAGCTCTCCTCGTAAGGGTTACGTCAAGCTAGGACAAGGCAGAGGAAGCAAGGCTCGGGAGCGAGGCACGACCCTTTCCTATCCCACTAAATTCGATCCACCCCATCACCGCCCGGCAGAAAGCGAGCCATTGTCACATGTGCCATGATCAAACACGAACAAATAAATAATACCAAGGAAGTTCACAAGATACAAATATCTGTCATTCTGTCATTCTGTCACTCAAAACACAATTCTTACTTCACTGATGGAGCGACGGTAGCATCGCAACAACTTCGTTCGATTTACAGCACATTGAAACTACCCATCTCCAGCAATGTTACCATATATCGATGCTCGTAAGGCTTTACCTCAACAAAATGTGACGTAGTCTGACAAGTATCTATGCAGCTTTCGAATATGCCGCAGGCATCTTGGGAGCCTCGACTGATGAATGTATGTATCAAATCAAACAATACGGATTAGCTGTCAAGGATTTGGTTTCATTCTAACACCATACAGTAAAACTCATTACTTCCTTCCTCCTATCATATCCATTTGCAGGACTCTTGAAACGAGTTCCAGATTCGAGACCTGATTTGAAGAATTTCTTCATCATTGGGTGCGCAAACTACTCAAAAGGCACTCTCTCTTCCCAAGTTGCTAACCTATTGACTATCAGGGTTTCCTCGTTCTACCTCCTTGGGCTTTTCGATTTATGGGATGGTACAAGAACACTGGCTATCAGTTCCATCGGGACATACTGCATCGCAAAATATGTGCAAGGCCCTTTTATGCCATGGGCCGGCTTCGTATTTCTGATGGCACATTTGTCAGTGAACCAGCTGGCTCGACAATTTGCCAATAATCCAGGAGTGGTGGATATTACAGGGGCTCAAATGGTGTTGGTTATGAAATTATCGGCATTCTGCTGGAATGTTGCAGATGGCCGATTGAAAGATGAAGAATTGACAGAAGATCAAAAGGAAAAGGCCATTAAACAACTCCCAAGCTTGTTAGACTACGCTGGATACGTCCTCTTCTTCCCGTCTCTTTTCGCAGGTCCGGCCTTTGATTATGTGGACTATAAGCAGTGGATAGAAACCACAATGTTCGAAGTCCCTCCTGGCGTTGATCCTTCAAAGAAACCCCCAACACGAAAATTAAGAAAAATCCCAAGGAGTGGCACTCCGGCGATGTGGAAAGCTGCTGCTGGTTTGGGTTGGATCCTGCTTTTTTTGAAACTATCTGCTTGGTATTGGCCTGATCTCTTGACCGGCGACCAATACATGACTTATGGTTTTGCTCGCCGTGTCTTTGTTCTTCACATGGTCGGTATGACTGCTAGATTGAAGTATTACGGTGTATGGGCATTGACCGAGGGTGCATGTATCCTCTCAGGCCTTGGGTATAAAGATGTTGATCCAGTTACTGGCAAAGTTTCTTGGGACAGACTCTGTAATGTTAACCCATGGGGAGTGGAAACGGCCCAAAATACTCGCGCGTATCTTGGAAATTGGAATATGAACACAAATAACTGGCTTCGAAACTATATCTATCTTCGAGTTACTCCGAAGGGCAAGAAGCCTGGTTTCAGAGCTAGCATGGCAACTTTCGTAACCAGTGCTTTCTGGCACGGTTTTTTCCCTGGTTATTACCTTGCGTTCATCTTGGCCAGTTTTATTCAAACCGTCGCAAAGAGTAAGTCTTCTCCCCCCTAGTTCTAGGGATGATTTTTTAACTAACTATCTTTAGACTGTCGCCGTTGTTTCCGTCCCTTCTTCATCGACCCCAAAACATCTCAACCCACATCCCACAAACTCTACTATGACGTCTTCTCCTGGCTAGCAACTCAACTTGCATTCTCATTCACGGTCGCTCCCTTCATACTCCTTACTCTCCCCGCTTCATTCCTCGTTTGGTCACGCGTTTATTTCTACGCTGTCATCGGCACTGCCCTTTCAACCGCTTTCTTCGCTTCGCCTGCTAAATCGCATTTGATGAAGATGGTAAGCGTGAGAACTGGCAAATCTGATAAGGGATTGAAACGTTCAGCCAGTATGGAGAGCTTAGGGGGCAAGGAACCGGTTCTTGGATTACCGGCTGATCCATCGAGAGATCTCGACGAGGCAATTGAAGAAGCAAAAGCGGAGCTTCAGGCGAGGAAGAGAAAGGGAAATAAAGTAGAGTTGAAGTGAACGAACTTCTTAACTTGGAAGGAGTACAAAAATGTGCCTGAACAATCCAATTAGGGAGTTTTTAGGGATGTATATTGGTTAGATTTAGTATGATAAATACGAATATATACCGCACGTACACAATACGAGAGAAATTCACAATACATATATTATTTTAGAATGATTTGAATGATAATTCGTTCTTCATGAACATTAGAATTTCTTTATCTTGTTCTATCTATCAATCAATCAATCATGCAGTCCAACGTTGCATCAATATATACATCGCAAGCGCATATAGCGCCATCATCGCCTTTGCCATCGCATCACCGGTCCTGTGTAGTCCCTTACTTTCCTATGCATCCTCCTTTTTCCCAACCATCATCAATAATAAAAATTATCCAACATACATACATACATACATGCCACGCAAGCTTTTTCTTTCCGTAAAGAAAGGGTATAATGCTAATATATCATCCGCGCGCGCTAAAAATAAAATAAAGAGTAAAAGTGAAAATAAAAAATGTCTAGACCCATCTGTTTGTTGCAAGAGTCGTTATTTGGTCGTAAGAATCATTATTAGAGAGGGGGGTAGAGGGGCTCTACTCTAATATACAAGGGGTCGTTATATCTGTGTCGTGTGCCGTGCCGTGCGCCGTGTGCTGTGGGTCCTGGGTGTCGTGAGGATGAGAGGATATAGAGTGAGGTGAGGGTGGTGGAAAAGAGAAAGCGAGGGAGAAAGTGAGGAGGTGGATATGATTAAGCTGTGAATCAAGATGGAATTACCATCCCTTTCGGGTACCTTCGATAGCGAGGATGATCTGGTATGTATTAGCCTTCTGTGCAGCGATTGGAAAATAGACATGTCAAACTTACAATTGCAGCAATAATCAATAGTCCCACCACACTCATCCAACGATTAAGATTCCTCCACCACCTGGCACTCTCATACCGTGCCTCGTCCAACGGACCAAATTCCTTCACATAATCATTGTTACCGCGACTTTCTACATCCCGTGCTTGTGTAAGATGCCCGGTACTATCTTCGCGTTCGCGCATCTCATGAACGGGCTTCGTGGGAAGAGGGAGAACAGCGGCGATCATCCAGGTAAAAGGGAGGAGAAATCCAGTGATAAAGAGAACGACTTGGATGTTCCGACGGCCGAAAAAACCGCCCTCGGTTGAGAAGTTGATTTGCGGGGGCTCCCAGACAGACTGACGAGCGGCCCGGCGGTCGGTACGAAGATGTGGAGACCAGACGCTGGAGATGAGGGACCAGGTTCTGAGAGCGCCATTGCCTTGGGCCGCGCTAGGTACAGGGGTAATTTCCATAGACTGTTGAGAGAAACCTCGCATGTGTGGATGACCTTCTCGTGGACGACGACGAGGACTATATAATTCATCTGGGAAATTTTCTGTATTGGGCGAACCACTTCCATAACTGAATGAACCGTTGCGACTTGGGGTTCCACCGTTGGAACTCTCGGGTCTATAGCCTAAATAACGACGCTCTCCACTTCCATAGTAGAGTCTTGCCCATGTTGGGATTGAGTTTGCGAGGAAACTGTTGGAGCGGGTGCTTATTGAGGAGCGCATGGTATGTGTACGGGAAGTATCAGACGCACCAGCATTGAACATACCGGACAATCTATTCCTGGATGGACGAGTGCGCAGATCTTGCATGGCGGTGATTCCATCACCATATTCATCTTGATCGCCTATGACGGGAATAGACGAGCTGCTGAGGCCTCGACCAGCACGTGTCCAAGCCGGACGTGGAGGATCCACAGATTCGCTCCTCGATCTTGTTAAGGCATCTTCTATTCCATGCGACGAGCTGATACTGAGAACATTGCGACTGCCACGACTGGGTAGACCAAATACACTCCTTCTTCCCATGCTGTCGGACCAAGCTTGCGAGCCGCGTTCGGTGCCGGTTCCCTCGGACACGGAGAGCACAGTCGATAGCTGTGAGCTCCATTGATGCGGAGTCTCGATCATATGGGGACTCGTGGGGCTTGGCAACTCTGCCCATGAACTCAATCCTTTTGGCTTTTGAAGTTGAGCGTGGGTGGATAGATTGACTAATGATCCGCTCGCCACGATTGCTCGTTGTGCGTCGGGTTGTGTGTGAATCGTCGATAATGATGCTAGTGAATTAGCGCGGCTGTGGGCTGCACTGCGTAGCGAGTGATTTGATCTCGATTTCAATGTTTCTCGTGATCTTGACTTGTAGTAACCGAAATTATCGTTCGAGCTCTTTTTCGTTCTGAGGGCAGGAATACGAAGAGATTCTTGAGAATACTTAGGTGCTGGGCCCTGACCACTGGAAAGAGATATAGATCTGGAAAGATCCTCGTGGAATACGTAATTTTCGTGTTCGCTGGAAGAAGTGGTTGCTGCTCGAGCTCGAGGTCTATGGACGACTGATGAATTTGAATCTATATCAGAGTGTTGATGTATGCGGTAATTGGAGCCACTTGAAAATGATGCTGCAAGAAATGAATCGGCAATTGATTCAGAGCGTTCTCGGGTACGGCCACGATGAATTTCGTAATTAGTATTATCGCCAGTTGTGCTTGTAGATAACTGAGGTCTATGTTGGGGTCTGAAGACTACTGAAGTTGGAGTATCTGGTTCATGTATTTGATAGTTCGAGTTGGGATAATTCGAAGTCGAATAGCCAGAAGTGCTTGTGGATAACTGAGGTCGATGCTGTGGCCTGTAGATGACTGAGCCAGAGACAGATTCTTCGTGAATTTGGTAATTAGAGTTATCCGAGGTGCTCGCAGATGACGTTTGAGATGTTTGGGGTCGGTGAATGACAGTCCCTACAGATTCCTGATTTGATTCCGGGATCGATTCCGGGATCGATTCTTGAACTGATTCTTGAACTGATTCTTGGATTGACTCCTGAATTGACTCCTGAACTGACTCTTGGATTGACGCTTGGATTGACGCTTGGCGCGGACGATGGATGGTTGTTGAAGGAGTGGACTGTCCAAGAACGGATTGACCGTCGAGAACTTCAAAATTAGGTTGCGTGGGAGTTGCAGTAAAGACAGATTCGTAAGTCGGCGATTCTGGAATATGGCTGTAAACTTTCCAATTAGTGCCCTCGCTTGCAGTGGAGGTTGTTGAAATGAATGATGGTTTTGCAGAAAGATCGTGGAAGCGGGGCTCTGGTCCGTCTGAAGTTTCTGGCAAAGGAGGAAGAGGATAGTCGAACGCTGGACCTTTTCCCTTTTCTGGTGTTTTGGGGACTTTTCGAACACCACCTACAATCGAGAACTCCGAGGACGAACAGCTTATATGATCTGCAGATATTGACTTCCTAGGCGTTGCCTCACTAGGTGCGGCTGTGTATGTGGAGTCGGTATTGGTGCATGAGGTGATAGAATGATCCAAATCTTGTACAGACGATGATGATGTTTTAGTGGATAGAGACTGTGAGGTACCGTCGTCGTTGGGCAGTGGTTCATCTTGGGGTACGAGGGAAAATGTCTTTCCGTCCCCGACCTTGACAACAAGGCGCTTTCTTGACTGGGGTCTGGGCCTCGTAGAGGATCGTGTCGCAGGAGTAGCAATTTGAGGCGTGTTATGCGTTGCAGTGGACGTGCCTCTAGGAGTGGCTGGCAGTGGTTGCGTTTTGGGCATCTGGTGAAACTCGGCTGGATCGGGGCTGGAACCTTGCCTACCATAGAAATATTGACCTTTGCCAATAGAATGACCAGGAGAGAGAATATGGGCTGACTGGGTGGGAAGAGCAGATCGTGAATAAATTTGGTCATCATCATTCTTATTATTGAAATCATTGTCATGATAATAATCATTCGCTTGTTCTCCTTCATCATCCTCCAATTGTCTCAAAAGTTGAGGGGGTTCGGGCGGAACCAATCGGACCGCTGCTGAGCGATTCGTCTCTGAATCTGATCTTTTGCGATGGTGAGCGAGGAAAACCAATCAAGGTGAGGGAAACTATCAACGATCTAGATGGGATGAAGGTGGTAAGTTTGCGCGTACCTTGTATGCAAAGGCCTTCTGGAAGGAGAGTTTGACATCCCGAACTAAATTCCTAACAAATCAGACGCATATTGTGTCTCCATGCGCCGAGATAAGTTCGCAAATGCCTTCGTAAATGCCTTCCTTTTTTTGTTTGGGGTTAATGGTTTGGTTCGTATTCTTCTTGTCTCCTTCTGCGGGCCCTCCTTGGAATTGATGCTTGATCGCAATGGCAACGTTTTGCTAGTATGGTAACGAGTGCGTGCTATGTCTGCGACAGTAGTGAGCCGGTAGTTCGTCCCGTGTTTGGATCGTTTGTGTTTGTTTCCCTCTGAATGAATGTTTAATATAGATCGATCGTACTTCGTTGGTCGTGTTGCGCAGCGAATGGTTTCGAAGAGAGTGGGAAGAGTAGGATCAACCTTCTTGTATCGTCGTCGCACTGTATGTGGAGGAATGAGTGAGAAGTCAAAGGCGAGAATGGTCTCGGTATTAATGCTAAGTATATATAAAAAGAGTGTGAGGGACCAATTGGCTGATCCGGGAGCAAAACGTAGAGACAAAGATAGATGGAAAAGGGTCGAGAAAGAGATCGAGAGCGAGAGGGGGAAACGAGAGGATATCAAAGGTCTATACCAGATGTACAACTCATCGCGACGGTACATAAAATTTCATATTCGACAGCCATACCTAGGTAGCCAGCTTTTTCACCGCTGACTACGGAGAATAATGTAAGGATTTTGTCTAAACCTTGGAAAGATATGGTAGGTCTCCAATTCCAAGGCCCATGTCTAGAATTTTAGCGTACCGTCAATCCGTAAAATTATCCCTTGTGTCCTTGGAGAAGCTCGTCCGACAAGCGATTCCCAGGTATTATCCGTCCATCTAGCTGTTAGTAGTCACCAAGTAGTGGGATTAGAGGAGGAAAATAAGATGAACAGATAGACAGCGTGGCAGCCACAAATAGCTGAGTGAAGCCCAAGACGCCGAATGAGAGAGTTCCACACATCTAATCAGTCAATCATAGACAAATCCTATGGTCCAAAGAGGATCCCTTGGTCCTATACTCCGATCGAAATGTTTCCTGAATTAGACATTAGACGCAAGTGCAAATCTCAATGCACGCAGGAGGTATGCACTGTGCAGCGAACATGTAAAGACTACTGTCGGTGCCCCCAAATCGAAGGCAAACGATTCGACGGGCGTGGAGGCTTGAAAGGCTGCTAATTTAATGCCATGCAAAAGGAACCGTTGACTGCATACCACTGCAGAAATTTGCATAAGCCATGCCGTTCGGGGTAAGGTGGCTGCTGGCGCGTCTAATGGATGGGGAGATTGACCAGAATTATCTGCACGCGACAGGGGGAACGGGTTTCTACTTCGTTTTACCTTTGGCGGGAGAGAAGGGCGAGAGTACATACGGCGTACACAGTACGTGCGGATACGGGACAGCTACGATGTACACAGAGGTATCCAAACGTATGACGGGTCTGATACAAGATACAAGAAGTTGCTGCACAGTGTATGAGACACGATCAATCGAGAAAGCGCCTTGGGTTGCGATTGGAAGCGCGCGTGGCTATAGAAAGGGGTAATCGATAACTTTCACTCATCATTCATTTCTTCCAATAGTTCCAGAGTTTATTCGTTCATCTGAACCTTTTCATGCTTCCTTCCCATTACGCTCGCGCTACCCATCGTCATGCAAAACGGGTTTGTCATGGAAGAAACAAAGCAGCAGATCCAACCTCCAGGAAAACATCTTCTCCATCTCTGACCAGGGTTGGAGCATCGATGATTCTCGGTAGTGGATCCGGAAGCTCACCATCTCATTTGAATCATTTCCGTTTCCAAGCAAGCAAGCATTGATGAAGCTTGGACTGGGTCTCGCTTGGCCGTCTAGACAACGAAAAAAGCTGGCGAGTAAATAGATGGTGCGCATAAGGTTTCCTCTTAGCTTTTTGCGTGGTAGGAGGGAAGGTAAAGTTCTGTCATCCATCAAGCTCACGTCTGTCAACTGGATGTCTGGTGCAATTGCACAATTGATGGATGGATGGATTGACAGTTAGGCTGATGGGCCGATAGAGTCGCCCAAACTCTAAACTCCGACATAAAAATGAACCATTCAACACCACGGCGTTCCAACACGCTCCAACGGCGTTGCACTGTAATTTTGATAATCATACAAACGCTCTCTCCACGGAGAATACTCCTAGCATCTGAGTCCGGTGTTTTACAGCACTTGTCCTTGATTCTCCTTGTTCTGTAGATCGCCGGTACGTTTTTCGTTCCCTCGCAGACTGACCCTTCCATGCTTACCTGTCCCTTGCAACTCGTAATTTGTCCACACCACACGACCCAGTCCTTATGCTCCTCTGCTATACCGCGCAGGATCTAGAGCAAAGCCTCGGTGGGCCTGTGCCGTCGCCATAAATTTGCGTAATTGCCATGTAAGAGCGGCATCATTCGATTAATTGACGATAGATTGCGACAGGTCCTGTGCTGTCCGCCGTGAGGATGATGATAATGATGGATAAGATCACTGTGGACGAAGCATGAAACACGAAATTTCCCCTATGATCAGTGAAAGATTAAATTCCGCTGTAGTAAAAACAATATTTCAAATTCATAAGAGATGGTATGAAATAGACTTTGGTGAATAAATAGAACAATGGTGAGATCGGACTAAAATGGAACAATGTGAAAGTAAGAGTCCCTTGTTAACTCTTGACTTCATATTTCATTCGTTTGACACAAAATCATATCGTGATCCCATCTGAAGAATAAAAATCCAGTCCAAAGTTATGCTCGCTGCCCCTGTCTGTCTGTCTGTCCATCCACTGCTTCGACTCCACAATCCAACATTTCATCGCATCATCACATATTCCCATCACAAGGCTTTCGAAATTGCATTCAACCCACAGACTTCTCTTCGCAAGACTCACACGCCTCTCGTCTCTCTGGATTAACGTCTTTGTGCGCAATCCTTGCCTCTATTGATCGACGGAGGATCCAGAAGATCGGATGAAGACATTCTGGGTGCTTTAATTTATACACCGGCACAGATACACCTGCACGATTCGAGCACTCGCCGCATCCATGGCACCCACTGGGATATATAGTCGATTGAAGGCACTCTACACTGGTGAAAAGGGTTGGTATTTCTTGCACTCTTTCGCTTCCATCGGCCAAAATCATGCAGGCAAATTATCGATCATGGACAACCCAGCTAACCACATCTCCATTTCCAGAGAAAGAAGTTCCTCCATTTAGTACCACCACGGCCGTTTCTCTGTTGGTATTGCTTCCCCCTCCCCCTCTCTATTTAGTTTCCCAAGCTTCTAGTTCAAACACTCACAATTACAGGTACTCTATACCCTCATCTACGTGATCCCCTTCTATCTCTCTTCGACGACCCGTCCTTCACCCCAGCTCTCGCGCGATGCACCGACCGTTATCCGCGGACGGATTCGCTCGGTCACGCTCTCCTGTATCGTTGTATGTATTGGCACATTTGGAATTTTATCCTCGGTGAAGAATGGAGATGCAGTGAAGTCCCTTCATCTGATGGGCTATTTTCCCATTGGATTCATCGAGACAGTCAAATGTGTAGGTTTGACGGCCATACTTTTCGCGGGACCTTTGTTTGAAGAAGGGATTGCGCAGGGACAATGGCGCGATTGGGTGCGATTAAGGGGATTGGGCGCTTTGAAGGGTTGGATTCCTTATAGGAATATTGTTGCTGTGAGTTAAACTTAACTAGATGTTCTCTTGTGGTGGCATATCACTAATAGCTATCAAGGGTCCTGTAACAGAAGAAGTTCTCTTCAGATCTGCCTCCGTACCCCTCCTCCTCCTCTCCAAGACCTCCAATACAACAATCATATTCCTTACCCCTGTCGTCTTCGGATTAGCCCATGTGCATCACTTCTACGAATATAGAATTACACACCCGCATGGCCCCATGGTTGGAGCTATTCTCCGCTCCCTACTACAATTCTCCTACACAACATTATTTGGAGGCTACGCTACATTTCTGTATCTTCGAACGGGAAGCTTGCTTGCGGTGATATGTGTGCATGCTTTTTGTAATTGGATGGGTTTCCCACGTTTTTGGGGCAAGATTAGTAGTTCGGTGGATGGAGAAACTATTATTGGTCCGGATGTGGGAGCCAGCAAGAAGAGTGAAGATGTCATGGAGAATAATGGGGAGTTGAATATTCTCTGGACCGTCACATATTATTCTCTCCTCGTAGTGGGTGCGTACTTCTGGTGGAAGTATTTATGGGTATTGTCTGAAAGCGAATTTGGTTTGGTCAAGTTTTAATATAGCTGAGCTACCTACTTTAATGATATACGATTGCTTCGTTGATTAAACGCATCATGCAAAATTCAATGCTTATGGAGATAGGAGCGGGGGAAATAAAATTTGCATCCGGTGTTCCCTGAAATTCGCATTGAAACTTTCTAGGTATAAGCCAGACGAATGTTTCTCCCAGCATAAACATTGTATATCAAGCGAAATTATCCCCCGAACTTTTCTTTCAGATCCCTCATGATTTTCTCTGGTTCATATGATCATTCTTATGATCCAACGAAGATCTATCGTCGTGGGGCTTCGGAGATGCGATGTAGTATGAGGAGGGAACATCCTTTCATGATATCTAGCTTCGATTGAGAGAAATATGTACTCGCTTTCACTTGCTCAAATGACATTTTCACTGCTAGTCCTCGTGCTCAATCATCCCAGTCATCATCATCATCTTCCTCTTCCTGCTTCTTGGCTTTCTTATCGAGATACAGCGTTCCGGCTGTGGTTTGACGTTTTATAACGCCTGAGGCTAAGAGTCTTGCTTCCAAGTCCTTCGTGGTGAAGGTATCGGGCGTGTATCCCAAGCCCTCGAATCCAACGATTCGATCGACGGATCGACCGTCTATGAATACTAGAACACAAGGTAGGATTTTCACGTTTAACTTTGTGACGAGGAATGGGGCGTTTTCAACATCGATCTTAAGGAATCGGGTGTCGGTATGTTTGGGTGCTAGTGTCTATTTTTTGGATTTTTTATGTTTAGTTCTCGTGATGGAATTTGTGGGAAATGGGAGAGAGAAGGGGGAAGGGGGAAGAGAAACGTACGGAAAGATGAGTATCCATGACACCACAACGGGCGAAATCATCTTTGGAAAAATGGACTACGGCGTATTTGACCGAGGCGGTGAGGTCCATGAGCGCTTTTTCTTCTTTGATTTCGGTGAAGGAGCCGAAACCTTGGGTTTTCTGGGACTTGGCGCGCGTGAATTCGCTGTGCAGTTGCTGGAGGCGTTGTTCGCGGAAGGCGTCGACGGCGGGGTCTTCTTCGAGGGAGGCGATGAGCTGGAGAGGGTGTTAGAAGAGTGAGGGGGAGAGTTTGGGGGGCGATGGATGGACGGATGCGTATTTAAGGAAGTGAGGGCATGTGGGATTATTTGTTCGAGGGCATGACTACTACGTAAATTGATATCTCGATATTGCAGCATGAGATTAAGTAAAAGAGAGCCTTGTCCTCTAGATACTAAAAACATGTATTGAATCACCGGCTTAACTTTGAGAGCCAAGTGACAACTCCCCCGATGACACGTAGAATAAACAAAATGAAATCAACCACTCACAGCATCTTCATCATCGGAATCGGCGTGGTCAAGCACCTTTGCGACGAGAGGGTCAAGTGTATTTGACATGATGATCGAGAGACTGATTCAAGAAGCCAGATAAGATGTTGTGCTGGACTGGGACTTGGACTGCCGTCAGATTGGGACACACTGGTTGCAAACACTTGTATGCAATAAGATAGCTTTTGTCCAGAAGTGTGACTTCTTGCTAGAATTGTTCTGTTTCCCTGATACCAAATCCACGGGTACACGTAGGTAAAGTCTCGTTTAAGTGACCAAAAGAATCGAAAGGTCCTTGCTTTTACCCCTGGCTTCGACTTCCCTTTGAATTTCTGAGAGAGAAATCTCGTGCGTGTCTACGAAAATGGATTGAGCCTCTTCTCCAGAATTTTCACCTGGTTGGTCCCCTTTTTGGCAGATCACGTACAAAAGGGTGGATTCTTGTCAAAACTGGCTGGCGAGTTGATTCGTGTTGCTGTTTAACTATTTTTATCCCCCACACAGAATTTCTTACACCAATCTTAGCCCCCTGTACTAAAACGATTAAAGATTCGGTCTGGCTGTCCTCTCTACCATAATTTTCTAAACTCCATATTCAACACTTTCTTTCTTTCCTTTCATCTTCTTAGGTCTTCCGTACTTATACCTGAGAGAGCACATTTGGAGTCAGTTTGCAAGAATCCCCTTTTAATCTTTAGTCTCTTCTTTTCGACACCGAGACATCATCCAACGGGCATCTATCGACGAAGCTCCGACCGATTACGAATCCCTAATTTCGCACCTCTCTGTTTGCGCGTCTCTGCCATCAGGAACACGATAAGAAATTGCATTTCTTTGACTGAGAGCAATCGCAATCATGGATGACAAGAAGAACGAAGATCTCGAGATGCGCAATTTCAATGGGCGTTCGTCCCCATCTCAACGCGATCCGTTTCTAGCCAAGCCAGGGGCAGCGGCCAAAAGAGGAAATTCTGCCTTTGACCTCTCCAATGTTACGAATAGTCCAGGGATCTCTATTCTTGCCTACTGTTTGGCATCGATTTCTATGACCGTGACCAACAAGTACTGTGTCTCGGGTTCAAACTGGAATTTGAACTTCTTCTATCTCGCTATTCAGGTATGCGTTGAACGCCATTGTTCTGCTGGGTCTTGACTAACGCCAGCAGTCTGTTGTATGTATCATTGCGATTATCATCTGCAAGCAAGCGGGATTGATCACAAATCTTGCTCCATTCGACACCAAGAAGGCGAAGACATGTAAGTATCTGTCTGTAGTCCTGTCGGAGCGAATTTGGCGGCTGACATAGATTAGGGTTTCCCATCTCACTTCTTCTCGTCGGCATGATCTACACCAGTACCAAAGCCCTTCAATTCCTCTCCGTTCCCGTTTATACCATCTTCAAGAACTTGACAATCATTGTGATCGCATATGGTGAGGTTTTGTGGTTCGGAGGAAGCGTCACTCCTTCTGCTCTCTTCTCGTTCGGTCTTATGGTCCTCAGTTCTGTCGTTGCTGCGTGGGCTGATATCCAACACGCTTTGTATGGAGGTGGTGCTGCACAATCCGCAGAGGCTGCTGCTGCTCTCTCCACATTGAATGCTGGATATGCGTGGATGGGTATGAACGTTTTCTGCACTGCAGCATACGTTTTATCTATGCGTAAGGTTATCAAGAAGATGAACTTCAAGGATTGGGACAGTAAGTTTTTCCATGCTTGTGCAGCTTCTTTTTCAATGCTAATTTCGTTCTAGCTATGTTCTACAACAACCTTCTCACCATTCCTGTCCTCTTCGTTTGCTCCTTCATTTTCGAAAACTGGTCATCCGAGAACCTCACCAAGAACTTCCCACTTGAGACCCGAAACAACCTCATTCTCGGCATGATCTACTCTGGTCTTGCTACTATCTTCATTTCATACTGCTCTGCTTGGTGTATCCGTGTCACTTCCTCCACAACCTACTCGATGGTTGGTGCTCTCAACAAATTGCCAATCGCTGTCAGTGGTCTCGTTTTCTTCGCAGCCCCTGTCACATTCGGAAGTGTATCTGCCATCTTCATCGGTTTCGTCAGTGGTATCGTGTATGCATGGGCAAAGGTTAGACAAAACCAATCGAAGGGAAACATCCTTCCCACAACACAACCAGTTATGAGCGCCAGTTCCCAGAGCAATCGCGATGCTGCAAAGGCATAAATAAGTGCCGGCACTCTTAATCAAACGGGTTCATGACTTGACCCATCAATAGTACCTCATTTTGAGTGCTTTTAATCTAAATATGAAGCACGATCTAGAGCATGACTGACGGCCTCGGCAAGACGGCTCTCTGTGGCCAGTCTTCACCGAATCGAGGAAAGTGGGAGCAGAGTTTGGAGATATATATTTGTATTATACACTTTTTATTGTTGGACGTACGTTAGATGGAAAGAATTTACCGAGATTCTTGACAAGCCGGTCTTCTTTTACACACCTTTCAGCCTTATGCATAACTTCTAGGGTCTGAGATTTTCTGAGTCATGGCGTATGTATGGGACATGATGCGTTCATGAGCAATGGATAATAGAAATTCGTAGTGTTTTAGGAATCACAAAAGTATGTTAATATACTTCAGTTGTGTGTGTGACAGTGATATGGCTTTTCTGGGCTGTGTGTTATGTTCATTCCTAAAGGCATTCTTGAACAACTAACGACAGAATTGACGAAATCTGGTATGATAGTGAGCAATCAATTGTTTGCCTACAGATAAAGCAACAATACATTCTATGCTGATAGTAGTGTCAATCGTTCAAGATCTCTCATGACTTTCGTTTGGACTTTTGTTTGTAGTATCGATTGATAGGGCTGAATGACGTCGCTTCCGAAATGGAGAAAATCAGATGCAAACACATCCCGCATTTGAGCTATGGCAATATTTTAAGCTAGCTATCTCATATGCCACAGGAGTACAAGTAGATAGCAAAGTTTCTATTTAGAATATGTTGATTATTGTGGATTCATGATCTTTCTTCATTTTGTATTCTATTTCACATCAACTTCGCATGAAGTTCGCACTTCAATTGCATAACTAAAATGACAATCCCGGCCCCCATTCCAGACAAGGCTGAATCCTCGTGCGTTCCTCTCCCCTGGGTACCTTTTTGAGGACGTCAATCGGAATGGACTTACACTGATATACATTCGCAGACTCTCATTTACCCAAGGACTACTATTAGGCCAACTCTCAATCGTCATTCTCATCGGAGCGTTCATCAAATTCTTCATCTTTGGTGATCCGCCCTCTCCAGATGTAACCGCTGCTCTGCGGGCCACGGAGCGCCGTTCCCGAACCCTCGCGCACAAGAGATCTCTCCTTACTCTCCGCAGCTCGACACCTCGCCGTGCTTCACAGCCTCTCAATCGTAAACGCTCTAGCGTTCTGAGAAATCCGGCGCCGTTGACTACCAATGCTATACTGAGTAAAACATACTATAATGTGGATAGTCATCAACCGGAAAGTCTAGATTGGTTCAATGTATTGATCGCCCAGACGATTGCACAATTTCGCGCGGATGCTCAGCACGATGATGCGATTCTTACGAGTCTGACCAAGGTGTTGAATGGGGGGAATCGACCGGATTTTCTGGACGAGATTAAAGTCACGGAATTGAGTCTGGGAGAGGATTTTCCGATTTTCAGTAATTGTAGGGTTATTCCCGTGGATGAGGATGGGATGACGTTGGGGAGGGAGGGAGGTGCTGCGGGGAGAGAACATGGGAGGTTGCAGGCTAGGATGGATGTCGATTTGAGTGATTTTATCACGTTGGCGGTGGAAACGAAGTTGCTGCTGAATTATCCGAAACCGCTGGTTGCGGTGTTGCCGGTGGCGTTGGCGGTTTCGGTCGTGAGGTTTAGTGGGACTTTGTCTATCTCGTTCGTGCCAGGGAGTCCGTTGAATGGCAGCCCTACTACGCTTGCGTTCTGTTTCTTGGATGATTATAGATTAGATCTTTCGATACGCAGTTTGGTGGGCAGTCGATCGAGATTGCAGGATGTGCCGAAAATCGCACAGTTGATTGAGGCGAGATTGCATACTTGGTTTGATGAACGCTGTGTGGAGCCGCGTTTTCAACAAATTGAACTTCCGAGTCTGTGGCCGAGGAAGAAGAATACGAGGGGTGGAGAGGATTTGGATACGGGGTCTGATGCGGGGGGTATTGGGAGGGCGAGGAGTAGAGATGTGGAGAGGGATTTGAGGGAGGCTCGGAAGGAAGTCGAGGCGGAAACGGGAATTAAAGTGGGCAGAAGTAAGTTGGGGGTTAGTCTGGATGTGCCGGATGAGGGGAGTGAGGATGGTTTGAGGTTCAGACGGAAGAGTAGGGGGAGAGATGAATATGCTATGCCGGGGAGTATGCCGGGGTTGAGTATGACTTAGGCATGGGATTGTGTGTTTATTGAATATAATGAATACTTTTCCTCGATGATGTGAAGTGGTTAAAATATGCTCGGCGTTTTTTATTAGCTCACTTGACTGATCTAATGTTAAATGATGAAATAGATTGTAGGTAATCTATTCTTGAAAACAGATACTTTGATACCAATTCAGCTAATTGATATGATATTCAATAGCATGCATGCTGTAAGTAATCTATAAATGAGTATAATAGTAGTTGTACCAATCAATTTTGAAAAGTAAATTGGATTTTCCGAGGGAACAGTTTTTTGATCGGCAAAAGTTTGGGGTTTAGGAACGGGTAGAGTATTGGCTCGTTCGTTGTATGGAGTTCTCTTCGATTTATTAAGAGCTTACGCTCAGCCGGGTTTAATGAGGAGTTTTCTAGGGGTTAATTCGATTGAACTTTTCAAGGCTTAAAGATATCCCAATGTGGTGGATGACCTGACGATTCTATTACTAGGAATAGGTGAGCAGTGGCATGCATCGTTTTTCACGTCGTGTCTAGAAGATTACGTGGACAGTCTCATTTATGATGGAACGTCATTAAGGAGTCGTCTTTTGTTCAAGCATCAAGTGGTATAGGTTGAGAAAAAAAGGCAATACGTGGATGATCTATATAGAAGGAGGAGGAGAAGTTTTCAGACTTTTAAGCTCACGGTAGCGGCGGGTCATATTTTTGTTCCCAATATGCCACTATTGCGTAATTAAGAGCAATTCCGAGGGTATGTTGGCCATCATAAGAGAAGTAGTGAAGCCTCGCTAAATGTACTCCCGAGTTCCAAACGAGTTGCTGTGTTGGGCGGTGGGAAATTAGCGCTAGATATGGTGTGTGGATGTATGAATGTGTTAAGAAGGGAAATGAAGTTCATTGGATCATACGGGAAAGTGGAGAGGCCAGCGTTATTCTTTCCAGTGCCTGCAAAGGATTCTAAATGTCAGAATTCAGTAGAACGTTCGGCAACTAGATATAGGGCTTGCTTTGACCCCTCTTCATTCATGCCGCGTGGGATCCTGGGTTGGTTATTAAGGCTTTTCCACGAATCGAAGTACGGAGTCGACTATATGGCAGAGATGGTTGAGGCCAACGATGGGCATTGCCATGCTCTGGCTGCTTATCAACCAAGAAAGGATATCTAGCTTTAGACCACTCAACTTCACTACTTCGTGAGCACTTCATCTTGCTTACTGTAGCATCTTTTTCTTATGCTTATATGTAGTGCTTTCTGGTTTACTGGCCTTTTAAGCTTGGCATAGTATGATGATTTCTGGGATACAATCACCCAAGATGTTCAAATCCACCGCCAGGATATTGAACCCCTCCCGCCAAATTATGCCACGGCATAGCTCCTCTTGATCTCAATCATGCAAGGTCCATCATCTACCTTGGCCACATCGACATATCAAACTCATTTCGAGCCGTAGAAGCGCAAGCCATCTGGAGCATGGCCTATCTGTCAGGACATCTAGCGCTGCCTGCACTAGCAGAAATGCAACAACGTGCAGCATACACAAATGCTTTTTCGTGCCACCGATATCCATCGCATGGTCAGAAGGCGGTTGCATTTTCTTTGAACTGATGTGGCATACGGATTATTTGCTTGTGGAAGTGGGGCTGAAATCGCAATCGCGCGAGCTGCTGGTCATGGACCCTCGTCTTGCGCAGGATTTTGCGGGGGTAAAGGAAGAATATAGAAGAAAGTTTAGGGTGTGAAGAGGAAGTTTATGTATGCCATGTAGATCCTAGACCTTGTAATGGGATCTTACACCAAGCTGAGACAGGTGTTCTCGCTGTAATATCTCCTGAAACTTGCATCTTGCATCTTGCATTCTGCATTCTGCATTCTTGGAGATTAAATTTAGGTGGGTTTGAGCTTCTATTTCTCTGAGTAAGGGTCTCATAATCACGGATTATGTATATATTTTGGTGCTTATATCTAAAATGGAAGGAGTGTACGTTGAGGAACTTGAGGTTGGGATTAATCGAGAAAGTTGTCTTCTGACATCTCGATACTGCGGCTTACGCGGAGGCGGAGGCAGATGTGCGTATAGCATTCGGAAAGGGGTGGCGAGTTTTTAGATTTTGTAGATTACAGAGCGCGGGGGATGGATACCACTTGTGATATCGGATGGAAATCTTCAACCAAGTCCGTTCCGTGTATACGTACGGAGCTAACGTTCAGATATGTGCAAATCGGGGTTTGTTAATAGTCCGATATACGCGTGCTAGATAGGTATCTAGTGAGCTAGCAGTATTGTATCGGTAGACGTTGTAGATTTTTAATAATGCCCCCTTCTCCTCCCTCCACCCGCGGAGCCAAGTAATTGAAGATGGCTGAGTATTATAGATCATCCCGTGCGGAATGAATATCTATTTTACATTCCTCTCACCTGTTCTAATCCCATCTAGACTGGACTGCACAGCAAAGGCTTCACTGTTATCCCTCTACCTACTTCATCTAATACGTCTACCGGTATTGCTTTTCAATATTTTCCTTTGATTTCCTACAACTTTGTTGGCACAATTTGAAGTTTCCCTCACAAGATTATCTTCAAGGTTATAATAAGCATCTTCAAAATACGAAACACGATATTCGTTGTCCCACCAAATCGATTCTTATCCCTATCTTTGTGCATACACGTTGTGGATGTGGATGTGGATGTGGGTGTGGATTGCATTAATTTCCCCTTTCACTTCCAGGTCTACTTTTTACCATTAGTTGCTAGTAGTCAAATTTCTTAATTAATTTCTACTGAACTTGATAATTATTCAACCAAAAACATCTTTTGCTTCCATTTGAAAACAGTCTGCAACGTCAATATCACCTACCTACCAACACTCCTTTAACATATGCCGTAGCTGATTGTGGAAATTTCTTGATTCTTGCTCTCCCAGAGTATTCTACAATTTCCCTAATCGACCCCTCCGTTATCTCGAGATCCATACCTCCGACCCCTTATCGAACAATTCCCATCACAACCCTCACTCGATATAACTACGATACAATCGAAAAGATTGAAGCCCTTGGGGGAAACGCTCTTAATATCCTCGATTCCACTACCCAACCTGACCATGAGGCGTGGTACTCTTCTATTCCTGGTGATCAATTTTATAGTGATTGGTTTCCTTGTAAATGCCTTCAGCACCCTCATATCGCTACTCTTCATAGATGGAGCCGCAGATGCTATTCACCGCTCCGAAATACCTGCGCCAGGCTCAGAGATGATCGAGAATCGCACACAGCTTATTCCCAAAATCATCCATCAGACATATATCAATGAGTCGATTCCTGAGCGATGGAAGGCGGGACAACAATCGTGTATTGAGTTGCATGATGATTATGAATATAAAGTATGTTTACTTTGCCCGGTCGAGTGAAGAGGAAGAGAGGAAGAGGCTAACTTCTACAGTTATGGACAGATGAAGCCTCAAGAGCTTTCATCGCAACGGAATATCCTTGGTTCCTCGATACATTCGACAGCTACCCCTTCCCAATTCAACGTGCAGATTCTATCCGCTATTTCGTATTAGCATATTACGGAGGAATATACATCGATCTCGACGACGGCTGTAAACGACGTCTCGATCCCCTCCTCAGCTATCCCGCCTGGTTGCGCAGAACTATTCCAACCGGAATCAGTAACGATGCCATGGGCTCCGTCCCTCAACATCCTTTCTTCCTCCGCGTCATCGAATCTCTCCAAGCATACAACAGAAACTGGGGCATGCCATACATCACCGTTATGTACAGCACCGGCCCGCTCTTCCTCTCGGTCCTCTGGATCGAATACATGCGAACCGTTACCGACGAAGCAGGCCGCGTGCGTAATCTTATGCCAGATGAATACAACAAACATGCATGGAGTTTCTTCAACATCGTCAAAGGCAATAGTTGGCACGGAAAAGACGCACAAACGATTTTCTGGATGGGCAAACATTGGCTCTTGCTTACGGTCGCGGGTTTTGCGATCGCGGGAGTTGTGGGTGGATTTCTGTGGTTGGCGTGGAACATGTGGGTGGTGCGATCGGGCAAATCGCAGAGGAGGGGGATGGCTCTTTGGAGAAGAGTCAGTGGGAAGGATAGATATGAGTTATTGGATCGTTCGGTGTGAGTATAGAATTTCGGATTCGGATGGGACTACTGGGGTAGTATGTGTTAAGATGATATGATATTTGTAATTATGGGATGGGGTTTCTGGAATAAAACAAACCGGGAAGAGGTAGATTGTATAAGGATTTTAATGGATGAAATGAATTAACGGAGAATATTATTGCACCTCAATCCTGTCTCTGGAATTCATCCGTTATTGCAGGCGGGTAGGTCTAAAAAATTAGCAGCTAAGTGACTTCAGTGCTGGTCGATATGAGATGGGCTAAGTATGGATATGGCGTTCACCAAAAGTAGGTTTAAGGAGGGCGAATCGAAGTCGAAGCTCACTGGGGTGCCTACATGCTTTTGGCATTGTGATTAGATATTCAAAGTTCAGGTGAGGATTTTCAAGTGAGAGATCTATATGGGTGTTGATAGTGGAGTAGATGGGTAGCTTTTTGTTTGGTACGAGGAGTGTTCTTGAAATTTCATCGTGCGCTCTTGGGGAAAATGATGGAAGCTTACCAGGTGTAATGTCGGAAGTTGTGTATGCGTGAGATCATTGGGGATAGGTAGAAGGATATTGATGTGCATTTGTTGATGGGATGGCTTAGTAAATTTGTTGTGGTTTTTAAGGGGAGTCACTGAGTGGCGTGGGTCGTTGATTGATGGATGGAATGCAGATTTGATTTCTACATTTCTACATCTATTTTCCACGGTGGTGTGGTATGTTCTTTGCCGAGCGGCTTTCATTTTCAAGCTATATTCTGTCTTTCAAGGGGAGGCTCAACACTATATACACAGTCCTGAGCACAGTGAATTGGCATCTATCCAATGTACGACTCTAGCCCTCTACGAAAAATGAAACCACTTCTTCCATTTCCACACTAATCCCCAACCCCCAAACACAGACGACAACCCCGTGAAAATAATCAACGGTCCATAACTCGTCCCGTACCCAAAATGTCCCAAGCCTCCTCCTCCACTTCCCGCTTTCAACAACGGCACGCCCGCTAACCCACCACTCACATAACCAATGCCCCTCGCTCCATTCAAAAATCCATAAAGCACACCGATATCAATGGGTTCATTTCTCTCCGCGGCTTCGCGCTCCATTTCCGTAAGAATCCCGCCCCAGGTTGCGCTGTACCCGCCGGCGAAAAAGCCAAATGTGAGAGAAAACAGAATTAGTAGTGCCATGCTTCCTTGCGATGTTAAACCCCAGAAGAGGAATGCCGACAGCGCGGATGCGAGGGCGGAGATGGATGTTACGGTTGTGGCGGAGAGGGGGAAATGTTTATTATCGCTTAGATAGCCGAAGAAAAAGGAAGAGAGCACGCCGGGGATGTTGAAGAGAGTAAGGAGGAGAGTCGCGGTGGTTTGGGAAAGAAGTGTTACTTCGTGCGCGTAGGTATTTAGATACGTTTGCGGAATGCCGTATCCGCTGCTTTGGAGAACGATGGCGATGGTGTAGATCCAGAAGGTTTGGTGGTGGAGAAATTCCCAGGGGATTTTCCGGGTTCGTTGATGCGGGGTGGAGATGTTGGAGGGGTGTGTGGGGATTAAGTAGATGGCGGGAATACTGGTTGCGAGGAGGAGAGCGGCCCAGATGCGTAGGGTAGTGCGGAATCCATAGGTGTCGAGTAAGACGCGTAGGAGGAATGGACATGCGGACCCGACGATGTTTTTGCAGGATAGCACGATTCCGTATGCGACGGCGCGGTTGCGGGTAGAATACCATTCTCCGAGGGATAAGGTGGTGGGACTGTAGATGAGCGCGCAGCCGAATGAGGAGAGTACGCCTTGGGTGACTACTAGATGCCAGACGTGTGTACTCCATGCTGAAAGTACGAAGCTGAGACAGGCAAGGAGGGTGCCGGCCAGAGCAGCGGTCTGTCGATAGCGAGCCCAGCGCTTGGTGAAGAGGAGGAAAAGCAAGGGCATGGAGAGATACATGACGCCGTTGGAGGTGGTGCCGATGATACCGGTTATGGCTATGTTTCCTTGGAGTGTCCAGTTTGTAGAGTAGTATTCTTGGAGGACTCCGTAGTTCATGGCGAAACCTGGGGAGTGTTAGGAAATGGATTTGGGGGTGAGGAAAATTGAAACTTGCCCCATATGGGTAATTGTAAGATTGCGGAACCGATGAGAACGGATGCTCGTTTGTGGGTTGATTCCATTTGTCGGGGCTCGATATCGGGGGAAGTGCCTTCGAGAGTAAATGATTCTCGGGCATTTGGATTGTCTTCTTGCGAGGCAACTAAGCCTCGAGATGCAGTTGCACCTAGAGAATTATCACCACGTTCCATTTTTGGTAGAATTGGTATCGACTGAGTTCTATGTATATGGATCGTTTATACGTTCATATATTGATGATATCTCTACTCCATATTCGAATAGTGCTGCCGTCCGATAAGCGGAGTACATGATGCACATGTCACGGGATTGCTTCTGAGATCCTTGACTTCCAACGCGCATTGAGTATGTCGGGGAATCAACAGTAGAACTGGCATTGTGGTTTTTGTTCATCAATTCAAACATCAGTCTTTGAACACGAAGATATATTTCATGTCTAAAGTATCGAAAATTGCGGCCACTACGAGTATTCATCTGCAAAAGATTCATTTTAACGAATGTATTGCTCATTTTGAATCTTTACTACTCAGAAATCTTATACCCTTCGATAACCAAGAGTGCTAAGAGGGTTGTTGCATGTCTCATTTTCGACATGTGATTGCTTGAACAAACTCAAGTGCAGTTGCAATTGCATAAATCGAAGAGATACACCAATCATCTGAATTTGAAACTCCCTTCGAGTTCTTCAAGTGAAAATCTAGAGTTAACCCAAGGACCAAACCCTGATTTTAAACTTTCAATAGCGAGATGGCTCCAAGAATATCTTACATATGTATTTGCCGACGAATCCTTCCTCGTCAACATTGTCATTTTTGACGTGCTTTCTATCCTTCTCATCCCCAGGTTCCTCCTTCAAATCATTCATCCTTTTCACCCCCAGCGCTCTCTCCTCCCATACATATCCCTCTTTCAGAACTTCCCACGCTAGAGCTAACCTCTCCAACCTCGCATCTACAACACACCCACTGTCTTCAAAGATACTAAATGCCCTCCTCGTCCCTAATACATACCCCTCATGAATAATTTCTTCTTTCATTTGATTTTCTATCATTTCCCTCTGCCTAGACAATGATAGCCCTCGTTGCTCAGTGTTAAATTTAACCCGAAAACTTCGGCCTCCGCAGAAAATCCTAGTACAGCATAAAACCTCAATAGGACGGAGACCAAAATTATTTTGGACATGAGGATCCGCACCTGCAGATAGAAGGGCCTCTATAGAGTGGATTTCGCATGCAGCACATGCGTAATGGAGAGGTGTATCGCCGTGCAAATCACGAGTGTTGGTTAGAGATACCGGAGTGCGATCTAATGCTTTTTGTAGAAGTGATAAACATTCGAAGTTGGAAACTACGGGGATATCTTCATTGTCGCTATCGTCTGTAGTAGATCTATTCCACGCGCAAACACTTCTATCGGGAGTAGGAAAATGTATGATGGATAAAAGTTGAAGAAGACTGATATTGGAGCCCCCGTCAATTGGTGTATCTTCCAACGAGAGTATTCCATCGTCTTTCCCAAGGAACGCATCGAGGAGAGCAGCAATGTATTGAGGTTTATAATAACCATCTTGAATATATTGAGCAACCGCTTCTCCCAAAATTGTAATTTGATTCGTGAATAGTCGAGGGTGATATTTCACTTGACCAAGATATCCTCTAACACCGCTAGATAGAAGTTTTAGCTGATCAGTCACTGGGATCTTCTTTTCTGCGCCCATTTCCAAGAGCCGTTTCACACCGTAAAAATTCCTATTCCTGACTGCCATGTGGTGTGCCGTGAGAGAACATGTTGTTTCTTTGGCATCAAATTCAATCAAAAGCTTGCAACTGAACAATAATTCTAGTGCTTTGCGTAATGTTTCTTCGTCTCTTGGTCTCATCATCAATAAATGATAACAAGTCAATTGCCGTTCATTTGTTCGGACATGTGCTTCTACTCCCTCGGCGAGCAAAAGTTCAACCATCTGAATATGTCCATATAAAACGGCAGTATGAAGATAAGTAAGCCCTTTATTTTAACTCGCAACATTGCATCCAAGTTCCCTGAGAAGATAACGCACAATTTCAACATGGCCAAATCTCACAGCTCCATACAATGCAATATCATCACTTCCAGGCTGCAGTTACAAACACAGAGAAAGGACCTTTTTAATCTTCTCCCAAAATTCAAAACCCCACCACAATCTTCGTTAGGGTCCGTCATACTCGCAGATCAAAAGACCCAAAGGCGTTTGCGAGAAACCTGATGATATTCTTGTAACCCTGGCTCTAGCAAAGAACATCTTTGAGATTTCTAGATTGGTGCAAGGAGTTTCTAGCAATGAGATACCTTCTACTCCCTTTATTTCTTCGCCTCTGTCTATACTCATCTGAAAAGAACTTGAGAGTATGATATATGTTACAAAGGAATTTCACACCGCGAGAATTCTTCTCCGGAAATGCAAGATCAAATTTCCTCAATTCCAAAGTTGCTCCGGCCACTTATTACATATCCATAGTAACACTACCTAGATAGTTTGACTTAGAGTTTGAAGTGATCATGAATGTACTTGCATTCAATTAGCATGACCTTCCAGCTATGGACATTGCATTTTTCTATAAACTCGAGCTTTCAAGTTTGAATTCAATAATAAGGACCTCATTGTGGAAAACGTCTGAAAGAAAAAGGATGATAGTAGACGTGATGAAGGTCTGCTCATCTGAAGGATGAGGATAAGGTTAATGCTGCTTGACAGGTTGGACATGATTACGATCAATGATTTCAATATTTCTGTTGAATGGTCTCATGTAAAAAGTCTAGTTAAGCTCGTAATGGGATTGTCTCAAGAAATTTATACGAAGAAGGGCATTCATTCCTTCAAAAGTTGTGGTCGCGGTTGTGGTTAAGAATTAATCACGTGGCTTAAATATTCACGGTCGTGTAAATTGAAAATCGCGTCTCTCCAGTTTCGACGCGTCAACCTCACTCTACATTTAGCAAAAATTCCAACATGACGACCAGCAAGGCACCAGAAGTTGGGGAGTCCTCTACCAGTGCTGCAAAGAAAGCATTGAAAGCCAACACTAATGGAGTTACAAATTATGAATTGCCCTGGTATGTTGTCCAGATTCTCCTGCAAAAATAGTAGGCTGATTAGAAGCAACCAGGGTTGAGAAATATCGACCAGTGTTCCTCGATGATGTAGTAGGAAATACGGAGACAATAGAACGACTGAAGATTATAGCGAAAGATGGAAACATGCCACATGTTATCATTTCTGGTATGCCAGGTATTGGAAAGACAACGAGTGTGCTGTGTCTGGCTAGGCAACTGTTGGGAGATTCATACAAAGAGGCAGTACTGGAATTGAATGCTAGTGACGAAAGAGGTATGTAATTTTTGTTGAACTCACAAGTCAGTTATGCTAATACATAGACAAATAGGTATCGACGTTGTGCGCAACCGCATTAAGGGATTTGCACAAAAGAAAGTCACACTCCCAGCCGGTCGCCATAAACTCGTTATTCTCGATGAAGCGGATAGTATGACATCTGGAGCTCAGCAAGCCTTACGCCGTACAATGGAGATATACAGTTCCACTACGCGATTTGCTTTTGCGTGCAACCAATCGAATAAGATTATCGAGCCTTTACAATCCAGATGCGCAATTTTACGATATGCAAGACTGACAGATCAGCAAGTAGTCAAGCGATTGTTACAAATCATCGAGACAGAGAAGGTGGAATATAGTGATGATGGATTGGCTGCATTAGTTTTCAGCGCTGAGGGAGATATGCGCCAGGCTATCAATAATTTGCAGTCGACTTTTGCTGGTTTTGGACTCGTCAATGGAGATAATGTCTTCAAGGTTGTGGATTCACCTCACCCCATCAAGGTACAAGCTATGATAAAGGCATGCTACGAGGGTAAAATTGATTCTGCATTGGAGACATTGAACGAGTTATGGGGCTTGGGATACTCGAGTCACGATATCATCAGTACCATGTTCAGGGTTACCAAGACGGTCAATACTTTGAGTGAGCATTCGAAATTAGAGTTCATCAAGGAAATTGGATTCACGCATATGAAGATTCTGGAAGGAGTTCAGACGCTTCTTCAATTGAGTGGTTGTATTGCAAGGCTTTGCAAGTTGAATATGGATTCAAGACAATTCGTTGCTAAATAATGGGAAATATGAGAAAAAAGCATTACTGGGGAGTTTGGAGCTTTGTGATACAGCTGGCGTATATGATATTGGTTATGTACAAAACCCCTGAAAACTCCTTATGAGTACAATTTTATCTTGATTTATCTTGCTTTGAAGCGGATTGCTCATATTCTTCTTCAAATTGATTCCACACAGCTCGATCCCTGATCATACGTTTCTCCATTCGTACTTTTGCCTCATATTCTCTTATGCGTCGGTCCGCTTCAAGCGAACCCCCCATGACCATAAAGCCCATCTGGATGAATCTATCCATATGATTATTAGCTGATTATTCTTTGATATATCACAATGAAACTCACACTTTGAATTGAATCGTCAATCCTTTATATATCGGAGAAAGAGCATATCCAGCACCTCCCAATGCAGCTGCAAACAAGCCCCACTACGGCATCACAATCAACAAACGTCCTGAAAAGATGGTTACCAAAAACGCATGAAGAGTCATTACCTTTGCACCGCCGACTGCAGCACCCTTTCCAGCCTCCCAAGCTGCAGCATTGGCTTCTTCGTTTCTTAATCCACCAGTTTGGTGCATTTTGAGCCTTTTGTTTGCATTTGTCTTCCTGCAAAATGAGGTTGAACCAGAATGATTGCAGGATTTCAAATCCCGTGGGCTTTGATTGGAATGTCATTATTCATGGTCCCGCCTCGGCTCATTCCGATCAATAGTCCGACCGATATAATTTTTTGGAGTCGGTATCTGTCTGTAGTGAAGTGCGATATAATACATAACCCCTTCATCACAAATCTTACTAAATATCTCAATCACAACAATGGCCCCAGTCAGATCAACGGCGCTTGCGCGCGATACCAACGAGACCAGCATTCAACTGGCAATCAATCTCGATGGAGGAGAGTTTCCAGCGGATACCGATAAGAAGTTGCTGAGTGGTGAAGAGGGACATGCTTCCCAAGTATCAAAATCGCAACACATTGCTATCCATACTGGAATTGGATTTTTGGATCACATGTTGCATGCTTTGGCGAAGCATGCTGGTTGGAGTTTGGCGATCAATTGCAAAGGAGACTTACACAGTATGTCTTTTATCTTCTTATTATTCTACTGTGGGATGTGTCTTTGGCTGTGCAAATGCTAATTTTATTTCTAGTCGATGACCACCATACCGCCGAAGATGTCTGTATCGCACTCGGCACATCATTTGCAAAGGCCCTCGGTACCCCTGTAGGCATCGCACGTTTTGGATCCGCATACTGTCCTCTCGATGAAGCACTTTCGCGAGCCGTTGTCGATATTTCGAACCGTCCATTTGCTGTCATAGATTTGGGACTCAAGAGAGAAAAGATTGGAGATTTGAGTTGTGAAATGATCCCACATTGTCTGCAGAGTTTTGCACAGGGCGCACGAATCACATTGCATGTGGATTGTTTGAGGGGTGATAACGATCATCACAGAGCGGAGAGTGCGTTCAAGGCATTGGCTGTGGCGGTTAGACAGGCTACTTCGATAGTAGCGGGTAGAGAGGGTGAGGTTCCAAGTACAAAGGGCACTTTGAGCACTTGAGGGGAGAACGTAATGATATCAAAAGAAAGATTTAGTGTGAGATTTTGGCTTGTTAAGAATGGACATATTGGAGTCAGATGTTGAATGACTGGAAGAAGAATACTCAGAAGGATCCAAGTCACCTAGGAGGGTAAAAACAATATACCAAGCCATTTATAGAAATCCGAATTTAGCATTAGAAAAAAATCACATATTTATACGTTTATATACTTGTATTTCGTGATCTATAACCACTCCCAAAGTAAATTCATCGAAATAATTGTCTATTCGGCTCGTAGGGTGTCTCTAAAGTTTCGCGGGGGCATTCATTGCTTCACCCCGTCCGCTAGCTCGCCGCATTTCTTGGCAAAAAAATGTAAATTTCCATCAAGCCATCGCATATCAGTAAATCTTTTATCGCATACCAAATCCTATCACCAAACATTCCTCCTCACAACACCACCGTTCAATTCAACTACCATCACAATGGCGCCCTCCCGCACCAGTACAGTAAAAAACAAAAATGCATCTAAGCATGCTGCAAACGGCTCTGGAATCCGCAACAGCAAAACTGTTTCTCGAGCTCAAAGCGATGGAGTCTCAAAATCGAAAGGCAAAAAAGCTACACAGTCTAAGGGAGCCCCGCCAAAACAACAGAAGCAAGGAAGTAAATTGGCGACGTTGAAGAAGAAGAGGAGAGTTTATACGGAGAAGGAATTGGGCATCCCGGCGCTGAATATGATTACACCGGTGGGAGTAGAGAAGCCAAAGGGAAAGAAGAAGGGCAAGGTTTTTGTGGATGATAGGGTGGGTTTTTTCTCTTCTTTCTTTTCGTCTTGGAGCGTGTGGGGTGAGAGGGAAAGACTAATATTGGGGTTGGGAGATTGGACTAATCAATCGTTTACATGAGGAACTTGGACTAATCACTTGCGCAAATAGGAATCCATGATGACAATTCTCGCAATGGTAAACGCAGACAAGGATGGTCAAATCGAGAGTAAGATGATGAGAGCCCGACAGATGGAAGAGATTCGAGAGGCGAGAAAGGCAGAGCATGAGAGAAAGCAGCAGCTACAAAAGGAGAAACTAAGTGAAATGAAGCAGGGTTTGAGGAAAAAGAGAAATAGAGGGGGAGATGATGATGGTGATAATGGAAAGGGAGAGGCATTGGCTGGAACGAAACCTTTGAAGCCTAAAAAGAAGACCGTTTCTTTTGCTTGAAAGGTCTAATTACGGATTTCCAATTGAAGATTATCAGAGTGGGAAAGACAGGCAGGCAGGCATAATTATATTCGGGCGTTATGGCGAATGCAACTTGGGTGGGACGAGGATTGAAAATGGCATTTGAGAGATACCAGCGGTGTATTGACATTAGATTATTACTGTGTTTGAGAATTGCTACGATGTCTAAAAAAGTCTATAAAACATGCCTCGCTATGCTCCAACATCTTGAGTTCAGATTGCTTGTAATAGACGAATTTCAAGTCCATTTTCGAACCATCGGTTGGAATTTAGGGCGAGGGGCACTCAGTTCAGCAGAATCGTGTGCGTCGGGAGGAACAATGGTGTCAAGTTGTACCTCAAAAGCCATTTTGTTTAGGAAGTTGACACACTGCATTTGGTTAGTGGTAGTTATACGAATCGAAAAAGCTTCAACTTACTGGGCGAGCATGCCACCTGTGACCCCCAATTTCAAACCATGATAAGTGGCCACCTAGAGATGTGGTACATAGCACTGTGTAAGGATTCTTCTTGATTTCTTCACGTGGTAAGCATTCACCGGTAGCGATCTGCAGACATGTTAGTGGCCACTGAGGTCCAAGAGGAGTGCGTGATACTTACAGGGTCATCCTCAGCATTTATAGCAAAAAGAGGAATTTTCACAGCCAGTAGCGAATCTGTTGATGAAGCGTCTCTGTAGTATGCACCCTCTGTAGGATAACCCCAAGCAGGACCTTGAATTTGTCGGTCGAATTCGTGCAGGTAGGTAATGTTTCTGATCTTGTCGAAATCAATCTTGGGGTTTTTGATGATCTGGTCATGGTGAAGTTCAACGAGTCTTTTCATATTGCTACCCATGGTCTTGGAGTAAACTTCTCTTCCAAGCCAGGTTCTTTGGAGAGCGAGTGATCCAGCATCTAAGTTCCAGGGGTTGGAACAGACGACGGCGGCTTTGAGGACGCATGCATCTCCTTCTTCGGCGATATACTAGGATGTGTTAACAAAGGCAAGGTGTGAATATAAGGATACGTAGGAATTATGGCCAAACTTAAGAGGCAAACGGCAAGGGGGAAGAAGATGTGCACAGCTAGGGAAGATTAAGTAGAACGGGAACAACTGAGAAACGTACATTGGTAAGAATGTTAGCTCCTAGAGAGAAACCGATACCAAACAAAGGTCTGTTGGGAAAAGTCTTTCTCAGCCAAGCAATTGTCTGGCGAGTATCCCACGTAGCTCTTGCATTGTACAGGACACTGCTCGTGATTTTATGTTTGGCACATCCACGACTATTGATAACGCATGCCTCCCATTTGGAAGCATGATCGGCTCCAACCAAAGGCTCCAATACATGCTTAAGATAGATCTCGTAAGAACCACCGGAAAGTCCATGTAAGGTCACGAGCATTGGTCGGCTATCTAAAGATGCAATTCCTGAGAACTCTTCATCCGTATAGTATACAGTACGAATGGGCAAAGTATCATCAACCTCGCTATGTGGCTCATGGACTACGAAATCAACAGCAAAAGAGCCTTGGAAAGCTGGATCCTCATTCTCAAATAGCTTTCGTTTATAGAAAATGGGAGGTCCATCGTTCTTTACAACTGTCCAGAACGTTTGCATGTGACCTATGGGAGTTAGTCACTTCACGTCCAAATCGATCATTGCAGGGAAGAATTTCTTTACCATTGAATAAAAGGGGGTTGAGACGACACGGTGGAGTTGACTCTTCGCATATTTTGAGAAGATCTGTTGTAGAGCCATCTTTACTTTTGAAGTTTATGGGATTTGGAGGATGGGTGAATCCAATCTTTGCATGTCCAAGCCACTCCATCCTAATTGGTTTGTGAATAACGTTTATCAGAAAGCTTCTAGAACTGTTTTGGTGCAACAGGGCGTGAAATGGTCGCTTTTGCTAACCACGAAAGACAAATTGACAGATTGTACTAGATACGATACCTAGGTATACACACATCTATTGAAAAGGAAGCGAACTGTAATTGCAACTGGTACAAGAAAAAAAGAAGGGAGATGGACCAGATTATAAGTAGTGAGTGAAGTACATACGCCAGCAGATGTACGGTACAGACCAGACCTCCTTTTGCTTCACACCCACAACACCCACTTGCAAAATTGTGGTGAAAACTCATGGAGATTGTCGGGAAGGACCTCGGCGAAACCCTTCGATTCTCATTGGCTCACGTTGATCATCTAGTTAGCATCCTTGCAGAGAGCATTCTTATGTCATTCATCCTTTCAATGTTCTGGACATGTTCGTAAACATTCATTTATATCGTCTTATCTCTTATATTTCACCACCGCGCTGATATATTGTGACGGAGCGCCATTTCACAAGAGGGGCGAGTTATGTCTCGAAATCATGGCATGCCCAATATCTGGCCCGGGTATGATCCAAACGCATATCCTCCGCAGGACAATTCGCCTCAATACGGTAGGAACGGGATGATGATGCAGAATGGTGCAAACATGCAACAATACCAGATGGGAGGAGATATGCAACAGGGCCAAACATCATATTGGAATCACAATGCTCGACTTCAATATGACATGCCCGCGACTGGATATGCGCCGGACAGTTTCCATACGGCTCCATCCACCGCGTCGCAGTATTATCAACCTCAACCTCAACCTCAATCTCAACCTCAAGTTCAGGTTCAGGTTCAAATCCCACAGCCCATTCAGCAACAATATCCTATCAATCAACGCGCCCCACAACATCGCATACAGCCTTCTTCAAACATGCCAATGGAGCAAATAAATCCTCAACTGGCCCATACGAAACCCCCGATGGAACTTGATTATCCTCTACTTTTGATGTCGCTGGCAGAGGAGTATTTCGGCGCAGCGCATGAACTTGCACCAGCAGTTGCGATCGCCATGACGGAAGAAAATGTTCACGAATATCACAAACTGATTACTATGGGCTTGGAATGTTTGACGATTGCTTTGAAGCAATTGAAATTGCCTGCAAGATTGGAAGCTAGAGTTCGATTGCGGATCGCCGGCATTATATATGAAGAGACAAACAACTATGCAGAGGCAGAGACCATGCTTAGTCAAGGCATAATCCTTTGCGAAAGAGTATGGCACATTTTCTTTTTCATGGCTAAGGTTTCTAATATGAGATTAGAATCACTACTACGACCTCAAATACGTAATGCAGTTCTTATTCGCTCGATTGATGTTTGAGAAAAATCCGAAAGCAGCAATGAAGACACTTGACAGCCATATCTCTGATGCGCAAGCGTATGTAAACAGTCTCATATTTTCTACAATCACTAACTGTTGTTAGCTATCAACACAATTCCTGGGTCTATGTATTCCGATTTCTTAGAGCATCACATGCTTTACAATTAAGGACTCCAACAGATAACCATGCGGCTATTCAAAGTATTAGAGGCATTTCAACCCTTGCAAATCAACAGGGAGATCGTTCTGTATACATTGTTGCATCCCTTATGGAAGCTCTTGCCCACTTGAAGTCCGCCGGAGTAGATGGAATTGAGCATGTTCAACGAGCTATTGCTGCGGCACGAACCTATCAGCTTGACAACAAAAGCAGCATACCTCAGCTCATTGGTCTTACTCATATTCTTGATGTTATTTGTAGTATACTCCGTGGAGATCCAGCTCAGATGCTAAGTACTTTGAGGGCGATGCAGATGGTTATGGATGATTTATTAAAAAACACGGCATGGAGCATCGAAAATGATACCCTTACCATACCTATAGACGGCGTTCACAAAGTCAAAAATCTCATCAGTCAAGATACCCGAAATGTTTTGAGTACAAGGGAAGATGGACGAGGCCAGATGGTCATGTCATTTTTGAATAAGAGAGATGCATATGCCTTGACGTTCGTACACACGCTTTTTGACTCGCTCTGAGAATCTCTAACATGATTACAGTTATCTGCTATCAGGAATAGTTTTAATGCACAAGAATCCCCTCGATCAAAAAGCTGTGAGATTTCTCAAAGAGGGACTAGGCAGAATTATAGGTAATCGACATTGTTTTCTTCTATACGTCAATACTAACTTTCATTGCAGGAGATGAATCTCGAGCATCCAAAGCATCCCCGGGTCTATTGTCCGAGATCGTCGCCAAACAACAATGGCGTGGTCACATTCTATGTTATTTGCACATATACATGGCATTCTGCTGTGCTGCTGTGGGAAATTGGTCACAGGTAAAACAGTCTATGACTTGTATAACAGCTGCTGCAGAAAAATTTGAAATTCCTTTGTCAGGGCGACTAGGAACTCTCGCCTTTTATCTCGAAGGGGTCTATTTCCAGGGAACTGGCGATTTGAAGGCGGCTTTGAAAGTCTTCCAGCATGAGACATTTCAATTATACGATCTGTCCTCCGAAGATCAGGTTGAGCGTGATGTTGCAATTCTCGCTGCTCTCAACGTTCTCTTGATTTTACAAGATGAAATTTGGCAAGATCCCATTGAGAATGTTACGCTTATTTCGAAACTTGAGCCATATTGCGTCAATCATCCTACCAAAGATATCCAGACAGCCTTTTCAATACTTAGGGCGACTGTTAAGACCGGAAATTCCGCTATGATTCACGAGACCAAAAATCATCTGTCTGCAGCTTTAGCTAAGGCAAAGGCTTCGCACAACACGCAATTTTTATGCCTCGTCCTTAACATCATGTGCAGTAAATTCTTCAATAACTGTCTAGGGGATCAAGCAGAAAAAAGTGCCTTGGCTGCACTAAAGCAGGCTAACCATAGCAAGAACAAGTTGTGGGTTTCTGTTGCTGAAGGGTTATTGGCGCAATTCTATGACATATCTGGAAAGAGACACGAGGCTCAGGCGACCTTCGAAGAAGCTTGTGCTGTAGCACACGAAGCTTTACCAGGACATTAGTTGCTTCGAATATTGCATTATTTTTGGTGGATAAGGTGTTATGGAAAAGGTATGGGTACGTGCTATAGAGAGAACAATGGGCGATTTGATTAATGTTTTTGCATGGCTGGCATTGGTGGGCGTTTGGCTTGAGATGACTGGATGCTCTCTACGCATATACCCATTTGCTTGATTTTGTTACGATTGGCGCTAAGATGGTGTTCAAAACAGATGTGCGGATATTGTGGCTATGGGTACAATGATAATGGAAATGTACTGCAATCGCTTTTAGTTGTCCTAGTGCTCTTGGTCTCTATCAAATATACTGTGCTTTATGCAATACATGCGGTCTAATCACAATGGGGAAATGCCCCAGTCTCGCCCAACTACTCCGAAGCTTGACCCTCTCTCAATGTCTTTATTAAGAAAACTTGATCGCCGTGGCATCATTTTTCCTGTGGAGTAAGGGTATCGGTACCCGTGCACGCCCTGTTCCACAAAGCACGCTAAGATAGAGGTGGGAGACAATCGAGAAAAAAAAATCGAAATCATCGACGATAAGGGACAAGTCCAGTAATTAATTGTACAAGCAAAGGAGGCTTATTCTCTAAACCATTCTCATGTTTGTCTCTCTAAGTCGGCGGACTCCTAAATTGCAGCAGCCACACGTCTGTACATCATGCCTCTCGAAACTTCTTGGAGCTTCAGATGCTCTTCCACTATACTCAAATGCTATACGGGGCGCGCCGCGGGTACCTAGAAATGCCGCCACATTTTCGACAACACGACTTAATTACAAGAAGAAAAATACGAATGCTGACACCAAGAAGGCCGATAGTACTCCAAAAGATAGTGGTGACACTAATGAGGCAAAAAAAGCTCGTGTGCTAAGTTCAATTGAAGCGACGAAGCCAAAAAAGGTCTCGAAGTCGGAAAAGAAGAAACTGGCAAGGCAAGTCAATGAGAAAGAGAAGGCTGAACAACAGCAGGCTACCTTGGGCCAAGGGGACATAAATAACAAAGGCGGGAATCAAACGAACATCAAAGACTCTGGCGCAAAATCAAAAACGAAGGCGAAGAAGAATGCGAAGAAGGGTACGCCCAAATCAAAGACTACAAGTGGTAATACAACATCCAAAAAGACAACCAAAAAAGAAATTGAGTCGAAGGATCGAATAAAAGAGGTCAAGCAAAAGCTTATCAATTATGTCAATTCAACTAGCTCGAAGAGCTTGATCCGAAAGATCGAAGGCAATGGTGCTGCCAGTGATGACACAAAAAATCTTAAGGTAGCTCCTTGGCAGCTGCATTCCATCTACGAAGCTATGGTAGCTGAGAAGGGAGAAGCTGCCGCAAGAAAGGACCTCGTCGACCTTATTCAAAAGGGAGGCTTAACTACCACAGACCGGACTCAAGTTATGAAAGAATTGCGTGCATCTCTTGTCAATAGGCCAACGCCGAAGAAGGAGGATGCTGTTTCTGAAGCTGTGAGCTCATCAACTAATCTAGCTGGAATGCTGGCTTCATTTAAATCTATTCATCAAGGTCCAGTCAGGAGGATTGTGGATAGAAAGTCTAAACCTGCCAGGGAGCAGAAACCAAGTCGCGAAAAGGCTGCGCCTGCGAAGGGTAAACCAATCAAGACAGGACCGATGAGAAAGTCTCCGGGCACAACTGCATTTGAAGTAAAGTCAGTAGACCCGGATTCTCTTCAGCTAGTACCAGTACAGAAGAAACAACCTCCAGTCCCTGGACTATCATATGGACTTGAAAGAGCCCTGTTTAACCCTGGAGTGTATCATCTCCAGGATCCTCGTTCACGAGTGTTTAACTTCGACCCCTACCTGCAGAAGATTATGCCCGTCAGCGAATTCGATTTCACGGCTTTGAAACAATATGTCACCTCTTCGAGAGATGAAGCATTGATTGGGACTGCCAAACATGAAAAGAGAAAGTATACAGGTTCAACTTCAAGTATGTCGGCATCTCTTGCCCATTTTCATTTCTTGCTATCACAATGGAGACCGATTAATACAAGCATGCTATCACAAAATTTCCCTGTTGAATTTAATTCCTTCACGGCTCTCCAGCGAGGCCCATCAGCAGTCTTTTTAAGGGAGAGGGACGGAGTTTATGCCATTGATGCGGATAAGCAATTTGATACAGCCAATATATTGAGCATGCTTGGAAAATCAATGGAGAAGCTTCTCACTTTACCGAGAGAAGAGTTTGAACAGTATCGAAAAGAGAACTCGAGTTTAATCACAGAAGATCAACGTAACGAAGTTGAATCCTTCCATTATACTACTATGGGCGATTTCCTCATGCGATCCCAACTCGACGCCCACGATCCCCGCCTTCCGGGGAGTGGCATGTTTGATCTAAAGACACGAGCTGTAATCTCCATTCGCATGGACATTGAAAACTACGCAGAAGGAAGTGGTTACGAGATCTTTAGCCTTCATGGAGAATACAACTCTTTTGAACGAGAGTACTTTGATATGATCAGAGCTGCATTCTTAAAGTACTCTCTGCAAGTCAGAATGGGTCGTATGGATGGCATATTTGTTGCATATCACAACATTGAGCGAATTTTCGGCTTCCAATATATCAGTTTACCAGAATTAGACAATACTATTCACGGAACGACGGATACCACCACTGGAGATAGCGAGTTCAAACTCAGCGTCGATTTACTCAACAAAGCCTTAGATCGCGCAACTGCTAGATTTCCAGGAAAATCATTACGTTTACATTTCGAAACTCGTGGTAATGTCGAGACACCATTTATGTACATTTTTGCTGAACCTATGGAAGAGGAAGAAATACAAAAGATCCAAGATACAAACAAAGCAGAGATTGAAGCATTCGAAGCTCGCGTTCTTGGTCTACATGGTGAGAAGGGAGAGGAAGAGCAGTTGGAAGAGAAAAAGAATGCTGAGTGGGAAGACCTCCGTGCTAAGATTGAAGAAAGCATGGAAAATGATGAGTATGAGATCAAGAGTGCAAAGGAAATTGCTGAGAGCTTGGTTGAGCATCATGATGTCACTGGTTTGACATTGGAGGAGGTTGAACAACGTGTGGAAGAGTTCCTGTCAACCTCGTCTTATAGTGAACAAGGTGGGGCTGATGCTGCGGAAGAGAGCGAGAATAAATTGTGGAAAGAAGATGATGTTAATGCCGATGAGGAGACAGATGACATTATAGAAGATAATGAAGAAACAGAGCACGACGAGGATATGGAAAAGACTACTGCAGAGGCGGATGAGGATGCCAATGAAGAGAATGATGACGAGGATGATGAGGAGGATGATGAGGAAGATGAGGAAGATGAGGAAGAAGGAGAAGAGGAGGAGGAGGAGGAGGAGGAAGAGGAGGACGATGGAGAGGAAGAGGAAGAAGAGGAAACTGAAGAAAAAGACTCCGAAAAGGAGCTCGAAAACTCAAGTGAAGAAGCAACCCCTAGCGACCTTAGGGAAATTGCTGTTGAGGAAACAGTCATGCAAGAAGGTCTCCTCGTCGACCCAGCTGAACAAACCTCGGAGGGACAAAAAAGCAACGTCGAAGCATTTGAAGCTCGCGAGCCAGAACTTGTTGAGAATGAGGGTTTATTAATTGACTCAGCCGAGGAAACTTCGGATTTCGATGAACCAAATCAAGAGTCACCAGAGTCTCAAGAAAGCTCAACTGATGAGTCATTGGATTCGAATGAAACGGATAACAACGACGAAACACTAATGCCAGATATCGAGTCGGTTCTTCCAGATGAAGAACCTCAAAAGGAAATTTTAGCAATGCATCTTGCCATTCGCAACAAGGTCAATGACGACTACGTAGTACGACCGGAAAAGCTGACGAAAGATGATAAATGGGTCGTTGAATACGCATTATCTGAAATTCCGAATCATGAAAGGGCTATGAATCTTTATAAAGCAACCCAATTGAGAAGAAAGACAGCTTTGAGAAGATCAGATGAGCCCGACACCAAATGGGCAGATGAAAGAAACAGTAGATTCATTGCGCATCTGAAGCACTTGGCACAAAGTGGTCGGGCGTGGAGGCGGAGGATTACGGAGAAGGAGGCAAATGAACCGGTCAAGACGTTGAACTTTAGAGAGGAGCCAAAGGAGGTTGGTGTTTACGAGGGGTATGAGGAGATGAAGAGGGCAGCTGAGGAGAGAAATGAAATGACGAAATCAGTGGAAGAGACTAGCGAGGAAAAGTCACAATAGAGAGTCATGTGAGTGGGTTTAGAGCATTGTAAAATTATTGTGTGTCTTAGGCTCTAATTATGGGTGGGGTCTGGCATCGAGTCGACGTAAAAAAAAACAAAATAGAAGTCTTGTATAAAATGTACCATCATGATCGTCACTCAAATCCAAGAATCAAAAGTTTTGTTTCTCAAATTGTCTCCGTCACATAGTATTCAAATTGATTTTCAGCTTTACTGAATGTGAACCCGCACGAGCGCTTCGTTCTATACCCCTTCATGACCCCAGATGGCGAATGATTGTCAAGTCCCACCAATTTCCGTCAGTCCCTTGCAAAGTCGCTGAGGCAACGTAGTACTTCTTTCCGGCGAAATAAACATAGGTGGCAACACTAGATAAGAATCATAAGCAAGTCATCTCCTACTTCCATCCCCCAATATCCGCATAAAGACTCACCTGTCGTCGTATCCACCAATTCCTCACAAGTCAACCAAAAACTCTCAATACCGATATCTCATCTCGAATCCTCTCACTCTCCGCTTCCTTCTGCCCCAATGGGAATCGCATACTTTTCATTCTGCAAATCTTTTAATCTCATCTCGTGACACCGTTTCTTAATACATACGAGTATTTGGGATTCGAGGTCTTGTATTCCAATGATCAGGGTAAATTTATCGATATGCGCTTGTTGAAAGTATTGCATGGTCGGTCGGTCGGTTGGAGGGATAGGGGTGGGGGAGGGGATTCCATTTCGGAGAGCTGGGTGTATCAACCTGGTTTTACGAGGGCGATGAGTCGGGAGACCAAGGGATCGAGGGAGTTTTGTTCTCGCGCCTGGGCGAACAAAGCGCGGATGTACTGACTGGGTTGAAGGAGGAGAAGAGCCAATCGGACGGAGGTCATGGAGTGCGAGAAGAAGGGGGAAACCACCGGGAACCAGCGGCTCTAACAACCTTATGGGGAATTGAGAATTTACTAAAGATCTTGCCATGCGGTATAGTTTTCATGAGCTGATTTGTTTGTTTAATTGTTTGTTTGTTTGCTTGCTTGCTTCCTCGTTTACTAGATAGATATGGGGAATTGAGAATCACGCTACTTGCACACGAAGATTTTGACTAGAAGATTTTGGGTTGAAGAGAAGCGAATTTCGCTAGGATTCTATAACCACCTCTCGAGAGATCGATATCACCTGGATTTGCTATTGTTGAAGTAAGTAACCACTTTATTTCAAACACGCAACTGTAAATCCTAAAAAAAAATGTACCCTCGAAATTACTAGCTCAACACCGTGATTCTCAACTCTCAACGCCCCGAGCGAGTGCCAATGCAAGCCATGGTTTCAGCAATCGACTCACAGTATATCCATATAACCGAACATCAGATTGGTGGCAGACTCAAGAAACATCGAACAGCATGACATTTACGTGAATCACAAAACGAGACACCATTCGAGGCTCGTACAAGCTTCTCCAATTACGCGCTCGAGTACTGACCATCCAAGTAGTATTTCCCTGTCTTAGAATGATTGAATATATTTCTATCTCTTGATAAGGTTCCCGAGAAGAACATATTAGATATACGACACGTAATATGAAAGAAAAGCTTCCTTCCCGTAAACCCTCTCGATTATATCATGTCGACAACGCGACAACGAGGTGATTTAGAATCCAACGACATAACCAATTGCAAAGGGAGAAAATGGCACAAAAGATAAATCAAGTCTTACTTAGATAAAATCATTCACGACCCGTGAATACAAACTGGTTTGCGAAAGATACCTCAAAAGCAACAATGATACGAAGTGTATATATATACAATTTTGCAACCAACAATACTAAAATACTAGCGCCAATGGTTTAGTGGTAAAATCCAAGCTTCCCACGTCAAGATATGGATCTTCACGAGTTTGCTTGGGCCCGGGGTTCGATTCCCCGTTGGCGCAACAAACATTTTGCTCAGGTCTCCATTTTGTTTTTTTTACATGCTCGATCATCTTTTGTTTGACATCGTGGGTTTGTTCTCGTTGTCAGAAGGTCGAGGTGATGATGTGTTCGGTTGGTGTGGCGTGTTGTGTTGGGATTGTGGGGTAATTGTGGCGGAGTTGTGGAGGTGAATTGGTCAAACCCCACATGTCTTCTTTATGTTGAGCTGTGAGGTTATCGAAAAGAGGTGCTGAGGTCTTAGATTTCAGAATGGCTGGTTCTTTTGAAGCTGGCTTCGGCTCTCACTTGTATTTGCCGTTTTATAGGTTCGCTGTTCAACAAACGATCGTTGATTCCAGCTGTCATATCTGAAGATAGTTCGAGCGGAAGCTGAGAATTAATCCCAAGTAAACTGTGTGCGCTTCCTCTCGTAGAGGCTAGGATTGAAGAATAGCATTATTATAATTCCAAGCAAAATGACAAACGTTCGCACATCGTAAAACGTTAAGCTTTTTTGAGACGAACAGTTGCCAATGACCATGGGAGGTTTTGACTACAAGTTTACTCTCCATGAAGAAGGGGTTCGAAATCTATTCAATATCGCCATCTTTGCCGTTCAACCTTTTTTCAGCAAAACCCCTGTGAAATATCCTTGAGGCCTTGATTCTGGTTTAAAATGTCCATCCTACATCCAACGAACCAGACCTGAGACTCATTTGTCAAGGCAAGGTTTTAGGTAAGCAGTTACATACTAAACAGCAGTCAGCAAAGCACACATTGAAGACTTTCGAGTTGCACACAGCACTGGTATATCCTCTCATACTCTGCTTTCTCGACTCCCTGAAATTTAACTCTCACCAAGGGAGTCATAGTCCGGACAAGACTTCTCTATCCCTATGTCAAAAACAGGTTTGAGCATTCAAGAGACACCAACAACTTGTATTCCCAACAAACAAATACCGTGGGAGCTGAACTCACGAGTAAATGGTAAAGCTGTTCATTCACCACCAGGTCACATTGACGCAGTCCTGCAGAATCATATATGCCTAGTCCTAGCTATAAGTATTGCGTTCTTGGAACTCCAATTGTTGCATTTATCGTCATTTGTAAGGAGACTGCGGTTTCTTAACTTAACAGTCTTTGATCATCTAAGAGCTCTCTTACGATCCAATCTGATAGATATCAAGACTTCGCTTAGTGTCAAACTTTACTATAAACGACAACTGAAGCAAGTTTTTAGATGGACATTGTCAATTGGACGGTATCATAGCCGGCAGGAAAAGGTTTCAAGCAAAATGAGGACAATTGCTTAAAAAAAACATCCGATAACCTGCGCGCACACAACTTTCTTCGCTGATAAAATCACATCTACAATGGTTCAAAGCTCAATCATGGGAATTATAATAAAATAGGTCTTAGCACTTGCAGACCCTTGACCGAATATGTGGTTTGTAGCTTAACATACCTACATTTGGTCTGCAGCTAGGTTGCGTCGGTCAGCAGCACCATAATTATCACATAATGAATATTGATGGAAGGTCATAGTGATCATTTTATTACTCCATCTAACTAAAAGTGTGCTACCATGAAACCTGAGAGCTTGCATGCCAAAATGAAATGAAAACGAGTGAATTTGTATACAGTAAAGAGTGTTCCTATGTGCAATCAGTGGAATTATAGGCAGAGGGTAAGGCTTGAGAAGAAGCTCCTGCACAAAGAAATCAGCAATGTTTTTGGACGTTTGCTTGAGGTTCTTGAAGCGAGTTTCAAGTCCGAATCGTCTTAGATACTTGAATTATGCATTGTGAACATAGATGTGGTTACTGCTTGAAGTAATCGAAGTATCGCGAAGTTTGTCGAATGTATGCCTATCGCATAAAGATTTCTGTGATAAAAAATCTACCCATCATTAGTCTTGGTTGTGTAAAAGAGGAGTTTGTGTCTTACCAGATGTGACCCTAATACAAATGGAGTGTAGGCCATTATTAGCATATCACATAGCCTTTGTGCGAGAGAACAAACTGCTGTAGACTGCATCCACAACAGGAGTAGCGCTAATCATTCGCCCACCAAAATATCTTCCATTCAGACCCTTGATGGCATTCTCTCCTCCTTGTACTCGATCGAATTTGAGATAAATATCTCCTTGGGAGTTTGGATCTAAAGCAATGTGAACAACGTGGCCATATTTTTCTTCCGCTTCTGCGCGGACATCATCCTCGAGTTCTTTTTCCCAGTTCTCACCGTCCTCTCTGTGAAATTGGTTAGCAACGAATCGACGCGAGGCAATGTATTACTAACTCTGTAGGATCGAACATGTTCTTAAGTACAACACAACGGCTAGCCATGTTGACATTGACTGGTAAAGCTTTGGTTTCTGTTTTGGGTTTTGATACTTCTCTTCTTTCGTGGTTTGCTGCAACGGTGGTATCATCTGTTCTGGCGAGTTTTCTCATCAATGCATCTCGACTATAATTGTTGAAGTTCACGCCGCCAACGTCAGTGTCGTCCAAAGCACTGGCACCACCCGCACCTTTATCATTATCTCGACCACCAGCACGATCGAAGTTGCTGCCGCCAGCAGCGGTAGGACCACGCCCACCAGCGCCAGAAAATGCGGAACCCTGGAATTGTTGTTGGTGGCTTTGGCCATGGAATCTTTGCAGAAGACTGGCGGTAGATTCAGGAGTGAACTTATCGTTTCCAAGACCAACACGAATTGGTCTGCCAGCAAGATCAAACCCATTCATCTTCTCCAACGCTTCTCTAGCTTGATTTGGATCACGGAATCTATTGTACTGGTTAGCATAACTACAGGAATTTCCATGGGAAAAGCTTACTGAACAAATCCATAACCTCGACTACGTCCTTGCTCCTCTTTTTGCAATTGAACAAATTCGAGCTCACCAAAGGGCTCGAATACATTCTGTAAATCGCTTTCAGTGATGCTGAAATGTATATTACCCACATATAGTCGATGAAATGGAATTTGATTAGGGTTACTCGTGGTAGCTTCGGGATTGCGAACTTGTCGATTTTTCTCAGCCTCGGTCAGTTGTGCAATGATTGGGATTCCTAGGAGTCTCTGTCCAGTGAGTTGTATAGCAGCAGGAACTGATTCTTCGTTTTTGAACTCAACGTAGCCAACACTGTGCAAAATTAGTAAGTAAAACATGGAAGGATTATAAAGAAAACACACACCCTTTAGATCTACCACTGACTCTGTCCTTGACAATTTGAGCCTCCTTAACGGGGCCAACTTTTTCAAAGAATGCGATGAGTTCTTTGGTTCTGAGACGAGCTGCTAGTTGTTGCACAAAAACGGTGCGCCTATCCCGTTCGTCTTCAGACAAGGGGGGTGTTCCTTCTCGTTTGGGGCTTCTCGGCCTACGTTCTTCTCGAGGCTTATCTGCCTCATCGCGGTCACGGCGGTCACCTCGAGGACGGTAATATCTATCGGGACTTCTGGTACGTGAGCGTTGACGTCCACCACCCCTACCTCCTCTATAATAATCTCCATCCCTGCGGCCATTCTCTTCCGGGGTATCTCTGCGGCGACGAGGTTGTCGACGATTATCATCTCGGCTTCTACTTCTGCGTCTACCCTTTGCGCTTCCATGCTCACTTGTTGGAGTTGAGGTGCCATCTTTCTCATTTCTATCTCTGCTGCGAGCCCGGCGCTTTCTATCTCTGTCGCGATCCCTGCTATCATCGCGGAGTCTATCACGGTCGCGTCTTTCACTGCGCTCACCCTTGTGGCGGTCATCGGATTCTTTAGCCTTAGTAGATCCGTTTTGCTCAACAGGAGTGGCAGCTGCAGTTGAATCCAAGAGGGCTTCAACGTCTAGGGCGGACATGGTGAGGGTAGTTACTCGCCTGAGATGGACACAAATTCGAAGATCTTCTTGTTCCAAATGATTGGTTGGCAAATTAGATAGACAGAATACGATGGCTAGTGGTTTTTGAAGCCGTCAAAGATTGATGGATATTGAATTAGTGAAAGACTTTTGAAAGTTAAAGTTGTTGTCTTGTACAGAAAGTGGCTGGTGGGAAAAACATGAATTAGTCAGTCTAGTGTTTCTTCTTAGTTTGAACACTGCACCTGCACCACGTGTTTTGAACGATCAAAATATTTCTGGCCGCGACGCAGAGTTTTTGGTCCATGATTGGTATTTTGAAGTGAACTGAGTGAAATATTTATAACTACTTGGTGGTGAATGTGATATGAAGGTTATGATTTATAATTCGTCGAAAGTAAAAAGTCTATATTAGGATATTAAAAAGGGCTACGAAACTATTAATTCTTCCAGAAAGGCCAGCCTGCTCTCCGTGTCCAGCCTGATTCATGAACGCCGAGACCAGAATGTCTTGATAGTTCTATCTCGTCAAGTCATTCCAAAAACACACCATTCTTTCCTAGATTGGCTGCATCATTTATAAATTCGTTATCCATCTCCACTTCATACAGTTTTTGGCGCGGGCGCGAGCTGAGTTCCAAAAATGCAATCCCAGAATCTGCTAGTAACTCCAAATCCGTTTTCATAATCCATGAAGTGATGTTGAAGATGGTACTTCTTCAATTGTCTCCAGTACGAAGGCAGTGTGCGATGGTGGAGGAAGTAATGTGTCAAATCATAACAGATGTATCCAAAGATTCCTCCGCAGAACACTGCTGTAGCCACATGCCAATCCCAGTAGAACACAGCATGTGCAAGCTTCCAGAAAGGAGTCGCTAAAACAACGAAGAGGGTAGGAGGCATAACCAATCGGTACCTATCCATTGGCAAATAGTGGTGGATGCCGTGAAGTAAGAAGTGAAGCGTGAGTGCTACTCGATTATCTGGGAGCCATCTAGAGATATATGTTAGCTTGATTCGCCGTCGGACGTAGAGGAGAGAAGTAGAAAGATGTACATACTTATCGAGGTGGAAGAGGAATCGATGCAAAATATACTCGACCAAAGTCCAAAGGAAGAGACCCAAGAACCAAAATGCTGCTTCTCCGGCGATGTTATTGAATCCTTTGCTCGCGAGGTATGTGCCGTAGGCGACAGGTGGAACCCAAACCATAGGCACAACCCACCAAGCTGTCTTGGATAAAGGTTCAAGGAAGTTTCCAAAAAGAGGTGCAGACTCTCCTCCCTTATAATGACGAGGTCGATGAACTTGCTCTAAGTAGAACTCCTTGCTAAACCCACTACGCCAGATTTGCATCAACAATGGCTTGTTTAGGTCAAGGAACTTGTGTGTCTTGTAATCATTTACAACATCCGTCTCTTTGTTCAAGTCATCTTCCGTGGACATCCCAGTACTGGCATAAACAGGCAGAGAATTTGCGGATCCATTTTCTTTCAATTCCTTCAAGCCTTCTTTTGTAGGTGGAAGTGGAACAATGGAATCTGGTTTTATACTCTTGGTAGCGGTATCGATAACCTTATTTGTAGCAACAAATCCGATAAAAGAATCCTCAAGAACATCGTAAGCAGCTTCAGAATGGGTGTGCGAGAGCTCGTCCTTTAAGATCTCCGTTACATCTTGTCCAGCGTATTCTAATACCAATTCACCTCCACCTGGATGGCTGTCAACGAAATCTGTAACATCAAATACCCTTGTGCCCATAGTAACATAACAGCTATCTGCAGAGTTATGAGAGGCGACTTCCGCCTGAGTAAGGGTTGGGAGAGTTCGAGAAGGAGACATGGTCGCGATTGTATCGAATGATATCGACTTTCGACTTTCGAATAAAGAGGAGGAATCGCAGATTTATAGGAGAGATGAGTCGATATTTTGTATCGATTTTGGGAGGCAAATTGAGAAAGAAACTAGAGAGATGTTGGGCACGGGCATAAACAGACAAACGGAATAACCGGACAATCAAATAGGGCGGTGGAAGGTGTGCAACGTCTTTGACATATGTGGCTGCTCGAGATGATAATGATCAGGAAATGGGATGTTTACACTCAAAACCTCGAGAATCTCTTCTTCTTTAATAAGAGCAGATGTGTTTGAAAGACAAATTCGTACTGTACGTATATGCGTGTGAAAACCCGATTTATACACCGGCTACTCAGAATATGGTGATCTTTTCTCAGGAGATTCTGATAGAGAATCGAGCCACATCAAATCTGTAGATACCGACGACCGATCTTCAGGGCACCCCCTGCAGGCAATCTTGATTGGACTTGTGGCTTGTTGATATGAGTATCATCACGTGATTACAAAAGCCCCGAGGATTCGCATCACATGATGGCGGGGTTTGGGCTCAGGTCGTCAGATGTGGCTCAGCAACTTGGCAAGGCTTACAACAATTGCAATTGCTATGGTATAATTCTTCTGCATTCGTCATCTTTCTGATCTTAGATAACTTCCCTCTTTTTTACTCTCCTTCTCCTGCAAACATACAAAGTCTCAGTCTGGCGATAGCATCAAACAAACAAGATGGCTTTCCTAATACTCCACTCCGGGTCATTTTTGCTCATAGCATGCATTTTGCTTATTGTTTTACCTTCCCCCGCAGCAGCTTTTGGGGCCGGTAACATTCCTAGTATAGCCAACATCGAGGGCAAGAACTTCCGTCATGGCGATATCGAGGACATGCTCAAGACCGTTGCCTTCATTAAGGGTCATAAGTGGACGAGTATGATGATCAAGAGAGTTTACTTTGGAAACTGGTTGCGAGATTACTCTCAAGCAGTTGATGTGGGAAGTTTGAAAGGAGTATCAGCGCCTACAATTCGCATTCTGGTAAGAGAATAGCCACTTGACAATCATGGACATCCTTTCTAATCATTCATAGGTTTGGGTTCTGAGTTTCTTGTCTTTTGGTTACGCTACTGCAGAATTCGAGGTCACTGAAGAACGTCTTGGCGTTTACAGACCCGAAGAGCATATTGATAACCCCAAAGGTTATGCTGATAATGAAGATGCGAGAACTTTTGATGCCAGACTCCGTGGCCCTATCAATCCTATGGAGCTCGAAATCGACCCAAATTCGGGTATGAAAAATTACATTGCCAACGAAAGTGGAGGCTGGGCAACTAGTGCTGGTTACGTCAAATTCAGTTTCGCACGAAGTATCCACTTTGGTAGACTGTATACTAGCGGCTCACATGGTAAAGGCAAGGAAGAAGATCTCTGTGAAGCCCTTCGATGTCTTGGACAAGCCTTGCACTGCATGGAAGACTTTGGAGCCCATACAAATTATTGCGAGTTGGCTTTGAGAGAATTAGGATATCGTGATGTCTTCCCTCATTGTGGCGCTAATGCGGAAACTAACATTCGCGGCCATCATGTCTATCCTCTAGTCACAGGTACATTCGGAGCAGTTGATTTCTTGCATTCAGTTCTTGGTGAAGCAACTGATCATTTCACTCAAACCGAAGTTGAGGAAATGGACCTTGCTCTAGGTGGAGCGCAAAAGGCGCAGCAGAGTGGTGGCGGCGGCGACGGCCAACGTGGGCTATTTGGGTCTGGGAGTAGCGGTACAGACTTTGCAGGTCTTCTCGCTCAGATTCCTGGCATGGGAAGTGGATTAGCAAGTACAGCACGAGATCTTCAAGCTCAATCTGCCGCTCAAGAATACCAAAACTCAAATCAGCAAACTCGAGCTTCTGGAAACACGTTCAACGCCCCTCCTGGCTCGACGGGCGGTCCACCAGGTCCAGGTGTTCCAGGAATGAGCCCCGATTTTGATGCGGTTGCAACTGCAAAGAAAATTTATCCTATCCTCGAGTTCAGAGATAAGATTGTCAGAGCTATTAACAACACAATTGCCAAGATTCCTGGTCTCGAATCATTGGTCGAGAGGATCAGTGAGACATTGACCGTGTTTATTCTATCTTTGCTCGCACCATTTGTTCGACCTATCATCGATGCAGTGTCTGATAGTTTGAAGAAGGGCTCTAGTACAGTTGTTGAAGCCAGTGCAAACTCTCAATTCGAGCCATGGAATGATCCACGTTGCACTGACCCAACTCACTCTATGCTTTCCAAGGATCATTTTTCTAACGTGTTGAATTCTTGCGCTGGAAGAGTTGCTTCCACTATCTTACAATATGTTACACCGTAAGTTTTCTTCCTATAGTTGCAACACAAATTGCTAACCTTCTTCAGTCGCATACTCTATGCTTGGCAAAATCCGGGCGTCCCAGTTGATGAGGTCATGAACGATATCTTACGCACCTTCCATCATCCAGCTCTCCGCGACGAACATGTTGAAATTCACAAGGAAATGTTCAAAACTGTAAAAGATTGGATCAACGAACAACCAAATGCCCAGGGTCTGAATCATTTACTTAGTTCGGAATCCGTAAAAGCCGGTCGAAACCATAGCGGTTCAGACCAACATGATCATAACCATGGCTCTCTCGGTGGTCACGGTAAAACCTCAGGATCTATCTGGTCAGAAATTAAAACTAGAGATCTAGGAGCAATGGAGGGCTTGGATACTAAACCATCATACATAAACCCTTCCCCAATTCCAGGTTCCCCAGGAGGACAACATGGCACTCCAAATTATGGGTATGGAAACACAGGTCCTACAGCGCCGCCTCAAAGTGGAAATGCTTACCTTGAGCCAAGCTATCAACAACAAGGTGGTTATGCATCTCAACAACCTACATATCAACAATACGGGGGCTATGAGCAACAGCAGCAGCAGCAAGACAGCCAACAGTACGGCGGCCCTCCACACAACAACTATGAACAAGGACCTCCTCCAGGGGGGTATTGGAATCAAGGGCCACCCTCGGGTCAGTGGGGCCAACAAGGACCACCTCCCCCCGATCCATGGGGTCGAGAACCTTCTCAGAACCAATATCCTCCTCAGCAGGGGTACTCAGGCCAACAGTATCCACCTCAACAACCCCCTTATGGCGGTCAAGGTGGGTATCAATATCCACCAGGTGGTGGTGGATACGGGGGCTATTAATGATACTCGATAACTTTTTTGATTTCATATGGGTAGGGTTGGATGGCTTTGTTCGTTTTCATCGGAATCTGCTGCTAGATGGCAAACTGCGCGCGGGGAAAATGGTGATGGAGGTTTAGTGGGAAATGAGATCAAAACAGATCGTTAATATTCTAGTTCATGGTTGAATAGTGGTCAGAAGTAGTAAACTGCATGAAAGTTTCGTGGAGGATCCATCCAATGCATGAGAAATCTAGTTTACAAGCAAATACATACGTTGATTAAATGAAAATTCCCGCTTGCTCAAATCCTTGAGTCCTACATCATTGATATTAAATTAAGACTATATTCCATTATTACGAGTTGATTCCACATAGTGACGTGGATTTGAGGATCAATTCATGTGCACATCATGACAACATGGCGGCTGAAGGGTACTTCATAGACTCTGAATTTCCGTCGCCAATCAGCTTGATAGTCTGTATTCGAGATGGTGGTTTTATACTTGTCGATGTTGAATTCGTCAATGGGTGGCTAGAGCTTACATATCTGGATTGTGGAAAGCGATAGAAGAAAAAAGATAGAAGATTAGCTGAGGTGTAGACGTAACTCGATGGAGAATTGTGAGGAAGTGGTGATGATGATGACTGATAGATAGGTTGGCTGTTTCCAGAATCTCCAATCCCAACGCATTTTGGATTATTGATTGTCTCTCATTTCTCAATTTAGTCTATATCTCGTGCATTTGAAACTGTGAAAATTGTTGCAGTGATGGGAAGGGAAGATTTGTGTATAGATGGTAAAGATGATTATTGAGTAGAGAGACTCTGGCATTGAATGGTGAGAGTTTTGGTTTTGATGTCGATTCTATGATTGGATTTTGGTCGTGAGATGTTAGATTGGTATCTCAATGGCGTGGAAATATGGTGTTGACTTGTCAAGGCTGGAGGATACTCTACTTGATGTATATTATATTGGGGCTAGAAATGTGAATTGTTGGTGATGTTATGATTGAAGATATAATGTTTATTTGATCGGATAGAGCTAATTCTTCGGTATTAGATAATATATCTTAGGGTTGTGGTATTTATTGTACAGTTTGGATGGAATCTTTGTTTGGATTTGATTTTTTTTAGATGGGATTAATCTTGTGATGAATAATATTCAAATCGAGATGATTATGATATGTTGTGTTACTTTCATATGGCGGTTGGTACCGAAAAATGAGGTTGGCCGACATAAACTAATAATGCAATATGATGTGACGGTCATTTCACAACCCTAAAATCTATAATTCAACGTGGGGGTTCGGAGCTGTGGCGGTGTTTTTGGGAGTATTGACATGTTAGTTCAGCCCTGTGGGAACTAATTAACTTATCATGAATCACAATGCAATCCAGTTGCGCTCGAGTGAACGGATCAAACTGCTGTGAAGTGATGCTTTTGAGTTTGTTACGTTGAGCTGCTATGTTCTTTCGGGCAACCTTTCCGTGAACAAATGCGACGACACATGCCCAATTTCTTCGAAATGCCCAAATTTGAACCACAGAACGGAAGATCATGACCTACAAAACTAGGATACAAAGGTAAATACCCAAATTCCCTACCTAAGCACACACACAAAAAAAACACGTAAGCTAATCGAAGAGTAGTAAGTTTGAAGTAGATATCATGAATATCGACTGTTACATAACTCCAAACCTCATTGATCCCAATGACGTCTTCAAAATCATCAAATGCACTCGTTTCGGCACTGAAAATATAGTGTACCGCTACCAACGACATCGCATTGGCCAAATACCAAAGACGTGTGTAAAGAAGTCCATGAGTGATTAAGCGAATCATGTATGGATTAGTGAGACGGCTCTGAAGCTTATTTCAACTAGAAACTCTAGTTTGGAAGTAAGAATACATAAGTAGTGATAAATCTCGGGGGTTTATATAAATATCTTGTTACAACTAGTGCGAGGGTTGGATTTGGTATGGTATTATCGAGATTGGACAACTGAATTACGGGGAATAGATGGCATTAGGGAGTAAATATGTATCTAGGGCTAGTTTATAGTTGCCGGTATATATTATTGCTTGACAGTACTTACTCCTCATCAGGTTAGGTTTTTAGCCAGTTCGTTTGGGAATTCTGGGGTATATCTTTGAAAGCTTTCCTGTAGATTGTTTTTATCTTCTTAGGGATTTTAGTCAAACATAAAATCATACTTGTAAGTTACTTCAGATTCTTAAGCCAGTTAATATATTTAGGACAATTTGTACTCCAAAGTTGACTTGAGAGAATGGATCTACTTGGAAGTATGAAAAATCTTGAGAATTCAAGTAAATCAACATACTCAGACCGACTTAATCACTCTAGTCAGTTCTCACACTCAAGACAATTCGTACTTTGAGACTGACTTACAATCTCAGGACAAGACAGTCAATTAAGTCAATTCATACTTTCAAACTGTTTCAAGTTCTCAGAATAATTCATATATTCAACCTGGTTCATTTACACAGGTTAGTTGATATATTCAAATGAATTCTCACTTTTAAACTAACTCAAAACCTCGAGACAATCCATACTCCTCACTAGTGAAAAGATGGGACAACTAAAACGTGAACGTCTTACCCTTATGCCCGAGGAGTATAGGGTTCATATGCGAGAACAAAAGAGGCGGAGCGTGTGGCAGGCGGCGAAAGAATCAGAGAGATAAGCCAATAAAGCAAAACGATTGACAGATAATGTAACGAATGTAGACGAGAATGATAATGATGAGGAAAATGAGGAGGGAGAGGAAGAGGAGGAGGAGGACGATGATGGTAGCGAAGATGAGGCGTGTGCCGAAATACCGAGAGAGGATAGTGACGAGGAGGAAGACGAAGTTAGAGAAGGAAAATTTGAAGAGACTCTGTTCAGAAAGGCCTACCCAGACGGATATCTTTACCACGGACTGTCGTTTGCCTTTCAGTGAACCAATGAGCCCAGGCACCTAAGCCCGGGTAGTGTTCGCGAATACGACCGCCGCGCATACGCGAGGGTCTCCCCAACAACGCAACCCCGCGGTGAAGGCAAGAGATCGACGGAAACATCATCTCAGGGCTCTGCAAACCTGCCGGTTCTTGGGTAATGGTGTTGTGGCAAAGTAGATTGCGAGATTCACGAGTATTCATCCCGTAAATTTCAAGAATCTAGCAAGTTCTGGCCGATTCAAGGGAAAATCGTACGCATCATACACCGGTCTAGATTTCCGGCAGATGATTGAAGTTTATAGTAGCTTTGATCCGTATGTTTTTCAACTCTCCCTTCGTCAGCCCGACGCTTTATGTAAACGATCGAGAGGATCTCTTCCCTGTCGCTTACCAGACACCGTCGAATCACTCGATCATCTCATACACTCGAACGATCGCCTATAACATAGAGAAAATCTTGTTCCTATCGTCTACTTGATATCGTTAAATCACTCGATTAAATTCGGCACTCAATTATACCGAATGAACCGCCAACAATCCGTCTTCTTTACAATACGCACATAAAATTGAGAGGATCTCTTCCTTATCGCCACAGAAACCGTCGAATCACTTAATTCATTCGTCACTGGAGCGTATCAGAACAATCTCCACTACCTCATCATCTTCCGAACAACCCAAGCGAACCCTCCTACCGCTTACAGGTTGTATCGTCTCTCTTCCACCAAAATCTCGACAATCTCGTCACTGGAACATACCAAAAAAGACACTTCTCGTCATCCACATAAACCGAGTCGATGTCCGCCTCATATCTATTACTCGCTCCCGAGCTTAAACATCTTAAATAGCAAGACTAGGGTATAATTGAAGGGGTTGGAGATGATACTAAAGAATCTCATCTCATGATCTGGACTACAGATTGGAAACAAATTCGATGTTCAGGGCGCTATCACCCGACCCAGTATTATGAATATTGAGTTCTGATGAAGTTCTGGAAGCCCATGCCTTTCATTGTCAGACTCAACCTTCGAAAGGCAATGAATCCCCGACCTTACATCCGCGAATCTTCTTCAAGCTTGAGGTTGAACCCGACAGATTGGAGATGATACCACCAAACGAGAACAAACAAGATCAAGCAAGCAGCCAAGCAAACACGCAAGCAGGCAAATAAGCAGCCAGGCACGTGTTATATACCTAGATCAGATGCCATACTCATCTCCCGCCCCCGTGTATGCACGACATACCTACCCGTCCCTCATCTCCGGCACATAGCATAGCCTGCTAGTATACATCCAAGCTTTGTGCATCTATACACAGCACACGCCACAACAAGGCGGCGGTCAAACGCATAACATACTATACTATAGTACAGATGTTTTGAGAGCCTCCCGCCCTCACCTCCTTATATGCAAGACATACTCAACCATCCCTACCCCTCGCCACCCCCCTCGAGCTCCCGCTCATATATAACATGCTAGAACCTAGCTACATGCACCTCCAATCCAGAGCAAGGGGGCGGCCAAGTAAACGGCCAAGCAAGCATACCGTTATAGTACAGATATCACAACGGCTCTGGGCCCATCGTCTCCTTATATGCAAGACATACCCGACTGTGCCTTGCCATCCCACACCCTCAAGCGCCAGTCCATGCCATGCTAGATCCTAGCCATGTATGTATCTAGGCTTGAGCTCAGCAAAAATGCACCTGTACACCTACCACCTTCCAAGCTCGAAGTCTCTCCCATCCACCGGGCCATCTATTAAATAAATAAACAAATAAATATAAATAAATAAACAGCAGCAAGCGCCGCTCCTCATCTAGATCCCGCAGTGGATTCGCCAACCCCAACCCAGAGCCGGAGCAAAACTAAGACCAAAACCCAAATCCAAACATAAACACAAACACCGTTATATCTATATCCATCCAGCTCGTGTTATCGATATCCTCCTCGCTCAATCCCAATGCGGACTAGTGCCGGATTCCCCGCGGCCGCATAATCGACCTATCCTATCAGAGACCAGCACAAAAAAGCTTTGACATTAATGCACAAGAGATGAATGTCTAGAACTTATTCTATGCGGGCGAGAATGTTAAAAATATACATGAGAATCGTGTCGATGGGATGAGATGGGATGGAAAAGAGAGAGAAAGAGAGGGGTGAAAAACATCATTCAGAAATAGAGAAATCAAACATGAATGGTACTATCTGCAGGTATTATTTTTACGCTTGATACAAATTGAATAACATGAAAATGTGCAAAAACACAAACCGCCGTGGCGAACCCCCCCCCAAAATGCCTTCCCGGTGACCACAACATAACACAACACAAAACCGTCTCATCGCATCTCATCTCACTCCAAGAGAAAAAAAGAGAAGAAAAAAAAAACATCGTGAGATTTCCCCTCTCCAAAAGGTGGGCGATACAACATTGCTCGAAAATACACGCTAACGATTTGCCCCATGCGCATCCCACGCTCTCGCTTCGCTTCACTAATAGAATTATTAGAGGCGATAGCTCGAACTGATTACCATCCCAACTAAAATTGATAAAAGTAAAAAAAATATTAAATTTATGTTTTATTTTTTACGATTTGCCTAGGGATGTGGCAACATTGTGGGATCCGATGCATATCTTCTGTCGGTGAAGCAGGCAGATGAAGAAAGATAAAGGGATGGGATGAGACGGAGGGATTGCGAATCCCCATGCATAGGTATGTCTCCATCTAGGTTTCTGCAGAGCTTTGTTCACTTTGTGCTTTTGCGAATGCTAAGGCCGGAAGGGTAGGATTAGGTGTACAGTAGTTTTTGGTTGGGTGGTTTATGCTTTACGAGGGAGCGGTATGTAACCTTATTAATTGAATACTCATGGATTTTGATTTGAACTATGCGTACACATCGTATGATAGATTGCAGCAAGCTGAGCGTACGGTACAAAGTACAGTATAGATTTCTAAGTTTCAATTTGCTACCAAAGATGCTGGCGAAGCAAGCTGCCAAGCAGACAAGCAAAAGTCCATCTTAAGAAATTCTCAATTATTGCGCGATAGATGCAAAAGGAGAATACCCATATAAATGCTCACGCGGGCACATGTTAGCAACAGATAGTGTTTTGAAGATGTGGGGAAAGATGCATTTTTTTTTTTTGCGAAAAGGTCTAGAAAGGAGGCGATTTATTTTTCTTCATTTTATTTTTACATCGACTCGTAGTCTGGATACGTTGCAGAGTATGCGGTGCACAGTCTCGAATCTTTGAAGGGTGTTCGATTTTTGCAATGCGTGTCTTGCATTGCATGTTGCATATTGCTACCACACATGCTGATTGTACGTGGTATGTAACTAAGATGGTGCATGCTGTATCTCTTGGAAAAAAATATTTCGATCGTCTGTTTGTATGTGAGTTGGAGTGGGTGTGTCTTAGAAGTTAGATTTTGGGTAGGAAAATAAGGTGGTAGTCAGGTACCAAGATGAGTGAGAAGTGCAAGATGCCCTGCAAAGTCTGTGATATCCAGGGTGCAGAAGTCTGTGCAGCTGTGAAAGAGACAAACATGAAGCTAGAAATTGACATCGTGACCTTTTTCGCGACGGATAAGAATTTTTGGTTGGGGGGGGGGGGTCGCCGGTGATGAGACTCGAAAGGGGTTCATAAACCGATCAACATTGTTCTAGAAGGGTGGTCTTGTGGGGTGAAAGTAAGTAGATGGATACTTAAATGCTTATCCGCGGACTCAGTCCCATGCTTTTTGACTGGAATTGCCTATTCAGGTGTAAACAGATGAGCGTGCACTACTATGCACGACTGCACGGTCTTTGGTTCCAATACTTGTATCGTATCGGTACTCCGGCATTCAATTTTGGATTTGATTGATGTGTTTCTGTTTCTGTTGGCGTTTCTCCAGGAATAGAACCAAAAGGTTAAAAAGTCTAATTGTAGAAAAGGACGTTAAGTCGGATTGGGAAATCCCGTCGGATGTCCCAATGCAACCTTCTACCCCCAAACCACTTGGAGCCTGGAGAGGGGGGCTGGACTGGTCAGTGTTCAGGTAGGAAATTGGAAACTAGACGGGCGGGGCGGAATGAGTCTCGGAGTAGAGGTGGTTTGTAATGTTTGGACATTGATATATGGGCGAGGCTGTGGTCGAATACCTTTGTTGTCTCGGTTCTAGCCTCTGGTGGGTTTCAACAATATTGACAGTCAGATAGATCGCCTTTCATTCTTTTCTGTTTCTGCAACTGTCGTAGTTTGAAGTTCCATCTTGGAACCTCGGAGTTGGGTTAACAGAGTAGACGCGAGGAACTGGACTGTGCTGGGTGGACAATACTTTTTGTGCACGAGAGCAATTTTAGTTTTTTGGGGTGAAAAAAGGGGTAGACCTTGAGTCGTGCATCGTGATATTTTTCTTAGAGAGAACCGAAAAACGTTCCGTAGAAAAAGAGAGATTGATCACAGTCAATTTTGTGGGGGGAAGAGGGGATACCACTGTGAGTAGAAAATGGGATTTTTGGCCACTGGATTAAGAATGCCGAGATAAATGTGTTGTCAGTGAGTACGTACGCAACAAGTGTCGTGACATTCGTGTGAGTAGATCCTTTTCATCATTATGAATTCGTTGATGACATAAAATGGACGTATCTCAATTCAAGTTAATTGTATGCTGATATATGATGATATATGATGTATCTGAGCTCGACGAGTTAATAAGCTGATGTCAAACCAACTCATGACTTTGGAAAACAATGGGGGCATGATGTATCGATACTGGCGATCGAGATATGTGATTCCGAACTTCTCGATGATTGAAAGATGGTCAATTGGAATTTCATCATAACCTAAGAAACGTGATATCATTTCCAAGGCAGAAAGATAAGACTTGGTTGCGCCGTTTCCAACAATGTTTCGATTCGTTTATGTTGACGTTACCAATTCTGTAAGGACAGAAGATTTGCAGATTTGCAGTCGAATCCCCCACCATAGCGCCTCAAGTAAGCTCAGCCACATGTAATGTCATGGATCGTGATCAGATATTCTGCTGGGAGAGACCTGTCAAGGCGATACCGGTAAAGCATCAGCATCAATCAGCATGAGCTTTTAGCATCAGCATCAGCATTAGCATTAGCATTAGCAGCAACATCAGCAAATCGATGAGATCTCAACGAGCTAAAACAGCTTCCTCGTAAAAATAAGTGGAGGGCGATATGGATGCTGGAGCCCAAAGTATGCAAACCGAAAACATGGATGTTCAGAAGAAACTCCATGTGCACGATGTAACTACTGTAGGTACTAACTCTAGTATGCTTTGTGAACTGTACACCACCACACTATACTCCGTAAATGCAAATGCAAACATGGATGCAACGGAAGTACCTAAGTAGACAGAAGAGCACAGATCTCTTTCCTATTCAAAGGACGGACTTGAAGGGTGACTCTAGTCTCTTAATAAACTTTCCACCTAGGTCTTTTCAACTCATTCTACTCGAGGAAAGTGCATGGATATTTCTATAGGGTGACGAACCACCGGGCGGCATAATTCCAATCATCCAGCTTCATAGGACGGAAATAATTCTTCCGTTTTCATAGAACACGCCTCGAACATTTGGGTGAAAAGGCCAGCCAGTTCAATGAATCAGCCAGCGAGCCAGCCAGCCAGCTTTTGGTGTACATAGTTTCATATTGGTGTCTGGAAGAAATCTCATACAGAGTAGAGAAAGTGGGCTGAGGAAGAATAGAGGGCAAAATGGAGAATAACGAATTGACGGAAAGATAATACCGGCTATTGGCGTCAAGAAAGTAAGAACTTAATAGAGCATCTAGATACCCAATTAGCCCTCAGATGGTTGACTTCATAACTTAGTCATATTAAAGTTATGACTATTTGACAAATAGTATCTGTCTAGTATTTATTCAGTAGTAACTCGATCTTTTCTTGCCTTTACGAGTCAAGTGACTGTCCCCGTAGCTTTATTTTCAAATGCTCGCAGTGTCCGATTCCCACACATTTTCCCCTTCACAATTCCCCACTGTTACCGGAACTCCCTCCATGAATTTTTGTTGATCATCTGTCCCGTCACATGTCGCCCTGGAAAATGGATCGTGTTCTGCGTGTTCTGCGGTGTTCTGTGCAGAGGGTTTACATGGTTCTTGTGGATTGTCTAAAATGGAGTCTAGCTCCCTTCTACTCTAGTTTGGAGTAAATTGATACCGGATTGGGATTAAAAAGTTTAAGAGATTCGATACTTTTCTTAATCGATTTAACTTAACGTTGGCGTCTCTCCATTCCAACCAATCTACCAATCTGCCGTGGTTTGCCAACCTATGCCAATGCTAATGCTATGCTAATGACCACTCTCCACCACTTGGCTGCGCGGGATCGATATTTCCCATCTTCATCCGTGCATTTAAATTCGTACCAAAATAATTAAATAAAAAAAAGATGACCCAGGTCCCAAGTGACCTAGAAAGAGGGGCCCCCGCTTCATCTGGTACACCAAGGAAGAACGGAACTTCCGACGAGGCGCCATCGACAATCGAAATTTTATACTAAGGATCTTTTACTGGAGTAAAAGAAAGCGAATTTAATTGCATGGAACTGGAATATCAAGTTTCCGCCTTTAGTTACTTGGTACGAGACTGCGAGCAACGGTGAGATATTCCTAAAACGTCTTGGTTCAACTTGGTTGATCTTTTTCCCGTAACACCCCTTCTACTTTCCTCTATCTAGCCCCTCCACATCCGGTCTACCTCCATCAAATCCTTAGCATGTCATACTAGCGAGTTCTCCCCTCGCGCTTACTCCGTACTCTTCCTTCCCGCAGGACCGTAACAAAGCCTCCTTCATGCCCCACCTCCACCACTCCCCCAAAGTTTTATAACTCCAACATATCCCCCCTCGATTTCATCCTCCTCATACAAACCAACAAACACTTCTTAAGAATCATTTCTTCGCGCTTCACTTTCACAGTACTCCCACATCAAGCCTTGCTTTCAACTATACCCATTGTCTTATTTTTATATCGCTTCACACACATACACATTCCCATCATGATGATGCATCCAACACCACCGCCCTCGATATCACGCAGTGATATCGATAGTTACAAATACAGAAGAGACGCAGAATTCAGAAACATTGAGGCGCCAAGAACAGAAGATGCCGAATATATCGAGCACATCGAACAAACTAAAACACATCTTCCAGAGGATTTGACTCAAACCGAGGAGGAAGAACAAAGACAGTGGTTCATTGGTAGCATTGACCAAGGCACAACCTCCACAAGATTCATCATTTTCAATGGACAGGGGCAACCTGTAGCCATGCACCAGCATGAATTCGAGAACATGTACCCCGAGTCTGGGTAAGCTTTATTCTACCATTCTACCTATCAGTCACACAAGCTAACAGTACTCTTTTCGCAGATGGCATGAGCATGATCCTCAAGAATTGGTCAACTCTGTCGATGAGTGTGTAGAGAAGGCAACAGAAAAATTCCTCGAATTAGGACACAAGAAGTCCGACATTAAAGCTATTGGAATTACCAACCAACGTGAAACAACTATCTGTTGGGACACAATCACTGGAGAACCATTGTACAACGCCGTTGTTTGGGCTGATACCCGAACCACCGCTCTTGTACGTGAGCTCAAGGATTCAGAAGGCGCAGATGAGATCCTCCAACTGTGTGGTCTGCCACTCTCTACATACCCTGCCAGCGTCAAGCTCATGTGGATGTACCGAAATGTTGAAGCTATCAAGAACGCATACGATGAAGGCAGATTATCTTTTGGAACAGTCGACTCTTGGCTGATCTACAAACTCAATGGAGGAAAGGAAGGTGGTGTTCACGTCACAGATACCACCAATGCTTCTAGAACCATGTTCATGAACCTTCACACATTACAATACGATGACAAACTCCTCAACTTCTTCCAACTCGACAGAAAAAACGTCACTCTTCCAAAAATCGTTCCTTCCTCAGACAAGGAAGCTTTTGGTAAGATGGCCTACGGTGCTCTCGAAGGCACCAAGATCACTGGCTGCCTTGGAGATCAATCATCCGCTTTGGTCGGTCAATGCGGCTTCAAGCCTGGTCATGCAAAGAACACATACGGAACTGGTTGTTTCCTTCTCTACAACGTTGGTGACAAGCCCGTAGTATCCAAGTATGGTCTTTTGGCTACTGTCGCATACGATTTTGGCAATGGCAGAAAACCAGTTTATGCTCTTGAGGGCAGCATTGCTGTTGCAGGTTCCGGTGTCAAGTTCTTGATGAACAACTTGGGATTCATTGCACACTCAAGCAAAATCACTGAATTGGCAGAGACTGTCGATGACAACGGAGGTGTAGTATTTGTTACTGCTTTCTCTGGTTTGTTCGCTCCATACTGGATTGATGACGCCAAGGGAACACTTTTCGGTGTTACTCAACACACACAACGTGGCCACATTGCCCGTGCTACCCTTGAAGCTACCTGTTTCCAAACCAAAGCCATCCTTGATGCTATGGAGAAGGATTCTGGACACAAGTTGGAAGGACTTGCTGTCGATGGTGGCATGTCCAACTCTGACCTTTGCATGCAAACACAAGCCGATGTTCTCAACATCCCAATCAACAGACCCGTTATGCGCGAAACCACAGCTCTCGGAGCCGCAATCGCAGCTGGTTTCGCAGTTGGTATCTGGAAGGAGTTCGATGAACTCAAGGAGATCAATCGTGACGATAGAACTATCTTCGAACCAAAGATCAAGCCAGCAAAGGCTGCTCGTATGTTCAAGAAATGGGGACAAGCAGTTGAGATGAGCAGGGGATGGGTCCTACAGAACGAGGATGAGAACGATGATGATGTTGACTAAATAGCCAATTACATGAGGCTAGTGAACGGGGATGGGGGTGAGACGGAGCTAATGGATAATTCAACTTACGAAGCGGGTAAATATGGGGCGATGAAGATAAAAAGATTTGTGGATATACCCCAGGATGATTGGTTGCTTGCATAGATGCACAGAATGTTGGGATTTGGGATTTGGGGTTGGGTGTTTTGGCGCGCGGTTCTTGGTGGTATACATCTTAGGCATCTTTTCTAGCGATGGATAGGTTGTTTGTAGCATTAGCATATATATGACGACTTGAGCTTGAAGCTTGGTCGATTCTGGATGGGATATAAGAAGAGAAATAATGGGGTGGTTTAATGATGTTTACGAATATTCAAAATAAAATTAAAATATAAAAATTTCTAAAAAAAAAAAAACTTTCTTGGTTGACTTGTTGTATTGTGATTGTGAAGTTGAATGTGATGGCGGATTAATCAACTTTAAACTACGAATATATGAGAATGCGAAGGTTCCCTATGAATCTTACTTTTATGGCGGGTGCGTGAGAGAAAAAGGAAAGTGAAATGAAGGGGAAGGGAAGGATTCTTAGGAGTGATATCAATTCTTGTTAGTAGTCATAATAAATTCTTGATCGATTCTTTCTGCCTACCTATCTAAAACCAATGCTACGCCAGCATACGTGTATTATTTGTTTGTGTGTATGAATATTATTTCTCTGTGTAAGCAGGCGATAGTTTGTTTTCATCTTGTCATATACGAGGAAATAGTAGGAAAAGTAAGGTCAAGTATATTTAATCTATGTATGATTGCCGAGACTGGAAATTATGAGATTACGAGAGTGAAGCGAGGGGGGAGACTTGGGGGTTGAGGCAGAGATTTGGGCGGATATGTGGGCAGACGGCATTGATTGTGCGTCTGTGTTTATTTATTTGTTCATTCATTTTTTGAAGAGCTCTTATAAAGACTCGGGAAGCTTTCTATCTACTACCTAGTGAGATTCTCTATGTGTCTTTCTCTCAAATATCGCAGTTGTGCAAGTTGGTGATTCTTGATCCTCATCCTCGGCCCAACTTTATCTATTATGCCTTTTTCCTTTCCCTTTCCAATTTCCGATATCCCTCAAATCAAGAGGACCCTATCTATCTCCAACCATCTTTCTCAACTCAACCCCACAATGGCGCTGTAACCTCTACAGCCCTCTCCACTACAGCTCTCACCCTCTCCCCAAATACCCGATTCGCGCACTCGACATCCAAATCCTCCAACCATACCTTCGCCACCATCTTATCGACCTTGATTTCGATACCCGGGACGGGAATACCGAGTTTGTGAAGACGAGCGAGTTCTTTTTCCTGGGCGTACGTTTCTGAAGATTCAGAGGTTTCGGGATCGGAGGGGGAAGAGGGTTTGATATCTGAGGATATAGAGGGGGAGGAGGAGGGAGATGGGATTCCGGTGGATAGACGGGGAGTGGTGATGGGGACGAGATTGTCGGCGCCGAACTGGGCTTCCAGAAACATGAAGAGGCGTTCGAGACGTTCGGTGGGGGTTAGGTGCGCGTGCAGGTTGCGGGCTGGTGGGGAGTGAGAGTGTGAGTGGGGGGATTTGCTTGCAGATTCTAGGAAGTATTAGTATTGAGAAAGGGTAAGAGGTGCAATAAGATTAACGAGGGGAAAAAAGGGGGTAAGAGGATAGAGTTGAAGAACATACGTTTAACAGCAGCTGGACTACTTTCCACTGAATATAACACCGCCATGATGGCATCCGCAATCCCATCATTCAACATGTTGCCCTCCCATTCTAACTCTACTTCTCCATTGCTTCTATACCTCACTGTTACACAGCCCATGACTAAATACGCAGTCACTGCATTCGTATTTGCGATTTCCTCGTCGGCTTCCTCGGCAGATGATCCATTCATATGCGTATCCCCATTTCCATTCTCATTTGAATGTTTCTGTTGTCCTCTACTTTCAGGCAATTCATCAATCTTTCCAAATGTTCCTTCTAGCGCCCATCTTATAAGATCAATACCCGCCGCACTAAGTGTCATACGCTGTTTACATGTAATAGTAGTAGTAGTTAATCCAGCATATTCTCTTAAATCTTCGGGAGCCATCAGTGACATTTTAAAATCGTTTTGAACCAGTACACCAGTGATAAGTTGGGCAGAATCAGTAGGTGGAGGATTGTTGGCGAGTTTTCCGACGACTTTGGCGGTTTTGGAAGTCATAAAAGGGATGCGTAATGGTTCGCAATTTTTGGGAGAGAAGACTTTCACTTTGGTTGTTTTGTCGGCGTTGAGGGAGAGAAGTTTGGATTTTAGACGCATCATGTTGTGTTGTTCGCCGTGGACGAGAATCTATACTTGTTAATTCTTTCTTCATTTGAAGTTGGATTTGAAAGGTAGAAGGAACTTACCACGACAGGAGCAGCGATTTCTTCGATGAATTCCCGGTTCTCGACGCCATCAACGTGCGCTGCAAAGGAGTACTCTTGAACACTACATCTTCTAGGTATCATGGCTTTCTCTGTTTCTCCCGGTGCAGATCTTCGTGTGAAGCCCTGTGGACCAGACATAATCGCTTGGATGTGATCTGGTTCTTGCATGATTTGCTTTGCCATAGTACCTTCGACACTGTAACCAGTAATGATAACACCATTTTTGTCACTTGGTGCCCATCGTTCTAGTAATTGTCTACTGATGCCATTCTGTAGCATACCAGGACTTGCTAAAATAACACAACCTCCAACATCGTCAAATCGATCAAGGTTCTTTAATGAACGGATATATTTGAAATCCCACGGTCCTCCTCTACCCCCACTAGTTGAGTTGGCTTCAGCTTCGGCCATACGTTCTCTGAAGAGTCGTTTGATATTTTCGTTCATAGAGCCAACGTATGTTTGGTATACTAACATACATTTACGAGCCAAGTTACTAGCATAGTAGATGGGGATTTTTTGGAATTCTGGATGTTTACCCCAATACTCATCTAGAATCAAAAGAAGTTCTTGAGCTCTACCAAGCGCAAAAACCGGCATGAGAACTCGGCCCCCACGATTCAGAATACTGGTGACAGACTTCATAAGGGCCTGCTCTCGTTCTAATCGGGGAATATGTGATGCAATACCATACGTAGATTCGGTAATTAGAACATCAATCTTCACTCCTTTGGGAACCTCGGCAGAGACAAGATGTCTATCATCTTCTCGAGAATAATCTCCCGTGAAAAATATCTTGAGTCCTGCGATCTCAATAAGGAACATAGCAGCACCGAGTACATGCCCTGCTGGATATGGTGTGACCCTGATCGAAGAGATTGTGTGTGTGGTATGATAATCTATAGCTTCGATTTGAGCAAACGTAGTGAGATGGTCGGCTTCGGTGTAGACTGGTTGTGAACCTCCTCCTGATGATGCCCCTCCAACCCTTACGCTGTCTATAATGAGCCATTTGTAGATAGCCTTGGTGGGATGTGTCATGAAAACACGACCCTTGAAGTTGGTCTTCGCAAGGACATATGGCAACGAAGCTGCGTGGTCGACGTGGAAACTACAAACAGTCAGCTCTTATACTACCTGGCACGGCACCAAAATACGCCAACAAAAGTAGGAGTCTATGTACAATTTGAGTCCGTGGCGATGGAGGTTATATCACAGAATCAAGACAAGCATTTGCTGCGGGATAATGATATTGTATTGATTCTCGTATACATGATAAATATGGTAGGTAGATAGTCCAATGAAATGAGATGGGTTTCCGCATGTAAAGATGCATGTCCCAGAATTCGACGCAGAGTCCAAACTTCCAAAGGCGCATTGTATTGAAACACCGAAACAGAATACCATGTACTGACTACCCCATCCTCCAAAAGCCAACGCGCGTGTATGAAATGTAAGAAATAGGAATGCGCTTACTGGCTGATCAAGAGTAAATCGACAGTACTTAAATCAAAATCGTCATAGAAAGGTAGAGCTGCTAGTCCGTCGTAACCAGCATGCATACCTGCATCGAGCTGCATCAGAAAGTCAGTAAGGAAATTGTGCAGATGATGGAGAGAGGAGCCTCGCGCTTACCATGACAGTCTTGCCCTTGTATTGAATTATGTGACAAGATCTTCCGACCTCATTACCACCACCAAGATTCGTAAAAGTGAGTTCGTCAGCTGGATCTACTGGCTCTTCCACCGTAGGTGCCATGGCTGCAGCCTTACGTTTTGATGCCATCGTGAATGAAATGTGGTGTGTTGCTTTCTTGGTCAGTCAGCTTAGAGTTAGAGTTAGTACTACTGCCTTCAAGGCAGAGAGATATTTGTTCAGCAAAGATTTTATAATCAATCAAGTTACGACAGAAACAATTGTAGATGTTTTTATAGATTCATAAGAATTTGGGAAAGGGCCGAGTTAATAAATCGTGTGGTGAATAGTATCATAATGGAAAAGGGAAGGGAAGTCCGTCATCAAAGAGACGCGATTTTGGCGTTCCTTGTGGAGGGAAATTTCGCACTAAATCCACACGTGACGAGATCAAAACCAGATAGCTTTCGCGATACATTCAATGACCACAGTATTAACGCGGGAAAGAAAACAGCTCAACAGTCATCAAAACAACGAGTGAATACGGTTGCGCAAGTCTCTAAGCTGCATTGTGAAGATTTATACTAGCGCATGGGTCGGTGTTATAAGAGGTAGCCGGGCTTTGCGCCTGGGTTGTGAAGGATACAGGAGATTAACAGAGGCAATTACGATCACGTCGTCGACATCATGGCGCAACCACAGCAACAGCAACCTCCGTACCCCATGCCTCAGAGGCCCTTTTCTCCCCCGCAGCCAGTTAATTCACCTTCAACGCAAACCCAACAACAGTTCGCGTTTCCGCCCCACAAGCGACAAAGAATGTCTCCCAATCCGCCCTCTCAACCAGGTTCGCCATATGTTACATCACCATATGCTGCTTCTGGTCAGAATTCAGCTTCACCTTCGCCGCACTTTTCAACTGTGCAAATTCCTCAGGGCGCTTATACCACGCCATATTCGAATGGATCGAATGCGCAACCATCTCCTTCATTGAATCTGCCGCAAACTCCGATGGCTCTTCCACCTCATGCGCAACCAAGTCCATTGAGCTTCCCAAATCAAGTTCAGCATCATCATCAAGGAAATATGGCGTCGGCTCATTTCAACAACTTTAATTTGCAGATGCCACAACAGCACCACCCTGGCGGAGTTATGGGCCCACCTTCGAGACCGGTCGATAAAAATAAGGTTGATGGTTTGGATCCGTTGGATGTTTTGGGGGGAACTGGTGTTGATCTTGCAGAGGAGGAACAATATACATTTCAGCAGTATTCGTCATCGTTCAATGCTCAAGGCTCAAGGTCACACCCAGGAAACATTTCGGCAGGTCACAGTTTTACTCAGTTTCCACCAGGGAATGAGGGAGCCTTTTACGGCTCAGGTCCGGCTAATCAACCCGGAGAGGCACCAAATGCTAAATCACAAGAGGATTTCGAGAAGAAGGCTGCGGACAAAGCATGGCATGATGCGGCTCGTGACCTGGCAGTATCGAGGCAAAGGGAATTAAATAATCCATTTTTAAATGTTGGCCACGTTCACAAGAGAATGGAGAAGATTGCACATGATAATGGTCTTGGGTTGAATACAGATTTAAATGGAAAGATGGGAACTATGAAACTACCTGAACATTTTCCTGATACGACTGTCAAAGTGCAAACTGCGGTTGGACCAGATGGAGCTATCACTGCAACAACAGGTGCCTTCATTCCATCTGATTCTTTACTTGTTGACCAACTTGCGCTTATGTCTATCTCTACCAAGCATCGACTTCGTGGATTATTAGAGGACGGATTAAAGTTAGCTATTGGTCGACAGACAAGCTCTCATGCCCAAATTAGGGATGAATGGACAGATGTTGCTGTACCAGCGATAAAACCTAGTGTTGCTACTATTGTTAATGAAGGTGGCCCACGGATTGGATGGGAGAGTGCTGTCAGCCCTCTCAGCAACCCTCTCAAACGTATGTATCATAATTTTCATCATTCTGATTCTGAGCTAACACACCGAAGGCCCTCTCTCAGCTGCAGGTAGATTGCCTACCCCTGTATCAGATAGTGCGAAGGCACAGACTAAGTCTTTTGCGAATGATGTTGCATTGACACTTCGAAAATGTGCTACCAAGGAGCAAGAAGCTGAAGAGGCTAGACTGCGAAGACGTAAAGCTCGTGAGTCTGGTGATGGATCTCGTGCGGGTTCAATAAACCCGGGCACGCCAGGTTCCATGGCTCCAGATATTCTTGACAAGCCACCTACCAAGAAAGAAATGAAGAAGAAAGCAGAGGCAAAGACTAGTGAGGCAGCAAGTCACGCAGCAGCCAATGTAACAACTACACAATTTTTGGGTGGTGGAAAGAGCATGTTCGGAAAGAAGAAGCAATATAGTTGGATGACTGCTGGAGGATCCGGTAGTGGTAGCAGCACGCCAGGTAAAATCATGACCCAAGGTCTTGGCTCTTCTGGTGCAAGCCCCGTTGCGAATCCGGGACCCGAAAAAATGACTACCGATGGAGTGCGAAGGTTAGGAACTTGGCGAGAAGATGGTGGTAAGGGACGAAATATCCAGCTTCGAGATTGGATCATGGTTCTCGAGGATGATGGCAGGGAGAAAAAGGCACTACAAAAAGCATACGCTCAGGTGGATGATGATCGGAATGCGTAAGTGAGAAAGAAGGAAAGAAATATTGGTTTCATGGATAGGGCAATTGCAGAATAATATTTGCATGGCGTTGCATGGGTCACCAGGCGTTTTGCAGTGTCTCCTCGACGGGAAGGATGGGCACACTTCTTCAATCCCATTGGGGATTCTCTGAATGAATTACATACTATATGGTTGTGTGGGGGTGAGAACGTTTGCATATTTCGTCTTACCATTGGGTTTGATTTGTGAATCGAGACCTTTTTTTTGATCACGATATGTTATTTGGTGCAATGTGATAGGCAATTAGGTAGCAATAACTCATCTACAAACCAAGTGTTTATCTGGTATTATCTGTCATGATATTTTATTTTCTTGCGTGCATGGAAAAGTCGCATTGGTCATAGTGCAGTCTGATGGAGTTAGTACCTGTCTGTGTACCTCATATATATCTAAATCAAACCAAACAAAAAAAGCTCGATAGCTCAATATAGATAGAAAGCTCGATAGATGGGTAGCTAGCTAGCCTAGCTCCTCCACCTTACCCCACAGCCTAAACCAGAAGCAAAACAAACGAGACAAAGCACGAAAGACAAGACTAGGGAGGGAGGGAGATGAAGTAAAGCTCCTCCGCTCCCCCAACAAAGATCATCTCTTTATTTTGTCATGGTTGGTAATCCTTTGTTTTGATAGGGAGGTGAGTGAGCACGTGGTTGGTAGGTATACGTAGGTAAGTTGGTAGGTGTGTCTTTCCCCGCGATGCATTTGGGATTCTTCACATTTGGGATTTTCATGTGATTGGTTGGTTGGTTGGTTTGGTTTGGTTTGGGGTTTGGCCGAGGGCTGCGGAGAAGATCTGTGCCGGTTGGGCTTGTGGGGTCTGAGTGGGTGGGTGAGTAGGTGAGTGTGTTTTGTTTTGTGGCTTGTTGTTAGCTTGCTTGGGCCATCCGGTTGTTTCCTTGTGGGTGTGGGTGTGGGTTAGCTGGATGTGGATGTGGAGGTGGAGGTGGAGGGAGGGGGAGGGGGAGTGTTGTGATGAGGGGATAGGGCGAGGGGATGGGTTTGGGGGTTTTTGTATGATGAGGGATTAGATAGGTGATTGGTTGGCTGGCTGGTTGACTGGCTGGTTGGACTTGGGAGATCGGAATTTGGGGTTGGTTTTGCTTGGGAACTTGGGAGGGTGGTGGTGGTGGTGGTGGTGGTGGTTGTGAGTTTCCTCTTTGGGATGATGAATGGATGGATGGATGGATGGAGGGAGGGAGGGAGGGGCTAGGCTAGTTTCAGTAGTTGGTGGTTTTAGTAGCTAGTGATAGAAATGGATGATGAGTAGATACACGGATGGATGAATGAGATCAGTCTTCATCCTGACAAGTAACAAGTAGGTAGTAAGATGGAGAAAGAAATCGCAATCTGATAATCATAATCACCACGGTGTTTGAACATAACATGTGCTTGCTCACCCTGTACCTACCTGCCTCGGTGGATATTCGAGAGATCCATTTTCATTTGTAAATTTATCCACTTTCCCAATCGGTCCCGAGGATATTTTTTGCATTGCATGGCATTCATGGCATTCATTGCATTCATTGTCGTGAGTACGTACTAGATAGATGCCCCGTATGCTTCACGAGAAGTCCAATTCCGTCTCTCTACCCAAAGGGTGATAGACAGACAGATACCTCCCAGGTTGATCATCTCAAACATCCAAATGGTCGGATCGGATTGGAGTAGTCTGACTGGCATAACATATATCCATCACATTCCGAGAAAAAAGCAATCAACAACCCAATACGTGCAAACGATCGGGACAACTCGTAGCTCTTCTCGAGTTGGGGGAGAACTCGGTATGATTGTCTCGTACCTTGTTGGGCTTGAATTTTCACGTGCATGGGAACCAATGGGATGGGTGGAAGCTGGGGTTTTTATGGGGAGACCTTGTAGCACGTGAAGTAACCATGACTTGTGGGCTTTTGTTGGAGGAGAGGAGATGAGGTGGATGGATCATGGATGCCATTCTGTCGGTATATAGATAGTTGCATATCGTACATGCACTTCAGATCTTTCTTTCCCCGGATTCATTTGACTGTCGATTTAGATCTTCCTTTTACCTTTATCCTGACACGAGCGAATGAAAATTGATTGTGTTGTTTTGATTGGTCGATTACCGCATCGATTAATTGATTGATCATAAATTGGCTTCCATTTGCGGCTGGCCTTACGACAAACACAACTCCTGAATCGGGTCTTGTTACTATAGTAAGACCATTACCCACAGAATCCGAAACTCAAAATATACGACAACGTGACGAATCTACCTAGCGACTTTTTAAACGAGCAAGGGAAAAGCACATCGCTTCTTTCGTTGTACGACTGTTCTGAGATTCGTCTCATCAATATAGTAGCACCACATAAGAGATCCGAAAGTCAAAACGGATCACCATGAATTGTCCATCGAGAACAGATGAGCCGTTGGAAGGCGATGGATATAATCAGAATCCGAACGCCTTGGCAAACGATCTCACCACCCGGGAAGATTTGAACGGTCGAGCAAACGGAAGAGCATTGAGGAGAAGTTTGGAGGATGAAGGCGTAGAGTCAATTCATGATCTGGTGGAGGATTCTGGAGATGGGAAGGCGACGGGGAGTGCGAAGGGTGTTGGAGGGGGGGCTGGGGGGGATAGGGGCGGTGGGGTGGGAGGGAGAGGCGGTGGAGATGGGAAGAGTGGTCACGTGGTTGAACCTTCTGTTGAACCTCTCGATATCAGAGACCAGTCGAGAAGTGGAAGGGGAGCAGAGTATGGAAGAAGTTGTCTCCGTGTCTCGAAAGAACAACTCGTGAAGATGAAGCAAGTCATGGTCAAATTTGCAAAATTCGTGGGTCCGGGCTTCATGGTGCGTAATTTGCCACCTCTCCACCAATGTCAAAATCCAAATCACAAATGTCAAAACTTGGACTTCATTTATATTAATGCGTTTCTATAGGTTGCCGTGGCATATATTGATCCGGGAAATTACGCGACAGATGTTGCTGCCGGTGCAACCTATCGATTTAAGTTGTTGTTTATTGTGTTGATGTCAAATATCTTTGCAATCTTTCTGCAAAGTCTTTGTATCAAGTTGGGTACTGTTAGTGGATTGAATCTGGCGGAGGCCTGTAGAGCTTTCTTGCCAAAATGGATGAATTATGCCTTGTATATTTTGGCTGAGGGTGCAGTATGAGCTTTCCTCCCCTTTTTGCTTCTTCGGCTTGACTGACCAATGATAGATTATCGCTACAGATATTGCAGAGGTGATTGGTACAGCTATTGCTATCAATCTTCTAATCCCTCAAATACCCTTGGTTGCTGGTTGTGCTTTGTCGATCCTTGATGTTTTGATTCTTCTTATATTTTATCCTGGAAATGGTGAAATGAAGAGATTGAGATATTTCGAAATATTTGTGGCGGCATTGGTGCTGGGTGTTGTTGTTTGCTTTTGCATTCAATTATCACTCATCAAAGATACTCCGGTAGGAGAAGTTTTCAAGGGATATTTGCCTTCCAAAGCAATTGTAGAACAAAAGGGGTAAGTACTTGTCATTCCACTTCATCTGGGTTCATACTAAGGCAGATTAGACTCTATCAAGCATGTGGTATTCTAGGAGCAACTGTCATGCCTCACAGTCTTTACTTAGGAAGTGGCATTGTCCAACCACGACTCCTCGATTATGACAAGCAGAATAATATTGTCAAAAAAGATTTCGACCTAGGTACCAAGGAAACATACTACCCTTCTCTCCCTGCCATCAAATTCTGTCTCAAATACTCCTACGCCGAGCTAGCAATTTGTCTCTTCACTTTCGCTCTCTTTGTCAATTCCGCGATTCTCATCGTAGCCGGATCAGCTCTCTATAACAATCCTGCTGCTCCAGAGGCCGATCTTTTCGGTATTTATGATTTACTCGTGTCGAGTATCTCGAAAGGTGCTGGAACCATTTTTGCTCTCGCTCTATTACTATCGGGTACGAGTGCTGGCATTGTTTGTACTATCGCCGGACAAATGGTTTCAGAAGGTGCATTAAACTGGACTATTAGACCTTGGTTGCGACGTCTCGTAACGAGAAGTCTGAGTATCACACCTAGTATTATCATTGCCGGAGCCGTTGGTCGTGAAGGTCTATCAGCTGCTTTGAACGCTAGTCAAGTAGCTCTTAGTATTGTTCTTCCATTTGTTACTGCACCGCTTATCTATTTCACTTGTCGTAATAAATATATGACAGTGAGATGTCAGGGGAGACCGAATGCTTTCGGAAATGATGACGAGAATGTGAGAGGAAATGGGGATGCAACGATGGAAAGTGAAAGTGTGTATGAGCATGAAGGTGCGGGTTTGGGTGTTGATATGGGCGAGGGAACGAAAATGAGAAATCATTGGATTACGGCGGCCGTGGCGGGAGTCATTTGGACGATTATGGCTGCGATGAATGTGGCTAATTTAGTTCTGCTTGGGAAGGGTGATGGTGTGTGAGGTGTTGTTAGGGGTAGGATTTGTAAAGGGGAGAGGCGGGCATGGGGAGTGGGGGAGGGAAAATGGTAGTTTGTAGTTGAGTGTGGCGGAGAATGGGTTTATAAAGTTGGAGGGGGGGGAAGAAATCGAGGAGGGGTATGTTGGATGGAGAGGTGGATGACGATGACAATAATTAAGAGCAGCACAGTGCTAAGAATTATTCCTGCCTACTTGGAGTAATGGCATGCATCATCACTACAGTATATACGAACGCAAGTAGTTAGGTATTCATGCCTACCAAATGTGCTTGAATACGAACATAAAATTGTCATGGAGCCTCGAGCTTTGAAAGTTTGAAGTATTGAAGGGGGTTTGTTGAAAAAGGTGACAAGTACGTGACGTTAGATCACGTTCCACCCACCCACACACCACATGCGAGAGAGAGATGGGAATATATACAGAATAGTAATCCCCTTTTTACAAAGGGCCGAGATAAATTATGTACTTTTAAACCCCTTCATACTCCATGTGTATACACCTTGCAAAGTCTGTTCAACAGTTATAATTACCCTTCTTGATATATATACTCTTCCAGTGCGATCTCATTCTTCAAGCGTGGTTGTATTCGAAGTGACTTGTTAGTGGTGATTTTGACCCACCAGAAACCTTAGGTAAAGTTGCCGATCACTTTCTCTCTTGACATTTACTCAGCTCTCGGTCAGCGAATTCTTGAGATAATGGTCTTCAACTTATCTTGTCCTTACTTGTATCTAACGAGACTAAAAATTATTCAATGTGATGAGTAGCGTAAATGCAGCTTGTTAAAAGACAGAGAGCACATTTTTCTACAGGCACATCCCGTCCCATGCTGAAATTGTCCCGCTATCGGACTCAATCTTTATTATTCCTTGGTATAAGACCTCTTATCCTCTAAACAGGTCTATGCTCTGATATTTCGTCTGTATATCAAAGTTGAGAATTGAATGATTACTCACAGAAACAATCTCTCGATTTAACTCAGTCATGAACTGCAAATACAGAACGCAACTTCCGCAGTTGACCAGCCAGTGCAAAATATTCCTAGCTGAGGGTGGTCTGGAGACAGATCTCATCTATGGGAGAGGTTTTGACTTGTCCTATTTTGTTGCATTCACCCTCCTGGAAACTCCCGAAGGCAGAAAAGCTTCTTCGAGAGTACTAAGTACCGTACGTGAAGATCGCGCGGCAATAAAAAACGGGCATCGTGCTTCAGCTTCCAACTTGGCGTCTGTTTGAACCATGGGTAAAGCTCTTAGGGTATGCAGACCCAGCTAGAAAAGGTGTTGAGACGAGTCGTGATGCAGTGCAGCTCCTCCAGTCCATACGGTCTGAATTTGAAGATGAGCATACGCCGATTGTTATAAGTGGCAGCTTGGGCTCTGTACAAGATTCTTACAAGATCACTGAGGAGCGCATAACCCTGGTCATATCAATCGTCGAAGAACAGCAGCAAGACATATGCGTTTGATCGTGCCATTCATAGCTTTCGAAAGATGCGTAGCTAGAAATATCCTCGGCAAGCAATACGAGGAAGCGAAAGGTGCGAAATGCGTATGTGATTGTATTGGCTGCCTGATCCAATGATGCTTACAGTCTCAACAGATGCCAGAGATGCCGTGTTCGTAAAGTTCGATGTTCGGGGCAGCAACCTTGTCAGTTCTGTCAGTCGAGAGATCTTCAATGTACATTCGAGGAAATAGAAAAGACTGTAGCTGTACCGCAATCGTAAGAATGTAATCTTTACCCTCTAAAGTGGGGACTGATCAGCAAGTAGCTTAATAGATGGCCTGCGAAGCCGTATCGCGTTCTTGGAAAGCACAGCCACAGGTAATTTGTCTCAAGAAAACGTGTCCGCTAGTGCGTCTGCAACTCTTCGTGATGAGAGTCCCGCGAGAACTTCCTACGACGATGCCCTGCAACTATTAGACGGGCAGCAACCAGAAGAGAGCCATGAGCCCCGTAACAGCAATGATACCGTTGCAGATGAAAATTTACCTAATTCGCTTACCTCGTATGGGTCTCCGATTATGGTCAGGGAACATGGGCATTACAGTAAGTCTTCCCTTTGGCTTGTAGTCGGGCAAATTCTAAATCTACGAAGGGTGTGTTGGCCATAGCTCAAACTGGTCATTGAACCAACGGCTACGAGCTATCATTGGATCGTCGCATGGCGATCTATCAGCTTTGGATGAGATCCCAACTACTGATGGGATGAGTTAAAAGATTGCCTGGAGAGAAAAGGCTCCAAGCATATCAGAACTAAAACTGCCGTCACTCGAATATACTGAATATCTCGCATCGACTGTCTCTTTACAAATGGGAGCTATGTATCATCTTTTTAAGAAAGACACATTTGTGGACAAACTGAGGAGCTTCTACGCCGGTGAGCAGGTAGTTTCTCCACTCAGCAATATCTCAAATCTCTGGAGAGTGCAAATGATCATGGTTTTTTGCATTCGGAGAGGCAATACTCTCACGAGGGTCCTCGGCTAATGGCCCAGCGGGAGTTCAGTACTTCCTATGTGCTCTTGAGAGCCTTCCTGGTGTTCACAGTCTCTATTTCGAGCCTATCCTGGCCATCGAAGTTCTCTGCTTGATTTCACTATTTGCACAAGCTACAGACATGAAGAGCACTTCTTACACCTATGTATGTTACCCGCTGTTTGATGAGATTCTCGCTAATGTCTCAGATTGTAATTGCGCTTCGAATTTCGGTTTCACAGGGCCTTGACAGAGAGATGACCTACAACGCAGATTCTCCAGTTGTAGCACACCAAATCCGGGACCACAATCTGTGGTGGACTGTGTATATTATTGATTTTAGGCTTGCTACGATCATGGGACTTAAGCCCACTTCTTATGATGCAATGGCATCGCAAATTACTAGTGCTGAAAGTATCACTGAGTTGAGCGATAACTCGAAGACGTTGAAGACACATGTGTTACTTGCATCAAACTTGGGCAGGGTATTAAATGGTAGGATTTATTCCGTACTTATTATTTCACGTGTTCATTGCTAAGTATACAGCTGTCTATGACCTTAAAAGCCTTCGGGGTCGGAACTTTATAGCCAGTGTACAGTATGTCTTGTCTGAGCTCTCCTTCACATCAAAGATGCTCAACCAATGCTTTCCAATTAATGCGGCTCGTTTGGATGGTGCGAGGTACCGTACTACATTAAGCCTTCGTCTACTGAGTCATCAGGTAATTATCATTCTGGCTTTGGAATGTAGCCGATGGCTGACACGTTTTCAAGTGCGTGATCTTTGCTGTTCGCCCGGTGTTGTTCTCACTTGTAGAAAAGAGGCTGGCCATATCGGTAAAGCTTGAATTTTCCGCTGCAGTCAAATCTTTACTACGTATGGCTGCAGAATCTGCAACTAGCTCTCTGAAAATCCTCGATTCACTTAGATCTCGGCATCTACTTGGTAAGACATTAGGCCGCAGTAAAGAAATATAGAGAATTACTTTCACTAGGTATCCTGTTCTTATCCGGTTTGGACTCAACTTGTCTGCTGCAGTTATGCTGGTCATGGTAGATATTATTGAACCATCTCGACCAGAATACTCGTGGGATATCGATAAGAGTACCAGTCTTTTTGATTATATCAATACCCGAAGGAATGTTCCTGCAAGTCGTTACAAAAAAAAACCCTGATGGATCTTGTTCACTTCCGGGATCGGATTCGGGATGGTCGTGAGTACGAAGCTCCTCCTACGGTAAATGCTGAAGAGGCGTTCCATAACACTGCCGATCACTATGGATTGGCGTCGGGAGTTGTGAACGGGGAACAGCAGACGTGTTTTCCAAGTGATGAAATCATTGGAGGAGATATGTTCAGGCTAGATCCTGATGTTTTACAATCAGCCATCGACGGCCTAGATTTTGGGCTCAATTCTAATGGCTCACAAATGGCTTTGGAGCGAGGATCATACATAGCTGAAATTATGTAAGCTCACTCTTAGCGCCGTATTCATTATTGATTCAGGACTTCTGACTCTTACATATAAATTGTCACCCATTGTCTGCGCCCTTTCCTCATCTGACTGCACTTTCAATTTTTGTAGCATGTGCTTTTATATCGTCGAAGGTTTCTATTATGAGTCCTCAGATAATGGATCTATGTACGGAAGTTTTTGCTTGAGTAAATGGATAACTTGCACAGATTTTAATACGATAGGCTATTCTGGGAAAGCAAAAGCCATAGGTGGACGCTTGTTTTGATGATAAAGGAATTTCCACTAGGGAGAGACTTGGCGGAGTTTGTTCATTGTCAAGGAGAAAATACAAGATATATTGAGCACGCTAGACATGAAAGGAGAAACATTGCCAGTCAGTATGCATGCAGCTTTACAAATTACACTTGAAAGTATATGGAGAAGAACATGAGCAAACTCTTCATGTTATGGAATTACTTAGCCGAAGTTTTAAAGATGTCGGTGAACTTGTAAGTTGCTCTTTTTTGATATTGACCTTTAATGAAGAATTTTTAATGTATAAGTTTCTTCGTTTTCCTTAAACTACAGACAGCATCAATCAAAAAAACCATCAAAGATATTTGAAAGTTTCAGAATTCTGATAACTTCACTCTTGGATACCATCGATTCCTGTTGGTTTGAGAGTGATAAAAATGACGTAGCATCTATGATGTAGGCCTTAGTTGTTAAATTGTATCCTATTAAGAGCCTAATTGAAAGCCCCCCAAAAATAATATCCAATTATCGACATTTAAATATTTATACTTTACGTGTTTGATAAAAGTAGATTTTTGAATATTACTAACAATTTTAACAAATGTTGAAAACTAAAAAAAAAAGAATCTATTTAAACAATCGATATTCGTTAGTAATGTTTAACTACTACTGTTTATTTCCGATGTCTGATTACTAGTTATCAATCTTAAGTTGTTATTTGCTACGAGATTAATTAATAATAACATTATATATCTCAAAATAGGTTATTGCTACCAAACACCACCTAAAGAGCTAGCTATACACAGGAAATAGTAGGCCTTCAAAAGGGCTACTGAAAGAGCTGGTCTCTTTCGTATTCGCTTAGGTGATACAGCGGTCATTGAATTGAAGTCATTCACCCACGTTCAGACAATTCTAAGCTCAACCCCTCAACCCTCTCTTCAAAGAGCTCATTTCCTCAATACAATTGAATATCTTAGTCATTTCAATGAGCTCCATACTAAACTAAGTATCATGACATTTTAATCGTTTAATTAAAGATAGCAGATGACATAGTGAATGCTACAGCACACTCTATCTAGCGCGTTTTAGACGAACTCAGTACCTAAATAGTTCCAACTTTCATAAGAAAAAACACCTAGTCCTTCACTCCCTCATTCAATACACCTTCAGTCCTTTATCTATACATATATAGCTCGAATATCTGCCGTCTCACTTTAACTTCCTACTCTCGCCGCTGTCCAACTCAGACCCAATTTCCATCGGTTTTTCCGCACTAACAGCTACATACTTGATACTTTTTCGGCATTTCCACCCCTCCACACCAGCCATAGTGTTTACAAAGTGCTTCTGGAGGCCGAGAGCTATGACCAATAGATATGGGATATATGCCAAGACGAAGAAGAAGCGGACCATCGGTTTCACATGTATAGTAATATCTTCCGTCACAACATTGGTGAAGCCAGCATCAGTGAATATTGAGCCGATCGATCCATATGTGAACCGATCGAACGCGGGCATCGCAGAGTATTTGTTGATTGTGTTCCACGAATCTACTCTTGCCATCGGCTCCGAACTCTTGACACTATGCTCGTATTCGAAAAGAGCAACACGACCACCTGGTTTTAATACGCGATAGAATTCACGGGCGACTGTTTCTGGAGAAGTGCTATGGACAAATGTCTCCATAGTGTACACACCCTCCAACGAGTTGCTTGCAATTCCGTCAAGGTGATGGTAGTCCATCTTTTCAGCCGTAACTCTTGCTTTCATCCCTTGTTTCTCGATATTTCGCATAGCTTTCTCGATATGATGGTCTATGACGTCGATTCCCCGGATCTCAAGCGAGTGAGCTTTTGCGAGGTGCAAAGCAACATGGCCTACGCCACATCCGGCATCTAATACTTGCGAACCAGGCGGAAGGTTCAAAGTCTTCGCGAGGTAGTCCTCCATTCTCTGTAGCGCGGCTCCAATTGGGAAAGGATTGTATTTGTCGCGTTCATAATAGCCAAAGTGTCTAGTGCCACCGAGAACAAGTCTATAACCAATACGAGATTCGAGTTTGTGGTAATACTCTTGCAGAGTGTTGTTTTCGTTTATGATGGGTTTGGTGCGAGCCGTATTATCTGTCATAGCGGACGATTTCTGAGGATAGAGAGCTTAATAAGCGAGGAATGGGTTGATAAGATTGATATGTTGACAGTGAATATATATATTGACTGCGAATGAGTTAGTGAATTCAGTTTGTCGACAGAGTGAATGAGCTGACGTGGAGTACTAATCTCATGTAGGTAGAACATGTACTTCAGAAGCATGTTGCAATTCCATTTTTTCGCGCGACAGGGTGCCCGAGATATTAGGCTACATAGGCGCTTACGTGCATGTTACTAGACCTGCGTGGTTCCTGGGCCTTTCGCCAGGATTCAATCTTCGCGGGACTCGCTCTGCCATTGGTAAAAAGCTGTTTGTGACAACAAAACCCTTGATTCTCTATTGGGCAGATTTCTGGAGGTTTCGCTATTTAAACAATTAGAGATGGTGGCTCGGGATTTCTTCGGCTCAAATCCGTCATGTAAATGTACCAAAAATGTGTCCGTGGATTAATGGACCGTCTCTCACTTGCTCAAAATCATAACAGAGCGATACTAATAGCAAGACTTTCCATTGTCAACCATATCACAGTATCTACAGTTGTGCTCAGAAAAAAGCTTGCCGTTTATTCCGGAAAGTGTTACTAGTCCCAACATCCCCTGCTACATCCACCCACCCACGCCTATCTTTACCCCTGCATTGACCACCCAATTCGACATTCATCATCTCCGCTGTGTTCACGACTCGAAGTGCTTGTGAGCTGAAGGGAAAGTATTCTCCGAAGGAACAAAAACTTATTCTACGAGGTACCTCATCGTGTCGCAGTTGAACTTTGTCACCAACTCGATGTCGTTCTCGTCACTCAGTAACGCGTAGATGCACTTCACTGCAAATTCTATTGATAAGAGTATGCCACAAAGAGCAAATTGCTGGAAAAAGAAGTGCAACCAAAAACTTATGTGGTGTGCTAAGAGCGCTAATCGCCTACCAATAGGATTCGTCTTACTAATGCCGCCAATAGAGCTGTGTGACGCGCTAACGCCAGTTTAAAACACGGGCTGGTGTTGTCGGTCCATAGACCGATCATACGGGGTAATATCCGTACCCTGCTGACTTTTTGCAGGAAAATATCCTGCAGTTTGAAATATAAATATCCTACTAAGCAATATACTAGTACAATGTCTCTTTCCTATTCTTGACACCTGCAAACGTTTCGTATGTCCTGCGATGCTATAGGGTAATGTCCGTGGCATGTTGACGAATAGGGTCAAGATTCTGCAGGACATACGACCGATCACCCCGGATAGACTCCATCTTGTGCCCAGCAATGGCTTCTTTAACGCCGAAAACATGCGAAGAGCGCTACAGCCTTGAATTATCAAAGTTTAGATCCGAGAACACCCATATGAATGCTATTGTGACTGTATCATATATCCATGGTTTTTGGGGAGGGGGGGTGGAGAGGGGGAAGTTTTCGGCTCAATGATTATTCCCCAATGCCCTCACTGAACCATCACTGCTCGGCCATGATCTTAATGCGAAACGGATACCAACATATACCCAGCTAAACTTCGGTCTGTATATACCTGCTTCCCCTTAGTGTGACCCTACGCTTATGGGCAACGTAACGCAACGGCCTTCCCTAACCAATGAATATATCTCTTGAGGAGTCTGTTGTGTGTTATGGAAATTTGAAATAAGTAGGTTGTTCCCTTAGAATAGTAGGCGATGGAATTATCTCCTTTACTGCCATATTCTAAAGGCCTTCGTCGTTCGAGAAACATCATTCCATTTAAATTTCAATTATTGTCCTGCTATGTTGCTTTTAAGACTTCACACGCATGCAACATTCTTTGCACTTTTAATTCTATGCAGTGCTTCTAATTGTCTACCCATAGTATCAATTACCGACCGTATGGCCCCCGACACTGGAAAGGAAGCGACAAATAATGCCACAGCTATAAATTCGAACAACACAAAAAGCACAGTAGACTCAGGGTGGACTCAAAGCCCAGATGGACGAGGCAGCCTTGACATACTCTGGAATTCCGCCTCTGTTATGATATTATGCTCCTGGTCGATACTCTGTTTGAATCTTCCTGCTCCAGACGAAACTATCTTTGCAGGCATCTGCCGACGAGTATGGCTTACGGCTCTTGGCTTCCTTGGCCCTGAATTCATCCTACAAGCAGCAATTGGGCAGTGGGCAGCAGCTAGGCAGTCGGTTGAGCAGTTCAGAGAGGCTGGGATTGAGGGGTGGGAAATGACACATGCCTTCTTTGCAAATGCTGGAGGCTTTGTACTCCAGACTGCAGATAAACCGGATTATTTCGTCCCTTTGAACGCAAAGCAGTTGCTATACCTCGTTAAAAGTGAATATGTTCTCATGGATTCGACTGAGAATATCAAAAAAACTGTCAAAGATCGGAATAAGACAGATGGCGTTCTGCGTGCCATCACGATCCTCCAAACGACCTGGTTCTTGGTGAACTTTCTTACCAGGTTGATAGAACATCTACCAGTCACTGGATTGGAGATTACAACAGTGGCATTCATATTGTGCGCCTTGGGCACCTCTGTGTGTTGGTGGTATAAGCCTGCAGACGTAACTACCTCGATCATTATCTCATCTCAATTCACCATCGCCGAGATCCAAAATGGTGCCACGACGACCAGACATGATCATTCGCCTCTTGATTGTGTTGTCCCGCGTCAAGAATGGGCATGGTCACGCTTCTGGCAACATTGGATCAATATCCTCCGATGGATGAGGATTGAGAAAGTCCTATTTGTCGAGTACGCAGACGAAAGCGGCGACGGCGCTTATATCACGAGAATTGAGAATACTTATTGGTATGAACTACATGGAGGTTATATGTTGGTTTTTGCATTGATGTCTATCAGCTACTCTGTCATCTTCTTATCGTCCTGGAAAGAGACGTTCCCAACGTATGCTGAACAATTGATTTGGCGCATCTCAAGCATTGCACTTGCAGCTACTGTTTTCGTATATTTTGTTATAGCGATGTTATGGTGTTCGGAATCAGATGATGAACGAAAGGCCCGGCGAGAGGTCTGGGAAAAGAATGCTGCGGAACGACAAAGAGTCTCTTCTGAAAAATTACACAACGCGTCCCGATTCAAACGACTCTTATACAAGGTTACAAGTTTTCAGTGGTGGTACAACTCCAAAGCCAAAATAATGAATAATTCCAAAACAAACGATCCGTTGCTAGATGTCAACCCGAAAGCCCAAGTATGCATGTATGCTTGCGGGTTTATATATTGCTGCGCGAGGACCTATCTTTACATAGCGGATTTGACACAATTGAGGTCATTGCCCAACGGTGCATATGAAACTGTACATTGGCCAAGTTGGTTCCCTCATATCGAATGAGCGTATTTACTACAATCATACAATTGCATGGTACGAATGTTAGGATGGTAGACTAATATACACATCGGTAGCTCCGTTGATCGCTGGCGACTCGGAATATATGCTTCAAGATCTAATTTCCGTCTTTCGTGGAGTTTTTTATAGTTAGTCAACCGGGTCATTCCAAAATGTTGCGATATTGAATATATACTTCGAGAACAGAAGAGGGCGGTGCTGTGAGGGATAATGTGTACCTGGGTTGGCTTGGATGTTGAATATATGATTCCGTAATTTAGGGTATCAAGACTCATACACGGACGGGAGTATGGAGCTTTTGATCGGTAGTGATGTTATCGAATGAGAACGATACTGTATTAATCCAATAATAACAGACTAAGAAAGTTGAAAACTTCAAATAAAAATCACATCATATGAAAATGAACTTGCTAAAGTTGCGACGAGTATCACGTGCCTAGGTGTTGTCTCATCACGCTTGCCTTAGTCTCAGATTAGCTCATGATCAAACTAAGCAATACTTTAATATATAAGAGGTAAAGAGATTTTTTGAGGAACTCCCTCCTTTTTGCCTTTCTTGTTCTAGTTATTTGACCTCTATCGATATACGCCAGTGTGTGATCGTGACAAGAATCACATTTATCAGGAGAGAGAGGAGAACAGATGTCATTACAGGCTTTCTTTTCATACTTTTGGAGCTATTCAGAGATCTGTGCCTTTAAACCAGTTCAGGAATCGGGCTGGAAACATGGTATTTCATTACTTTGTCAAGCCAGTATGCTTAATCAAGTCAATCGGGAAACCTATTCAATAAGCTACATGTCAGACTTGACTCAAGCATTCGCATTCTTGATAGCAAATTTATACCCAAAAACACCACAATGAATTCTCTTAACAAATTTCACTGCCAGTAAAGAGCTTGTTCTAAAGCTAATCATAGAACCTGAAAGCTTTCGATCACTCTAATCTAAGTGCTACTTTTCCAATCATTTTACCGATTCATTTAGGATTATATACTCAATTGAAACAGCTTTGTAGGCATCTCTCCTCTCGTCAGTCAGAATAACCATATTATAGTATCGGCAACAGAGGTTTTATGAATGTGTCAGAAATGGAAATGACAGAGCTCGAGTTGTAGAGACGTACGATTGCATTACATAATATGGAGAGCAATTCGGTCTTGCTTGATTCTGAGAATCCATTACGTATACCTCGTAGAACAAAGGGTGATTATTCGCTTGTTTTGTTTGGCGCGCTAGTTTTTCCATCCTCGGTGTGCTACACCCGATTCAGTAGCGTGTTTCCGAAACATGATTTTTTTATTTTTTTATTCAACTTTTTGATAAATTCAAATAAATATATCTCAATTACTTTCAATTCAACTGACACACCTTCAAATTAGGAGAATTCTCTATTATAAATGGGGTGTATCTTATGTTTTATCGACGATCAATTTGAGCCAACCTATTCGCTCGCTGTGTACTAATAACTAATTTAGCCTGTTCTTCCTGTTTATTAAATTAAGGCCTGAGAAATCCTTGGTTTCTCCACTAGTCACAGTCAAAAAGAGATAAATAAAGTAGGGTCATTTCCCTATCTTACTTTTCAAAAGTGGAAGTCTCACGACACATTTGACTTTACAACCCGTTTGGCACCCTCAGCTCCAATAAGCAAGTCATGGATATTTATTCTACATGCCAGGTTATCGATAAAAAGGAAGTTTCCGGCTTTTTCTCACGCTATCCCGCTGCTCTAAGTGTGGGTGCTACGAATGTTGAAAGGGCTCTGTCGGCGATTGCTCAACAGACTTCCCAACCTGACTCTAGAGAGAGACGTGGCGCGTTAACCCGGCACTCTAGTGTCCATGGAGATCCATTCGCGATAAGTCATTGCTCTGCCGAAGTCGAAAGACTGGTAGTGCTGGCTAGCATAATCGAGGTGATGTGGATACATGATGGTATGTTACACTTTATTAATGACTAAACACCGATAAGAAAAATCCTTATGGTTAATAAGATGTGACAGAGGAACTAGATCATGCCGCGGTAAGGTGAAATTGTATACTGGGCAATGAGGTTGCTTACTGAAGGATGCGTAGGCATGCCGAGAACATATTGCGCTTGCCGAAGTACTAAAAATCGACGTGAAGCTTTCAGATTTCACTTCAAAGAACTTACGACAGAGGGCGCTAGCGATTTCATTGCGCAAAGCAATTGACTTAGATTTAGAGAAGGCGCCTAAAATGATCGAAACCCTTCAGCATTATCTTACGACTTTTGATAATCGAGATGATGACTTTGATCGAATGGAGGAGTATATGTGTTATAGAGTTGCAAACTGCGGCTAATAGCAAGTACATGAAAAACTAAACCTTTACAAGAATATCTGCTAATACTGCACGCTACCGCAAGATATCATCTTACTTTATTCGCTGGGGAATGGGCATTACACTTAGTCTGGATGATTATGAGTCAATACGGCAATATGAATTTACGATGGGAAACATACTCTGTCTAACAAATGACTATTTCAGCTGGAATTTTGAGAAAAATCAGACTGCGGATCGAATCAGAAACGCAGTGAGAGTACTCATTAAACAGCATAATATATCACCTGATGCTGCAAAATCATTGCTTCTCGGATTGATAGTTGAGGAGGAAAGCAAATCTGCCGAACTCAGGAAAGAGCGCTTGAAGCGACCAATTTCACACGAGCTATCTATGTACTTTGAGGCTATTGAGCTCTATGTTGGTGGAAGTTGTTTTTGGCATGCGACGGCGCCTCGGTATCGCGGTTTTGAATGAGGATTCGACTGTTTTGGCGGAACTCCCTTGCTCATGCTGGGTGGACATGGGCAACGCTAGATTATCCCTTCTTCCTTTTGATACGGTCAAACCACAACCTTTTTAACTTTGGAAAATTTCTTGGCGACACACTCCACGGACCCGAATCATTTCACTGTCATCTTCCCTAGGCATAGATAAATCTCTACTTCATCTTACATTCATCAACAGCTCTCCTAAGACCCCAACCGGTCTTACTCATGCACGCCTTAGGTTTATGCAGATTTGTATACATAAAAAAATCAAGTCAGGCTTCCCTGTGGTGGCAGAATTCGTGGTTGACGAAGCGGCTGCTTCGTGAGCCCAAGAAAATCTTCAATAATTTTATAATGTATTGAAAAAAGCGTTTTTCAAGTATTGATTAGGTGTACAATTTCTTTGTAAACTGTTAGAAAATTTTACTTCAAAGGGACTTAGCGAAATTTTTGAATTTTAGCTTAGGATAATCAATAGTTTATTTTTATTGAATTCAATTAGTAATTGAATTTAATATGAATACATAGATTAGAGCTATATAGTATTTGTACTTTTATAGTACATTCTGTATAGTATGGTACAATGGTAAAGCTTCTGATTAAAGAATAAATTAGAAGTGATATGAGTGATTTACCCCTCACTCCCCTTCCCCTTTAAGCTTTCAGCTAATACCTTTCACTCACTTTATAGCTCTTACACTCGCTCCTCTTCTATCTACCTTTCCTACAACTCTAATATTCATCGAATTCTGAAATCTCTAAGGCCCTTTAAAGCCTTCGTTTTCCTTTTTCTATTAAAAATCAATACTCAATGAATCCCATTTAAAGCAACAAATATTTGTTAATAATGAAATAGCTATTTCGCTATTAACAAAGATATACATTATAATTGTAATATATGTGATAAAATTTGTATAGGGATTTATATTGAATTTCTTTTCGTCGAAAATATTAACTTTGCCACCACAGGGCTTTATTCCCTAATATTAGGTTTTACTTCCTTTGATATATGTATATATACATAAACCTATCAGTTAATTCGATAGCACCATTCATAGCCCTTTATTGAGAGTTCGATTAAGCTCTTGACTATTTTAGACGGCTAGACTCAGACTTTAATCAAACAATCAATACGCCAGACATTTGTTTATAAAAATGGTACATTCACTTCTGTTGCTAATAAGTTGAATCTTCATCTAATATGCGAGAAAGCTGTTCTTGGCAAAAGTTTGCCATTGGGACTCGAATGCTTTGAAACCCTTTGCTGATACACTCTAGGCAGCTTTCTCAATCTCCTGCCCAACTATAATCAATAACTTCTCAGAGCCAAAGTTCAGGACGTCTTCCGTAACTGTGGGTCCCTCGACAGCAACAGCCCTACCAAAAGCCTTTTTGCTTTCGAACCACAGGATTACTTGACTATGCATTGTATCGATTAGCATTATTTCATCTCCTGTCTTATGTTATGTCCTTTATCTTATCTTGATTCAGAGATACATATTAATTAATAATAGAGAGAGATAGAAATGCAAATTGAGTATGTACAGTATGTCACACGAGAATACATACTAAGAATATCCTCCGCTCTCAACCAACTTTGTATTTATCCAGTTTCTCAATCCATGAGGACCCCATTTCTCTTGTACGAGAGGCATGTGTGTCTGAATGTAGTAATCCGAATCGAAGGTGGATGTCTCTGTCTTGGGATACAAAACTCTGATGATTGTTGTCATATTGGTGATTGGATTTGATATCAAGATGGTACGTATTAGGTTGTCCTTTGATATGATTTGAAGGCTGAGTGTGTAGTTGGTGTTGGTGTTGAAGATGGATATCAATAAAAGAGAAAAGAGAAAAGAGAAGAAGCTGAAAGAAGCGGGAGTGTTACTAAAGCATCTATGGAGTCATTGCAAAACAAGAATCTATGGCGTCTAGTCATTGAGTTTGCGTAACATATACAAAAAACAATGCGAACACTGCGAATACTGTGCATGTAATGTCAAAATTCCAGGGCTGTCCTACGTTGAGCCTGGTATAGATAAATAGTGGAATCGTTGCTACATCAAGCTTGACCTGGCCTATTCTGGCCCGAGAGGAATTCGAACCAATGAATCTGTAGAAATCCTACGTTCCTTTCTCATTTGTTGTTACTTTCAACCTGCTTTAAAATAAAAGGCTACATTGCATAGTATTACATACGTGTTCAGGCAACACCATCCTTATAGGTCACCAATAGTAGGTCCAAACTCTAGCAGTATTTTTGTGAAGCAAGGTGTGGCGCGGAGGATGATGCTCATCCGGATGTATAGGGGAACATCAAGTTTTCTCAATATTCTGTCAAAACGGGATTCAGTCACAAACTCTTGCTATTATGAAGACGTTGAAACTTTCAATCATTAAATTCATAAAAATCAAACCCGTCTAACGACCTGCCCTATTTGAGAATGTCAGCACCAACACTCGTCGTCATTGGAGTGGCCTTGGCATCGCCCTCGCCTTCACTAAACTATTCGCTTAGTGTAAATTCTTTAAGATTGCGCTCCTCTCCCGCTCTTATGTGCGTCTTGAAGATGATAAGAGAGCGATTTTCGAATCTGTACCTGAAAAGGAATTAGACATCAAGTGCTGGGGTGTCGATATCGCTAAGAAAGATATTTTTGAGAAAGTTCTGGCCGAAGTTTCGGACTTCGGTGACGTGAGCTGTGTGCTGTTTAATGCAGCTAGGGTGGTCACAAGTGAGATCTCGAAATTTCCTGGAGATGAGATTATCACGAATTTCACTGCAAGTTTCTCTCTTCTTTTATTATTTACCTGCAAGGAAACGACGCTGATATCTTATAGATTACGACGGTGGCGCTTTACACTACCGCTTGCTGGGCTATCCCAATCCTCAACAAGAAGAGTGTTGAAGAAAAGCCTTCGTTGCTGGTCACGAGCAGTCTCTTGTGGAAGGACCCGTACCCAGAGTACTTTTCTCTGAGCTTGTCCAAAGCCAGCCAGAGGAATCTGGCTCAGAGCTTGGTAGCGACGTATCCCGGTATGTGTATAATCCATATTTGATATATCTCTGATCTTTTTTTACACACCTGGAATCTGGTTTAATATTTAAATAGATGTCCACATCGCTCTCCTCAACATCGCCGGCCATGTTAGTCCGGAACACAAATATCTCAATCCACCTGCGATTGCTCAGAAATTCTGGGACTTGTACCAGCAGGAAAAGAAAGATTGGACATTGGACTTGGAGGTTTCGGAAGGGCCTTAACAATAAGGTCTTGTTACGACAAGTAAATAGACACTTGACTATAAGAGCTTACATAAGCCCATGAATTCTTTTAGGAAATCACAGGAGAATTACACAACAATTGACCAAGAATTTGACAAATAAGTGAAATTGTGCTGCGTTAACTGATCTCATACTTCTTCAATTGGCCATTAATCACCAGCCACTACTTGAAAGCACTACTCCTCTAAGTTCTCTTGCTGATATAGAGTTGCCCATGAATCATAATCTGCCGCTACCATGATATGTTCCAGCTGTCTCCTACGAATACCGTAGTTGCCGCCGTCAAATAGCGGGAGAACAACCGCGTCATTCAGTAGTCGGGGTTGATCTATATTAGCCTCAACCATAACTGCAAGGTCACTTTAGTGGTAGGAAAATTACTTACATTCCAACAGCGCCATCGCCTCATTTACATTCCTCACTGCACACTTGGTTGGGAAGACCTTAGCCTCAACCGCAAGTTCCCAGCCCTTTTATTTATCCAGATCATCACATGCTTTCCAAATCAACAGCCTGCTCGCGTGAGTGCGCATCTTGATGTTAGCAAGTAAGTTGCTAAAGCTCTGGTGATGAATGAAAGGGTTTGCACCACCTCTCGTATCTGTTTGAGCAAATTTTAACGCCTCTTCCTATAGAGTGCACATGTTTCCTACGGCCGCAGCACCAACGAGGGCACCGGAGTCCATGAAAGACTCGACAACAGCTGCAGCGGTGGGTTTTCCGGGGGTACTGAGGATGCGTGAAATTGGGACTCGTAGGTTTGTGAACTCGACTAATGGACCCCGAATAGCGATGTGTCCTGGAAGTTCGAGGTGCTCAAGGACTTTATAAGCCCCAGGATCGTTTTGAGCTATGATCTCGAGTGTTATGAGAAGCACCGAAATAGCATCTGCAGAGTTGGCATTGGGATCCTGAGTAGCATCTAGCGTCTTGACTTCACGAAGCGCAAGGCATTGAAGATAGGCGCCTTGGTCCGTCCAGCCAGATGAACTGGGAGCCCAGGTCTTGCGGCCATTGATAACCATAAAGCCGCCAACTCTCCGGGATGTCACTTGCAATCCATTGCCGCCTTTAGTCAGCCAGTTGGCTGTGCCCCCAGGCTCGGAGTGCACGAGACTATAAACTGGGGCACCTTCAAGCTGCAAGAATGGAGTGAGGAATTTTTTTGCTGTTCCGGTGTCCCTCCTCTCAATAGGGGACCGAGGCCAAGGGATGTCGCAACGAGTGTCAAACAGGCATTGACGTCGATGGCATAAGTTTCCTCGACCAGCAGAGCGGCTTCAAGCATGTAACCCTTCGACGGTTACATGCTCTCGAGAGGATATAATTAATCTTAAAGGCCTTAGACTCGAGGCGCAGAACTCCGGTAGGTCTAGAACTTTTTGGTTCCAGTTTTGGTGTAATTGTATCTATGGTTCATCCACTTTTCCACCATGACCTTACCTCAAAGATGATAACCCCTTGAATATACATATCTGCACCACACATTAGCCGAGACTACTTTAATTGTGTTGCCGAGATTATCCATCTTATCTATTGAGGCTGCAATGGTTATTTAATGTTTTAATTTTTAGACAAATTGAATATTATATAGAAGGCAATTTTTTAGTTTGATTTGAGAGATGGATATTATAGCAATTTAACGATAGTCGCTTGAGTCTATGGGCTGTAGTTAAATGGTGGTGTGATATCGTCTGATTTGTTAAGCTACCAATCCTTGATTGTTGCACTGAACTGAGAATAATCGATTGAATATCGACTGATACATTTTCATATTAAAAGCCCATTAGTTCCAAAAGAATCAACTCAAGTCGTTGCTGAAGTCAAGGTGAGGTTAGGCTTCTGAATATTCAACCCCAGATTAGAAAGATCAATACTATCATCTCAAGATGAGTAGCAACCATTCTTTGATTTTCCCGGTCAATCACAAACAACCAAACCACTATCATCTGAAGTCATCGATAATCTTACCAAATGAACATTTCCCAAATAGCTGACTCGGCCATTTCACAAATCACGAGGCTACGCAGCCTTGAGGTAAGATGAAGATATAAATTTCTCGAGAAACTGACTTGGTATTAAAAAGGCTGCGAGGCTAAAGCCTTGCATGCTTGGAAATAACTAATTAAAAGGCAGAAATCCATTACGTTCTATAAATTCGACCTATGGTTGGTCAGAATCCTACTATCAGAGCAAATTATCAACTAAATCCACCAATGGGCACCCAGAGAATGAAGAACACCGCCATATCATAAATCAATCTACGCCACCCTACTTCCCGATCCCTCCAATCAATTGCAACCGTTTCCAACAGTCGCCATAGCAGACCAGATTAGCAACCAAATCAATAGTCCTAAGAATGCAGCTTGGGCGGCATATACCCACCACTTGCAGGCATGAATCCGCGAGGTTTCATCCCTCTTCTCCCTAAGAATTGTCGCGAAGAAGAGAATCGAAACCAAGGTAAAGGCAATGAAGAAAGCAGTGATTACAATAGAGGCTTGCCAGGCACTACAAGCCTGGTCCCGCTTCTCAAGCCGATTATTTCTGAAAGCACGACGCTTTAACAACCCAAGAGATCTGAATAGACCGTTAGACCTATTGCGGATTGCGGGAGAAGAAGCTGAAGCCGAGGATATCTTTGAAGTGGATGGTGTAGCAGAGGCTATAACGCCAGCAGTACATGGGGTCAGCGCATCTTGGACAGAAAGTTGGCAGAGACCAGCAGTGAGAGTCTTGGACAGAGTTGAGATCGTTGTGACGGCAGTAGTTTTAGATACCTCTGTTGTCAATACTGTAGACATGAGGAAAGCCGTGGTTGCAACGGCAGTGGTTGTAGACAGCTCAGTTGACAAGATCGTAGACGTCAAAGAAGCCGTAGAAGTGACGTTAAGGGTAATCACGGCAGTGCTTGTGCTCTGAGGGAGAACAGTGGTATCGACGACGTTGGTATAAGAGACGTATACGATCGAAGTAGAGTATACAGTTGATTTCACCCGTTCCAGGCCGACAGTACCGCTAGTATCAGTGGGTACAGAGGAGTAAGTGAGAGTTTCGATCATGGGAGATAGATCCGAACCGAACGAGCCAGCAATAGTGTGGGCGGTAGCAAGAACACCAGCGGAGGTAGCAGAGGAGGCAACGGTATCTACATCAATGTCAACGACAATGGCTCAAGCATACAAAGCTGGATATAGGAAAGAGGGAAGCTTACCTTGAGCAAGAGTCAAGACGGACATTAGGAACAAGAGGAAAAGCTTATAGACATCCATCTTGATGTTGTTCTAGAAGCTTGATTAGTGTGATAATCTTAGTTTGGAGATCTCACTGAAAGGATAGTAAGATACGCCGTGAAGGAAATTCTGGGTTTGGTGAAAAAGAAAGAAAGGTACTTACAGGACGAAAGTTAAGTTAGAATTGGGTTATAGAGCTCGGAGAGTGATTCAAAAAACCTTTCGTGTGAATAAGAGGCGACAATTACGTTGATATGTGGTCCAGAAAGACGCACAAATTGATTTAGAAGGGTTATCTCCGTTGTGGAAGTGTGTGAGGTGGAAATAGTTGGGGAGAGGAGCCTGAATTGGATGGTACGTAATTCGGAATCCTGAAGAAGCTTTTACGTAACGACTCGGGGTTTTGAATCGAGTTGGTAGGTATCTATTATAGGCTATATGAAATTGTAGTAATGTAAAAGGCAACTTTGAATTGATGGTGATGAACTAGTTTGGTTGCAAGAGGTCTTCTCGCTTTGGTACGTGTTGTGGTTGAAGATTGAAACCTTTGTCGGGAAATGAGAATGAAGTTTTTCGATAGAGAAGATTTTGGAACCACTCGTAACTTATTATTGTGCTCTTTCAAAGAATAAGCGAGCGTGCCAGAGGTATTTTGGGTCCAAAGCTCCCAGAAAATTGAATATCTCTCATTTTGACCTGCAGTGAATGGCACGATCGCCAGGCACGACCGCCGAAATACCGATCGTTATCCAAGATACTTATTGATCGCGGTAAATATGATAAGTCAAGAAAAGGAGCAACAGTCTGATGATGGATACGATCAATCCGCACAAGGCTCATGGCTCGTGGGTGCTTGCTGAAGCTGTATCCTGCTTGTTGATGATTTTGAAATGTGCAAGGAATGACCAAGCCGATCGGTCTTGCGTCTCTGGCTTAAGATACGAGGGTCTATATGATGTGACTCAATGAGTAAGCCTTCGGACTTCATCGACTCCTTCACAAATTTCTGGTCTGATGTGGCGATGCTGAAACCGACCCCAAATGTCAAAGGTAAAGCTTCTACGAGCGACTTTCGAAACCTTCAAGCAGACGTGGGTATACAATGGAAATCTAAGAAGCACGCAAGTCTCCTGAAAGACTCGCGAAACCCTCAAAGCATACCAGTAGGCAGTGAACCTCGACTCCTCGACCCCAAAACCCTGAATACAAGAAATTTTGGAGATCTGACTCTCCAGATGAGCGCAGCTTGACGTGGTGTTTTTCTTTCAACTGCATGAATGGAAGACTGAGTTAGATAAGTAATCTTAGACCTCGGACATGCTTTCTAATAAGCTGTATACCAAACTTATGCTAATATATTCATAGAGCTATTTGCCACTACAAAAATAATCGCTCAATACGAACATATGCCAACGGCGAAGAGGCCCCTTTCTCCCGCGTCAAGTCTACGGCCATAGCCTATCTCATAAGAATTCATCAATGTCGGAAACAATATAATTAACATCAACAAACAAACTCCGGGACATATCCGAATCTTTGGAGCTCTCCGAGCGACTTTTGGTTCCAGAGATCGCCAACGAGCTTTCATCGAAATTCACTAGGTGTACTCCAATTCAACCCGTTATCAAGCTATGTTTGTTAATTTTCACAAGAGTTGGACCTGGCCCGATATGGGTTGAATGTGTGGTCTGTTGAAGTCAAACGGTGGAACCCCCTCACAGAGCGACAAGTCTGAAGCGGGAACAGTCGTAGAAGGTGTCTTATATATGTGGCATAGCGGATAGCGTTCAGAAAGAGAAGGCATAGAAACTGAGCCATCCGAACCGTGTTATACATCTAGTGAACATCGACAACTCGCCGGACGATTCATAACCTCGAAACAGAATGCAGAGCAAGCATTTTCAACCCATTGATATTCTAGTTATTGCACCCAGCCTTTAGACGCCAACTGCCCAGGAACAAAACTATGGCCAGAAATCGGCATGACCCCAGTGTGTGTCACTCCTCTCGGAGATTACAGAGTATTGAAGAGAAGCAAGATGTACAGGCTAGTTGACGTAGTCACATACAGCGACCTGTAACTATATACCCCGGTGAAGCTTTGGTCTTGGTTGATGTTTATGACAAGAGATTTTTCAATGGGCATTCAGGCGAAATTGAGATGCTCTACTCAAGAGGTTGAAATTTCAAAGGTACCAAATACCGAAGTGCATATCAAGAACCATCTTGTCTCTATGAGAGTCTGGTTGTTCTTGGCTTGAACACATGGTTTCAAAGGCTGCATGTCAGAAATAGACACTTGTCTATCACGATATGTCTACCGCCACATTTTGAATTTGCAACCAAACTTGTATTGAAGAGCAGTTTTGGACGTCATTCCAAAGGTTTTATTTTGGTCTATTTTTACAGCAATATTTTGGGTGTTCTTTAAGCTCGGAACACGGCTTTTCCTCGGAAGTGATGGAAAGTGATGGCTCGAGCGTCTTTCATCACCACTGTGGGTTTCAAAGATCAAGCTTGCGTTCTAGAGCTCAAGAATAGCAATACGGCGACGGTAGTAGTTCAATGTAAGCTTAGAGAGTTTGTTGACTGGGAGTTCTTTGCTCAACAAAAGACTTTAGGATTTTAGACTCACTAGCAAATGCTCACCAATACACGATAGAAAGGAGAGTACAAAGGTCTTCTGCCACAAAAAGATGATCAAATGATGGATGAGCTGTGGCCAGACGTATCTGTGGCCAAACGTATCCAATGATATAGGAATTGGGCTTGGGGTGTTTGAATAAGAGAAAGAAGATGTGGATGAGTGCGTTAGAAGATCAATACTTGTGTTTGAGCTTGAATGTCCCGTCCTGTAGTTTTCACACAATTCTAGTCTCTTCCATGCTCGCTTCCAATGTTTACATCCATCTTGTATTGGGAGAAAAGGAACTACATCACCATCGTAAACCATAATGACACTTTTCTGGTAATCTCACATTCAAGCACTATTCAAGTAACGGGGCTCCCTCATCTCCTACCTGCACGCGCATTTTGGCACTGGCTTTCGGTTGAACCTCGGATATATCTGATAGATATCCCCAACTTCCATAATCTTCTGGTAAAATATACTCATTACATTTCTCTTCCCCCGATCCTATTACATTACACGTCGCCTCTCCGAACATTCAAACAATGGCCTGGCCATATCCTTGAAATAACTATTCCATGTAGCTCATGGAAGTTACAAGAACAAAATTCACGTTCGGACGCAATTCCTAATACACAACAATTACAGGGTGGCGGATACACATCGCAAAACTACAGCAATATTTCCTCCGCAAAACGCATAGGTGCTGCCAAATTCGACAAAAAAGCAATACTAAGGAGTGCATACTTCCTGTTCATAATAGAGCATAAGAAATATGGCCACCAGTAGCGATGCTGTCCCTATAGAAGTGGCGGAATGTATACAGGTGGATGGAGCAGAACACAAGATAGTCGACATAGGAACTGGCGGAGATGTTGTTCTCGAGGTTTTCTTCGAAAATACGAAAGCTTGCACAAAGTCGATACCGAACGAGACGATTCAAAAGCTACGCATCGCAAAAGCGCCGTTTCCTTCAGCGCGGGTGTTCTACCGTGTCCGCCTTGACACTTTGAAGAAACACTCAAAATATTTCGAACGGCTTCTTGGTTCAGATACATTTGGAGAAGGTCGGGCCATATCCGCCAGGTTTGCAGAATTGTCCCTTTTGAGCAAAGATCCTTCAGAGCTACCGGCAGGAGAGCTCCCTCGAATACAAATCACAGATGAAGATGATGCAACGAGGACCATCGGGAGGGAGATAGTTTTCAAGGACATGCTCAAGATTATTCATGGCATAGCACATTCTAGCAAGTCTATTACTCTTCTATACATCTCAATTTTGGTAGTCATGGCAGATAGATACGATTGCATGACTATGATCGCGCGATACATCACAGGAAAATTCTCAAACTTCCGATACCCACCAACTCTCGACAAAACCGCGGAAGAAGTCGTGCGGCAGAAAATACTGATATTTTACCATACTAACCAAGCATTGCGCTTGTCCCCAGCAACAAAGGAGCTTATTCTTCGCGGTTCATCTCGCTGGTCAATATATGAAGAGACAGATTCTGACTTTCTAGCTGCTTGGTGGGATCTGCCGGAAGGCCTAGAAGGTAGGTGATTGATAGGTCACAATTACCAATCAGAATACAGCTAATACTTTACAGCTGAGCTTTCATATCGTCGATCACGGATAATTCTGACGATTTCTTCCTTACAAACCAATTTTCTCTCTATGTATACATCTCGAACACGACAATGTAAATTGGGCTATGATTCGTCAGCTGCCTGCGATTCCTTCCAGCTTGGTGAAATGGTCAAGTTCCTCACGAGAAAAAACCTTCTCTCACTCATTCCATTTCAAGCAGTCTCTCCCGACGACCCTGAATTTATTTGGCCCGAAGCATATACTGGTGATATCGAACAGCTAGTTGCATTATTGCGAGAATGTCCAAGCTATCAAATTGATAAGAATCATGGCCATTGTGGCTTACGTAATAAATTGCTTCCTGCTCTTAGCTACATCAAAGATTGTATCGATGGTGGCATTGGAATCAAATCCCAATTATGGAAAACAGAAAGATCAAATCAAACCTGGATTCCTAGCCCGTCGACAAATATCAGCAACAAGAAAGCATTTGTTGTAGGAGGCAAAGCAGTAGGAGGTGACAGGCCAGAAAAGCTTTTCGATTTCAAAAGCTTGAATAGAGACGACGTTACGTCTGGCGGAAGATCACTTGGTGTAGACAAAGCAGCGAAGAAATTGTTTCTAGCTGACAAGTGGGATTGGATAAGGGAAGTAGAAACGGAGAAAGAGAAAGAGAGGATGTCAAAGTCTTCGTTTTTCAGATTCTGAAGATCTGGACATAATTACTAATAATACCTATACATAAAGAGTATCGGGTCGAGGAAATGTATTCGTGCCGTATTCCGAATGACAGTCGGTAATCACAATGGGCGGCGAGCGTGGAAAATTATTATGCAGATGGAGTTATACCAAATGAGATATATCATATGGCCAACCCTGTGGGCGCAATGCCAATATCTGGGGTAGATCTCCATTCAAGCCCCAAGAAGGTTGAGATAATTTAGATACTAGTGCAAAAGCCTACCGCCAAAATTCAATCTTGAAACACCCTTTCCGTTTCACTAAAAGGCATGGCAGCAACGAATTGATCAATCAAAAAGGAGAACCTTGGAAAGTTCTAGCCATGAAAGAATAGATTAATTAAGCAATTCTAATCTCACCAGAAAACAAGCTTTCTGACACCCATGCTACTTGAAGGATCTTAACCGAGCCCCCTCACTTCCCAAAGTATATTTTACCGCTGCCTCCTTTGCTTTGAGAAAACGGTCGGTTCTTTCCGGAATAATAGTTCTCTTCATGGTGGCCCTGTATGAGCATGGAATAATTCGAGGTTTTTCTCCGCGTGGGGATTATGGATGGAGTAAAATGACCGGACTATTGATATTTCAAGAGTGGTAAATCAAATATTCCTATGTTTTTCTATGGGGCAGGAAGATGCTAGCATGGCATAACAAACAAACATCCAAGAATCCATATGGAAGGTTTCATGTATAAATGTTCGGATATTAAATCCGACTATCCTCTCCACTTTATCCTCATTAGCGATAAACCGTTGAATGTGATTCGATGATTATCTCCAGGTCCCCTGTTTAAACAAAACACATCAGATCACAAATTAACGACCTTGGTGACATCTATTTAGTGATTCGCGTCATAATCACATATTGTTCATCTGTTTACAGAATTTGAGCGAACCGCTGAGTCCCGAAAAAGAAAAGTGCCATGAAATTAAGTACAAAGAGGGTCCGGAGCGTTTGTTACCATTAGAATAGGACATCAACCCCAAATGAGAGGGGGAATGAGGTTAATTAATCGATGGAGTGGAGAATCGTGAGATCTCATCCCATCAACTTTCCCGATAAATACTTCCTCCTCCCGATATAAGCTTCCCTTTTTCCTCTTCCTTACCACTCTCACTAAAGTCATTCATTCATTCATTTTTTTCAGTCGCTCTCTTTTTCCATTCTACGCTATGCGTTTCACAAACTTTGTTTTGGCAGCTGGCCTTACAGCAACCGCATTCGCAGCTCCGGTAGCTGTTAGAGATGAGGATGACAGCTGTGTTGCTGATTACGATGAGACCACTTCCGCTGCCGTTGTAGCTCAAACCACCCTTCCTTCTTCCTCTGCCGCTGTCGTTGCCGCCACTTCAGTTGCACCATCAAGCAGTGCCGTCAAGACCTCTGCCGCTGTTGTCCAAGCTTCATCAGCCGCTAGTCCGGTTGTTGCTAGCTCTTCCCCAGCTGCTAATTCATCCACCAAGGCCGCTTCCTCCACCAAGGCCGCTGTCGCCGCTGCATCATCGGGCAGCACAGCTGCCGGAAAGTTGAGATGGATCGGTGCCAGCGAATCTGGAGCTGAATTTGGACAAGGCAACCTTCCAGGTGTTGTTGGAACCGACTACACCTTCCCAAACACTACCGCCATTCAAACTTTGATTGATGGTGGCATGAACATCTTCCGTGTTCCATTCCTTTTCGAGCGTATGGCCCAAAGCAGCATCACCGCTAGCCTCGACGCCACTTACCTTGCTAGCTACAAGGAGGTCATCGATTACATTACCGCAGCTGGTGCATCCGCAGTTGTGGAAGCTCACAACTATGGACGTTATGACAATAACATCATCACTTCCACCTCCGACTTCGGTACCTTCTGGGGCAACTTCGCTACCGAGTTTAAAGACAACTCCAATGTTATCTTTGACTGTAACAACGAGTTCCACGATGAGCCTACAGCTACCATCTATGCCGAGCTTAACCAAGCTTGTGTTACTGCTATCCGTGGCGTTGGCGCAACCTCCCAATACATCTTTGTTGAGGGTAAGTCATTTCCCAAACTTTTCTTCATATTTGGAAATCTTGTACACTAACATGTTAATTAGGAACTTCTTACACTGGTGCCTGGACCTGGGTTTCATCTGGAAACTCTGTTTCCATGTTGAACATCACCGACCCTGAAGACAAGCTTGTCTACGAATTCCATCAATACCTCGACTCTGATGGATCCGGAACCTCTACCACCTGTGTTAGCAGCACCATTGGTGCTGAGCGTATCGCCGATGCTACCGCATGGCTCAAGGCCAACAACCTCAAGGGTATCATTGGAGAATTCGCCGGTGGTGTCAACGCTGACTGTGAATCTGCTATCTCTGGTATGTTGGATGCTTTGGCTGCCGATAACGAGTACTGGTTGGGTGCTTTGTGGTGGGGTGCTGGCCCATGGTGGGGTGATTACATCTACGCTTTCGAGCCACCTACCGGTGTTGCTTACAAACAATACTTCGACACCATTGTCAGCTACGTCGCATAAACGTATGCAGATAAGATGTATGATTAGGGGTTGAGGGGAAGGATTATGGCTGAGGAAGTGGTTTCTGATTCGTCTTGTACATAAGTATTAGCATGGACCCTTGTGGAGGTATTTGCTCAAAGGGGGTGTTTTAGCGGAAGACAAAAGAGGGCGGAATTAAATCTCAATCCGTTTTCAACTTTGAATATCTTGATCCAACATCGTGACTCCATGTATTTGTGCAACCAAGTTTTTCATCATTGTTTCTGCTGTAATGTGAACAAACTACAAGTAGAGGACATTTGTTTAAAGTTTTCAACTCACGTGGTATTGTGGCCTGACAGGAGCACAAACGCGGTTTTTGAGAAAACGAAAGTTTGGAATTGGCCATCCACAACCACATGCGTTTGCCATGATACACCTCATGTGGCGTTACCATATGATATTCGGTTTCATATCTAGGCAAAGAGGAGAACATCATACGTACATCTGATTTCACAACCCCTTCCTCCCCCCAAGAAGATGTGAATTCTTTGCAAAGTTCAAAGTTCAATCACTATCAATTCAATCACTATCGTCTCGTACTCGATATTTCTTGGGGGTGGATTGGGAGCTCTAATCAACAGAATTTATAGAAATGCTTTGAATAATTTCCACCGCCTTGTTGTTGAAATAGAGGTGGATGTCTCAAAACTTTGATATTAAAAGTTCACAAGGTTCAGGCCAAAAATAGTATGTTTCCACACGAATTATCATATCTCAAGCGATTCACCTGTAATTCAATAACAATTCTAACAAACCAATGAAAACACCATTTCTTTTCCTGGAGTGTTTGCTGGATTTGGAGTTTGAAGTTGTATTCAAAGTTTATCGAATAAAACACAAGTCACACTTTGGAATCACGTTATCAATTCCGGTGCATAAAATAAAGTTCACGTTGCAGCTGTTCTTTCTCCACCAATCATATCCATCATTAAGACTCATAACCCACTTTTGCTTTTGAACGACATCAACTTTCCATATCCCGAGACATGGCCAACTTACCCGTGAGTTTGCCATAGTATTGGTATACGCGTTGGTGAGAGAGCCTAGTCTATGAGCTGCCTGAGAATATAAGATTCTGCAGTCACTCACAACGCAAGCTTAGGTCTTGTTGTGAGTAATTCTGCGGAGGACAGACCACGTGCTTCTGCAGATGAAAGTCAATCCTTCCACCTCGGCTCTAGTTTCCTGTCGTTTTGCTTCTTTGAGACCCGTGGTCCCTGATATTACAGGAGTATTCAGGCTATGGATATGGGCCGAAGCTTATAGAGACAGTATTCTCGATCAATGATTTAAATCATTGATTATATCCGGAGCTTGCAGTGCTACTAGTAAAGCAGGTCGTTCCATTTATTGAGATTACGACATTAAGTACCTGTGTTACTTTGAGTCATGGTGAGGAGATAGTACTCCAGCGTCATTCACATATTCTGCGGTATTGCTTTCGAGATTGGCCATTTGGAATCTCTGGATATTGAACCACAAGCTTGTATTGGTTTAGAATCCAGTGCATATTTCTATTTTCTTTACGGGGTTTTGAAAGTAGCCTTTAAATAAGTGTTCTATCCTTTAAGGTGTGAGGAAACATAGAAAGAATCCACTCCTATCGTTGAATCTTCCTCATTTTATTTGGGCATGTCGATCCGTACAACCTGAATATTCTCATATTGTTCAAGTGAGAATCCACATATACTGAGGTCTTTATACTGATATGGGGATCTTTCAGTTTACTAAACACAGATACTGGGGAGTTGTAGCTAGATAATACTGCAAATTTAATGTCTGGGTATTGTTCTTAGTACGAAATGACCACTCACTCGCAAACTAAACTTTCCACTAGTGTCGCAAGGCACCGCCATTTGGTTGGGATTAATGACATGCATGATACAGCCCTTTCAAATTCTAAGGTTAGCTGATTTACCTTTAAATTTCTGACGTCTTCTATGCGTGCAGTCATTATTGTGCGACCTGAGTTTAAACATCTTAACGTCACCCCCAATGGATCAATATGACGTCAAATTCTAACTGACTATATCATTCTCCCAATACACTGCTCTTTTATTTTCCAACTTGATTATAAAACTCATCCATAAACAATATCAGTGACCAGTACCCGTCTCCAAGAAACACTTCTCTACTTACTGTTACGGCTCATAATCCGTGAACCTCTCGCGTAATTCTCACAAAATATTCAAGAGCAAACAAGACAAATTTTTCTTCAATACACCATGTTGAACACCATGTCTGGCAGTTTCATTGTACAACAGGTCCATCGTACCCTTCAAGCTCGTCGTGTGGCAGTACAACTCGCAGAGCTTGCTCTCCAGAAGGAAAATTCTGCTTGGGAAATTGCAGCGATCCCCATCCATCCATGGCTCAAATTTAATGGAAGTGATAAGATGTTAGAAATTCTACTCGACTTTGTTGATTTGACCTCGCCATTCCAGCAGAATAAGCTCACCAAGACTCTAATTGAAACTCTTCCAAAGTACTCGAAGCATGCGACAAGCATCTATATTGGTATTACGTTTGGGATACCCCACATGGATATTATCAACAACAATACCAAAGCTGCTCGCCATTGGGCGATGGCCAACGTCGTTTATGAACTTAATAAGTTCCGCCAACTTGATTCAGTTCGGGTCTCGATATCCGTACAGAGAATTTACTGGGAACAGGTCAAACCCGTCAGCGCAATCTATGGACTGGACTATCCTCACTGGACTTTTGAAATTGTCGAAAATGGTGCTGTGAGCGCAGTTGAAATTGACTCCGACATTGATTGTAAATTGAACTCTGGTTTCAATGATGAGATGTACTGGTGATGGAAGATAGGAATTTTGGGCGAATCTAAACCACAAACCGCGGATAGCTCGGGATGAAAGATGCACCCATCCGCAGCTTATCATTGGTCTTTACAATAATTTTTTGCAGGCTAGGTGATGCTGAGAGGTTAGATGACTGCGATAGCGGTTAATATAGCATATAATTTTTGGTGTTGGCCCATGGATTGCTTCTTATATGATACCACTTGTTTTTAATAACACCGCTAGCAGCTGCTACACAAGAAAATAATAATAAACTTCGATTCCCCTGTTTTCTAACAATTTTTTGGTCTTTTGTCTTACTTTGAACCACTTCATTAATTTTGATCTATTTCATATTCAACAAAATTTTCCCAGCCAGTAAAATTACATTTCTATAATTATTGTGACAAATTTTGTAGTGTCCGTTTTGTGAACTAACATTTGATACCCTCCTTTCAAAGCAAGTATAGAGATTCTCAGCCCGCTTACAGGCGTTTTGATGGTATACACAGATATAGGCACTCGTGCTCTAGTAAATTGATTGACATTCCCAGTTGGTTGCAACGCTTGTGTTTCCAGTACCAACATACTTTGCCTGTTGAGGATACATACAGATTGGTCGTTGATTGATCACATAATCCAATGTAGACTCATCATTCCATTTGGTTGCGATAACTTGGGTGGGTGCTGTATCGTTTTCAACCCAGTCGATCAAGGCAAGCAATACATCATGTTGCGCATTGTCGAAACCAGGCTTACTATGGATCCAATAACCAGCGGAATCGTCGCCAATCACTGATGCTTGGGTAGTGCCTCCAATGTACCAAGGAGCATTCTGAGTAGAAGGAGTTCCACTGCAATGTCTATTTTTCAATCATTAGAGACTCTGTGCTAACATTTTCAACAATCTGATTATTAGGGTTTACTCACTCCATGCCTGGGACCAGGAAAAATCTATAGAAGTCATCTAGGTCAATGCCTTGTGATTTCAAAGTGCGTAGCACGTGCTCGTAAAAGTATACACTGCTGGCAGTCGCAATAGAATTATCTGCCATACCATGATAATGAATAATCTTGCTACCCTTCTTGTAAAAGGGAGAAAGATCGAAGTTGTCAGCTGTGGCGTTGCCAGGATTGAGAGCTTCGGACAATGCGACAAGGTATTCGGGATCCCATTCATCAGCAGTGAAATTTGTACCTAAGCCAAGGAAATATTGTGGGTAGTCGAGATCGGGTGAGGAACCGCCTCCCCAAAGACCTTCGCTGCCAATCTCAAAGTGAGGAAAGACGAAAGTCTGGTTGCCAATGACCCAGTCATTGTAATAGTGATACAGAGTGTCGAGCTGATCTGGTGTTAGACAGTCAGTAGTAGCATTTCCGGCACAGAGCAACGTTTCGATCCGCAAGTGACAGCCACGAGGGTCAGAAATGATGTTGTCAGTGACCCCATCTTGAGGATCGCATTGTTTGAGGCTCTCAGCGGCGATAACTGAGAACATCTGGTTGGGGATGTAGCCAGGCGCAGTCGTTGGATAATTGTAAAGCGACGTTTGGACATTCCATAATTGTAAATGGACAGTCCACCAAGCAGGGGCACCGACTACTGCACCATCAAAGTCACCTGGAAACTCCTCGACTTCTTTTAATCCTTGTCGTCCTCCGGTAGAGCAGCCGTTGTAGTAACTGTAAGTGATATTTTTGCTATAGTATGCTTCAACTACCTCCTTGGCAGCGACAACAGACAGATGCATGGCACGCCAAGCCCAGTCGGCTACGGCTTCAGGGTCAACGGCCCAAGAAGCGTTACCAAATACACTTGAATCATGTCCAGTATCAGTCGACATAGCGGCAAAACCATAAGAGGCACCAGCACCCTATATAACATGCGATTAGCATATGATAAACAGAAAATACACGGTTCCATCTGAGCAGTAATGAGATTCGCGTAGCAATCATACCATTTCGAGATAATTGACACCTCCAGCAAACCCAGAATTTCCAGAAGTTCTTGAACAAATCAGCATACGACTTTGTGGAATAATTCTTGTCCGTACGCATATACATACAAGAAGCGACCAGTCCAGTTTTTTGGAAGGAAAAGGCCATAATTGAAAGTAGTGCCTGCCTCCGTGGGCATCTCAATCTGCACTGCGCAGAGAGCAGGCAATCGTGCTGGGTCGGTTGGAAAACCAGTGTCGGCGGCTGGCACAGTGAAAGTGGCGTTCTGAGATACTTCTTGAACCAAGACGACTGTCGCATTGGGTGGAACAATCGCCTCAAAAGTCGCCACAGAACAGTTTGGGGTCAGAGCATGTGAAAGTGTAGCCAACGCGGCGAGAGACAGCAATAGAAGTTTAGCCATTGCAGACGGATATTCAAACTTTTTCGATTTGAATGATACAAACTGGAAGTGCTAATCACCTCTGCTTCTCTTTATATATAAAGGTTACAATACGTCTTCACCCCCATTCCATCACTGCCCATAGAAAGGGTCAACAATTGGAGTAATCTCCGAGAAGGACTCTGAGATACCCCTGTGAAAGCGGCGACGCGTAATGGAGAACATCACACTCTCTACTAACTTGGTAGCAGGTCCAATTAAGGTCTTGTCAAAAATATCCGATCGAATGGAGACTGTATTTTTGCTACTTAACCAATGACTCCACAAACATTATTTTCAGAGCCCATCTATTTACCTTGATACTTCTTTAGAGTAAATTAAAAGCTTATGAGTCTATAAGGTGAAATAAGCCACTACCAACGACTGATCATATCATTAGTAATGTGTATATATCATAAATATATATCGGCGATTATCATATGCGCCGAACTTGTTAATGTGGGACCTACTACCACGACTGGTCATTTCTCATGCTATTCTTGTTCGCACATATACTACGGAGATCTAAGCTTCATGCAAATTCAGATTCGAACATGGATATAAAGCCTAAGATGGCAACTACGGGGTATTTAATGTACATCTCCCGAGCGTGGATCTTCTTCAGACAAATCCAAGCTTCGAAGGGTAGCAGTGCGAATACGAAATTACGCGTTTTTATCAGAATAATTGGATCCGAATCAACTCAGCCTTGAAATATAACTCCATAGATTAAGAAATATGGAGATAGCTGGTTCAAACTATACAAGGTGTAATAACCGAGTGTGTTCCTGTTTTTAGCGATTAAAAGCAATGCCCAGAAAAGCAGAATTGTTTCGTGTGCCAAGACTTTGGGGATATATGAAGTTGAATCCACAGAACAAAGTCATAAGATTGTCATTGATACATATTTAGCTGAGCTACTTTTCGGGGAGATAAATTCTCTTAAAGCCCGGTATCGCTTTACAGAAAAAATGAGTATTTTACCTAGGTACATAGAATAATGTCTTAAGTTACTGCGCAAAAGCATATGGTGTCTAGAGAAATACCCGAGTAAACGTCTTTCTATTTATGAAATAAACAAAATGAGAATGATCGAGCCCTCAGAAGGTTATGCCTCGAAAGTGGGCTAGTAAAGACATGATAGAATTTTCCGGGGAAAAATTGGAAGACCGTGGAGGATCAAAAACTGTCTTCTAGTATAGTAGAAAAAACTGGAGGGGTCGAATTCTTCTCTCAAGACTGACATATACTGAGCTCTATATTTCATATTTCTTATCACGGGTAGAAAGCCCTACCTACTACTTTATTCCTGGACATACCTAGGTATCATCTTTAAGGCTTAATTCAAGCCCACAACTCAATCAAAGCCTCCTCATGACTCTCTATTCTCCATTCCTAGACCTGATATTCTTTTTCTCGACTCTATACTTTAATCAGAAATCTGCTCAGGTTTCTCAACATAAAGACTCAGGCAGAGTTCAAGATCTAAGGACTTATATAGACTACCACTTCTCTCAAGGAGAAAGTGATAAGCGGCTTACCGATGGATATTATTCACAAGCCGCTCTCGAGATACAACATAAAATCTTGCAAGAGTGTTGAGAATGTTCCCAAGTATCTTCCTAAATACCCATTGCGCAACCTATTTCAAAGTTCCAGATGAAAATACCACAGGTATTGTGAGACAAAATACTCTCTTTCAAATTAAGTGGCCCTAAAATCTCTTCTTTCTCGTGATTGAACTTTCAAACTCACACAGTTCTTGCAGGCTTGCGGGCTCATTAGGCTGATAATCTTAATAAATCATCTTGATTAGTCGTTTTCTACACTCTAGTATCATTTCTGAGAACATGAATGATATAAGAGCTGAGTTCCTCCAGCTCTCGCAATCAAAATCGAGTGTTCTGACTTTATTTCGACTTGTGTATGAGCTAAGGATAGTATAAAATTCTTATAAAGAAGCTGTTGAGCAATACGGACCTCTTAAGCAACGGTGTATAGTTAAGAGTAAGTATCAGAGAGTGTTCGTTATTTGTAATGAGATCATTGTCTCCAAAATGATGATTCTTCGCACACAAACTCCATTTGTTCTTCTTAATTCATTGTGCTACTCATGATTTTTGTGATTGACATATGTATAAAGAATCTAACCAGTGATATTGATTATATAGCGCTGTACAGGATATCCACCTCCATTGACCGTAGTAGATAATCTGTTCCATCAGTAAAATCACTTACCGAGAGAATCATGTACAGCAGCGAAGTAAGACATGTGTATGTATTTGTTCTTAGCGTCTTCTTCTGGTATCATAAATAGGTTCGAAAGATCCTAAGGTTTCCTCCATCATTCTCCCTCTCATTACAACATCTTGAATCAAACACTCGATAAACAATCAACTTAAAATACTTCTACAAATCCATAAACTACGACTTCGAGTCCACCAAACTACAACTAAATACACCTCCCTGCATTTTTGAAGTAGTTTCTCAAACTTCTATAATCATCAAAATGTCTAAAATCAGAGGACCCAAGTCTAATGCAAATCGCCGCAACCGCGCCACCCGTCGCACTGATCGACTTGCTCATGTTCCTCCTCATGCCCTGATCGATTATGATGCAAGCCCTGCAGATCTGACCATCTACCTAGAATTCTGCAACTCTAGATCAGTCGACAGAGAGAAGAAGCTTTTCGATGAACTTGTCGAAACCATTCCCAAGTACGCTGATGAGACAAATATCATTCATCTGAGAATGATCTTAAGCGTCTTGCCTAACGACAACGAGAGAATTAACCGCCATGATGTTCTCGCTCGTGTCGTTGAAATCATCAACGGCTTTCCACACATCAAGGAGATGAATTTCTGCCTTGATATTCATCACTATGACTTGGAGCAAGTCAGATGTGCGTCTGCAATCTACGGGCTCAAGTTCGCTGATTGGACTTTCGATATGAAGGTAGAAGATCGAGATGCCCAACGAATTTTTTACAACTCACGCATCGATCGTCAACTTCGTGCAGCAGAGGTAAAAGCACTCCAACAAGATTTGTAGGGTCGAGGGGGAGGGGGCGTGGATTACGGAGGGGATAGAGATACAGATCAATATGCAATATTGATCAACGGTGGGGTGTCATTCATTCGGGTATGGGGAAGTATGAGCATGGTCAATACTTGTACTGAGCTCAGGATAAAATGTTGCATGGGTCGAGAATCATACGGAGGCTGGGTTTGTGGTTGCTTTTATTAAGTTTATTCTTCATTTTATGGTGAAGGACCGTTTTTGACTGCACCGAAGGCATGAATGTTGGTTTTGATATTTGATGGGAAGAGGTGTCTTAAACGATAATGGCTTGGGCAGCTTCAGGATTTGATGGATACCAAGCAATAATTCTAGATAAATCTTATTTGCAGTATTAAGCGAGACATAGAAACTAAATCAATGTCTTGCAAATATACCTCTTTTGTGTGTTACAAAGTGTCTTGTGAGCTTTAAAAGCGCAGTGACTTCCTATCATCTACTTTATCATTTAAATTTTGTGAATATCTCAGTCGTAAATATATGGCACATGATATTATAGAAATAAAATTTTGAAGTGCCTCAACTTTCGAGTTTATGCATAAACCATGAATGAAATTAGAACCATAGCACAAATCACATCGCAAGAAATTACCAATGTTTGTTTTATAGGGACAATGTCTCCCAGCAGAATCTTGAGGGTTCCATGTAACAACTGATAAGAAGACTCATGCATTCTATCAGCCTCTCCTAATAATCCCACCATAATATGTATATAACTACCCCTGTACTATCCAAGCTGCCTTTTACATCCTCTTCCAATCTTCTAGCTACATGAAAATCCCGAGCAAAAACAGATCTCCAAGAGACCACTCATCCCACCAATATCGATTCACTCGAGATGCTAATGAGATGGTGGTAGAATTAACTCTCGAAGAATGCCGTTGTACCCAAAGAACTTACACCTTGAGTTTATCGAGTATACCAGAACATTTGTTTTATTGAGATATTACTTGAAGTAGAAATATCTCAACAGGTCTGAAGATTTGAATTCCTACAATCGTGCCAAACTTTACCTGACAATGACAATTGTGCCTCTGAAATATCTCACAGTCAACAACAAAACCAAAAAGCAAATGGTAAGCTATGCGTTTCATAGCATCCGGATAACACAGCTCGAAGGAAATTATGGGGTTACCTGAAAAGGATTCGCGAAAATTGAGATGTGAAGATATAGCTTTTGTAAACATGACTGTATTGACTATCTATGACTGGCTAATATATCACCTCATCCCCCCTGACCCCAATAAAATATTATTAGCCAAGACCCCGCAATAGGACCTTCATCTGTTTGCCACAAAAATCATTATAGACAATTCTAGATCAATCAAACATTCCATTGCCATTGAGACCTTCGAGTCGAGTGTAAAGTGGTGAATCAGGACTGATAGAGATCCAATTCCCACGTCGACCACAATCGTATCTCATACTCCACTGACGAAGACCACGCAGTTCAAGAAACGGAGCAACACAAGTAATTTGCTGGAAGTCTTCAGTGTCGAAGCTCAAAACCACTTCTAGAGCTGTCAACTGACGGAACACTTTGAGAACTCGAACAACATCTGCAATACGCTGCATGTTTTCAGCTCGATTAAGAGGACCATAGTTAACGGTATGTGTGATTCCGAAAGTTGGAACATTGCAGCGGAACCTACTCTGTGCTTCGGGGAATTGGATTCTGACGATAACCTTCTTGGTGAAGTCGGCATACTGAGTTAACGTATACTCCAGGGTTTCTCCCTCACTTTCCATGTGACCCAGACTATAGTCGTAGTAGATTGTTAAAGATCTGCGGTTGCCATTGTAGCTAAGTTCGCGGTGGCGTGGAATTTCATTCGGTACAGTAGCCATTTCTTGCTGGACTCTTGAAAGATGATGGAAACTGAATCTGTGTGCATGGGGCGATAGTAATGCTATGTTGGTATCCTCGGGGAAATCACAGGTATCAAGTATTTGACGGTCTAACAAGCTTTACAGGCCCGTATATCATGAGAACAATGCCAAAAATGTATCACTAGAAGAAGCCCTCGAATCATGAAACCGAAGTCATTGTTTATTCGAGACGGGGGTAGACTATGGGTCGAATATATAGAAACCTTTCGAGAATACCCTGCTCGAGAGGAGACTTGTTGTCAGGATGTCTTAGGCCACAACAAATAGTAGATATTAAACATGAATCATATTGGTGCTTTTTGCAAGGTTGCCATTGTCTCCTGCAAGTTCTCATCCATCAACTTGTTGAAAGACCATTCTCTGTTCCCTGTTAGATGATGCAAAGAAATATACTCTACTCCCATGGAAAGTGCTCGTGGCAGCTGATGCAGATATAATGATGCTTTGTATAGGGACCCCCTTTGTAAGCTCTGATCACCAACTGTCTAAAAGTCTCATAAATTACCACATCTCTCGCTTTATTAATGAAACAACGTTTCATAGGATTTCAGGCACACCAATAATTTCAACAGCACCATCGAAATTCCCAATCTCCATAGAATAGCGAAGTAATTTTCTTCTGCATCACGATGCTAAAACGCAAGAACAATCCGAGTCGAGCGGATTGCTTGAGGCGAGATACTGCGCATGTTGAATCACATGTTGGTTTGAAAATCGTAGAAGGATCTTTCCTCGTCATAACCATCAAAAATGATTGGCTACTGCAGGCCCATAACACAGGCGATAACTCTCTTTTAGAACGACTCCCTGCATATTTACAAGATGCCAGGAGGATTCGAATCGAGATGTTTTGCCGGTATCCGAGAATCAGACAAGCCCGCGAAGATACCATTCGGAAGATCGAATTATTGACCAGGATGAGGGAACTGTTGAATAAATCCAAGATTATCAACAGGTTGGAGGTATTCTTCCACACGGGGCAAGAGAAACTTGACTCATACATTCCTCAGCTTCGGGCTGTTATTCCTCTCTATAGCCTGAATTTTAGGAAATGGACGCTGCACTACCATTGGAGCCGGGGTCCAAACGCTATCGAAGTGAAGCGTGATTCCGAACTGGAAAGAAAAATTATCAGTCATCCATGGTTGAAATTCCTCCACAGAAGACTCTTAATCATCAAGCTCGACCACACCAAGAAGTGCAAACTACGCAAGGGAATCAAATATGAGGATGAGTGCGAGGAATTGAAGGAATCTTTCTTCATAATTCTCCCTCTTTTCTTGAGTCAAGCGATGGACGTCCATATCGAAGTTACACCATTGAAGCGCAAATACTTGTTGGTACGCATGTTTGACGACCGCAAGATGATGATTGATAAAATGGTTCTGCTTATCAATGGGTATCGAAATGTCAAGAAGGTTAAGGTTGTCTTTCTGGTTGATGGATATAAAGCGGACTACTCAAATTTTGCAAGTTGCTTCCTTAGATTAAGGCTGAATTGGAGACCTTTTGCCGTTCTTTATGAGGAGAATAGAAGAGAGATTCCAGTGGGCTCGCTCGCCATGCACAGAATTGAGGAACTTCGTAAAAGCAACAAATCCGGCACTTCATCAGCGGGTAACCGGCTCACAAATCTTCCCGGTGAGATTTTTAATATTATCATCGCCCAGCTACCTCCCATCTCTGCTAATTCTTTACGTGCTTGCAATAAATTACTGGAAAGTTTGATTAATCCACCAATACTTTGAGATACCCTTCCTGTTATTATTCAGGTGGAGCCCAAGGATATTCCTGCAATTTGCATCCGGAAAATAATCGCTAACCACTCATATCGGTTTGCATTCTTTCGTTGGGCGTAGGATTTTAGTTAGAATATTGAGTTACGAATGCAAATATGGATCAAATCCATTCAATCCCGGTCATCAAAAATTTGCCACACTTGTCTCCTTCGTTGTAAAACAGATGCAAGACTATGTCTCCTTATATCGGCTGTCAGGTGTTAGATATTCAGTACAAGGTTTGATGAACCGAACCCGATATCTTGTAGCAATCGCTTTTCAATCTGTCCAGTGAGCCCTTTGTGAGTCTTTGGCGAGTTTTCTACAAGCATAACTACTAGGGACTCAACATTTTAGAAGCACACCGAGGAATTTCGCTTAAGCAATCAAATCGCCAAATCCACAAAAGCTCAAAATAGACAAACATAAGGGCTTTATATCTCTACAGAAATGTACGAAATAGAATCCATAATGTAGAAAATGCATATGTATAGTTTGATAAAATGAACAAAGTCAGAGGTTTCAAGTGCACCGCAGATGGTTTTAAAACAATCATCTGACTTTTAACAAAAACACATGGCTAAACTCTGTGAAGTAGCACTAGCTGTACTCAAACTTCGAGTTCGTGTTTTGATAAATGGGAATTATTGGTAGCTGCTATAAACTTTTTCACCTCACACGAGAAACTACGCTGTGTTCCAGGGAATATTGTATTATTACATTTAAGTAGCCCTTTGATATTTCCCTTTAATCCGCTAGCTATATATCAAGAATGAGGTTAACAATAAAGTAACCTACGCATTATTGACCCGTAATTCCAGACTTCTAGTCCGAGTCCGAGGCGGTCCATATCTCCCCACCTTCATCGCTATCGCTAGGATAATAGTTGCTGTAATTTGCTTCGCCATATAGACTTTCAAGGTCTGCAAGCCAGTTTGAATCTACGTCAACCGTATCTTGCCACTCGTTTTCGACAAAGTAAGTTAATTGGCATCCGCTAAGACGAAGTCTTTGGAAAGCACGAGCGCTCGAGAGCTGATTGACATCGAGTCTATTCAGAAAGAACGTTGCTTCGAATTGGGACACGTTTGTGAATTCATTGTTGATGACGTTGACGATATCTTCAATTTCCTCTGTGACTCTCGCAAGATCAGAGTCGTTGTAGCCCGGGTTTGGAAACGTAATATTGAAGTGTACTTCTCTGGTATCCGAGGCAAATGCTGAAAGGTAACACGCAGCTGCAGAGTGCCCATAGTCGAAGTTAATTGTGAGCTTGCCGTTGCTGTCATATTCAAGCTCTGAGCAACTCATTGTGTTCTAAGTTCTTTTCCTTTTTTGTTTAAAGAGTACGATTCTAGTTTGAGGATGAAGTGTATTTTTGTAAGAGTTCAAAGCGAATTATACAGTGCTATATATCCTTATGTGCTGAATCAATGGAAGCATCAAGACTACTTGAGTGCTATTCAGAAAGAATGAGCTTTTGAACTTTTGATGTTTTGAAACATTTCCTAAAAGTCTTTGTGCCGCGACAAGCTTTTGTAGGAACCTGGTAAACATACCTGGGTAATTGAAGTATTACTTTGGAAGATCGATCAAGGGATGTATGTCTTGGACTTTGTTGAATTACCCATCCCAAAACCCGGACCGGAAACTCAGTTGGCTGGACTGGATCAATCTATGAGGTGGTAGTACTCTCGACATACCTGATACTTTTGTATTCGCAGTAATTCTCTGTGAATTCAATCGGTATTTGTGTTTTAAAGAGCATCCGAAACACCACCCCCTCTTCCATATCGTCATTGACGCTGTTTCGGTATCCAATACGAAAATCCTCAATAGACTTAGGATGTTTTTAATTTAGAAAGGTTGCAAGTGAAAGAGCCCTCGCAATTGGAAATGCACTACATTGCATCTCGGAAGTGAGTAGCAAAGATAAAATTAAAGAAATAAAGCAAAACGGCGATGAGGTCTTTAGACATGACTGGTTGCACTTTGATGAGGATAATAACTTAGACTATTATACCCAACAGTCATCCGAGTCCTGGCGCCATCGAAAGAGAGAGAAGATTCATCAGATTGCTTCCACTTTTTATAGGCCATGCAAAGCATATCCGCATCTACATTCTGCCAGAAGCCTGGGATCGAGCATTGAGAGAGGTAGAGGTTGAGGTTGAGGTCAAAGGAGAGAGCGTTTTGCGAAGAGGTGTTTTTAATGAATTATTTTAGATACACCCCGTTGGAAACTCGATTAAGCTTGAAATCACTAAAGTCACACCGCGTGGATATTTGACGAGGCCTTGAACTTCGCAATCACATGTCAAGAAGGAAGAAAGAGCAGAAATAGAACATGGCAAGTGAAACAACACCAATTGCCGTGCCAGTGATAAAGCTTCTTTGCTTCTTTGGAGCGCATGTGAAAGATTGCTTAGTCTTCCACCTTACAATGTCTGTCAGAAAGTCTTACGTTCTGGTTTCGGCTGAGAGCTCTGAGACCAACCTTGCAAAAGCATGTGAGTGTGAAATCGCCGTTAACGTCCATGATTGGTTGAATTCCTACCGAGGCATCCTCAATATATTAACTATCATCCATCTCCAACACCGACGTGCATGCTACTTTCCTCCTCCCCTCATACCTCTTTTTCATTCCTATATCTCTCACTGCATAAACCAGAATTTTGATCACATATTACATTAAGATATTGCCAAAATGTCAGCTGGTAAGTAGCTATCGCAAGTGAAGGGCTGCAAACAAAGCTGATAGTGAACATAGCACAAAAACGTCTTGGACAAGTTTCCGGCCATTTGGCTGGATCGCAGAGCACTATTGCGCCTACAGAGGGTGATAGTGGTCGCGCGAAGCTCTTGGAGAAGCATCCGGATGATGTAAGAACAGCTATTTGATTCTGAAACATTATTCTCGATCAATTGCTAATATTCTCCATTCCAGATCGTCGTTACAGCTTGTCTCCGAACCGCATTCACAAAGGGTGGCAAAGGAGGCTTCAAAGATACAGCAGCAGCAGATTTACTCGTTGGCGCATTCAAATCTCTCATTGAACGTTCGAAAATCGACCCGGGGCTAGTAGAAGACATAGCCGTTGGATCGGTGCTTCCTCCTGGAGGTGGAGCTACTGAATTCCGAGCTGCCGCTTTGGCTGCAGGATTTCCTGTATCTGCAGCAGTCAAGAGTTTGAATAGACAATGTTCATCTGGTCTACAAGCATGTGTAGATATCGCAAATGCCATCAAGTCCGGCATGATTGATGTCGGTGTTGGTGCAGGTGTCGAAAGCATGAGTTTGCAATATGGGTATGGCCTATATATTGTTTTGTGTGTACTCAAGGCTAACGATGTATTCACAGACCCGGCGCAGTAACAGAATTTTCCGAACTCCTCGAGTCTCACCCAGAATCTGCGAACTGCAAAGTGCCTATGGGCGTTCTCTCCGAAAATATGGCCAAAGACAAGGGAATTCCACGTTCCCTGCAAGACTCATTTGCAGCTTCATCATACCAAAAGGCACTCAAGGCTCAAGAGGAGGGTCTTTTTGACGAGGAAATTGCTCCTTTAACTGTCAAATGGGAGGACCCAAAAACTGGCGAAATAAAGGACATCACTGTTGCCAAGGATGATGGTGTTCGACCAGGTATCACTGCTGAGAGCTTAGGCAAAATCAAGCCTGCTTTTGCAAAGGATGGTAGTATTCATGCCGGAAATGCTTCTCAAATATCAGATGGAGCTGCCGCAGTTCTTTTGATGAAGCGTTCCACAGCCGAGAAACTCGGTCAAACTATCCTTGGTAAATACGTTGCCGCATCTATCGCAGGTGTAGCTCCTTTACTTATGGGTATCGGCCCTTGGGCTGCTATTCCAAAGGTGTTCGAAAAGACCGGGATCAACAAGGATGATGTAGATATCTTTGAGATCAATGAAGCATTTGCAAGTCAATGCCTTTGGTGCGCAAATGAGTTAGGACTCGACCAGAAGAAGATCAATCCAAAGGGTGGTGCAATTGCTTTTGGACATCCTCTCGGATGTACCGGAGCTAGACAGGTTAGCACATTATTGTATGAGTTGAGAAGGACAAACCAGAAAGTTGGCGTAACTAGTATGTGTGTGGGTACTGGTATGGGTATGGCTGCTGTTTGGGTTGCCGAGTAAGGGTTTGAGTACAATTAGGATAATGGTATTTCGAGCAAGCAACAGTCTCGCGGAAAGGTTACGGCGCATGGTTGTACGAATATAGCAGAAGTCATTAGAAGACACAATGTATCGAATGAATTTTATTGAAATGGACTTCAATCCAGACTAGTGTGAAATAGCTTCTCGATGATCAGTTAAGAGGCTCGTGTTGCTATATATCCTACAAAATTTGACCTTGGGCCATTTGGGATAACGCCTAGTTGGCTTCCACTGTACATCTCAGAAACTCCTTTCTCTTTTGCTACTGTATGATATTCTGCTTGACGTTTTGAACTTAAATGACTCCATTTCGTTTTCCAAGGAAACTGGAGGAACTTTCCAATAGGGTGAGAGAAGAGACTTAGATTTCACATAATGACAGATTAGATCGCTTGATATCACCATAACTTGCTGTCATTGGGCCGTAACAAGCGAGAATCTGGGCTTACTTTGTTGGTCGCTACGTCATTCCACTGTGTGCGTGTATTAGACATCGCGGTTAGTTGTAGGCGAGTGGGAGCTTCCATTACTTTACCGATTGAATTATTTCATGTCTCTCTATTTCGATGGCCAAAAGTTCGGTTCATGTATGTGTAGCCTCTATATCATCATGCTCTGTTCCTTGGGTGTAATCCCAGAGCTCGCTCTTCGCAGTGCATGCGGAATTGTGGACTACGCTTTAAATTGGTGTGCTCATTTCTTGTAATATTTCGCTACGGTTGATATTTTCGGATAGCTAGATACGATGAGGTGAATAGAGTAGGTATCGGTTAAGATGAATTCACGCGCAAACTTCGTTTACGGCTACTACTAAAACTATGGAACATTGTTTCCAGTCATGCATACGGTGTTTGATTTGCATCCTGTGGTATATTAGTCTTGATGAGCACCTGTGTGTTCGAGCTTGCTCCATTCATTTCGCATCTAGTTTCCTGTAGATGCTCCTCTACATAGATACACATCGTAACAATCATCATCTAAGTCAGGTTTCTAAAATACTCACCACCAGAGAACTCGAAATACAAGTAAATCTGCGTCCCAACACCAGTTATAGGAAAAGCTATGTATAACATAGCATCGACTACTGGCATTGGTTACACAAAATCAGTCTCGGAGATATTGACCAATATTCAGGTCAGAATGAAGACTCGAAATAGAAAGATTGAGCGCAATCCGCTTGCAGCTTTAATCGCTCTATTTATCTTTTCTCTCATTGTAATCATAACAATCATTGTCCAACTGAGGAATTTTCTACTTAGCGACAAATCTCCCCTCCGAATCCCAGAAACCACTCATACCAATCAAGACCCCGACCCTCTCGCTCCCCACGCACATCTCGAACCTCCTCAACCAGCCAACCAAGAAATTGTCCACTACTTCAATCCCCGCTTCCAAGACATTCCCGATCTGCATTTTCTCAAAAAACAAATTCGGGAAAATATCGATGCAATTTTCGTGGGTGCTGTAGTGCCTTGGCCCGAAATTATGGAGGCGGGTTTTGGGCATGGTGCGCTGGCGGCCATTGATCGGGAGGTGAAGTTACAGGGGGGAGGTGGTGAAGATGGGAATGGAACTCGGGAGATGGGCAATGAAGCGCATGCTCGTGATGGAGAGAAAGATGTTGATACGCCGGAGTGGATGTTAGCGCTGTTCCCTACACCCGAACATGAAAATGGAAATGGAAATGGAAATGGAAATGGAAATATAGATACATCGCCTCAGAAGAGCGGAGAAGAGAAACCCAGAGAGCAGAAATCTACATGTCCGATATGTACAGATGAACTTCCTGCTAAAGTTGCGGTTGCGAAACCGTGTAAACATCGCTTTTGTAAACCGTGCTTGGCGGATTGGATGGTGCATTTGAGGGAGGGAAAGGAGGCGATTTGTTCGTGTCCGGTTTGTGGGGTGGGGATTAGGAGGGTGGGGGGTGGAGGGGTGAAGGGTTTTGTCAAGGGGTTTTGAGGAGGAGGTTGTGAGGAGGAGGTTGTGAGGAGGAGGTTGTGAGGAGGAGGTTGTGAGGAGGAGGTTGTGAGGAGGAGGTTGTGAGGAGGGGTTGAGGGATTGTGTAGGTTTTGAGGAGAGGGCTGAGAGATTGCATTAATGAGAGGTTGAGTATCTCTGTGTTTGCTACGTTGCAATACACGTACTTAGCTAACATAACCCTAAACAAACCACTCACATCACGTATCGCACTTTCATTCATAAATGCCATATGCATCTAGTTCCACGACAAAATCATCTCGATCCTTAATTCAGGATGCAAGTACCTTTTTGTTTTGTTTCGTTTCGTTTCGTTTCATTGCATACACAGTGCAGTTTACATGTATGCTGGTAGTGACATCGACCTTTTTCTAAAAAAAGAAGAGAAGGAATATCTCGATTTTGAGGAGGAAAGTTATGGTTCTGCTACTATTGACAATTTGTATGCGTATGTACTTATATTTTCCGCTTGATGAGATTCCATCACCCGATATCCCATCCTAACCCATTCCATTCCATCCCATCACATCACCAATCTCTCCCCAAATCAACCAACAAGCCACAACCCCGCCGCAAACTCCCAACTCAGCTATATCTATCTATCTTCTTATATATCAAATACTGTGCTTGATAGAGCTAGCTAGGTAAATAGATTCCCCCTTCACCACTCCATCACTCCATTACCTCATCACATCACCTACTTCCACCCACCCATCAATTCCTCGCTTATCTTTTACCATTTACCATTCGCCATCTACCCAACCTACCCCTAGTTACCCCTACCAAATACACACACATCATATAATATAATAAACGCATTCCTTTATAACCATCACAAGTAACATGAACACAAATATGAATGAATCCCCATTTGTGTTTGCTTGCTGAGAGGTATGAGGGGGAGGGGGAGAGAGAGAGAGAGATGTACAATTAAACAGGGCGAAAATTGTGGATGAATAGTTCTTTTACATACATAGTAGTATTCAATATCAAGTTTATTAGAATCCTAATATATATAATAAGTCGATCTATCTACCTATAACGGCAAGATCTTCCAGCTCCTTTTTAAATTCGAAGTTATGTTATAATAAGACAAGATGAGACTAGTTATTATATAACTTTACACCGTTGGTGTGTGTTCATAAATTGCTTTTCCAAAGGTAAACAAGAGCTCGTTCCAAAGATGTGCATTTATCGTTTATTTGCTGTTTAAGTGATCTCATTAATCAATATCACAATGATTAATGTTCGTAACAAAGCACCATATGCTCTAAATGAATAACCAGCAAGAGGGAACCAATATCACTTCACCCGATACCTCTCCCGAGACCCAGATCGTCCGCCCACGCCACGGAAACCGTCTCGCATTCGTAAATGGAGATCTTCTCCTCTTCCAGATATATTATATCCCTTGAAGAAGAACACATGACAACGCCCTCAAAACTTCATTGCAACCAGGAAATCTCTCAATTTTCTCAATCTCGTCAACAGGCAAAACCTCCATATTTTCCCCACGCCTTCAACCTCATCACACACTACGATCAAGAACCGTATCTCCAGCATCCCGCATTGTAATTCCAGAATCGTCTAGTATCTCTCCTCAACGACGATGAAGCTTCCTAGCGCATGCATGACGAGCTCCCTGCAGGTCGCCTCCCTCATCTCGTTCCCCATTTAGATCTCTCCGCATTAAGAGAAGTGCAAGCACCAATCTAGCGCGTGATTCTACAGCGACCGAGAGCCATTCCCCGCGCCAACGTACTTGATACGGCATCATGGATCTTCGGGCTCTTTCTCGATCATCTTCTAATAGGATAGCGCGATACGAATGAGATGTCGATTTGTCCCATTTTTATCCAGGAGTTGCCGGCGCGGAATTCAATTGTGAGACCGTGCGGTCATCGGGTTTGTCCAGGTGCTTGGAGGAGTGAATTCCACATGTGAATTTGATGAATCCGCCAGCGAAATGCTCGGCTCGCTTTTTGGGAGTTAGGAGGCTTGGGAATAATGAAGGGATGGGGCATAAGGTGGGTGATTTTTTGGGTTGAGATTTTTGAGGGGGGGGGTTAGAATCCGTAACAGGGATCGAAGGGGTTGATCGTGTAAGATTGAGAATATTGGGGGTTCTGATATTGGGTTGGGAAGATGCGGGACAGAGTGGAAGTTTGAGAGGGAAATAAACCCTGAGAAAATACACCAGAGCCGGAAGACCAAACTCATGACATACTATCCCAATCTATTATTGAGTATCCGGCGGTAACTCTTCCCTAACTCTCTTCACACCCCGCTTATTCGTCGTCGCAACTCCCACAAAACTCATCACCCAATCCCTCACCCGCTTGACCTTCGCCAACTGTACATCTATCTCCTTCGCCAAATCCCTCTTCCCATAACATCCTCCCACATCACTCCTATCAATTTTCTCCCTATACATCAACCAAGCCTTCGTCATATCCTTCCTCAAACTTTGTCCATGAACTTTTCCTCTAAAGCTTCCTAGCGCTACATTTTTCAACAACACGATATCCTGAACCCTAAGATTTTCCAAAACTCCCTTAACTTCTTCTTTTCCCTTTCCCGACAACCAGAAATTAATGGAAAAGCCGCTTTTCGTTTCATCGCCAACTAGTATCTCAATAAGCGATACATTGCCTCCTTGTCTCGTGGATATTGCTCTCGGTTCTGAGATTGAAATGATTCCCACAATGAGATTAACCGTCATGGTTTGAGGGACTATGGAAGATAAATGTTGTGCATTTGGCATATCTTTCAGATTTGTCAAGTAACCTGCCACTGGAACTTGTTCATTCTGTCCAGATTGTGGGAATAGAGATTGAGAGTCATATCCGGATGTAGAGTAGGATGTGGAATCAAAATCCGAGGAGGTGATTTGAGAAGAGGGGATATCGTGGATAGCGTAGGAATGTTCATAGAATTGAGAGAGTACCCCATCGACCTCTTGATCGTCATAATTTTCATCATCAACAGAGATGTATGAATCCAAATTCGATAGCGATTGTGAGTATCCCTGGGATTGCGAGAGAAAAGTCGTAGCTGAGAAGAAATCTAAAGGATGGCCACCATACAGCGGCTGAAAAGCATGATCTTGGGACGCTCCCGTCGTGAGATGTTTTCGTTCGAGAGGAAGTTCACGCCATTCTGGGTTTTGAGCGATGGAGAATTCCACGACGCTCGCATTGCTATTCCGTGGTGCGGAGTTCGGGTATGGATGAGGGAGATGGAGGAATTGGATGAAGGGTTCGGTGAAGTCACTCTGGAGTTTTGATTCGTCCCAGCTGAGTGAGTGATATGTAGGTGCTCCTGCGAGAAATATCATTTTTGGTGGCATGAGTAGATTAGACGGTGGTGTGGCCAATCATGTGGAATGGATACTGCGGATTTATTCATGTACGCCGGTGGACATTCGGGACCGAAGGGGTTTACGTTGAAGAATTGTGGTAAGATCTTACATCTGATCCGCAAGCGCACATGTACTTCGTGTGCGGAGATCCTCGTTGCGGACGGACATAAGAAAACACCGACGGTGAATTGGTGCAGTCTCTCTAAGCTTCAAAGTGGTAGATGGTCAGACAGTAGTAAGAGCGAGAAATAAACGGATTCAAAAGCTTTCGTTCTCTTCCTTATTCTAGTATCAAGCATCCAGTATCAAACATCAAATCATACAATTCCTACGCCCATAGGTTTTGTCCGGACGCTCTTGTGCGCATACGCATACGCACCAACACACACCACAGTCCATCAAATAAAATCCAAAGCGGATCAGATAAGGATTCCACGTTGCTCGGGCACTACGAGGTATTCCGCACAATCACCGGAATATGACGACTGGCTGGCGACCAATTATCGCACAGCATTATTAGCATTGATCCCCACCAAGATGTCGAGTATTGGAAATAAAACCAGCCATGATGCCACGAGAGTTGCGACTACTTCCATCCCGCGCAAGAAGAAGAAAAACATGGCTTCCACTTTCAAATCCCTCTTAAATTCTGCCAAGCAAACCATTTCTGGCCAATCCACCCCAATTCCAGGAACCCCTTCAGAAAATACTCCCATCGAGCAAATATTCCCAAAGGTTGACCCGACTGTGGATGGAGATGATTGTGACCATGATTGCGCATCGTGTCATGTGAAATATCCAAAAGGCTTCAAGATCGACGAGGATGATGAGCTCTATGGCCATGTCAAAGGATGGAGTACGCACATTCTAGTCGCGACAGGAAAATCAGATTGGGTGAGAGATGTCGCAGATGAGAAGGGAAGTGTGATGCAAGCAATCGATCATGGTTCGGTGAAACCAAGTAATGGGGTGAGTTATCTTCCTCCTACCAAAAACTATATACCGTTGTCTTTTGAAACATGCTGATGGCCCATCGTAGAAGCTTATGCTCTCCGCGTCCAACATACCCACACCTTCACATTCGACAGATTACTCGCAGCCTACGACTGTACTTCTCTTACCTGCATTCGTCGTAATTGACAACGTTACTCCACAATCGGTGCCAACTCTGATTACAGAGTTCATCGACAAAGCCCCTACCAACATGACACCTCTTGGACCCCTTTCGATACCGCAATCCCTCCCCGATCCTCTCCCATCCGCAGAACAACTCACATCACGTCCATCACCCCACCGAGCACTTATCCTGCTCTGTTCGCAGAAAACTCGAGATGCAAGATGTGGACAAAGTGCGCCATTACTGAAGAAGGAATTCGAGAGGCATTTGAGACCGCTAGGACTTTTCCGCGACTTAGATGACGATAGACTGGGAGGAGTTGGTATATACTTTATATCTCACGTTGGAGGACACAAATATAGTGCAAACGTCATGATCTACCGGAGATCGGACGCGTTTGGGTTGGATAATGTTGAAAGAGCCAACACGGATGGGGATATAATGCCATCGAAAGTGGTACCTGGAGAAGATGAGGATAAGGGTGCTGCTCAATGTATGTGGCTAGCAAGAGTGAAACCCGAAGATTGTGAGGGGATTGTGAAATTTACCATTTTGCAAGGCAAGCTAATCAAGCCGGAAAGTCAATTGAGAGGTGGGTTCGATCGGCAAAAGGGACTCTTCAGTTGGTAGGACTCGGTAGATAATCCCCGGGCCTGAGAGGAGAGGTTTCATTTTGTGCAGGTAGGGAAGCGTTTGTAAAAGTTGCTTGGGGGGATTTAGATGAGATTTAAGCATATAAGCATACACCTAATCATCATAGAGTTAGACGATAGCAGGCCCACCAGCATTGTGAGGGAGGTTTTATTAATCCTTCAAACAATCAAAATGGAAAATTGAGTTTTCGCTCGACGAAGTTCCGAGGGATCCATTGATCCATTGATTTATTGAAATTATTGACAATTTTGCTCTTGCACTGATTGATTGTCCAATTCTTGGTACGGATTGAGTAAGGTAAGATGAGTACTAGGTGTGGCACGATAGACAGTCGTGAGAAGCAAGGGTGTTGATTGGATGGGAGGGAGGAGGAGGAGGAAGAAGTAAGAAGAAGAAGGAGAAGAAGGAGAAGGAGAAGGAGAAGAAGGAAGGAAGAGCTCAGGTCGTAGACAGGCAATGCAATGAATGTATGTATGTATCTGCAAAGACCCTTGGAAACGATTCTCTTGGGAGCTTGGTATTCGCAGGAGTGGAAGTTGACGTTGTGATTATCGGCGGATTGTATGTAGACTGTATGTAGACTGTAGACTGTAGTCGTATTTATTAGTTGCTATGCTCGCTTTCCTTACCAATCTCTCCCTCCATCTCAGGTAAGCATGCATAATGCATAATGCATCCAGACATCGATCTGTAAATGCCCGTAAATGCACGTAAACACAGGTAAATGTCTCTAAATCTCCATAAACAGCCATAAATCCCCACCACTGCGCATAAATACACCACATGAATACGCGACTTCCTTTTGCCCGTTGCCCGTAGCAACCCAATTACACTAAATGTCCCCCAAAACAGGTCTAAACAAATCAATGGGCACGATTGGACGGATGGGGTTTGATCACAAGAGCCATCCAATCCATCCAATCCATCCAATCCATTCATTCACCCCAATTCCATTTCATTACATTACATTACATTACATTAAAACCATTTATTTCATTTCGATCCAAACCCTCCCTCCCACGCTTTATTAAAACATTCCCGCCGTGCTTTTCCCCAACCTCTGCCTCTACCTGCCCTTTACTTTATCTTCCTTTACTTATTAACTTTCCTCCGTCGCCGCACTTGGCTTTACCCTGATTCTCGATTGAATTGCCATGAGTTAGCCTTTGCTTGCACCAAACCACAACACCCGTCCCATACCCAAGCTTTTGTTTTCCACTGTCGCATATGCTGGATATTTTCAACGCAGCCCGGCTTAATTATACAACGACTCGAGCATAATCTCGACCTGGCACTGGTACCTGCCGACCGACCTGCCTGCCTAGGTACTCCATAGCTGCCGTTCATCATGGCGACCAGTTTCCCGTACCCCGAATCAGTGCATTCCAAGCGCCCCAAGACAGCTTCGGTATTGAAGGCATTTATGCATAAGCGCACAACTTCCGACGGATCGACTCTTTCGCCCGCGACTTCACCAAATGACGTTTTTGTAGCTTCGCCAGCCTTCGAAGATATGCCGTCGCCGTCGGATTATACCCACCATCGCGCTCTCGCGGATATACCACGGAACCAGCAAACTTCGTCAATCATCTCGCCGTACACAACGTCGCAGCAAGAGGGGCTTCGACCTAAAACCGGTTATGCGGGTAAAGGATTGCACAAGAAGACCATGAGTGTATTGTCACTCAAGTCATTGGCAGGCCCAGCAAAGGAGCCTACCAAGGGAACATCAATTCGGGACAAGCCCTCGACGAAACCCAAAAAGACTAAATCCTCGACCAGTCTTGTTGGACTCCTTACCCGCCCAAGGTCCTCGAAGAACCTCAAGTTAGATGTAGAGCTAGCACAGCGCGATTCAAAGGATAAGGAGAACCAGACTCCGGTGGTATCGTCGCCTGTTCCAGAATCCGCGACTCGTGCTTCGCGACCACCAATATATTCACAATTCTCGAGCGACATGTTTACAAAACAACCTCTGGGAGGTAAATTCTTAGAGGATCAAGTCGACCTTCATACACCTGAGCATCATTCACCAAGTAAACAACGAAGCTTTTACAATGGACAAAGCTCACAACCGAGTGTTGTAAACCGAGAAGGCGTATCGATACGGCCGCATTCCACATATTTACCCAGCAGTTTCAGTATCCAAGACATTCATAGGAACATTAGCGGGGAAAGCAAAAACAGATCCAGTGTTGACATTCCAAGGCGACAAGTCTCGACGGAAAAGAAAAAGAGTTTGGATTATCGAACTTCTATGGATTTAAGACCAAGACCAAGCTTCCAACGATCTAGCACCGAAACATCAGTTGCATCAATCAAAACATCAAGTAGTACTCGGGGCTCTCGAGTCATGGCGGCAGTTTCCAACTTTACAGCAAAGGCCAGAGGGGATAGTGGAGTATATGTCCCGGTACAGACACCGACTTCTGCGACATTCGGGCCCGACAGACCTCTCAATGATAGAGATATCGACACCGAATTTGAGGCTATGTTGGATAGGCGGAACATCCCAGAGCATCAACGAGGGAAGATGAGAAATCTCGCCAAATCCATGAAGAAAGATTTTATAAAACAAGATTGGGCCGAAACCGCTGCTGCGAGAAATGTTAGGCCAGTCAGCCATGGTAGTGACACAAGCGGTGAAAATGCAAAGGTCGAGGAAGCACCAGAAGTGAAGAAAAAGAAGAGACCAAGAAGTCGAACCTTTACACTCTCGCGATCCACTAGTAAGGAGCGACCAGCCGAAAAAGATAAAAAGGCAGAAGGTATCGTGGGAAACAGGAAATCTGCAGAGTCTCTGAATGGTGGAAGTAAATCACTTACTTCCGCTGGCGCGCAAGTAGCACAGAATTTAATTGCCAAGGCAAAGGGTCAGACACCGGATGATTTCGTCTCATACTTGAGGAAGGTTCAGAAACCAGAATCGGTAGAGGTCGGAAGGTTACATAAGCTCAGGCTATTATTACGAAATGAAACAGTGGCCTGGACTGACAATTTTGTTCGTCAAGGTGGAATGGAAGAGATAGTGGGATTACTACATAGGACTATGGAAGTTGAGTGGAGGTCTGTTGCACTGATTCAATTATTGAGAGCAGAATGGCTGACATAAACACAGAGAGGAGCATGAAGATGCTTTACTGCATGAAGTTTTGCTTTGCTTGAAAGCTCTATCAACCACGGCTTTAGCACTTCAACATCTTAACATTATTCAGAAGACGCTTTTCCCCGCACTTCTTCATATGCTTTTTGACGAGGAGAAAAAGGGGCCAGCGGAATTTACTACTCGAAACATTGTTACTTCACTATTATTTACCTACCTCAAATCAGCTACCCTTAACGAACGCGCAACCAGAGCTCGATTCCTCCTCTCCTATCTTCGCGACCCTGAACCAAGTGAATCGCAACGCCCTGTTGATTTTGTACTTGACATGCGTCGACAGCGCCCTTATCGAGTTTGGTGCAAAGAAGTTAGTAATGTTACTAAAGAAGTTTTTTGGATCTTCCTCCACAATCTCAATGTTATTCCTCGCCCAGACTCCCGCCATTCTCCAGAGCGACACGACGATACCCCGCCTGATCTTCCATATATGATCAAGCATTTCCCACAAGAACTTCCTCCAGTTCCAGCCGCACCCTATGTTGGAGGTGTTGAATGGGATGCAACAAATTATCTTGCTTCTCACCTCGACATTGTCAATGGCTGCATTGCATCTCTACCCACTCTTGATGAACGTAATCAAGTCCGCGAAGAATTGAGAGTCTCCGGTTGGGAAAAGTGTATGGGCTCTACTTTGCGTCTCTGCAAGGAGAAATTCTATGGTGGCGTGCACGCGGGCTTAAGGTGTTGGGTCGCGGCTGCAATTGAAGATGGCTGGGAGACTAAGGATGTGAGATGTGGTCCTAGTGCTGATAACAAAAGTCCGGTGCGAAAGAATATCATTCCAAAGAAAGTGGCTGGTGCAGGAGTGGAAAACGCTCCTCCCAAGATTGATATGAAGTTGAGCTTCGCACAGAACAGAGTTGATGATGGGGGAGATGCCTGGCTTTGAGGTTGCTAATAATATATTATCATCACATTTAGCTTGAATTGTCAGGGGGCAGAAATGGGGGAGGAAATGTAAGAAGAAGACTCAGTGGTTCATACTTCTACAATAAGAAACGACAGAGAGAGCAAAGAAGAAGTAATTGCAAAGGAAAGTGTTCACATCACTCTATTTTATATGGTTGTATGGGCTTGGTTTAATTGGTCGGAAGGGGCTAGGATTTGTTGGATGAACAGGGTCGGTGTGTTGGAGTAATTATTGATTGTCCTGGATATCTTGTGATTGAAGCATAACGTTTTGTAGGAGGATTTTGTAAAGTGAGTGGAGGATATGAGTGAGGGGGGAGGAAGGGGAAGAAGAGAAAAGGGATTATGGAAGAGAGCAGAGAAGGGAGGAAGGAAGAAAGAGAGAAAGAGAGAGAGAAAGAGATCAAGAAAGGAAGAAGACAGGGACGTGATTGATGATGACTTTATGATAAATGATTCAATGGTAGTTTTTTGCGTTATTTGTATTTCTTATTTTTAAACTCTTTTTTTTTTCAGTGGCTTAGCTAGCATGCTTCTCTTTGCCTGTTTGCCTTTCTTCTACTCACTTAACTTCACTTATTGATTGCTGCTGCTGCTATGTTCTATGTTCGATGTTTGGATAATGACTCTGGTTATCATTGAGTGCTTGCTTATCTTGTAGATAGAGAGATAGATAGGGCTTGGGATCGTGATTGTGGTTGTGGTGATGGCGATTGTGATTGTGCTGGTGGCGATAGTGATGGTGATGGTGGTAGAAGAGGTATTATAATAATAATATGATGGGAATATTATTCATGAAATGATACAGCGTGTAGCTTTGTGAATGTGTTTGTACGTATATATATATGTGTGTGTGTGTGTGTGTGAGAGTGTGTATGTCAAGTCAATATTGTGATTTTGTGACTCTTTATTTTTTTTTTAATTGAGAAGTAGATTAGATTTTATTGTATGGATAGGATGTAGTGGCATGGGGTGGGAAGAGACAGGATGGGATGATATAGAGTCGGTTAATGGCTGAGTAAATATATAGGTAGTACTGAATTTGCATTGGGGATTTACGTTGGGAGGTCAGATGTTTGGAATGCATGGGAGGGATGTGGGATAGGATGAGACAGACTAAATGTTTGGATAATTATACACATTTTTATCACTTCGTTACAAGCAATGTCAGTTGCGCATGTATAGCACTTATGTACCCTTCGCATTGGATGAATTCATTTATTCATCTAAAATCGCGCTGGGGATCTCATCCCTTCGCTAAACCACTCGATATAAATCCTGTGTTTTACGCTGCTCGACACAGCGGTGCGCATTCATCTCATATGAAAACGACGCTCGCGTTCCTATTGTACAGTATGCTCATTGAGCCTGCGCCGTATCTATTACAACCTCTCTAGGATTCCGCTCTCCATAATCCGAAAGAACCAGGGCAATTCTTCCACATCTTAATCGTACCGTCTTCACTGCCTGTAGCATATAATTTTCCGTCGGGAGAAAAGCTAATGCTCCAGATTGGTCCATGATGACCTTTGTGAACATCTAACATTTGTTAGTAAGATTACACTTAATTGGTGGTGACGGGACATACCAAGTTCTTGATCAGAATCGAAATCATAGACCTTCGCCCATGTATCCTTGATTCCACCAGTGATATATTTCCTTTGAAGCGGATGAATAGCTACGCTAGCAACCTCATAATTCAAGACAACCTTCTTGATAAGTGTGTTTGCAGCTGGTCCACCATAGAAATATAAAGTTTTGCCTGCAGCAATCGACAAAATAGGTAATCCTTCACCAATGTCTCCTGGTCCAGATGCAATGTTGCTAAATTCGCATGAACCAATATCACCATCGACTTTTTGTTCTTGAACGACAGATTGCGAGCGTAAGTCCCACCATCTGATCACTTTATCATCTGCTGCCGTAACTATGACATTTGGATCCCGAGTCCAAACGACGGCCTTGATTGTTCCTTTGTGAACACCCGGTCCAATCTCGAAGCCATCATCCTGAGAAATATTTGTAGTGTCGCTTCCATTGCCGTTAGAAGTTGCGCCATTTGCACCCGTAGAGTTGAGTTTACCGAGGTCGAAAATGAAAAGCTTCTTATCAGTTCCTCCTGTCGCAAGAGTGGTACCGGAATCGGGAGGGAATGCGACAGCTCGAACGACATGCTGATGCTGAATAGTATACAGGGTTTCTCCGGTATACGTATCCCAAACTTTCCTGTGCATTCGTTAGTAAAGGACACGCAATATTGGCGGAAATGACATACGCAGTGAAATCTGCGGAAGCAGTCGCAGCATATTTAGCATCCGGAGAAAGTCTAGCTTGATAAACTGCGCCTTTGTGTCCAAAGAAAGTACCAATCCTAGGATCATCAATTAACATCTTTCGGGAACAAAATTCCAGTTACCACATACCAGTCGCCATTGATACCGCTTCTTAGCATAGGGTTGTTGTCTGGCAGATTGAATTAGACATTTCCATATTCGAAACATTTCCGACAATTGGGTATGCCCTACCTTTACATGCTGATATCATGTAGTACTCATCGTCCTTTCCGTCCACAAATCCACAGAAGCTGATATGCGTAACAGGTCTTGAGTGGCCATGGCATGTCAAAGGAACGTATTGCTTGTTGTTCTCTGGTCCCGCCATTGTAATATGTTTGAACTGAAGTATAAAATGTTTGAATTCGTGTCAAGGATTGGAGACTGTATTGTGATTTATGATGGCTTTCAAGGGAAGGAAGATCGATGCTTGTAGTCGCGGGTGGATGTATATTTTGCGGCGAAAGAGTGGGAGTGACCGCACTGAGATGATGGTAGACTGCTCTAATATATGTAAGAGAGAGAGTGTGTTTGTTATGCAAGAAGATTCGTTAAACGTCGTTAAATTCGTAAGATGCTGATTAAGAGGTAGAGTAGATTGCTGGAGTTGCCTTGAATAGGATTGAGACAGCTACTTGGCAACTTCCTCGAGGTGAAAAGGAAAGGAAAGGAGAAAGAAGGCAAGAGAACTCCGTTCGGGGATAATTGTGATTTTTGTTTCATTGAGGTCGAGAGTTAAGCTACCATACCTTATAATTACACTAATATCTTAGGCTCTCTTTTGAAACAGGCCGGAGGCAGTTAATCCGACCCGAGTGACTAATCAGCATGAACAATCCGCTTTGGGGGGGCGGACGGAGGGGAAGGGGGAAGGGGAGTTGATGTTACTGGATGCTGGATGTTGATATGAGTAAGTTGCAGCCACTGCTAGCATCGATTGGACGGGCGTTGTTCAGTGACTGACTTATTCCAGTGACGAATGAGCGACTGTGTACGAACCCGTAACCACTGGGCAGTCTACTGGACAATAAGCTGATAAAGCAATCTTGCTGGGTCCAAGTGCGTGCCGTTCCATAGTTGTTCATGCTCCATACAGTAAGGGCACCCCGATACATGCCTGCACCAATGCTTAGGTATTGCTTCGGTACCTACCTGCTTATAGAGGGGCAACTTTAAGGAAGCTTATGGTCAAACGTGGAACTGTCACTATAATCAACGTCCATTATTCCCCAAAACACAACAACGCCCTTTCATACTCTCGCACTCTTTCTCTCTTCTCTTTACAATTCGGTCAATTTTTGAAAGCGAAATACGTAATTTCATTCAAGTCAACATGGCAGAATACAAGTTATCTGCATCTTTGGCTGGCCATGAAGACGATGTAGGTTGATGATACCATACTCCACTCTCCAACAAGGTCAACCTGGATGTTGGTGACGGCAACATATACTAATAGCATGCTGTTCACAAATAGGTTCGCGCTGTAGCTTTCCCATCTGCGAAAGCCGTAGTTTCAGCTTCGAGAGATGGAACAGTACGATTATGGAAACAACTCTCAGATAACCCACCAATATTCGATGCCACCATTTCCTCTCATGCAACAGCGTTCGTAAACACAGTCACATATCTACCCCCGAGCTCGCAATTTCCAGACGGACTCGTTATCTCAGGTGGAAAAGACACAGTTATTGAAGTTCGACAACCTTCGAAAGGACCGGAAGAAAATGCGGAAGCTCTACTTATCGGACACAGTCACAACATATGTGCTTTGGATGTCGATCCGGCCGGACGATTTATAATCAGTGGAAGTTGGGATGCGGAAGCAAGAATATGGCCATTAGGAAAATGGGAATGTGAATCGGTTCTCAGAGGACACGAGGGAAGCGTTTGGGCAGTTCTTGCCATAGATTCGGAAACTGTCGTCACTGCTTGTGCGGATAAACTCATTAGAGTATTTAATACCGGTGGCAAATTACTGCGGACTATTCGAGGAAGTGCAGATGTTGTCCGAGCTCTTTGCAGGTTACCCAAAGGCCATCCATCCGGGGCAGATTTCGCATCGGCAGGTAATGATGGCGTAATCAGACTGTGGACTCTCTCTGGCAAACAGGTGGCAGAATTGCATGGACATGAAAACTTCATTTATTCTATTGCCTCTACACCCTCCGGAGAAATTATCAGTTCTGGTGAAGATCGAACCTTGAGAATATGGAAGGACAGTCAATGTATTCAAACAATTACACATCCCGCGATTTCGGTCTGGGGTGTAGCTGTTTGTGGAGAGAATGGAGATATTGTTTCGGGCGCAAGTGACAGAGTGGTGCGCGTCTTCACGAGAAATTCGGATCGTTTCGCAGATGCAGAGACAACAACACTATTTGAAGACTCGGTCAAGGAATCATCTATACCTCAGCAATCGTTACCTGAAGTCAATAAGGAGAAGCTTCCTGGGCCAGAATTTCTTGCACAAAAGAGTGGCACCAAGGAGGGACAAGTTCAAATGATTCGTGAATTGAATGGAGCTGTTACTGCACATACGTGGTCTAGTGGTAAGTAATTTTCAATGTTTGCTGTTGGGTATTGAGCTAATTATTATCTAGCTCAGGGTCAATGGATAAATGTAGGCACTGTCGTTGATGCTGTTGGAAGTAGCGGAAAGAAAGTCGAGTATCTCGGAAAGGAGTATGATTATGTCTTTGATGTTGATATTGAAGATGGCAAACCTCCCCTCAAACTTCCTTACAACTTATCTCAGAACCCATATGAAGCTGCTACAAAATTCATCGCAAATAATGAACTTCCAGTAACCTACTTGGAACAAGTAGCCAATTTCATCACAACCAATACTCAAGGAGCTACGATTGGCCAAACTCAAGAAAGTTCTGGACCAGATGCATGGGGTAGCGATCAAAGATACCGACCAGGCGAGGGAGAATCCTCGGCCCCTGCAAATATTCCACCACCACCTAAGGTTCTCCCACAAAAAGAGTATCTCTCGATTATTGTGGCTTCAGTACCAAAGATGCAAAAGAAGATTGAAGAAGTCAACAAAGCATTAATTAATGATGGTCAAAAGGGTGTATCTTTGAATCCTGAAGAGCTCGAAGTTCTTCAAAGCCTCCGAAAACATCTCGAATCTACCGGCGCCACAAAGACTTCTCAATCTGTTAGTGGAGGCCTTGACTTAGCTATCAAACTCTCAACTCATTGGCCCTACAAAGATCGACTCGCTGGACTCGATCTTCTTCGTCTCCTAGCCATTGCGCCCGAAACTGCAACTTTCCGTAGCAACGGTGGCGAGTCCATTATCGATGTTTTTTCACAAGCTGCTTTGGAATCTTCACCTCCTTCCGAAAATCACGTCATGATGGCCGTTCGTGGTTTTGCTAATCTTTTCGATTCTACTGAAGGTTGTCAATTAGCCACTGACAATTTCGAGAAAGTCCATGGCTTGATCAAGACAGCTATCCAATCCTCTACCAATAGGAATTTATTGGTAGCTGCTACAACTGTTTATATCAACTACGCTGTTCTATTCACAGAAACAGACCCGGATTTCGAACAGGTTCTTGCGGTGTTAGATACAGTTACGAGTATCTTGAAGACACAAGTGGATAGTGAGGTTATTTATAGAGGATTGGTTGCTCTAGGTACGCTATTGACTGTGGGAGATGAGATTAGAGAGGCTGGTAAAGATGTTTATGGCGTTTTAACCGCGGTGGATGGCTGTGTTAAAAAGGCTACTGATCCTCGCGTGAAGAATGTTGGGAAAGAGATTAGAGAGTTACTTGCGTAGTGGACAGATGGGGATAAATTGAATGGAGGAGGGGAAGAATCGTGCAGGAACGAAAATAATGAATACATGAACGAAATGAAATTAAGAATTTTAAAGCATAGCTGCGGGATGATTTGTTTTCTTCTTTACAAGCCTTTTTAGCTTTTAGTCTGTCGATACAGCGCATGCATTAGATAGTATATTATGAATACATAGTTTTTTAGTGCGTAGTGAAGGATATGATTGTATTGAATTGTAATGTATTGTATTGAGATAGAAATTGAATATCGAAACTCGAAACTCGAGAATTAAAATGAAATTAATAAAAAAATCATTCCTTCCAATCACAATCCTCGCCATAAAACGCCTGAGTGCTCATACATACATGCAAAGCAGCTCCTTGTTGGGTAATTGAATGCTCTGCTTCAATTCCCAGTTCCCGGTTCCCAGTTCCCATGGTTTGAGATTTCGATCTCGATTTGTTGGGTATAGAGGTAGGGACACTCACTTGATGTGTCCGTCTATCATCTGCCCGTGGTATCATATCATATTTTATCATATCTACAATGCTGCTTGTTTCTGCTTCCTTGAATTTTCTTTTGATTATCTTTCTTCTTTCTCTCTCCCCCCCCCCCCCCCCCCCCCCCCCCCCCCTCTCTTTCGCTTGTAATTTCCCAGAAATTACAAAAATTTCTCCGATCGTCTTCCATCTCGCATCTCCTACAAGAAACTCCACATGGCGACGCCCAGCACGCTCGCGAGACTAGCAGCCCAGAGCGAGCGCGAAGGAGATGCGGAGGCGGAGGCGGAGGAGGAGGTTCCGGGGGCTGAGGCATCGTTGATGGTGTAGACGTTTGCGAAGGAGATGTCAGAGGAGTTGAAACAGTTGGAGGTATTCACTTCGGCGACGTCTTCGGGGAGTGCGAAGGTTATGTCTACGCACTGGGGTGGGGGTGTTAGTTTATGTTTCGATTTTGGGAGAGGGGATGGTGTGGAAAAGGGAGAAGGGTGATGAGCAAGAGAGATTCTAAGGGGATGATGTAATGGAAGATAAGGTGGGAGGGAAAAAAGAAAGATCAAACATACAGAATACAAAGCAGCCCCATGAATCGCCGTCTCCACGACCTGAATCGTCGCATTATCTCCTACATTAACCGTCGTATTTGCGGGCAATGGCACCTGAGGCAAACAGAAGGTTCCCGGGTAAGGATTTTTGCTAGGGCCGACAATTTGCATGACGGAGGTCATGGGGAAAGACATGTTCTGGGGACCATTGTCGGGGCCATCGGTGCCGAACCCGAGATTAAAGTAGAAGAAGGCGGTGGCGTGGCCTTGGAACCAGCCGGGTTGAACGGAGATGGCACCGCCGTGGATGGGCCAGAGAGTGCGATTGGTGGTGGTGGGCATGCCGCCGCCTAGGGGGGTGTTAGGGGAGGTATAGAGGAGAGAGGGAAGATTGAAAGAGAGGAATTGGAGGGGGTGGTGATGAGATAGGTATGGATATGGGAAAAGCTTGGAAAGCAGAGTATTCGTCTCAAATCCAATCGACAAGAGACTCCTCCTCACACCCCAAACTCCAAACTCCAGCTCCAAAAGTCCAAAAGGTAAAACAAAAGTCTACTCACAAGGATACATCCACTGCATTCCATAAGGAAAAGTCTCATTCGTAATCAAATTATCACCTCTCCATCCCGGATATGTAATCACCGTATGTGCCTGGACCAAAACACTCGTCGTTATCGCCCAAAGCGTCAAGATACTCGTTGTAAACATTTTTGATATTGTCGGTCTTTTGATTAGGAAGGGTGTGTGTGATACCGGCTCGAAGGATAAAATTTCAAGATTTGAGGGAGAAACTGGATGGGTTCGTTGGTATATATGTAATTCGGGTATGATATCGTAGTCGAAATGTAAGCTTGGGAGGCGGGAGGTAGATTGGTAGGTATTCAATTCAAGTGTCAAACATCAAACTCTTCTTCCTACTCTCTCTTTTTTATATCGCTCTTTATGAATGAGGCACAAGAGGTTATCAGAACATCGCTCGATGGATGAGAGAGATACGTTCCAAGGAATTCGAGAAAGACAAAGGGTGCGCTCGAAAAGAAGCAGGAAGTGTTAATATGAGGCAGAGCCAAAAAATAATCATCACTCGGACGGACCACACTTTGGACCCTCGAAACCTAAGTATTTGAATAATGCACGTCCAAGTCCGCATGCTTTCTCATTCGCGCTGACAATGCCTGACGAGCAGATTCGATGCTAGGTGCATATGCCGATTTACCATGGGCGTTTAATGTGCATGACCAATGAGATGTGCGAAGGAGGTGAGTGAAGGGGAAGGTATGCATGGGAGACATGGGAGAGACACGGAAGAGGAGAAGAGTTATGCTTTGTTGGGGATAGCGAGGATGGGAGTCTGCAGTATGGGGAGTGACGGGCGATATTGATTTGTCGATGGGAGATATGCAGATGTGGGAAGAATGGAAAGTTGTGGTGGGTGTGGTGTGGTGCATTGGCCATTGATTGGGTGTGGGGTGGGTGAGATGGATGTGCAGAACAGGGGACTCCGGCTAATAGATGACTTGATGTAAGCGCCCGGAAAGAATGGAGGCTTTGAGGAATGGCGATTGGCTGGAGGGTGTGTGGAACTACCGATGATCATTGATTCTTAGAGGAGGACAAGACTCTCGAGGGCGAGGGCAGAGGAAGACTTGATGTGGAAGGAAAATGGATCTGGAATCTGAACTCTAGACTCCGGAAGGAAGATATCGTGCGTGTGGAAGCAGGTACAAGAGAGATGATATGTTGATAAGAGAGGCACGTGAGAGGTTTGCCGGGACATGGGATTTGAAGTGATGAAATGATCGAGGGAGGATATAGAATCCAACGACTTGTACTATATTCAACTACTTACTACACAGCATCTACTTGCTTGAAAATACCTGACAACCCAACGCCCACCCAATAACAATTTTTACCGAGCTCAACCCCCGAGCCCCCATACCGAAAATCAGATCACACCCTTCTCTCGCCATCACGGTTACATCAAACACATCGAACCTACAGCAGCACAGCAAATGGCCCCTCCCAATCCATCTCCAAGAGTTCAATGCACTTGCATTTACACATATACCCGGTCGTCAAGACATGGCTGCATCGCCGCATGGCTGTCTATTATTTGGAATCCTGTGTTGATCTGCCGAGTCTCTTTCGCTCCATTTCACGATTTCGACGTAGGTAGATGCAAAATCCGTGCACAGAGTCCGTAGACCAGTTCTGTTTGCAAGGGCCAAACATCCATCCCATCCATTCCATCCACATCTTGCAAATCAGCATGTTGTATTCCCCTCACCTCGCGTGGAACTCCGCCAAGGTGCGACACACTCGCAAGACGTAAACGTTGTGATACACATACCACGAGTATGTCAAAATCCGGACTTGCGTACCCCGTAGAACATCATGTATCTCGATATACGTATGTCTATCTTGTGGTATCACATCGGTAAGAGGAAGCGCTGAAAGAAGCGGAGGTTGGGGAAAGAGATCCCCAGGTGCCGGTAGTACCCAGTATGGTATGTACGTGTGTGATTGCAAGACGGATTAATGGTATGTCTATCATTGGATCACTGGAATGGAATGGAATGACGACTTTCTCCCTTCGCCTCTCGCGTTGATTACTTCATAGACCCCAAGAACAAAGTCACTCAATTGTGAACGGACCCCAATCAACATGGAAAATCATGGGAGCAGTAGCAGCTTGATTGAAGAAAAGACGGTGCAATTGATTGGTTTCTGCCTTGTTTTTGATAGTACGAAGTATAATCTGCCCCTCCATTTGATAGACTACTACTATCATATCATATCAACGATAATCTATCTAAAAATAACCCCTGCAACACATTTTTCCCCTCCAAAATTGTTCATCTTCTAAACTCTCTTCCCGTCATTCCACATTTCATACCTACGTTACAAAGGCTGAAGACGTACGCATACACTCCGCAGTAACCCAGCCCAACTGCCGATTTCGAAACCCATCGCCCAACCAGCGATCGGGAAACAAAGCTGGCGTAACTCTTCCCGTGGCTGACTGTATTGTACTACAAGTTCGTCGACAACCCTAGACGTTTGCGTTTCTTCAAACTTCCACGTTTGCGCTGGTGGTCGCACTGAGTAATACCCGGCGGGCTGAAGCTTACTTGCATGATCGCTTGATACGGGGTGTCTGCGAGGTTGCTTACGTTGGATTTTGAGAATCTTGGGGTTGCGAGAAGACGCGTAGCATAGCACAGGATAGGATAGGGTAGGATAGGATAGGGTAGGATAGGATAGGATAGGGTAGGAAAGGATAGGAACCGAACCGAACCGAGCGGACAATCCAGCAATGCCGCACACGAATCGCAAAAAGAAGAGTGGAGCGAGGGAACCCGGAGACGAGACGGAGAAGACAAAAAAGACTGCGCCGTCGACCAAGCGGACACAGATAGAGGATGGAGAGGGCTGGACACATGTTATGGGGGGCGGAAAAAAGACCGGAGCTGCAGAAACCTGGACCCACGCGGGAGATTTTGTGAAGGATGGGGTCGCGTATATTGAGCGCTCGACGGGAGAGATGCAAGCGGATTTGGACAATTATAGGAAACAGTGGGAGAGTAGTGAGGCAGCTGGTCAGCTGAAGAGGATTTTGCGTGGGAGAAGCGCTGTGAAGAGTGTGGTTTGTTTGGGGCTGGGAAGTTTGCAGAGTGCGAGGAGGGAGGGGAGGAGGAGTAGCTACACTCAGTTGGCGGCTTTGATGATGATTATCGAGGAGTTGGGTGAGTTGTGTATGGAGTCGCAGGTGGGAGATGCTGGAACTAATAACATTTTAGGTGGTATGGGTGAGGATAAGATACAATGCATATTTCAAGACCCGCAAAATACCAAAGACGACAAGCTGTTTTTGACATCTTTGGGTGGAAAAGTGGTAGACGATCCTTTAGCATTTGATTATATTAAAGAGGATACTCTTGTATATGCGATACATTGCTACGGACCAGTTTACAAGACTATCAGTCAAGGACCTCGACCTGCAGTCCTCATAGGAACCGATGTGGAGAATTTTTCAAGTTTGTGGTTGTAAGTTATACGGTATATCCTTATTGGCAGATGTTGACATTTTGTAGAACCAAAACAGAAACCCTCAAACAACATCTAGACGATATGATCGAAGATTGCGAGATGATAAATTTCCCACAACTTCGACATGATTTCTCGGACACAAAAATATACTGGCGGAATAAACCCACTGTTTGAAAGGGGGTGTAACCGAAGCCAAACTCTCACTAGCAATATATTCTAAATACGCCAGCATATCCGAATATACCATCTATTCAGACCAAAGGATAATATCTCAATTGATCTCACTAGACTTCACCACCGTACCAAAAGCATCCGCCAACTCGGCCAAAACTGTCTTGACCAACTCCTCGGCCTTCACGCCCGGAATATCTCGATCTCCAATCGCATCCTCCACAAACAAAACATCATATCCCTTCTCAGCCGCCTGTCTCGCCGTCGTACTCACACACACATGCGCCATGTATCCCGTCAACACCAGCTTCGATTTTCCCGTCCCTTTAATATACGCTTCCAAATCTGTTCCGGTAAAGGAACCCGGATGTTGTTTCACGATGACTTTCTCGTCGTTCTTGGGAGTTAGCTCTTCGAATTCTTGAGCCAGTTCCGTGTCGGGTGTGAAGACGGGCGCGCCGGCGGGAACTTGGTGTACGATGTGGGCGAGAGATCCTTGGGCGGCGCGGTATTTTTCGAGGAGGGTTGAGATGGCTTTGCGGGAGGAGGATACTTGGGAGACTTTGAGGTGGCCGTTGGCGTATCTGGGGGTGGAGTGGGTGGTTAGTAGATTTTTGGGGGGGTGGAAGGGAGATGGATGGATGGATAGATTGATAGATTGATATTTCCAAAATGAAAGAAGAGAAATTAAATTAAATGATATGATCTGAAATACATACTCATTCTGGGCATCAATAATGATTAAAACACTATCCTGCACTGAAGCAGTCGATGGTTGAACACCAATGAGTTCTCGGAATGCTTTGGCTTGGGTGGTCATGATGGATGGAGGTGTTTGAGGGGTGTTGTGTGGAGGTGGTGTGTATTGTGTGGTGGTGGTGAGGAATTGATAGATTTGTTTGTTTGAATGTTTCGTCGTTTGTGTTTCGTTGTTTGTGGGGGAAGGGGGATGGAGGAGGGGGTAGAGGGGTAGAGGGATCGAGGGGTAGAGGGATCGAGGGGAAGTTTCAATTTATTGATTTGTTGCTTGATTGGTTTAGCGGGGTGTGTGGATAGATGGGTGGATGGGTGGGTAGATGGATAGACAGATGAGGTGAGGTGAGGTGATTATCATTGGGATTTGGGATTGGGTAATTGATGGAGATGGATGTGCACTATTAGACTATTAGTGTGGAATGTGGAATGTGGAATAGGATTGGGAATGAGATTAGGAATGGGAATTATATTATTATATTATTATTTTCCCTCGTTTTTATGATGGCTTGGATGGCTCGATGGGATGGGATGGGAGATGGGGTACTGTATATATATATATGTGTGTGTGTGTGTAACTCGTACAGTACAGTACCAGTACAGTACAGTATGAGATTTCATGAGATTTCATGAGATTTCATCGGCAGAGTAAAAGAGATGAAAAGGGGTTCCATGTAAATCAAAAGATGGATATACATATGTAGGTATGCGGGGGGTTCGTATGGAGGGGAGGTATCTACTAGATAATAACAAGTACAGGTATAGCAATTGACTGAACAGTTGTGAGTATGAATTTGGGGGTTTAGAGTTTGAAGTGGGAATAGAATGGAATAGATAGATGGATTGAGAGATAGATTACTCTTTTCCTTTTCCTTTTTTCTTTTTTTTGGTCTCTGAACATTCGTAAGTAGGTAGGTGTTATATCTAATTATATAGATAAATATGTGTGATCTCCATATATATATATATGATATGTACCGACTAACTATGCACATGTCAAAGATCCATTTCCTTTTGTGCTAATACCCAGATCGCGATGTGCTTGTAAATACATATGGATATGCATGTCAAAAATGGGATGAGGATATATATAAATATATAATAATTATACCCACTAACTTTGTAATAACATCACACAATACAGAATATATAACTCACTCACCTCCTCTCGCACCACTGAAACAAATGTCATCATTTTTAATTTATTTTTTGGGTTGGCGAGGGATAGCGATGGATATGGATGGATATGGATGGATATACGGAGTGAGCAGACATGGGATGGCCGATAGCGAAAACCAAGGTTTTCTCCTTCTTTTTCTTTTGGAATCTTGCTTGCGAGCTTGCTTTTGATGTGCGTGTGGATTGATTTGGCTTGGTTCGGCTCGTCGGATCCACTGTCTGGGTAGGTAGGTATCGTATCTCGTTTACTATGGCATCGTGAGTGAGACTAGGCCGGTGGTCATGTTGTGGTGTACATGTATACCCCTGATGCTGATAGTGGCTGGGTGACTTGCTTTCGAGCTTGTTTGTGTGTGCATGTATGTATGTATGGGTTGAGTTGTTTCGGGGGAAGGGGAGGGGGGTACAAAGGCTGTTGAATCTCGATCGATGAGTTGTTTTGGGGGAGTGAAGAATGAGAGTGGGAGGGATGCGGATGCGGATGCTGAGCGTCTCTGAATTGGTTTTGGTTGTATAGATATGTAGATGGTCGGTTGTATATTTACATCGTCTTTGTGCAGCTGGATTAGATTTGATGTCTGTAGATTTGCGCATGTCTGAATACCTCCCTCTCTCCCGCCCTCGATCCGAATCTGTTCCTCGCTAGTCTCTAGTCTCACATCTAAAAATGTAACTATGAGTGACTACGTGCCTAGGTAGTGCTTGGATCACAACGGAATGGATCGCTCAGTCAACCAACCAAGCAGAGAAAGCTAATCCGGTGCAAGTAGATAAGTCAAAAGATGTGCAATGCAGAGTTGACGGGGGCGGAAGGATGGGAGGATGGGAGGATTCGCGCAAAGAGAGTTGAAGCAGTTCCCTGTTATGCTTTGTGTCGAGGAATCTTTCCCAAAGGTACCGAGGACTCAGACACTCCACTCTGGAGGCTGGTTGGAACTTGGTGGGAGGGAGGGATGGGAGCTCGTGTTGGTGGGTGGAGGACCGGGTCTCATTGGAGGAGAGGAGGGTGTGATGGGATATACTCTGTATGCTTGTGAATGGTACATACAATACCGCCTCTCGATTTTCGGGAGTTTTGCTTTCTGCTTTCTGCTTTCTGCTTTGCTTCTTTTCTATGGGAACTGATATTGTTGAACGGTTCGATCGGAGAAAGGTCTTGCGTGAGTGAAAACCTCTCTCTCTCTCTCTCCCTCGCCCTCGCCCTCGCCCTCGCCCTCGCCCTCGCCCTCACTCAAAACAAACCATTCACAACTGCCACATTCTCGTATGATGGTCCCATCGCATCGTATCGCCCTCAGTTCTCGAGAAATAAGCTTTCCTCTATCCTTGCTTTGCGCTTTCACAGTTGATCGATAAGAATCGTCGAAATACATCAAAACACCTCTAGTCCCATTGAGTTGTCCCACATAATAAATCAAAAACTCCAAAATACCATTCCCAGAATCCGACCCAGAGCCAGTGCAAAATCCTATTCGACCGTCGACCACTGCTCCCCCCCCTCCCCCCCTTCCCATCCCAGAAAAAACAAGTGGGATTTCTATCAATCTATGAGGACCTACTATTAGTTGGAATAGAGTAAAAGATCGTCCGAAACGAAAAAGAGCTGCAATTCGGTTTCAAGATACTCTCATCTTCCCAGTCTCTTCCCAGTCTCTTCTCCCTCTTCTTTCTTTCTTTCTTTTCTCATCATGTCACGATATTCTTTCGAAGACATTCATCTCAATTATCAAGATTCTTCTTCGCTCGTCTCTCCACCAACATCTCCACCAAGATACCCTTTACCACAACCACCTCAATCGCAACCGCAACCACACAATCCTTTAAACTCCGCCTCACATCCAGATTCATTACGAGCTCAAGAATCATATACCCAACAGACTGGAATGTCAAATTCTGCTTCGTTATTACATTCGCGAGAAAACTATGGGGAAGTGGAACCTGTGAGTCCGATAATAGATAGTCCACCAATGCCTCCACCACATCGGTCGTCACAATCCAGTCAGGAATCTGGAATACGCAGTCAAAACAATAGCACAAACGTCACATCGGGACCAGGTAATTTTAGTGATCCAGCCGCAGCTGGTAGAAACGGCGTTGCTATGAGTGTCGCAAATCCAAATGCCAGGGAGAGTGGCGTGGAAGCCATGAGAGATACCCCAGGCTATGATCCAACGCAACCTTCATACCAAGAGTCTCCATTCCAACGACCGTTTCCACGGCAAGATGCATCAACATCATCTCTCACCCCTTTAAATGCTGCTGCTTTCCCAACCGGAATGTCAACTCCTTCTTCACGCTCGACGATTTCTGGTCGACATCCTCCTTCAGATCCTTACTCGGATTCTCCTTACCCATATAATCGATACTCAAGGGCACTGGACCCAGAACTGGTGGAATTTGACCCTAATATAATTGCAGACGACGGAGACGACGGCTTGGGATATAGACGAGTTAATAGATCTTCTGTTTTAAGTTTAAACAAAATGTCAGATGGTGGATCACGAACACCTCCGGGTGGAAAAGCTGTGGCAGCTGGTGGTGTTGTGGGAGCCTTGGGTGGTCTTGTTGGAAAGAAGAATGCGAATGGGAATGGAACGGGGGAAAATATACAATACAATAATGTTACGAATGCACAAAACGGATATAATGGGGCCGACACGTACGATCTTAGTGTGGAAAAGAACGAATGGTTGAAGAAACCACCGGGGGGTAACAAAAAGATGAGATTATGGATTGTCTTCGTGGTTGGATTCTTAATCTTAGGGGCAATCATTGGAGGAGCTGTTGGTGGTGCACTGGCGGGCGATGCGAAAGGAGGATCGAGTTCAGGAGTCTCTCAGGATGGTGTCAACAATGGACCATCTGCATCGTCGGATACTTCAAAAAATGGCGATCTGAATAAGGATTCGGCAGAGATCCAAAAGTTGATGAACAATCCCGACTTGCACAAGGTTTTCCCCGGAATCGATTATACACCAATGTATACACAATATCCAGCTTGCTTGTCATACCCAGCAAGTCAGAACAACGTTACAAGAGATGTGGCTGTACTCTCGCAACTCAGCAATACCCTTCGTCTCTATGGTACTGATTGTAATCAAACGGAGATGGTTTTGCATGCTATTGATCGATTAGGATTGAATGGTACTGTTAAAGTTTGGTTGGGTGTTTGGCAGGATTCAAATACTACTACCAATACTCGACAACTCGAGCAGCTCTACAAGATCTTTGATGAGCATGGATCAGCATCTTTTGTTGGTGTTATCGTCGGTAATGAGGTTCTCTACAGGGAAGATATGACTGCCTCGGAGCTCACATCCATTATCCAAGATGTCAAATCCAACATGACAACTCGTGGCATCCATCTCCCAATCGCCTCTTCAGATCTAGGAGATAACTGGACCGCAGAACTTGCCAACGCAGTCGATTATGTAATGGCTAACATTCACCCCTTTTTTGCTGGTGTTACGGCTGAAGAAAGTGCTGGTTGGACATGGGACTTTTGGCAAAATCATGATGTGGCCTTCAAAACCAATGCATCTCAAAACATTATCTCGGAAACTGGATGGCCTACACAAGGCGGTACTGATTGTGGTGCTGCTACTACATGTGCTCAAGGTAGTGTGGCAGGAATCACGGAACTCAACACTTTCATGGAGAACTGGGTCTGCGAAGCGATTACAAATGGAACGAATTACTTTTGGTTTGAGGCTTTCGATGAACCTTGGAAGATTCAATACAACTCGGGAGATCAGAATTGGGAAGATCATTGGGGTATTATGGATGTTAATAGAGTATTGAAGGATGGAGTGAAGATTCCTGATTGTGGAGGAAAGACAGTTTCGTGATGAATGTGTGCGTGTGCATGCGTAGATTGACATTTGTTTGTGGTTAATGAAGGGAATTCAGTGGAATTTGATGGGTTTGTTGAAAAGAATGCGAAATTCAGGAGGAATATCTTATGCAATGCTCTTGAATGGCGAACATTTTGGTGGAGTCATTTCTTTTTGGAAGCTTTTTGGCAACATGGAATTTCTATACTACAAGGCGTTTTTGGAAGGGGGAGAGGGATATTTTTGGCATTTCAGATGCGATGAGTTGAATTGAAATGAACTTATCCGGATATCCTTTGCGATGAAATGGGATGGGATAGGAAGGGATGGGAATGTGGGGGATTATGTACATAGATAATGAACTTTTCTACTTTATATGAGGGGTGGATTGGTATTCATTGGGTTTGGGGACTGGATGGATGGAGGGATGAAGGAAGATGGAAATGGATATGATGTATGAAGAATATAATGAGATACATCTTGATCTGTTTTATTTTGGATTGGAATTTTTGAGATTTTAATTGTGAGGTGTGAGGTGTGAGATATGAGGTGTAAGTTGAATTGAGTTGTGATGATTGTTTTATGTGTGATTTCGAGTCTTGGTGGATGTAGTTGTGTGAGGAGAGAATCTTAGGTTTGAGGAAGATTGATAGTTGGGATGTTGTGATTTGTGATGTTATTGTTGTGGTATTGTGGTATTGTGATGTTGGAATTTATGGTATTGGGAATTGTGAGTGAGCAGAGTAGAGGAGAGTATAGGAATTTGAGGGTTTGGAGAGAGGGGGAGAGGAGGGAGAGGTGAGGTGGTGGAGATGAGATGGAGAGATGGAGATTTGAGGGGGGGTGGAAAAGGGGGGGGAGGGGGGAGAGGAGAGGAGTAGAAAGGGAAGTAGGGAGGGAAGTAGGGAAGTAGGGAGGGAAGTAGGGATGGAGGAGTGGAAATGGAGATTTGAGGGGGGGTGGAAGACAGGAGGGGGGTGGAAGACAGGAGAGGGGAAAAGGAGAGGAGGAAAAATGATGGTTTGATTGGTGAATGAGGAGTGAATAAGAAGTGAGGAGTGAGGAGTGGGTGAGTGAGAAATGTAAAATTAATAAAGTGAAAGGGGAAGAGCGAGATGAAGGAAAGTTTCAAGATAGGATCGTGGTGGGTTTGGGTTTGGATTTGGATTTGGATTTGGATTTGGATTTGGGTTTGGATCTGGATCTGGGTTCGATATGTTGAATTAGTTGGCTGGCTGGCTTGATTGGGCGTGGGAGTGGGAGTGCGAATGGGAAATGGGAATGGGAAATGGGAAATGGGAAATGGGAAATGGGAAATGGGAAATGGGAAATGGGAAATGGGAAATGGGAAATGGGAAATGGGAAATGGAAATGGGAAATGGGAAATGGGAGTGGGAAAGGAATGGATTTGTAAGAGTTTGGTTGTATATCGAGGTAGGTAGGTAGATGGGGGGGGGGGAGGGGGGAGTAGATAGGTAGATAGATGAATGGATATGGAAATGTATATCTCTAATCTCTACTTCCCCATCTGATGCTTGTTATACTAATCGTTACACGGAAATGCAGAGCGGGAAAACGAATTCTTCTCAATGCAAAATTGGTGTTTTGTTTTGTTCTGTTCTGTTTTGTTTTATTCTGTTTTATTCAAATCCCGTGTCTCCACCCCCTTCGAACATAGCATGGTAGGTTTTGCTCCCTACCTTTCTCCCTCCCTCGCTCCCTCGCACCAGCGCAGCGGTAGTATCTTTTATTTTATTTTAGTTTTAGTTTTAGTTTTAGTTTTAGTTTTAGTTTTCATACTCCTGGAAACGAAATAGTCTCACGCTCGCTCGCGCGCGCTCTGTCCGCCCCTGGAAAATCTACCATCCTAGCGATTGTTTATTCTTTTGGATCTGGGTTTCGGATGGGATAGGATAGGATGTGAGCATGGGATAGAGAATGTTTATTGCAAAAAGTATAAAAAGTGTGGTGAGTAGTGTAACTCATTTTTATATATGTATATATATCTCAAGTTTTAAGAGTTTTTGTTGATATGAATATATATATATATATATGTCTTTTATCTGGTGTTGAAATTGTAATTATTGTAGTTGGAGTAATAGATGTGTGAATGTATAATAAGAAGCTATTTTTTATAATTTATATAGTATAGGTAGGTAGGTAGGTAGGTAGGTAGGTAGGTAGGTAGGTGTGTTATGGAGTAATGCATTATATTGGTTGTGTGTTGATGGGAGTATGGTGTAGTATATATAGTATAGTATGAATAGAAATAGAAGTTTGACTTAGGAGTTAGTTGGCTGGATACGTGGTTAGATAGATGGGTTATAGGGAGGGAGATGGAGATGTTTATGTGGATGAAGTACCTACGAAAATCATGGTCTATGAAAGCATGTGTGCTTCAAGGGAAAATATGGTCAGGATGTTAATATCAATACACATAGATAGATGAATGAATATATACTTAGAAATGATAGTTCGACCGTTCAATTCTCATTACATATGTACAGCGGATATTATATTTACAGATTTCCTCTCCCCTCTCTCATCTCTCCCCCCAATAAAAATTATGTACTAGAAATTTATACTCGATCCATCTTTACATGTAAGAAGCATCGTAGTAGAACTCGCTAGTGTAGGATGTACCCAAGACGGTGGTGATGTCGACGGGAGCTGTGAATTGAGAGCTGAAGTTTGCACGGGGGCCTTCTTCGAGAACGCTTCCGGGTCCGTAGTTGTTGTATCTGTTGGTCTGTTAGTTGGGGGTTCCAAGGTGTAGTATTCGTGATGGAATAGAATAGCATAGAAATTACTCACTCTCCGAAAGTAACTCCATCAGTGTTTGGAGTCGAGGTGCTCCACTCTTGCCATCCGGCCGCTTTGATGTTGTCACCCAAATAACTGTTTTGGAAAACAACACGTGCGTAATCTCTCCATGGTCGTCCGAGATAGTTGTTGTATGGAGTGAGACTGCTGTTGAGATTGGCAATGTTGGAGTTGTTAATCACATACCAGGAATCGACAGCGGCGCTTGTACGACCCGATGCGGTAATAGCTCCGTTGGCAATGGTGCGGATATCGTTGTTCTCGAACCAGGCGAGAGCTTTCTCACCGAAGATGAAATCAATGGCTCCGACGATCAAGCACTTGGCGTAGAGCTGGTAACCGGCCTCGGCGAGAACGGTGTCTTGGTAACCCCAGAATTGGGTGGCGTAGTAACCCACGTTGGAGGCGTAGGAGGAGAGAGCAAGGTTTTGTCCATTGGAGTTGATGTGACCGAATGTGTTCTCGATGATCAAGTTGTACACTTTGGTGTTGGTGTTGTGGGCACGGAAAGTGGCGGTTAAATCATCCGAGGTGGTGTTGATGAGGGCGAGGTTGTAGGTGAGGGTGGCTTCGTTGTTTTCGTAGGTGCGGGCATCGGTGGTATAACCTTGGATGGTAAGGTTCGATGCAAGTGGTGGGAGATACACTTGCTCGAAGTAGGTACCAGGAGCTACGAAGATGTATTGAGCATCGGTGGTGGTGGTGGATAATGCATCAATACCCTCTTGGAATGTGGTGTAGGAGCCGGCGATTTCACATGTCTCGTCAACGACAATTGCACCAGCGGGAGCAATGGTTCGGTTGAATGCAACAGCGCGGTTTACTAAAGCAGGGCTGGCAGAGACGCTTCCGAGCAAAGAAGCTGTAAGGGAGAGGAGGGCAAAGGAACGCATGATGAGAAAGTTCTTTTTGGGGAGGCTTGACTTCAAGATGCGTTGATTCAAGGTTAGAAAATTTCGATTGAAGTGATCAGCCTTAGGGAGAACATGTATTTATATTTTCACCAAAAGACTAGAATCACAATCTGCGCCAAGGAGAAATGAATGATATTTGCCCCGGAAAATTACCCCTGCATCTCGCAAGGTGATTGGTGCATGAAAGTCGGATAACCCCCCCCTCTCAACGGAAAATTCTCCACTATGTTGATCAGTAGCGCAGCGGACGCCGTTGATAACCTGTGGAATAGATTGCTTAAAATGAGTATCCAAGCAGTGACCAGCCTGAACCGACCGTACCTCCGAAATTGGAGGATGAAGTTCAACCCTCGCACGTCTTTCCAGGCACTCTCATCAGAATGTTCGCATGTACTACATGTCGAAGTAATTGCCATGGCGGGAAGACAATTATGCAATGAGTGATGGATGATAAAATTCCGATATTTTTCCGGTCTACCGCTCCAGACTGTGAAGATAGGTTACCAGCTTGTCGGTACTTGTCCAAGTGCTTATATTGTCCCTCCTAAGAGTCATATGCTCGTCGTCGCTATGCGCGCCACGCAAGCTTTTGCCACAACAGGCAAACGATTGGAAACCTCAGGAAAGCAAGTAGATATCGTACCATGCTAAATCTCCGAAACCCGGTGGATATTCAAATGCTCAATCAGCCCACTGTTTAAGGGTAAAGGTCGTGTACATTGCCTGACAAACACCTTTCAATTCCCGAGACATTTCAAATTACACACTCGTCGTCGACACAGAAATGTAAGTCAGTCTACAATTGCAATTTGCAATTGATATTCAGAGATAAACAGAGGGTCCAACGCCAACGAAGCCTTCGAATTGCACGGGCGTTTCCATAGAAGCCGACATCCAGAAAGGTGGGCATGATCCATATATTTGAGTTGACCGCAAATCTTCTCACAAGCTCTCGTATGTATGCTTCTCGTTCTGTCAAGAAAATAGATTGAAAAGCTTCGACGAAAAGCAGGTACGTGATCAAAATGGCCTTGTGGTTATATCGATTGTGGCGTTCTGGGACAAATTCTAGCCAGGGGTATCTTGACGGTTGGAACTTTAACGTAAAAGCATCGTGGCTTGGTCTTCCATAGAGCAGAAATATAGTTTCAACTATTATCTGGAAATCTTAATATGCTTTCTTGGTATGCGAGGTTGATAAGATATTTTTATATGGTCATCCATACACATGCAACACCTTGCTGGGCCAATCCTACAGAACAAGGACAAAACGTGCAGTTGAAGCCGCTCTGCTCTGCTCCCTTTTCAAACTCGGTAGATAAAGGGGAAGACGAAGACAAGAGAAGGCGGTTACCACGGGGGCAGAACCGGATACAGTATATGCGTATAGAAATTATATTATCGGATTATTGTATTCGGTCAAATATTAATGAGGATCAATTTCAGACTTCGTAGGAACACGTTCTCGGATGTTCCCGAGCCCCACTGGAAAAGGTACAGCGGTGAGACGATAAGCTCAAACGTCTTTTCATTCTAGACGCACCTTGCGCGTAAATTGCAGCTTCACAGATGCTTCTACCTTCACACCTCGTCGGATGCTAATTACAATTCCTTGTCTCCAAGGTATTTAATGACAAACAGCTTCGTGTTTCTTCATTTCATGGCCTCTCATTTGAAAACAACATGCGGAAGAACTAGATACACATAGCTATGCATCTTCCACATATTATCCGCCATGTGCTATGTCCGTTGAAGCCTTCCAAGGAAACTTGTCTTCTATCGCACTGAAAGACGTGTTGCTCTCGAAACCCCCCCATTATACGTTGATAGGAGGGAGAAAGGGGGTGAACTGGGACCTCGTTTGGTTTAGAATCCTCCTGCACATTGTTTGTTGGGAATGGCGATCTTGAGAGCCATAATCCAGTAGGATTTAGCCTTCTTGGAATTTCATGCGCAACGATAGCTTCTTCTTGGCGTTGCGGGGTCGACCTAGAACCAGATCACGCACAGTGTAGTATGGGGGGAAGTGGTAAAATTAAAGCTCTTTTTCTTTGACTGGCATGCTAGAATAGTCTAGATGTCACTCGGCTCACGATCTTCGGTTTAGGGTCCTTCTGGATTATCTTCTTTGAAATCAGCGTTCACTCCCAGAATACGAAATTAGGAGATAGATCAACAGAAACTCTCATTCTTCATTTGATAGCTGTGCCATTTGCTTTTGTCTAGGATCTAGAAACCATCAAATTAGTCCAATGTCCTCAAATTCCCCTTTTACTCAAGCCCGGCTTTATGAGATTTAACCGGAAGTTCGGATTATAACCTTTTTCCTCACCAGAAAAGCGCTAAGATCCCCTCTCTCCTTGGAAGTTCCACCTTCCTGCGAAAGTTCGGAAGCCTTTGTCGTGTCTCAATCCACCAAATGCTTCTACTTGTTTCTGCCACCTTTTCAATCGTGTTGGTATGCTCCTAAGAGCTACAACATTGAGGACCCAGAGGCTGCTGAGCTCGATACCGGTCGTCGAGATCAAATTTCCATTTACCTTGACTCGAAGAAATGAGTAGACAAGTGAATGATGATCTTTAGTTCTGTTCCTCTCGCTCTTGGTTTCTATTGGTGTCGCTGCTCCAAATATTTCAGATGGAGTCCTCGTTGAAGTCGTGGTAAGTGAGAAAGAACTCGATCATCGACGTATTCTGCAAGTATAGCCAAGTAATCGACAAGGAAACAGGCAATTGTGATGGATGCAAGGTTCTTCACAGGAACGACGAAAGGCAAAAGGAATTCGTAAAAGTTGATTGGTAAGTCGAGATTCCCTCGGGATCTCCATGTTTCTGTTTATATTTTGTTATGTTTTTCGGAGTCCACCATTTACGGGTAGAAGAAGTCGATGCCCAAGTGTAGAAACGAGGAGTCCAAAGAGCAATTTTCCGATTTGTTGAAATTGAAGAGGATGTCACATCTTTCACAATTGCAATCAGCTCACATTATTTAATGGCAAATACATTCATTTCCTTGACCAACAAATTCAGATTAATCTGAGCCATCTATCATGTCAACGTGATACTCTCATCGTGAATTTGCACTCGTATACTAATTCCCATGCATCCCGAATACGATGCGTTTCCCTTTCTCTCACATGCTCCTTTAATCAACCTTCAGAGCCCTCATTTCTCCATACTCCTTGATCAACACAAGCTACCTCTCAAGTCCACCAGCCCGAAGCCCCGTTAGGTAAATCATTCGCGTTCGACGGACGACTCGAATTTGCATCTGCATCATCCAATCTTTCTCGCACTCTTGCAATCTGCTCACTAATATTTCCCGCAGGTCCCACCCTATTCAACGTTCTTCTGAACTCATCAGACGCACCCACACCACCCATTGTTCGCAAAGCTCTTGGCGTTGGATCAATACCACTCGCAAGTGCATCTATAATCGATCTTCTCCATCCTCCCATACGTTCCGTCCGCGCAGTTGGGAAGTTGTTTATCTGATATTCTACAATATTTCCATCCCGGTCCACGATTCTGTTAATGGGTCCTCGACAAAAGGGACAGTTTACAGATCGGGCGTGGAGGCTTTGTCGCTGGGTTCGAATCCATGTCTGAATACATTTAAGGCAGAATTCGTGACGGCATGGGTGCACGAGGATGGCATTGAGAGGAGCAATGAGCGGAGAAATACAGATGGGACATTCGTCTGTGCTGGCGGCGGTTGGCGTCTCGGAAACCTGTGGTGAGCTGATGTCAGGAGTTGGCGCCTCGGGAACTTGTGGTGAGCTGACTTCAGGAGTTACTTGTGCTTGTTCGACATTAGGAGCAGAAACTGAAATGGGATTTGACATATTGACAGAGCTTGTGGCTGTTGGACGCGGGAAATGAGTTTGTCTTCTCGAATTACTATAGACTCGATCGAGATCCGGCAGATCCATAAAGGCTGTGGATGTTGTAAGTGGGAAAGGCCGATATCTTCTCGGAGCAACGACTTGACTGGGATTTGAAGTATTTGTATGGCTTCTTGTTGTTTCAGCTAGCGAAGGATCATGTCTTGTTGGAGCATAGTCCCGTTCAGAAACCATACCACGACCTTCGCTTGTGCGTCGTATATAAGAGTTGTAGTAAGTGTCAACCGTAGGGTGCGAATCAGAGGGTGTCTCATCGATATCATCCGAGAAATGCACATGCGGGGCATGGCGTCTGTTTCCATCTAAGTTGTAAGGCTCAAGTCGATCACGGGAAAGCCGAGCTCGGTCGATATTTCTGGCCCTAAGGCTCGTATCGTTGAGGCTTTCTGATCCAGATCTGACAATTGTCGAGATATTCGGTGTTCGAATTGTGGACGAGCGGCTACTCGCTGTAGTAGCGATTAAATTCAGCGGGTATTCCGCTGAAGTGCGAACTGTGGAAGATGCAGGGATGCGCGGGTGGTTGGAACCCATTCGACGGGTGTGATTTTCATGGAGTATTGACGTAGGACTTTCGACAGTTGGTGTATACCCTCTAGTATCCCTAGAAAGAATTGAGGATAGCGGGTATTCATCTGTAGTGCGAGCTGTGGAAGAGGACGTTCTGAAGCTGCTCTCGGTGCTGGATACATTGTGGTTTCTTGGCGTATGTCTTTCGGGGGCCGTCGTTTGCGCTCTCGACGAGCGAACATTCTCTGGAAGATGGCTGGTGGATCCTCCTGAGTTAGAAGCCATTTGTTCGAAGGTCCGACAATACTCTGTGGTAGATCACGGAAAGGTTGGGGGTGAGATTTGAGGTCGTTAACACAAGAACTGAATAGTTGCGGGGGATATGCAAACCAGTCGATTATTTGAGTCTAGTACACGAAGTTAAGTTGTAATGTATGAGAGACTTTGTTTATTGTTCAATTTCTGGACGAAAGTAGAGGTTCTTAAATATTGCTTGATGTAGTTTCATTGTACGACTGTATTGGACGCGAGATTTTTCTGCCGAACAAATGTATACAGTTTATTCATGAAAATTGGATGCGGAATTATTGTACAGTAGTTTAGTTGAAAATAGAATCAGAGTAGCAAAATTCATCTTACCTATAATGTGGCGGTCTAAGAGAAAGAGCGAGAATTCACTAAATTGAGCGCTTCAAAGAAAGCGGGTTAGTTAGTCCATTCAAAATTTAGAAGTCAAGATCTGGCTTTTATAATTCACTTCAAGGCTTAGGAACAAGCTATTTACTGCTATGAGTTCTTGGAGAGATGGAAGATACCTGCATTCACGTATCTGCTAATATTTGTTCTACTTATTTCGGCATTTTTATGTGCTGGATGTGAATCCAACTTTTTGGTAAGTTCCTACGATTAACTTTTCTTATAATAATTGACCTCACTATTCACCATTGACTCTTAGATGCGGTTGCTTCCTTGATGTATATGTATAAATAGATCTGATTTTGAGGTCGAGTATCTTCCTGATCTCTTAGATTTAAAGAGACCTCGACTTCTAGATTGTAATGGATATATAGTGCCTTATAATAAAGAAACTAACTGCTCGCTTCCTTATTTTGACACCTAGGTATATTTGCTTTGTGTATCTCGAATGTTTATAACATTCATGAATGGGTTTTCAACTGGTGAAGTAGCAGACGGAAATGAGAAGTCCAGAATGGACAATCACCTTATTTTTGATGTCTCGTTTTAGGATTGCAAATTAAACAAAGAACATGTATCGCGATAAACTGAGAATTAATGCATTCTTCTAAATTGAAGTAAATAAATGCTTGTGCTTTCTATTGTGTTCATAATCTCAAGATCATTAAATAAAAGACGTTAGATGCTATCCACTGAGGTAGCCAAGCAGGTAATAAAATGTAGAAATGCTGTTACCAGTGTATAGATAGATAGTTCCTGCTGAATACCTTAGACAGATATGCATATAAAAAAAATGCTCTTTCTAAAGACTGTAGACGAACAGATTAATATCCAGTGCAAATAAGGACGACATATACCAAATATTGAAACTGTACTACATCCAATCCAACCTCTAACATCCCTCCAATATCGTGTACAAGATCACAAACCCGATGAAGACAAAATATCTCTAGTTCAAAGCAACCACAATGCAACAAAATAAGCACCAAAAACCGTGAAACCCGTAACAGACCAAAAGTGTCCATTCGTTCTCATTCCAGAAGCACCACTAACTGTAGCCTCTGTCGGCGGTGAAGTAGCCGTTGATGAACTACTAGATCCCGTGATCACAGAGCTAGTTGCTGTAGAAGATGTGCCAAAGATGCTATAGAAAGCTGGCCCAGTTCCTCTTACAAATTCTGTATCTACGCTGACTTCAGTGTGAGAACCAGTGGTTTGTTCAGTTTGTGTAGTCGAGCTTGGTGGGGTTTGTGTGGGAAGTGTTGCAGCAGTAGGAGTTGGGAATGAGAGAGTGGCGGAGAGTTGTTTGAAGCTGGATGAAGCGGCTGCGGAGTTGGTTTCGTAGACGGAGATTTTTGTCGTAGTTGTTATGTGGGTTGAGCTGGTAGAGGTACTTAAGTCTAGACGGATTTTGTAGTAGTAATAGTAGTAGCTCCAGTAGTACCTGAGTGTTTGTTAGTGGGTAAACATGTTAATGTGGCTGCGGATGTGAACGAACCATGTGATTGTGTAATAATAATATTCATAGAACGGTGTGGGGCTCAAAGTGATGGATGGTTCTGGAAAGTTTGTAATTGACGATGGAAGGATCGTAGGAGCGGCAGTGGCACTAGGTGTACTGATAGTTAAGCTACCAGAGGCATGTCCAGAACATGTTAAATCTGTGCAACATTTGATGCTTCCCCCTACATTCACACAGATGTTTCCAACAGTGCAATAGCTTCCATCTGAACAGCATTTACCTCCATCCGGATAGCAATACAGATAAGTGCAGCAATTCCATCCAACTTCGCATGTGAAACCTTGGCAACAACTCTCTCCAGGCTTGACGCAGAAGCTACTTTCACAGCACTTTTCGTCTTTGGGACAACAGCCTAGGTTGCCTTGGTATTTGTTAGGATTTTGACTTTTCTTTAAAAGAAGTTGAAGTTAGCTTACTAGGACAAAGACCATATCCAGGGTCTTCACATGCAAGCACTCTTGGACTTAGCCAAGACTTCAGCAAAGAACGCCCATCAAGAGGTGCCAATGCTGTACTATTCTTTGTAGGAGAATGGAATTTCGAAGAAATCAAATCATCAAATGCTGGCGTTTCATTACCTAGAACAGCAGTATAGAAGATCAGAAGAAGAAACAAGCGCTTGAGGTGTGAAAACATAGTGAAGATTCAAATTATTCCCAAACAAACTGATCTCATCTAAACTTGAACAGAGTAAACTGGGCTCACCACATTATTTATAATCTTTATGCCACGGCGCTCATTATGATTTCTACTCATTGTGGACATAGCCATTCAATCTTTGCAGAAGATGGCTTACCAGGATTGCTGGAAAGCTGAAGTATGATTTAGCATAACCGCGTACCTAGATAGCAAACCTCCTGCAACACATGAGCGCCCAATCCCCTCTTACATTTCGAAGCACTTTTTATTGTTCTCCAGAACATACAGAGAAGCTCCAACTGTATCACATTAGATTTTCCACACTTGCTCTTAAAGAATTTCAATACCTCTTCTTGTCGCTTGATGTGATTGCTCTTGGCCATTTCACCCGGCAATGTTACAGGCCATCAACCGATCGAAACTTACTCTAGATCATTACACAGCCCCCAAGACCTCAAGACGATATAGATCATGGAGCGAACTTGCCCCAATATAATCTTTCATGTGTCAGAAAATCTACCACCGCCAAGAAACGGGCTGAGTCTCCTCAACTAGGCAGCAAGAATTGCCATCACTCTAGTGGTTTCGTGAGGCTCAAATTTGATACCTCGATTCAAATCACTACGTAGAAGAGAATTTCAAGCATTAAATATTCATCGAGACGTACAGGAAAGTGGTGAGCACAGATGAGCCACATGCATCGTGGCATGTAAGAATTGGAGAAGCATCAAGTATTGGCAGGAAGTAAGTAGAGCTTGACTACTCCGTCATTCTTAGCTTAGCAACCGTAGGATAAGGAAGTAATAAAGATAAGTGCAGCTTGGCAAATATAAAGATTTGTGTAATGCAAACCTATAACGACTTCATTAAAGGTTGTTGTCGCTGTGGACATGTTTGGAGAACGAGAGTTTTCGATGCAGATTAGGCAAACTGCTCTCAACCCGCTACCCGAAAAGGGAATCATGAGAGATGAGTTTCTGAATATCTCGTCTCCATATCACCCAGTCGTCGTATCATCTACCGGTAGGTACTTGCTGTCGGTACAAACAAAATCTCCGCATGAGTCAGCAACCCCACCCTGTACCGTCCTGCATATCAACTTCACATCTTCCCCTGCAATGTAATATCTGCAAAGTAATATCTCAAGGAAAAATGTCTCAGCCCAACACAGACGTTCAAAGCCATGCAGTTTGTGGTAGGTCTACTGATGATGAAATCAGTCGAGAGAATGTCAACCGAGACGGCTCTAGCGAAAATACAGAACCTTCCACAAACCCAAAGAGCATCCAGACAGCCATCAGCGATTCAAGTAATACCCCGAAACAAGCCGTTCCGCCAGTTACCCATTTCACGGAACCTACAACTACATACTGGCAAACCATTCTTCCATCCAATCACACCCCGCAGAACCCACCCTATAAATACGGTTTCCCCGCCAAATTACCCGACTCACGTTTCCTGGTTCTCCCAATCCGACCCTTGAAAGACAATCCCAAGCATGCGGTTGCCTCACTTCTGGTGAACCAAGCTTCGATGGAAGTAGTCGATGTACTCTCTGATTTCCTTGCCGATCTCGTGCGTCGTTTCGAGCCTGACGTTATTATTGGACTTCCTACTTTGGGTCTGAGTCTAGCTCCGCTTGTTGCTAGGAATCTGGGTTTAAGTATGTCTTATCACATGTCCAGATTACTACTTGAAAAAAGTATCAAGGGGAGAATTAACGATTGGTAGAAAGATATATACCCCTAGGATACTCCCGCAAATTTTGGTACGACGATGCTCTCTCCGCCTCAGTATCATCTATCACGTCTCCAGAACTGGGGCTGAAGAAAGTATATCTGGATCCGCATCAATTACCTTTGGTTCTAGGAAAACGATGTGTTATTATTGACGATGCAGTTAGTTCTGGTGCGACTTTGAAGACGACTTGGGATTTGTTGGAGAAGATTGGTTGTGATATTGTGGCTTGTGGGGTGGTGATGAAACAAGGGAATAAATGGGAACAGAAAATTGGGCAAGAGAGAGTAGATAGATTGGTTTACGTGTTGGAAAGTCCTCTCCTGGAGGCTGTTGATGGGGGATGGGCATTAAGGTCATGAAGTTCGTTCTAAGGAAGAAGAAACTGCCAAATCTATCAATTTTCTTCTTCCGATTTTCGAGTATACTCAATCAGCCTGTTGCTTTGCTTTTGCATAAGTAGGATTTAGATTTAGAATTGCCAGACCTTGTATGCCAAGTGGTTAGACAATTGGAGAGGAAGACTCCATCGTATTCTTGACACCTTAATGCAAACAATTACACCACTCTTACAGCTTTGTTCAAAGTATTTTGACATTTCAACGATTTCCGTACAAAGTTTCTTCATTTATTGATAATCATTTATCTTCATTATCATTCTATTTATTAATCTCTTTTCTTTTACAGAAATATAAAAACCATGTACAAAATGTGTACTCAAATATCGTAATGAACGTAATGGTGTTAGGACTTTCATTTTTCCAGACATTCAATCATGTCTAACCCATAACACCGGCGCCAAAATACATTCCGTATATATATCCGATCCTAACCTTCCAATCCGAGCCATACCCAAGAAAGAAACCGAATATTACAATGCATTTCATATCTCATCTCATCTCATTTCGTATCTCAATTTCCTTTCTCAACTTTGCTCATGATAACAGATCATTCCAGATCCAAAATTTAACAGGTAGTGATGAAAAGACCGATTGGGGATGGGTTATAATCCTCGAACCACCACAAGTCAGTGTTGCTTCCACCAGCAGTCATTTCATAGCTGATAGCCTGTCCAGCTGGGCAAGCGAAAGTGTTAACAACGGTCCAGGAACCGGGCGTGATGATCTTGCTACCGAAATCAGTTGCAGTGCTTCCGATGGAATTAAAGGTTGAGCTGGTGGTAACAGTGGTGCTCAATTGCTTGAAATCGACGGCTCCGGAACCAGAGAAAGTATAAGAAGAAGTCTCGAGCATATCTTGAGTTGGGAAGAGGAAGACGAGGGAGCATGTCTTGGAAGCATATGAAGATGGGATATCAAAGTTGAAGAGAGAAGAGACAGTGCTGTTGACGACTCCATCGTAAGAAGTACCGTATGACTTATCTGGGGATGCAGATGAGACTGGGACGATTAGATTGGGGGAAGAGTAGGTGCCATCGAGGTTAGTAGGACAAGACTTGGAGGCTGAAGCTGTAGATGAGGCTTTCGATGAGGCCGAAGAAACGACTGAGCTTGCTTGGGAGACAACAGAGGAGACGATCGAGCTAACAGACGAAGCCTTTGGAGTGGAAAAAGCGCTTGTAGTGGCTTGAGCTTGGGAAGAAGTGGCTGGGGCACTGGAAGCCTTGACAGACTCGGTGGCAGTAACTCGTTCTGTGGAAACAGCAGTCATGCTTTGCACTTGCGTAACGGTAATCGTAGAAGGGGCGGCGGATTGAACTTGGGTGACGGTGATTGTGGAAGGAGCAGCACATGTTTGTTGTTGAGTTTGGGTAACCACGACAGTCTGAGCTGGAGCAGTCTCCTGTTGAGTCTGAGTTTCGTGGACAGTCTGGCCAGCGGCAGATTGAACCTGAGTGACAGTGACAGTGGAAGGAGCAGCACATGTTTGTTGTTGGGTCTGGGTAACCACAACAGTCTGAGCTGGAGCAGTATTATGTTGAGTTTGAGTCTCTTCAATAGTTTGACCGGGTGCAGTCGAAGTCACATAAATGGTCTTGGCAGATGGAGTTTGGGTGACAACAACGGTTTGAGCTACAGTAACGGTTGAAGCAGCACATGTCTGTTGCTGAGTTGTGGTAGCAGTAACGACTGAAGCCTTTGAAGATGTTGAAACTGGAGCAGAGGATGAGGCCTTTGTTGATGAAACTAAGGTAGAGGACGAAGCCTGTTGGGATGTGGATGTGCTCAATCTTGCTGATGAAGAGGATGAAGATGGGGCGAAACATCCACTAGCAGTCAATCCAACCTTTACACACTTATCCTGACCAGCAACAGGAGCAGTGTAGATGTTGTAATCGTTGTCAGAAGATGGGCAGGCATAGAAGACCGACGATCCAGAATGGGAGTATGTGCCATCTGCGCCGATAGCAAAGCCGCCTGTGGGGCTCATACCAGTATCACATTGGTATTGGCTAGCCTCCGATGTTAAATAACATGGACGGCCTTTGGAATCGGTGGTTTCACCGTTGTTGATTGTGAAGGTTGCAGTAGGGTGGTTGCCAAGGATACGGAGTTGGCCATCGTCCAATTGACCAACGATGCCGGATTGACCTCCTGATGCTGTGAGGTTATATGAGCAAGTATCCCGTTTGATAGAAGCAGCTGAAGCGCCAACGGCGAAAGCGAGTGATGCTGATGCTGAATACTTCATGATTAACGAGTGGAAGTTATTGTATTATTAAGTTGATAATGTAGTTATAAGCTGGAAGATGTTGGCTTGAAAAAGTTTGAGAGGAAACAACTGCTTTTTATACACTTTCTTGTCCACATTTTCCCAAGCTACTCGTACTGATTTTCGAGAAAAAACGATGACGCAGATTTGGTTTGTAACGACTTTTGTTTACATACGACGTTTACGAGAAATGGCTTACTGAAAGAACCAAACCAGCGGAATCAAGTGTTCATTTCTTGCGAAACCCAGTATTCTTGTGAACTAAAGTGTTGATCAATATGCAGCCCATCGAGTGACATTCGCACGGAAAAGATGATTTTCACAAAAATGCAGTGGATTTTACTTGGTTTGAGATGATCTACGAGTCTATCATCGTAACCTCAATACCCCACAAAATGCACCCCTCGGCTGAGACCCATAGTATAGGACGAACGGTTCGTTGATTGAATAATCTCTCCATAGACTATCCATGATTGATCCATAAATAACTAGAAATGAACGGACAAATTGCGGACAGCGGCATAAGATGTTCAGGAACGTAATCAATAGATCGGCTGAATATGCACTAGCTGGATTTTCACCTCAAGTGGACCATGACGAAACCATGCTTCCGGTTACCGTGTTGTGTAAAGGGGTAGGCTTCACAAACCAAAATTCGGAGAATATGGGATTGTTATCCACATTCAAAGATGTGGTAACTTCATGAAGGCGGGGTATTCCTCTTATCGTGAGATAGCTTCATGCAAAGTATTCCCGTCCCAAAACCCCATAGATTTGGGGGATTGATATAGATGAAACAATATATAGCAGTTAAAAAATGTGGATAAAATGTCAAAGTTTGTAATATGGAGAGAGAGTTGAAGAGGATCATGTCGTCATAAAAAGTTTGCACTGGCAAACTGACAGGACCGAGGAATTTTTGTGCATCCAATGTCGAAAGTAAATCTGCATTCTCGTTTTCGTGAGGGACAACGTCGGGTCGTGTAGGTTCTATTTTTACCAATTGCTATTTGTAATATTTGGAACGCCAGCACTATTCAGCACTCTAGTTTAGCCTCTCTCGAGCCTCTGTGCTAAGCTAGTGAGTGGAAAGCGGACAGTCCCACGATTTCACGTGATGATACGTAAGTCTTCGTCTGGAAACAGGAAGAATTTCTGTACGAATGAACATGGCTAGTGTGCTTCGCGGATAATGGTTCCGATGTCAAAGATGATTCGTGTGATTGGAAGTGTGTAGACCTGACGCTAGTAAGCCCGCTTTGAACAAGTGTAATAGTCCAGCTTAAGTCGTGATGTCTTCTGAAGAAGAACTCGCTGCTAGCCGCATACATAAGTTCTGCACAGTCTTAATCTTCGGTGGTATTGGAATATGGAAAAGGTCGTCATCGCAGTTTTCAACTTGTGGCTGCAAAACGAGCCAAACGAACATTTTACAAGGCGATCAACCAGAGAGAATCTGACGTGGCAAATTTTTCATGAGAAGGCATTTGAGAACGACAAGCTCTATCCTTTGAGCCGAAGTGTTTTCAAGGACAAGAAGCTTTTGATTCACACTCAATATGCGCCTCCAATGGTTTTGGGGAAATGGGAGAGTTGGCCTAGTCGTAATCAAGCACGCGTCTTCAGGCACCCCTCTTTGTTCCAGGCCGAAGAGAACTTGATGAAGGCCCATTCATTATATAAGAGAACTGGAAGAAGAAAAGTGTTTGTTTTCGCTCGGGATATTGCGCTGATGCGATGTCCTCCAATACTGAATCATTCATGACAATGTAATGAATTGAAAAGCATTGATGATGTTCCAAACAATCTTGGTTACATAATCACTCAATTGAACCAGCTTCGGATAAGTGATATCCGAAAAATCGGCACAAAGTCCGGGTATGCTGACGACTTCGAGCAAAGTAGCCGACCCGGCCACGACACTGCATTGATAAATAGATTACAGGAATGCATTTGGCGTTTGAGCATCAATACGTCCAGAGAAGAAATCCCTTCCAAACACTTTCATTGCAGTGAACTAACTTTCTGTTCAAAGTCTCATGAACACAGATTTTCTTGTTATAGCTATTGATTTCAAGGACTATAATCACCACGGACAGGTATGAGATGAAATTGCCATTTACCAGTCCGCACGCATCAATTCGATAACCTCGTCCGCTCGCTAAAATCGAGCCCCCAACTCCTATTAAAGGTCCTAAGAAATACGGTTGCATTTACCGTGCCCGCAGTTCTTCTCGGTCATCAATTCGAGGCGGAAATGCGAGATCTAGCATTGTGACTGAATAATGGAGCTGTAGCATGCTTCAATTTGAAAAATTGATGGCTTTCACGAGCGACGAATTTCTTTCAGAACAACACATCGCTTACTGTTGGCAAGTTGGCATTGAATTACTGGTGTTGGTACTGAAACTTACAGATTGCAGAATTGCCACGTTATTTTGGCGCCAGGTGTCTGGTTGTAACACAGTCTAGATTGTTTGCCATTGAAGAAGCAATCAAAACCTACGACTCAACACTGCAAGACCGTACATAAAGCACATGGTAGTCTTTCCAGGAATGGCAGTAACCTATAAACCGTGCCTCTTTCTCATGTTTCACGTATTTGGTTTGAGCCTTGAAGGTCAAATTATTGTGGCTGTCATTACGATGTCCTGAATCCTGTCAATCACTATGATAGCATTGAGGGAGTTTCTCATCTCTTTATACCCTGTTCAAATCTGCAACTCCCAGGCCAAGAATGCTATCATAGACTATACATCGATGCATCATCAAAAAGAAAGCTAGTCAGAAGGCATGTATCTCAAGCGTTCAACTAATACAACAGTTTCTAGAAAATACAGTTGTCACTTTGCGTATTGTCAAAAGACAGGGTTTCTGGGGGGATTGAATTTGAATTATGATCAGCAAAAACACTGATGTCAATAGGAGGAGAGAGAAACTTGCCTTGAATGGTGGACTATCTCAAGTTTTGTTTAAGTGGTAGTCAACTGCGAACATAACAAGGGAGAATTTGGGGAGATCAAAAGAAGTCCTTTCAAGACTTCACTAGTTACTGCTTAATGGATGTTTCTGGGAATTGTCAAGTTTATGTCATGTAAAGCTGCTATTTGCTAGCCACAGGTGCACCATTTTTGTTGATAAAAAGACAGAAAGGATGGGCCATGTTGTTTTCCATTCAGGAGAGAGCAAGAAGCAAATCAACTTTTTGTAAATATAGAATTGCAGAAGTTGCATTTTTCTGCTAGCAATGAGAAAGTACGAATGTCATTGACATACCACCCAAGGCTAGCTCTGTGGGGTAGAGTCACTGTTTTGATTGACTGTTGATTACCATGTCAATGTTTCTCACTCAATTTCGAGAGCAATTAATAACTAATACAAACAACTCATTTGACTTTCAATACTGTGAGTTCAATCATTGAATAACGTCATGATCATTCACCACATTGGACAGTATTGCTACTGAAAACTCATTGATGGCCGAGATCTCTTGACATGAAGACATATCTGAGAACCGTTATTGGTAGTCCAATGAAGTCACTAGAAGTTGACAGAGATCGAGGCCCATGTGCATGTATATTGAGATTGGGAATAAGGAGGAAGGTATGTGGTGGAAACCCACAATGATACATAGGAAGCAAATTCCAGCTCAGACTCAAAACCAACCAATACATTTAATGTTATGTGCGAGCAACTTATATACATACATATATATATATATACCAATTCAGGCATAAAAAATGGAAATATCGTATCCAACAATAAATATGAATTATATGTATCACGTTATTCACTTTTGTCCAATAGAATGAAGATGAGGGGGTGGAGAGTCCGAGCGGCAGCCTAAACTTATTAATGTACTAACCTGTATTAAATTGTCCTAAATTATCCCAACTACGGTAGCTTTAGGCAGTCTTGAGTCTCTTGACTTCCTTATAATCTTCTCCAAATATCCTCACAACCTCACACCAATTTTACAACAACATTTTCAACAAGCTTTCTGATAAAGGACATTTTCATTCAGAACAAGAAATCCAGAAAATTCCAGCAGAAAGAACGTCACTCAAAACTCTCATAACAATCATCCTTTTTCGCAATGTCTTTCGACTATCAGTCGGGTGTGGTCTTCGGACTCAACTTCAAGCAACATGATGCAAGAAAGATGCGTCATGTTTTGAAACATTACGAAAAACTCCCAGAAAACCAAGGTGCTCGACTTGCCCTGTTTCTTCGTCTGCAGAATCTTGAAACAAGTCTTGATGAAGAAGTTTCCGAAACAGTCAAGGACTGGTTCGAAAATGGTGGTGATCTTCCACCAATCCACCCCGTGGCTGCACCTGTGGAAGTACCTGTAGAAGCACCTGCCAAAGAGCTTACTGGGGATGAAGGAGGGGAAGAAAAAGCCGAAGAAGATGAGGAGGAGGGTTCTGATGAAGAATCAAGCTCTGATTCTGATGCTTCCGTCATCTCTGGTCACGAGTTGCTGTGGAAAGATAGAGAACGAGCATTGAGACGCAACCCCGGAATGGACATTTTCGACCTTTTCCCACAGCGTAAGTTACATACCTTCTAATATTATAACATCTTTTGTAGGTATCCCTACTTGAAAATCTTACTGAACGCTTCTTCTAGATCCTGATAACCCCGAACGCGACAACTATATCTTCGGCAACGAACCTGACAACGGCCTGTTCGGGATGGAGCCAAACAGGGCGGAAGATGAAGATGACAGTTCAGAAAGTGAGGAGGAGAGCGAAGAAGAAGACGAGGACGAGGAAGAGGAAGAGGAAGACGGGGAAGAAGAAGAGGAGATCGAAGAAGAGGAGATCGAAGAAGAAGAGATCGAAGAAGAGGAGATTGAAGAAGAGGAGATTGAAGAAGTGGAAATCGAAGAAGAGGAAATCGAAGAAGATGAAGAAGAGGAGATTGAAGAAGTGGAGATTGAAGAAGAGGAGATTGAAGAAGTGGAAATCGAAGAAGAGGAAATCGAAGAAGATGAAGAAGAGGAGATCGAAGAAGTGGAGATTGAAGAAGAGGAGATTGAAGAAGTGGAAATCGAAGAAGAGGAAATCGAAGAAGAGGAAATCGAAGAAGATGAAGAAGAGGAGATCGAAGAGGGACCAGAAAGTGGAGAAGCACAAGATAATTCCCAAAATTCACCTGATAAAGTGGAATGTGTTATTTGTGCTGAAGATGTTCCAATAGTGGACACCTTGTCTTCCATCACAGGTGATTGCCAACATCCAGATACCTTCATCTGCAAGGAATGTCTCGATCTATCGATCACTACAGATATAGACTATGGACTTTTGAATGGTATCAAGTGTCCGCTTTGTACAGCTGTACTTACTGACAAGGATGTTCATCAAAAAGCATCTTTGAAAGTACTTAATCGGTTGGTGACTCTTATTGGTTCTTTCTGTTCATTGCTAATTGAGAAACAGTTACATGTACTTGAGAGAAAAGGCGTCTAGGCCCGATACGTTTATTATGTGCTTAGGCCCCAAGTGCGGTGGAGGTCAGATACATGAGGGCACAGAGCCATTGATGATTTGCGACCATTGTCAATTCAAAACTTGTGTCAAGCATAAGCTACCATGGCACGAAGGGCTATCATGCGATGACTTCGATGTCGATGACTCCCAAATTGAACGTTTGGAGCAGGAAGAGGCCACGGCTAAGCTACTGGCAAAAGATTCGAGAATTTGCCCACAATGCAAAGAATGCGTTGTTAGAAGCGATGGTTGTGATCATATGGAGTGTATGTATAGATACAACTCTTTTTACAGGTTCATTACTAACGATTGATACTTAGGTCGCTGTGGGAAATCCTGGTGCTACCTTTGCGGCGCCGACTGGGAAAATATCATCAGACTTGGTGATTCAGCACATGGCAGAAACTGTCCCAATCATCCTGATTCGCACAAGCTCAGTCGAGGACAGATCTTAGCCAACCAGACAGCTCTCACCAATCTGGTACATGGTAGACCTGTTGATGAGCGTCAAATTCGAGCCAAGTACGCCAAACAAGCTGCGAGAAGAGATGAAATGAGACCATTGGCATTAGCTGCTGCAGAGAAGAGGATGAAGCAGCAGGCTTTGGAAAAGTCAGACTCCGAGTAAGTATTCTCCCATTTCGCACTTCCATTTCATGTAGCCTTCACACCATTTTTTTTTGGTTCTCTAGCACATCTATGGTTTCTAGTGAACTTTGAATTCTTTTATTGGTTCCAATTACTAATATCTCTGAAGCTCCAGTAAGTCCGGACCATCCAAGAAGAAGATCAAATTGGTTGGCGCCTGGGAGGAAAAGTGATTGCACGACAAGCCGAACATCACACTTGAGTAAGAATATGAGTTCTAGTCGAACTCATTGGCATGGATAAATACTCAGGATGAAATGAATTGATACGTGATAGCATTTGCGCAACTTTCCACGCATAGGATAGGCGACGGATACATATACCAGGATAGATTACATATATGGCGTTGTTCGCTCAGGAATACTGTAACAATAATGTCGAGTAGATTAGCAATGTTATTTTTCTTCATACATTTAGATACTAAGCATGCCTTTGGTGACTGCAATTGAATGTGCAGATTCATTCATAATTTGACTTTAGCCTCTAAAGCACAGAGAGTAATTTAAACGTTCAACCTTTCGACCCCGAATTCTAGCACTAAATGTCTTATAACTTGTGGTATGTCTCAGCTGTTTTCTTTGGTATTGCAGTTAGTAAATATTGATGGTATGTATAATATCGTGTTTTGAAAATTGGGATGGAGATGGATAAGTATCGTTTTCATGGTTTGTATACTGGCAGTCCCTTAGTTAGCCTGACTTGCGTATAATGAGCCTTGATACATAGGAACCATCCAGGTAGTTATCTCAGCCCCAAATCATTACTTCAATTGTTCTCACTTGGTACTTGAGATTGCTTCTGTGTATAATTTATCCTCGGGGTAATTCTGGGGCAATTTTAACGACTATTTGGTACGTTGGAGATGAATTCTTGGGGGTTTTTTTAGTCTTCGCTTCATATCTTATTTGGTACTTGCATTTTTGCTTTGGAATTTTTGGGGGGGGTTTTGCCGTTGTCAATCAATGCTGGTTTTATGTAGGTGATGTACCTGGGTAGGTGCTGGTGGTTATTTGGATAGTGATTATTATTATTATTACTGTTATTATTATTAATACCAAGTAGTTTTCGGTACTTATGGCTACTGAATGTTATCCGCTGATGATATACACTAATGTGTATTCGATATGCTTTTTCGCTTAGTATCCGTAAAGATACATCGAGAGCTCTTTCCTTCTATTATCCATTCACAGGTACATCCGTCATTACATCCCCATGCATCTAAACTTCCAACGATCCTCATGCTTGGAATTCTTTGAAAGAAAGTTCGGGCGTCTTCCAACCAATATTCCCAGAATATTTCTCGAGCCAGGATAACCACCACATTCGCAAGATATTCCTATCAACAGCATCGGGAATATCAGAATCTGCAAGAATGCTATTCTTATTAAAGTTCTCTTTCCTAGCATTGGAATGCGGAACTACGTATATATGCTCTAGGTTTGGTAGTTTCCCGATAAACAGAGATGAATATGTCGGTAGCTCTGATTCCAGCTGGCCCCTGAATAAAACCAGCAAGCTTCGGAGATCCCTGTAGCTGATCGCTAAACGCTTCACGCTCTCAGGAGGATATACATTTATGTTTTGATAATTTTCTAAAAACTCTTCGGAGAACCATAGGATGTCTTTTTCGGGACGGAAGTAGAATTCGTCGAGAGTGAGTTGTTCTCGAGCATGCCATCCGCATCCACGGGTTAACGTAAGGTATTGGAATTCGTCGTCTTGAATATTCCATTTCGCGCCGGCTTCGAGGACAGCTTCGATTTGGTCGCTCGGACGTCTGGTTGTTGGCGAAAGTAATCTGGTTTGGATGTCGACTGGTATGATGCGTGTTTCGCTTTGAAGTGCAAATTGGTACATAATCTCATGTTTAATTTCCACAGGAAGGCTATCGTATTGTGGAAATGCTTGTGAGGAATTCTCCTGTGGAGGTTCTCTTGAAGAGTCTGAGATGATGATATTGGAAGTTTGCATATTTGACGAATCGTCGGTTGTTGATTCAATATCCGAAGCTTCGGTGGTGGGTACCCGAGGCATTGGAGGATTCATGCTCAAGTTCTCGAGCTCATAGTACAATGATTGAGAAGTGTGTACTAGCTAGTTGTATTTGATTCCAGAAGCAAGAGGTGTGTATAGTAAGTGATGTGTATAGTAAGAGATGTGAATAGTATGAAAGTAACTCTGTTGATTTTGGTTATCGAATGGTTATTGTCAAGCCTATAGAATCTAGCTTGAAGTGAAGAGTGTGTGGTGAGAGAAAGTTTGGAGCGAAAATTTTTGTAGTGAAAGATATTTATAGTGAAGAATGACAGCTATAGACTTTTAAGTAGCATTCAGTTAACGGTTTAGTAACAGAGCTAAAATGGTCTGTATCTAGGTTATGTGCTAATAATTACTTTAAATGGAATGCCTTGCTTTTGACATATGAATTGTGCCAATTAAAATGGTCTTTTTCTTTAGAATGGGGCTAAAATTATCTTCTCATGCACTAGACATCATTCTGGGGAGAAACTTTTGGGGACGATCATCATTCAACGATCATACCTAGGCAACTTGAAATAAAAGATCTTCCAGTAAAGAAACAACATAGACGGTAGCTACATGATCTGTCTGTTGGATAAAATTTTGGAAAAAAAAAAATCTTGGAATAATGACACCTGGTAAATCTTAAGTGAACTAGTCTTCCTCTAAGGGAGGGGTTAAAATGGCGTCCACGTGACTTTGACATCCACTCAAATCAGGCACATCGATAATCAATCACCAAACTTCATTTCTATGCAATTGTTTTTGACATTTGTTAACCGCTTTGAATTATTCCCTATATTCTACCCCTGAACACATCTATTCTTTCCTCGCTATATGACTATTGTATAACATAATTCGTTACTACTAACGCAGACGCTTACGTATACAGTATACTACACTATGAACGGTCCATCCACCCTGTATGTAGACCTCTCTAGTTATTTCAAAATCGGCTTACTCTAGAGAGAATAAGTCAATATCCCATTCAAATGCACGATTGAGACGACGTCCAATAAATCTGGCTGTCCCAAGACGAAGCTTCCCAGGGTGAGGTTGATGGAACTGAATACTTCTCCTCGGCTTATTGGGATGACCTTCTTGAGGAGTAAAATGCCAGATACTGCCATACAGTGCTTCTGAGCTCAATCCCCCTGCAGCCATTGCTTGAAGGAAGTCTTGCCACGAAATTTCTCCAGGTGGGTCTTTTTCTGAAGGAGTGTAAAATAGTGCTGTGAAGACACGGTATGTCTTTTTATTCACTTTTATTATCTCACGCGGTGCTTGAGCTTCTTCTACTTCTGGTACTTCTTCAGTTAGAAACGCAGATTCTTGAGATGGCCCCGCTTTCCTGGACTTCGACTTGGCCTTCGCTTTGAATATTGAATCGCCTGTTTCTAAAGACTGAGTGCTCTTTGTTTCCTCTATTCGCACGTGTTCGAAAGAATTAACCAGCTCCTCGTCAATTGGAGTGCGTTTTCCACGAGATTTCTTGACCTTGGGAGCCGCTTCAACCCATTCTGGTGTTCGAACCAGCCCCCTTTGGCTCGAGATAAGATCTCGAAGGGCACCAGCTAGTGTAGTCTTTCCGGAAGTCTCAAGATACGATTGGTTTATGATGTCCCAGACATGATCGAGTAATGACTCAGCTTGTCGCATTCTGTGGTTATTAGCTGCATTGGGACGTCTTTCTATAGGGTAGTGAAAGCAGTTTGGCGAATCGATAAGCTTTGTAACCTCGTCTATGGGTAGGCTCTCCAAATTTTTCAGAAGATCCATCAAGCGTTTCCATTTAGAGTCAGTGATGGCTTTTATGGTGCCATCATCGGCTTTAAGCTTTTGGTTTACCGTTGACGCCCAAGGTTGGTAAAGATATAAATCACGACTAATTGAAGCGACAATGCCAATGTCTGATAAAATTGACAAACTCAGAGTCGTAATACGGGCCCTCTCATTTGGGTTCGCAAGTAGATAACGCTCGAGCTCATCAACCAGATCCGGGAGTGAGCAATAGAGAATAACCTCGTTCTGAGATAATTCATACAGTATGAAGAAGAGTTTATCCTGCGTTCCGTATTTCACCTTTGATCGTGCGATATGAGAACCATAATTCAGTGAATCATTGATGACGCCAGCTCTGAAGGATTTTGTGAACAGAATGTCTCGCCTTAAGTTTTCCAATCTCAAAAATTCGCTAGCCCGGCCTAGGTTGTCCCAAAAGCACACGAACGCCTTTTCATACTCAGATGGTAGCTGCCTATCGGAAGCAATCTCCGCCGAATACTTTTTTTCTAGATCCCGCCAATGTCGAAAGTCTTCCAGCAAATTATTCCAAACGAGCAAGGAAATACATGCGTATTCGAGGACATTGTGTACTTCAAATCCTTTCGAATCTGATTCGCTGGTATAACAATGGCGTTCGTCTCGAGCAGCAAGAATCTCAGCGAAATAGCTGGGATCTTCTCTTAGGGACCACAGGTGGTCTTCTGCTGCGGCAAGTCTCGCTTCAAGAAGGTCTTCGATTCTTTGAAAGTCGATTTGACTCGGTGGTCTGTAAGGCGACTCGATTGCAGAAAAGGCAGTACTCAGTCGTTGAGAAGAGGATGCAGAGATGTCTTCCGGTTCAGTGACGATATTAAAGTCATGATTATCATCCAGAAGCGTTGGAATGTCGTGAAGTATTGCCGAACAACAATTTACAAGGAATTGATACGTGAAAGCCTGCGCTCTCAATATCAACATTGCTTTTGGCGGAGAGAATCCGAGGCCAGATGCATAAGCCTCATCTGATCTTTCCTTTGACTCGAGGAACTCAATGTATTCTCCCAAATCTGGGTTTCTGAAGATGGCAGCGGATTTCCATGGCGCCAGGCCATCATAGACCTTCGGTTCTTGAATTACCCACATGTTCAAACCGTAGTGCATAGCGTAGATGTCTGCATGTACAAATAGATGCGGCGAATATCGACCTCTTGAATTCAGAAAAAGAGGTAAGAACATGCCTTGTGTGAGGTCCTCCAAATTGAGATATGGTGTCTCCATAGCTTTCTGATCCTCTTTCGAATTGAGGGGCGTGCCTTCCCAACGAGCTCGCATATTCTCAAAGTCCGGGGCGTGCTGCTTCGGGATTTCTGGATACAACTCTTTCAAAAGTTGAGCACGTTTGATCTTGGATTTCTTAAGCCAGCGCTTGCGGATAATAGATTCGTATGCACCCAAGATTTTTTGAAGGAGACCCCAGTTCTTTTTGATTTCTTCTGTGTGAAGGAGAACTGTGGGAATTTCATCCTCCTTTAGTGTTATGGGCCGCTCCATATCAATATGTGCGAAAATTCTCGACATTCTTGTGATGTATGAGTCTTCATCTAGGTTATCAATAGTAGCATATTCCATGTTGTAGCCTACAGGGTTATAGGTATCCATTGTGATTTCGGAATATGTTCGTTGTTTGAGGCGAAGAGTTAAATATTGGAGATTCGAATCTGTTTCGGCTCCAGAAGACTTGGAATTGATATGCGATCAACAATCAGCTGGTCAGGAATCGACTAGGAATCAAATAAATTAAGTGGCTGTGCTTTTGAGAATGTGTTAGATTACTACCATCGAAAAGGGGAGTTGAATTTCAAAAACCTTGAATGATGTCTAGTTCTGACAGGACTGAGCTTGATGATGAATTCTGAGATCAACGATGGGCAATTTGAGGCTTGACGAAGATTCAGTATGGTAGTAGTTGTTATTGAAGCCTTTAGACAAGAGGAAATCTAAAATAAATTAAGATATTGTGAGAATTGGGGGAAGACAAAAGTGTTAAAAAAATTGTTCAAAACAAACACAAGTAGTTTGACCAGGTTGTAAACAAGAGTCTACAAAATCCAGTATTGAAAGTAGATAAACAAGAAGTGGTGTATTGATCTTTGCTCCTTGCTCGGCTGAGGTATTTTGGGCTCGGCTAACCTCGGAGATTAGATAAGATATTTCATATTGAACATAGACTAGTAAAGTTATCAAGTGAATCATTATACAGCCAGCAAGATTCTTAAATTGGAGAAAAAAACTTCATTGTGAGCATCATGTTGGATGATTTGGTTATGAAGGGGTAATTTTAGAGAGTTCTTCTAGGATTGTCATATATGGATAGAGTGAGTAGAGAGGAACTTCACATGATGGATTTTTAATGCCATTTAGTTGGTTTGTAGAGTGTGAATGAATCCATCTTGAAGGGCTTCTTGAAAGGAGGGTAAGATGAGTATTTATTCTTCATGAAGATCATTATAGATAGAGCACCTTTAATGGTTTCTCATATGCCGTGTATGTATATAGGGCTTTGTAAAGAAACATATGCCTACTCGTTTCTTAGATGTGATAATGTATGATTATAACTGTACATTATGAAGATACAGGATTGCGATTTAGCAGAAAGGGTGTCTATTTATGAGGAGAGGGCGATTTGTTTGTTGGAAATTTTTTGAGTCAAATATAACGTACTGTGAAGCTCATATTACAAATTGCTGTGCACTCGCTATAAACAAATTTACCTTGAGAGTCATAAAAAACAATTACACAAGGAAGTCAAAAGCAAACAGCATGACTCTCACTGAACAAACTAAATTCACACCTCTATCCATTTATGAGATTGTCTAACTTTTTAATTGTAGGAAATTAGAGCAAATATAGACGTGTCGTCTATTTTTTAGTAAAAAAAAGTTATTTCGGTCATCAAAATCATTTTCCCTAGCCAGTGACTCCAAATCCAACTCAAACCACAACCCACCTTCCCAAGTAATCTTCATCCACCAAGACAACTTCAACTGAGCTTCAAAGGTCCATACTTCTTTCTCTGTAAAACAATTGCAAACCAACTCCTGTTCGCCCTTACCCAATACCCCATACCACATTCAGACCAGATTGTACTCTTATTAACGTTTTACATCTGATCCCAAACTCGACAGATCTCTTCCACTCCAACCAATTTCACGACAAGTCAAGAGCGCATTCAACCTAACGAGTCCATGAAAATAGCCAAAAAGGAGTTCTGCTGGTACAGTCCACCACATCTCCTGTTTATTGCGCATGTAATACGGCCACGGCTTAATCATACGACTGAAAATTAGTGCCCAAAAAAGATATGCACCAGCATGATTGTTCTCGGTGTAAAATTCGGATTTGAAGAGTGTGAAGAACAGGAAGAAATCATATATAATAGAGAGTTTAAGCAATCCAGAGACAAACATGGCGTAGCTAGTCCAGGGACAAAATTTCCAACATGTTCCATCGATGAAGATGGTTTTGGAATGGGAGCGCCAGATCGATCGAGACCAGCGGAGAAGCTGTTGATAGAATTTGGGCCAGCCGCCTGATGTGCCCAGACTTGTTTCAATAAGAGCTTCTGGTCTGTTATGAAATACAGTTTTGTAGCCATGATTGATCATGTATCTGGTGGTGAAATTATCATCATCGCAATTAACTGGACCAGCCCCCAAGAAAATTTCGGAAAGGAATCTTCTTCTGTATTCGACTGATTGCACGATATCTGTTCGGACTAAACATGTTCTTCCAGAGATAACCCATACTCCACCGTCTATGTTGTAGGTTGAAGTCATTTCATAATTATGGCGATCAAGGTAGATGCAAGCGAAGAAATTGCGAAGGGAATCTGACCAATTATCTCCAGAATCGCGAATGACACGTTTGCAAGTTCCAACAATACCCACAGCTGGATCTTCAAACTCCGAGAGAACACTTTGGAAGAAACTAGTAGGCCAGAAGACATGATCATCGACATAGGCAATGATTCCGGTTCTGACATGAAGAGAAGCTTGAACACATTGAGCGCGTTTGCTCGGTTGGTGAACAGCAATGACTTCGATCTTTCGTCCTGGAAGGCCTTTATCTCTCATTATTTCTTCAACTACTCTGCGAGCTTGTATGAGTTTTTCGGTTCCAACTGTCGAGATTATGATTTTAGCTGGGTTTATTTTGAGGATTAATTCGATAGTTCTGACAAACTCGTCGGCAAAATCGCCAACGCTTGCTATAATTACCGTAACATCGCTTGGTACAACAGAGGGGTGGAGCGGCGGAAGTTTGTAGCTTGAGAGAAAGTTGTAGGAAAATAAATGGACGACTACCTTCAAGAACTTAAAGACAAAAAGGGAGGCAAAAGCTGCTGACCAGGGACTGGATGTGAAGAAATCGTGAATAGTAGCAAATAGTTCGCGTGAGGATTCGGAGTTGGTTGAAAGAAGCAGGACTGCAGAATAAACAGGTGCCCAGCAGAGAAAATTGTGGAGTGCTCCTATTCCTCGTCCCAGTTTACTATTCGGTAGAGATACTAATATTAAGCAAAGCCCTGCAGCAAATATGCCGGCCCTAAACCCTGCGAGTGTTGGATTAAGTGCGATCCCAAGAAGTTGTAAGATAAATCCAGGAATCGATAATAAAAGCTGAAAAGGTACAGCTATGAAAGAGGCGACTGACGCGGGTATTGAATATACGAGGAACGGGGACGATGAGATGATGATAAATGGTGACTTAAAGACGAAGACAATAAATCTTAACAGATTCTGTAAGATAGATCTGTCTGAGAGATCGCCCAATCCCTGGTCAATAGTCTCAAGGCCTCCTCTTAGTTTCTCAAATTCTTGAGTTTTCGTAATGGTATCAAAAGCTCTCGCAGCTCCATCGCTCACCTCTTCCACAATGGGGTCAGACATAGTAAAGGATATATCAAAAGTCTACTTTGTAGTTGGTGGCTTATGTCGATTAAGTCAAGCTTCTGGATTGATCAAGTAGAATTCGATTTCGAATAGATGGTTGTAGACCTGTTGGATTGCTTCAAGTCTTTGAGGAATATGCAAATTGAGTATAGGCTTTTCCAAAAACCTCAGGGAAAAAGAAAGAAACAAGGATGGATATTCTACAAACTCAAAACTCCTTGTGGAAGCCATGATACCAAGCCAGGTGAACACAGAGTTCAACAAAAGACCCAAGTAAAATTTCAGAGCCCCACTAGGATTTGAGAATCTCTCCTTGAGCAGTCTTCTTTATTGATATCTGAACTTCGGATGAAAACATAACTGGCCTTTCATATAAGATTAGTGTAGCGTCTTGTTCTTTGTGATTGTCTTTGCCCCACAAAATGTTGAGACACGGAACATTCAGCCTTATCAATTGCATATATGCACTAGTAGTAGATCCAGGAAGATTTCGTTTCTTTTCCGAACGAATAAACAAGTGGAAAAGGGGTTGAACCCCCAATTGACACAAAATCAACTCGAATAATTGAGAAATTGGAAAGTGGGCGAGGTAGCAACAACAACAAAGACTGTAACAATTCAAGAGAAACAAAGACAAACATTGCGAGTCATATATCTAGACAATTGAATTGTAGCAGTAAGAATAAATACCAGGGACACTAGTCCAATGTCATAGCTATAAGATGAATGTATATAGATGTATTAATATCTTGATATTTAACACATAAGCGGAAGGTGCAAAACAACGTTTTCCTTGCTGAAAGTTTGATTCCCAGACACCTTTCTCGCTTAAGAATTACCAGGAGATCATTAGCATCATAACTTTACTCTGAGTGTCTTGATTGTTTGATATCTTCTTCTCTTCTACCCTCTAATAAACCGCCCATAGATGGAAATAAGGCAGGTAATATTATCTAAAATTTGGCAAAATGTATATGCATATAAAGAGTTTATTTAATCTTCCTGGGCTTGTGGACATGATCGAAGTTGAACAGAAATTCAATCAAGGGAAGACTATCTCTATCCTCCATCTCATCATGTATAGAAGACTTGAAGGAGGTTGAGATATGGTCAATGCTAGTATACATATTAATTACTAGTGTGATCTATCCCCGCATTTTGAGCACAGACGGACAATTAAATATCCGAGGTGGTATTATGCACGGGCCATGTTTAGACCTTCCCTCAGCTCCCTCCTCCTGCTTCTAGGCACCACATTCGTTTGCTTTTCTACAAACGCTTCTACAACATCTTATTAGTAAGATTGATAAGTCTTGTTTACTCCTCCATAAACCCCATAACTTTGAGAACAATCAAGCTTATCAGGAATTTTGCTTACCTATTTGTCACAATTGTCCTACCAATCCTCTTCCTTGGTATCTGTTACGCCAGATACTCTTCTCTTGAGTTGGCCTTGACATACCACCTCCATCTCCTATCAAAAGATCTAGACCTCAAGGATCTGGCATAGAGTCTTTTGCAAGATAGTAACGTATGTTTGTTGGTTCAATATTCATGTAGCCCGAGAGTATAGAGCTCCAAAACTTTGAGCAAATGGCTAGTAGTGCCATAAGTTACAAGAGGATTTCAATGATATTAGAGATGTATACTCTTGCTAGCATTAGTACCGTCACGACAGTATTAACCCAAGAACCAGTCAGATAACTAATATCATTACAAGATGCCTTGTACCTGTTGTTCTGGAGCTCCAGCTCCATCCGAAGAAAAATACGAGCCTTTCATCTCAAGCCAAGAATTAGCAGGAAAATGCCCGCTCGACAGCAAGACTGCTAAGTCCTTTAAGTACCCCATGATTAGCCCTGAGAGTGCTCGCAACATTAGCCGTCTTGTCAAAATGCCAATGGAGATCTTTCAGCGCACTCTCAAGTATCTTGACATTGAAAGTCTAGTGAATATTCGCCGCTGCTCTCAATATTGCAGAACGATAGTCGATACTACCCTGGAATGGCAAGAAATTTCCGAAAATGCTCCAGAGGCATTGCGCGCTATTTTAAGTACTGGGGTGGGATCCCATATCCTTCTGCTCCAGTTGCATCATGCCTTGACAAGCCCTGAATGCGAATTCTGCGTAGAAAACTTTGACCCTCCTACACAGTAAGTACCGGAATCTCTCCAATGGCACCGAGACGTGCTAATCGGCTCAAAGTTTGGATGGTGAACAAGTCATGGGTGCTTTCTTATCACTCTTTGAAGGCAAGCGGGCTTGCGCTTATTGTCTCCGGAATGATCTCTCTCTCAGGACCATTCCATATATCGACTTCATCCGACTGCAGCGTCCCAAATCTGCGATTAAAATTTGGCCCGAAGTTCAAAATCCACCAAAGTTGCAAACGCTTCCAGGTACGTACGGCTATAATAGGTACAAGAGCTCTCAGCGCCTGCTTCTTGTTCCCCTGGGCGACGTCCAGTACGTTGATGGAATGTCAATGAGCCGCAACGAAAGACAATTACTACTACGCTCACAGCACGAAGTCATTATGCCTAAGCATCCATTGGCCGATCGCCCGGTATTGGACAGACAGCTTGCTCCGCACAGTAGTTACGTGGGATTTGAACGCGAGGATGAAATAGCCCGTCGTTACATGACTGCCATTCCCTTTTCCTACTTTGGATATACTCATACCCACCCCAATACCAAAAAACGTGTGAATTTTCACGGCTGTCTCGAATGTCACCTTAAAGAGAGATATAAAGAGAGACAATTCGTGGCATCGTTCAATCAGGGTGGTGCCAGTAAGGTACATATGGGACGCGCGGAAAACATATACAAAAGACAGACAAGACAGTGGCTCAATGACGTAAATGCGGAGAAGATACACGCGAGAGATTTTCACGAGCGGATCGAAGAAGGAGAACAAGAGTGGAGAAAGCGAAGACATGCACCAATCTTATTTTTCTCAGAGCCGAACAATTCGGAAGAATTTCGAATGTGGGTACCTCCAAAAGCTTACCCACAAGAGATACATTATCAAAGCTGACTATATGAATAGGTATGACTATGACTATCCACTTTTGCTATAAAACTAGCGCAGTATTGAGAGCGGATGTTTTGGAGTAACGGGTATACCCGGGCAAATTAAAAAGGAGCTTCAAGGATTGCAGAGATACATCATCACGGCTTCTGCAATTTCTTGAGTCAGTTTTGGTTATGGATCAGGAATCAGGAAATTGTTAAGATTTTTTAACCACAAATTCCCATTCTCTAGTAGAACTCAAGATGATGCCGCAGATGTAAATCTTCCGAAACGTGTTTACACATACCCCTCAGATCTATGTAGATTCTACTAAAATATGTGTTCACATTTCCCATTTAAAAATCATAGCCCACCGACTAATAAACCCCTAGGTCTTCGAGGCTAACTGACTTCTACTCTTTTCCCCAGAGATCTCAGATCCCAACTCTTCTCTTCGATATTCCTTCCACATTTCACATATCACATCTCTAGCGAAACTCAAACTAAGACTCAAATCTCCATGAAGTCTCTTTAAAATATTCAGAAACCGAAATTTCCATTCATAACACGCACAGTTCTACATAGGTATTATTCCAGCCCATCCCATCCCAAAACATTCCGGGACATAAAGATATTATACATCCCTAACACGAAAAACATACAATCCATACACAAATCCTTGCTCCGTTCCTTTCATTGTCTCTTTTCCTTCCTGCTTCACTACTCCTACTATACCCATCAGAAACGCCCGGAATTAAATTTCTACTTGATTCTGCGCGAAGATCCTCTGCATCACATTATTTTTCATCGTACCATAAGAAATTACAAGAAGCCCTTGCTCATGCTGTCCTGCCTACTCAAACTACTTTTTCGTTTGGGGATATCAATTCCTGCATCTTCCGAGCCAAACTCACTACTTGGTCTCCAAGTCCCACTTGCACTTATTCTCCCACCCGGACCTTTCTGCATTCTCAATGCCTTCCAGCCTTCCAATTCACGCTCTAACCTCAAAGCCTTTTCTCTCTCTTCTCTTAGCTCACGCTCTGCTCTACGAGCTGAAAGTTGATTTGTGGAGTCACTTGATTGAAGCTCATCGATTGTCTTGAGAAGTTTTTCGACCTTGTCTCTCGAGCGGGCAATATCTTCTTGGAGCTGCGTGTTGGCTTTTTCCTTGCGCTCAATTTGCTGTTGAAGATCTTTGACTGTGCGATCGACATTTCGTACGGAACGTTGTGACTTGTTGCGTTCAGATTCTTGCTCGTCGAGTTGGGCTTCGAGCTATTCATATGTTAGACTAATGATAAGTATATGGGAAGGAAATTCTGACCTCTTGGACACGACCGTGAAGGAATCTCACGTCTTGACTGGCACTTGAATAGCCTTTAGTTTCCAAATCCAATAGTCGGACCTGAGTTTCTTTGAGTGATTTTTCTAATGCAGCCTTCTCCTTATTCAACTGTGCGGTCATCTCTCTCTCGGCAACAATATCTTTCTGTATTTCAGATGCAAGTGCTTCAGATCGTCTCATCTTGCCAATGGCGGCAGCTGCAATATCTTCTTGTTGTGCTAAGTTAGATTTGAGTTCCAAAATCTCGCGATCCATTCCAGCAGCGTTTCGTAGCGCAGGGCTATCACTTCTTGCAAGATCGTCGAGACCTGCTTTAGCTTCCTCTAGACGAGCTTGTAAGCCACGCTTCTCGCGTTGAAGAATGTCTCTTTCGGCAGCTGCATCGTCCACATCTGTTCTGAGACTCCGCACTTGTGCTAACAGTGATACAATTTTGCCTTGAGCTTCATTGTGAGCGTTGACGGCTTCATCGCGCGATGTATTGAGATCCGAAAGAGTGGCTTCGAGACGAGCCTTTTCTTTAGACCATGTTGAACTGTTCATGACTTCATCGTCCCACTTCGATCGAAGCTGATCCAGTTCTTCCCGAAGTCTTGTACTCTCGGTTTGTTTGAATAGCTTCTCCTCACGAGCGATATCCAATTCATTTGTGAGAGTGGCAAACTCAGCTTGGTATTTCTTTCTAGTCTGCTCCATACTAGATTCTTTGTCTTCAATCTCCATGGCGCGTTGGCTTCGGTAATCTTCAAGCTCATGTTGCAATCGCTTCCTTGCTTGAACTGCAGCATCGAGATCAGAGGAGAGATCCTCGAGCTTTTCTTCATAATGTTGGTTCTGTTTTTGAAGATCTTCAATGGCTTCGTCCATCTGCTTCCGTTCTGACATGATTTCGGCACATGTATCCTCAGCTTCTTTTGCTTGAGATCTGGCAAATTGTTCGGCCCTGGAAGCCTTCAACACAGCAATTTCAGCCTGCTCAAGTTTGCTAAAGTACTCGTCTGCTCTACTCTTATAGAGACCCAGACTAGAACTAACATCAGCCAATTTTGAAGATTCGGCATCCAAACGGATTTGAAGATCGGCAAATTCTTGCAAAAGTTGATTTCGACTGGCGGCATCCTGATCTCTTTGCAAAGTCATATCCTCAAGATCAGACTTGGCATCTCGGAGATCAACCTCCAAAACTGCCCGGGTGTGTTTCAGAACCTCGAAATTTTTCTTCGTGTCATTGAGGTCTACTAATGCATCTTTGTGAGCATACATCAAAATTCGTCTGTTTTCTTCTTGATTGTTAATAAGCTCAAAGAGTTCCTCGTGAGATTTAGCCTGAATATCGCGGAATGACAACTCCCCGGTCTGAATACTCTGTTCAAGAGCAGAAACTTTCTTGGCAGAATCATCAAGCATTTCATGAAGTCGAGTATTGGCTTGCTCAAGCTTGTGCACACGGCGTACTGACGGACTATCCTCAAAAATATCTCGTCCTGGAACGAAACGCTCAAGCTGGCTTTGCAGATGACGATTCTCCATTTGTGATAGCTGCAATTTGTTTTGTAGTTCTTCCACGTCAGCTTTCAAGTCCATGCGATTGTTAAAACTTAACAGATCAGCAGTACGATCGGAGCGTCCAGAATCTTGCGCAACATCACCTGAGCCTGGGAAGCGTAGATTAGGTGGGGTCGCACCCGACAGAGGTCTGCCATTGGGCTTGTTTTTGAGATGTGTTGGGGATGAATTTCGAGTCCCATCATTAGCATCGAGTTCCTCAAGTTTAGGCCTACCGGGCGTGTGCCACTCGGAATGGTCACCAAACTCATCTTCATATCGTTTTCGCAATTCAAGTACTTGTGCTTCAGCATTCGACCGACCAGCAGCTTGAACTCTGAGATTTTGTTGAAGCTCCTCGACTTTCTGAGTGAGTTGAGAAATAAGGTTGGGATTTTCAGATGTGCTCTTATCAAAGCTGCCATCGAATTGCGCAACCGGCGGTGCAGGCATTTCTGGGTCCACGATTTTCATCAGCTCAACAATGTCTTTATCTCGGGTATCAATCAAAGATTGGAGTTGCCGATTTTTAGATTGAGCCTGAGAGTGCAACTGTCGTTCATCTTCCAATTTACGGTTTGCCTCTGCTAACTGAGTTGTCACAGTGGAAGAGGTCTTTTCAGCGTTTCTACTGCTCATATGTTCACGTTCAACCTCGCGCGTAAGATCCTCAAGATTAAGTTCCAGCTTTTCTTTTTGCTTTTGAAGGGATGCCAATTGAATTTGTACATCGCCCAGCTGTTTATTGAGTTTCTTGTTCTGCTCATCGACCTTTGTTTTCTCTCGCTGGGCTGCTATTAGCTGGCCTCTCGATGATTCACTCGCTCTAGAGCTCGTGCGGGCGATCTCGAGACCTTTTTGTTGAAGCTTGTTGAGTAAAGCACGGTTGTCATTTTCAGACGCATTTAATCGACTTCGAACTGTGTTTAGTTCGCGTTCAAGTCGCTCCTTTTCCTGATCAACCTTAAGACCAAAATCTCCCGACTCTATCATGACCTTATTAAGATCTTCAACTTGCTGATTTAGGCGGCTGCACTCAGTCTCAAAATACTTTGCTCGATTTTGTTCCGCTTCAAGATCTTTCTTCAAACTAGCTTCACGCTCTCGGGCTAGGCGTGATGCATTGCGGTCTCCGACTACTTCAGCTTGTATTCTAGCCTCTTCGGCTGCAATCTTCGCCTCTCTAAGCTTTCTGATTTCATTTCGCGCTTCGTTGCGCTCCTTTTCGGCAGAAACTCTATTCTCCATTGCTCTTCTAAGAGTGTCTTGTTGAACATATAATTCCTTTTCGATAATGATTTTAGCCTCATTGAGTTCTTGAAACTTTTCACTAAGCTCTCGGAATTTATGCTCTGCGAGCAGTTGAACATCGTCTCGAGATTGTCTTTCTTTGCTAAGGTCTTTTTGTACTTCAGACAATTGTTGTTTCAAGGTCGAAATCTGTTCTTCTAGCCTCTTTCGATTTTGCTCAGCGTGAGCATCTTCTGTCAGTCTAGCATCAAAAAGTTTTTTCGCGTCGGCAGCTTCCTTTTGTAGATTGGCTTGCTGGGATTTCATAGCGAACATCTCAGCCTGCACTTCCCTCAGCCTATTCGCGATGTTTTCTTTCTCCGTCGAAAGTAGTCGCTTCTGCTCATCAAAACTTTTCTTCTCGGCCTCATATTTACGGTTATCAGACCGAAGGATAGCCAGCTCGCTTTCCTTGCGCCTGACAAGATCTTCATATCCTGTCGATGTCGCAGATAAATCGGAAAGTTGCTTCTGTACTTTGCGGTTCTCGCTCGCCAAGTTGCTTTCTCTCAACTTGGAAGCTTGAAGGTCCTTCGCTGCTGCTGCCAACTTGACTTGCGATTCTTGATCGTTTTTGATAAGCTTCGCCTCAAGGTCTTGAACTTTTCTCTCCTTAATGCTTAGTTGACTTTGAAGTAACTGGACATCCTGGGAAAGCTGCGCTTCTTGTGCGCTTCGATCCGCTTGCTTTTTGGCGAGATCCTTCAATTGATCGTCCAAATCAGCAAGCTGTTGAGCAAGGTCTCGCTTTTCGCTCTCCAACTTAGCTATTATGTGACCCGCTTGCTCCAACTGAGATCGATATTCATCTGATTGATGTTCTGCTCGCTTTTTGGCTTCAAGCAAGTCATCTAGTTGATCTTCAAGCTTTTCCTGATCTTCAATAGCACCAGCCAACTTATCGCTCAACTCTGTCTCGCGGAGCTGCAGACGTTTGAATATCTCTTCCTTGTCCAGGGCTAAAGATCGTTCGCTTTCCAAGGTTTGTTGGATCTTTAGCATCTCAGTGTGAGTGTTTCGTCGCTCCTCATCCAGTCTCTGGCGTTCTAACGCCTCTTGGTCCATTTTCTCGTTAAGCTGCTTTATCATCTCGTCTCTCTTCTTGACTTCTCCTGACGTTTTCGTAGCTCCCAACAACGGCTTCATTTTGACCAAAAGGCGCCACCAAGGGTTTTCACAAAGGTCGATGTAAACTTGGAAATTTCGCTGTATGATTCGTGTTGCCTCCGCTCTATACAGTCGCTTGTTGGCAATTCGTCGTTGAGTAAAACCACGGGCCAGGGATTGGAACCGTGTCATAATCTCACGGATCAAGGCATCACGTTGCTCCTCAAGCTCTGCCAACACACCGGCACGGAAGAAGACTTTGGTGATTCCAACACGGAACAATGACTTGTCCAATTGAAGTTTATCCAACATCATGCTAGCCGCTGTTTGGCCATCAAGATACCCTTTGGAAATGTTCCTGCACAAAACTTCATATCTTTGTCGGAACTCTGAGAAATGAAGTCTGTTTGGAAAGCCAGTACGTGAAATTCTGATACCCTCCAAGACACCGTTGCAGCGCAACTGGTCGAGCACAAGTGGTGCACTGAGCTGCTTGGGTTTCTTCTTGTGGTTGGGTATGATGCACCTCACAAAATGAGGATGTGTCGATTGCAACTGGGCCATCAAGTGAGATAGGTGCTCTTTATGTCTTTGGGCGACAGTGCGGAAAAGGCCTTTCTTGACCCTGCTTCGGATGGCACCCGAGTCATCGCCTGCTTCCGAGCAATCACTGAAGAGATTTGCAACATGTGCATCGCTGGATGCAGCCAACAATCTTGTAATGTTGTCATTCATTGGATCTTTATTTTTCTCCAACCATCCTTCGGTTGAATATTCAACTTCAGCAGCGTAGTGAGTGAGCATGAATCCTTGCCCAAGTCTAGAGGCTCGATACTTGGGAGATTTGCGGTCCCAAAGAGAATGGAGTTTTTCCGTGAATGATTTATCTGTGGCTTTTGGCATCACACAATCTTCATCAAGACACGAGAAAATACCAATGGGATTGGGCAACTCAATCAAATCAATAGTGGGCTTGAGATCATGACCAAAATCGATAAATTTCCACTCGATCTTTTCACGGGCGTATTCTTCTTGTTCAAGAACAAACATATGGTGGTTGAAGAATTGCTGGAGCTTCTCGTTCGTGTAGTTGATGCACAGTTGTTCGAAACTATTTTCTTCGAATATTTCAAATCCAGCAATATCGAGGACTCCAATGAAGTGAGAGTCATCGAGACCCATACCAGTCCTATCCAATTGGCGATTTATTCGGGTCACGAGATCACCAAAACCCCTCTCGTAGATACCCTTTGCCAACGAATCTATTGCGAGTAGAACTTGCTCGGGCGTCTGCACCTTCTCGACCCACTCCCGTCCAGCTTTTACTCGAGGGTGTAACAACCCTTTCAAGAATGGCTCGAGCGGAATTCCAAGCAACTTACACACCTTGTCGGCCTGTGCACGTGCTTCTGGAGCCAATCTAGCTTGATCGGCTGATCTACTCTCCTTCACGACAGTTATATTGCCCAGGTGGAGGACAGCAGCAACTGTTCGTAAAATTGAAATTTGGTCGTTCTCAGAGAAGCCCATAACATCAAACGCCTCGACCAAGGAGTTCCATTCATCTTTGTCAGAGACACCAACAATGGTGTCGTGGCCATCCCGCGTATAAGCGAAATCCTCTACGCCCAATTCTTCAATGAGAAATTCATTTTTCAATGTGCGATCAGCTCCCTTCAAAAGCTGATAGAAAACATGATAGTTACGCTCATGTGCATTTAGCCTTACCACTCTTGATTTCTCAAAGAGATACCAATCTATGAAAGCACCGGCAATACTGCCATTGCGCGTAAACTCGATCCTGATGAATTTTCCGAAGCGGGAGGAGTTGTGATTCCTGACTGTCTGCGCATTCCCGAAAGCTTCTAAAATTGGATTTGCCCGAAGAATTTGTTGCGAAAGGGTTGAATGCTGTACTTTGTTTTTGAATGGTGATTCTGAGTTTGCAACTGCCGCCAGATATTGAATGACTTTTTTGGTATTCTCCGTCTTGCCCGCTCCAGACTCTCCAGTTACAAGAATACTTTGGTTTTCTCCTTCTTCCACTAGATTTCTGAAAGCCTCGTCTGCCATTGCGAATATGTGTGGTTTGCTTTCTTCCCGACCTCGCCCCTTGTACAAATTAATGTATTCATTCGTGTATATAGGTAGTGAGCAATATGGATTAATGGTGACCAGGAACAAGCCTGAATAGGTGTAAATGAGATCAGCTTGGTATCTCATATGAAGATTATGGACGACTGATGCTTCATTGAGATGCGTAAGCTCTGCCATATCATTTGCTTTGTCGAATTTCGCGGGGTTCACTTTGTCAACAGTCTCAGGATCGACTTCTCGTTGCTAAATACCCAGTCAGACATTATACCCAAAGAGAAAACATATTCATATGAACTCACACTTCCATCGTCACATTGGACCAATATATGATTATTTTCCAATTCCTCCACTACCCACCCTTTGACAAATGCAGTTTGAGGATCTTTCAACCAAACATATCTCTTTCCGGAGAAATCATTCTCTCCCTCCATTGCCATCACAGTTTCTGCGCCGAGTCGCATCTCTTCCGAATTGATGAATGAAGGCGCGAATGTGTTTGAAGAGGGGGCAGTCGACTTTGAATTGGAGCGAAATCTTAGTGAAACATTATGATTATTATCGGGGGCCACGATATCTCCCAGCGAGGAGTAGGACTGGTGTCGGTTGTGTGTTTGATGACTTTGTGTCGGTGATGAAAAAGGAGCAGACGCAAATATTGCACTTTTCGGCCTGCCTTTGGGAACACCTGGCTCCGGTGATAAAGTCCCTGACCTAGCAAAAGGATTATTGCGCTTTGTCTGAAGGTTGGATGCCATCGTGAAGTAGGCGTCGTTGGTGTTCAATTGATTGAAGCAAGGCTATGTTCCTCAAGAAAGTAAACAAAGTCCATCCATTTAAATTGTCGCAAAGCAAGAAATAGGAGAGAGAAGTTCATGCAACGTCTCCAGTCATTACATGTGAAATTAGTAGAGGGGGTAGCAAATCAAAAGATTCATTCTGCTGTTTCGCCTCTCTTTATCTTTTGAATTTGAGTCGAGATTCTTGTCAACGTCAGTGTTAAAGTCAATATTGACGACGCGAAGTAGGATTATTAAGTGGCGGTCCAAAGTTTAATTTGGCTTTCCTCTGTGATAGTTGACTGGTAGAGTTTCCCCTGGCAACGCCGGTTGATCCAGTGCCGCTTCATTCGGAGCATCGTATCGATAAGAGAATTCACGTGAGAATCGATCGTTGATCGTAGGGCAGCCTTGCTGCGAGCGCCTCGTGACATTTGCTCTAGCTTGACACTGTCTCTCCCTAGTGACACCCGCACACCAGAGCCAGTATCTGGCGGAAGTTACCGGCGCTAAGCATCTTTGAATCTTCCACCCGTACTGGCGTTTGCTTCTGGTGCGATCGTGCTAGTAAGTTTCTTTTTCCCATCACCACCTCCACTTCCACCTCCACCAAGCCTCCAGACAGATTCTCCCCAGTCCTTTTCCATAACCAGGTTCATCAAAATCGAGTCAACGAAATAAGAGAAGAAAGTGATAGTCTCACTTGCAGTTTTCATTGTTAAATTTTGACAATCCTTTCTTCTGGCTCATCGCGACACCCTTTCTCTGCGAACTCTGCTTCTGTAATTACTTTCTTCTTTGATTGCGCTGCATCAATGATACTCGACCGTTAAGCTAGACGCGTCTTCGAGGTAACTTTGCAATATCAGCCAGAACTAATCACAGTCAAAGTTTTGAATTTGTTCAGTAAAGCTAGGTACTGCTTTGCACTTGCCGACAATGTCGGATTATCCATACTATGGCGCGGCCTATGGCAATCGCGGCCAGTCGAACAACCCACCTTACCCAACCTATTCAAACCAGTCCGCATATTATCCGCAAGATGATGGCCGATCGGGCCAGCATACGATGACCCAAGGATATGATAATACAATGGCATATGGCTATAATCAACAACAACTTCCAAACTACAGCGCGCCCGCTATGCAGAATAATATACCTCCAGTCCCTGTCTTCCAGGGCTGGAACCAAGAAAACTCATCCATGCCCCAATACAATGCAGCGCCGCAGGGCATGCATTCTTATGCTGGGTACAATCATCAAAATTATGCTCAAAATTCGCAGTACTATGCCCCAGTAGCTGCCCCGCAACCAACATATCATTCCCAAACACCCGCGTATGGTAACATTGAAAATCGCGAAATGAGCGAAGGAGAGTATGATGATACTTCTGCCCACATGCACGCAGCAGCCCCAAATGCTTCAATTGGCGCACCAGGCTCGAGCCACTATCGCGGGAATGATGGCAATGGCTATCTTGATACTGCCCATCGCGCTGTCTACCCAACTGGCCAAGACCCTGCCCCTCAGCAGCCGCCACCGACTCTTCGCAATGGTAAGCAATTCCAACCTCTCATAATTTCGTCTATTAACATTTCCCCTGAAGCAGCCGATTACTATAATCAACGTCAACCTTCAGCCTCGTACTCTCCTTTCGTAGCCCAAAGTGAGCCAGTGTTTGACCAAGTCAAGAATTCTCAGACCAAGGATATAGGCGCAGGTAAGGGCGTATTGAATACCAAGAAGGGCGGTGCACAGAAAAAATCGAAGCCTCAATCACCGGTAGGAGAACCTGATAACATTGCATCCAAATCTGGCCCGGAAAATATTTCTTCTTTCACAAAAGGTCAGGTGTCAGAGACCGTTGGAAGTTCTCAACCTTCTCAAGCTGATGCATATAACGATACCGTTACTTTCAAAACTGTCGCCGAAGCTCGTAAGAAAGCTGAAAACGCCATCCTGAATCTCTGGTCGTATGACGTTCGTTTTCCAGCTTATCTTGAAGAAGGAGTTGATGAAAAGCTTGTTGGAGAATTGTTTGATGAGCTTAGATTGTCGAAAACTGCTACGAAAACCATCAGTGCAGCTTCTGCCCAAAGCCCCCCCACCAGTGTATCTTCTACGCCTACGGCCGGCGTTCCTATCACTAATGGACATCCAAATGGTCAGGCTTCAGCCCAAAACTCTACAGATAAACCTAAACAAGCTATAACTAATGGAGCAGGCACTGCTTCTTCTGCAATTGTGCAACCGAAGAGCGCAGCCGCTGTTGAGAAAGAAAAAACAATGCAGGCGAAGATGGACGCTCTCAGGAAATCCAGAGCCGAGCGAGCCCAGAAGAATGCAGCAAAGTCTGTCACAACTACTGCTACTAGTCTTCAAAGTCCAATTGCTCAAGCTAAACCAGCCATGATTCCTGAATTGCCTACTCCAGTTTCAAATTCTATTTCATCTGTGGAAAAAGTCGACGGAGAAAACAAGGTTTGTACTACAGATCCAAGTAGCTCAACGCCAACGCCAGCTTTGACTGTTACAACACAATTTCCCCAATCAAACGCACCGCCTCCAAATATTCAACAGGCCTCTCAAAGGATTCCGGGTTTGTTCTTAGCTTCTGCCCCACCCGCTCCATCATCTGTCCCACAAACTATCATGCCAACCCCGGCTCTTAATGGGCAACGCAAACGTCCAGTAGCTGCTGACTTTGATGGCCCTCCGACATCTACAATACCGCTCAAGCGACCATTTGGTCAAAGCCGTATAGAGCCAAAGCCGTTTGTCATTTGTGTCAGCGAAGATGAAGACGAGTCCGATGAAGATGTCGAAATGGAATTGGAATCTCAGGCTGATGCAGATTCGCCTATTCAACCTCCTCGCAAGCTATCTGAACAAAAGGGGTTGCCAACAGCATCTTCTTTTCTTCCACCGAAACCATTTACCCCACCTCCTACATCGTCAACGAGCACCCCGCCGAATTCGCAAAGTTCTATTAAGCCACATCCTGAGGATCTTCGACGCAAGGAAAGCGAAATTGAGCAGTTGAAGAGAAAAATCGCTGAAGCTGAAATGAGGAAGGCAAACAAGAAAACCAGCAGCGGTGCACAAACTCCCATTAACAACGTTGCAGCTGGTACGAGCAGCATCGCCCTTGGAGCCAATAAACCGAATTCTTCAATCGAAATACAGAAGGCAACCAATCTTTCTAAGGATAAGACACAAGCCAATGCAGCTCAAGCTGCCGAGCTTCAAAAGGCCGCTGATATTCGAAAAGAAGAGGCCGAACTCAAACGACTCCGACGTGAAAGAATCGCGAGCGCCATTCCCCGTGTTGACGCGGAAGCTTTACAAAACCAAGCGAGACTTGAGGAACTTCGTGCCGAAACTGCCAGAATTGAAGCGGTGGTGCAAAAGAACCTTCAGGACAAACAAAAGCTGGTTGAGGAAATGGAAAGACTAGGTCAAGAAACCGATCAACAATTGCAGGAGCAAAAAGAAAAATTGGACAGTCTCACACGTGAAGAGACAAAAGACAATCCAGGTAGGTGCAATTATCAGATTGTCCATAGTACTAGATGCTCACATTCGCTTAGCTGAATTACGTCTAGCATCTGCTCAGCCAGACTGTGAAATAGAACCACAAATTCTCGCCGAGTCCGAGCCAAAATCTGCATCAGTTCCCATGGAACTAGATGACCAAATCGATGATGCTCGCGACGCACTGCAACAACCACAACAAGAAGAACAAGAAGAACAACAAGAACAACAACAGCAACAGCAGCTTGAGCAATCCCATACTACTGATGTCACTGTCGCCTCCCCAATTGCTATACCTCCAACCCAACTCAATAGTGCCGGCGACATGGCACATGATACAACCGAAGACCATTCTTGTGTGGGCAAAGAAGCATCCGAAACCAACCAAGATCTTGAGGCTGCTCTTCAAGAAGCTGTGCGCGCGGACGCAGACTCTGCTGGTCCCAGTGATGTCGAAATGGAAGATAGAAATGCGCCTCCTGTACAAGTTATTGACGCAACTATCACACCCGATGACGAGAAAGCAAGTTCTGATTATTCCCCAGTCCTTGAGCGTTCTCGGCCACTTGCAGCTCCGTCAATCTCTAACCTACCTGATGTGGTAGATGCCTCGGATATAGCTGATGTAGACTCGGATAACTATGAACCCCCGGAGGCCACCCCTGCTGCTGATGAGACTTCGTCGGTGGCGTCCTCTCCATTTAGTCCCGCTCCACCAGATTCAGTTATTGATGTAGCAGAAGATGGAGAATTGCCAGAGCTGTCAAACGGTGACTCAATTGATCTTGAAGTTATCTCTAATGGCGTAGAACAAAGTCTGCCGGTAGAAGATGGTAGTGTCCCTCAGCTAACAGAAGTAAAAGTCTTCTCCATTCTTGGTGGCAATTCCCAGGCTGACCTGAGCCCAGAAACCCCCCTCTAGCGACTCTCATAGCTCAAGCTTTTTTAAACCATATGAAAGCCCTTTGAAAGTGTTTCACGCATTTCGGTTTCATCCAGAATATAAGCAACAAATTCCGGGTGGGCTAAAGTCTATCACTTATACTAACAATATTGATGCGAAGAAAGAATTGTGTCGATACGAATTGATGGGAGGAATATGCAATGACAATACTTGCGATTTTCAGCATTTTAGAGAAATGGGACTGCCTGGTGCGTCGGTAGTTCCAGCCAGCATGCTCTGAGCTCACCCTTGAGTATCCCTTTCGTCCCCTTTGCTAACTTTTGTTTTGTCAGATGATGCCGTTCTTGCGAAACTGGGATCCCCAGACGAGTTCGAAGGAGAACAACGAGATAGGTTCATTGAAGGTTTGAAATCATTACTCTCAGGCCTGCGAGCAAGAAAAATTAAAGACTTTGATGCCATTGCCTCGGAGATTGTTGCACATCGTGCCAAATTTTTGGGCGATACATCAAAGGTACTCGGCCTCGAAGGCACGACACTTTAAACGACTTACCTACAGCGGCCTGGACCCTGAACTTGTAATTCTCTCAGCCCATTCTCCCATCACATACTGTTGCCAGAGACCTGATCAGGCTTGGTATCGATACTAAATAATCTTTCCTTTTTGGTGTGAAGGCCGAAGATGGCCTAATCTCACTTTGTTGGGCCATTTATTTTCAAAATCTTTTTCTTCTTCAGACTTGAAATATCAATGGACAACAACTTTGCATGGATGGAGTTGCATGGAAAAGTTGGTGTTTTTGTGGCATGTCTACGATACCCCGTCCGATGAAAAAAAGGAGACTTGGGGAGGTGCATCCAGTGGGTGCAACCAGTGCGTATTCTGGAATAAACTTCCTTTTAACACTGAATGATAAAATCTGCGAAGTTTATCCTGCGAATTAGCTAGTTGTTCATAGCTTAATAATTGACTAATCTATTACTACTTTTTCGATCAATCTGATACCGTTTTGTTGTTGACTTCGGCATTCCATAGCATCTGTGAAGTTGCTTGCTCAGTCTAATTAATTGATCTCGACGGGGTGGGATGTCTTCAACTGAGTTTCGTCAAAACACATGACCACGCGAAAGAGATCAAATGCAATACCCCAGAAATTTGAAGAACCCCACCCACCATAACGATCATCGCACTCAATTACTGAAAGCGGTAATCCCGATGCTAAATAATCACGACATCTAAGCCAGAACTTCATCATTACGCTAAGTGCCAGCGAGCACCAATCTTTTTACCATGCAACTAAGATAGCAACCCAGTCTATGGGAATCAGCTTCCCGATATGAATAGCTGCTTTGCAAATGGGCCACAGCTTTTATCCTCACGGGCTTTGGAAACGAAAAACGATAAGGTTGAAGAGTTTGTAAGTGAACAGGGGATTGAAGATCATGATGTAACATGAATCTATGAGGAAGAGTATCTCGTAGTGGCTCGAAGTTGAGTGATTGCGTGCTACATCATTTGGTATTATACGTAGCGATTCCCTTGCAACTTGAACGGCTGCGGGCCTCGGTTTATTGTTTTGATAACATGGAAAAGATGGAAGTTATCCTAGTGATTGTGATGTGATGTGATTTGATCCATTTTCATGCAATTTTGACGAGGATGACAATATAAGTACATTGACATACCCTCATTCTTTATCGCTTTCGAAAGCTTTCTGTGCCTCTTTCGTTCCTCGACGTCGAAGCCTTTTTTCGTTTAAATTGAAGATACAATTGGTCCATTGCAATTTCCGTAATGCCGCATACGGCGCCGCAACAGGGGCTGGATAATGAGAAAATCGCAGTGGAAACGGAAGGCAATGGTGGGATTCTTAACAGAAATGAAAAAGCGAATGGAAATGAGAGCGAGGTGTCGGATGAATCATTTGCAAATCCAACAGGGATAAACGAAAAGGCCTTGGTCAGGAAGTTGGATTGGAAATTATTACCTGCACTTACATTGCTTTATTTGTTGAGTTTCTTGGACAGAAGTAACAGTATGTTGTATTCCGTCTTCTTTGCTGCAATTGCTTCTTTTTCTTCGAAATCGGGGTGGAAGGGGGTTCAATTAGAAGTTGCGAATTGATAATCAGAATGATACTGATTGAAATCTAAACGCAGTCGGAAATGCGAAACTAGATGGACTAACGACGAGTTTGAACATCACTGGAAACCAATATCTATTGACGCTAACTATTTATTTCATCGGATACGTTCTCTTCGAAGTACCTTGCAACATCATACTTAAACGCACAACACCCAAAATATGGCTTCCAACACTCATGCTTCTGTGGGGGATAGTTGCGACCTTGATGGGAGTTTGTACAAACTATGCGGGGTTTCTCGCTGCCAGATTCTTCTTGGGTGTTACTGAAAGTGGATTGTTTCCTGGTGTGGTATTCTATTTGTCGATGTGGTATAAGAGGACGGAAACACATTATCGAGTTGCATTGTTCTTCTCTGCAGCTTCGTTGGCTGGTGCTTTTGGTGGGATCTTGGCTTATGGCATTGGATTCATGGATGGAGTGGGGGGATTGAAAGGCTGGAGATGGATTTTTATTCTTGTAAGTTTTCTCAGATTGAATTTTGATGTGAATTGTGCTAACCAACGAACAGGAAGGACTTCTGACCGTTGTTGTCTCTCTCTTCGCCTACTTCTTCATCCACAATTACCCCTCAACCGCGCCATTTCTCACCGAACCAGAACGCTCTTTCGTCCATGCGCGTCTTAAATCTTCCACCGATGCAACCAATACTGAGCCCTTCACTTGGGTCAATGTCCGCGCCGCGTTTGGAGATTACAAATGCTGGCTTTACAGTCTCGGTTTCCACACCATGTCGCTACCCCTCTATACCCTTTCTTTTTTCTTCCCTACCATCATCTCAGCCCTCGGCTACAAAGCCGCTACCGCACAACTTCTCACCGTCCCCCCTTACGCATTCGCCACAGTTCTTACCGTAATCGTCGCCATCCTCGCAGAAAAAACTCACAAACGTGCTCCTTTCATTTTGTTCTCCTCCTCATTCGCAATCATCGGCTACATAATTCTCCTAGCGACTCCCCATAGCAAACCCGGCATCTCCTACCTCGGAACCTTTTTCGCAGCCGGTGGAATCTACCCCAGTACCGCTATTGTGCTTTCCTGGCCTGCGGCAAACGTAAGCGGACAGACTAAACGGGCAACGGCGACCGCGATGACGATTACGATTGGAAACCTGGGAGCAGTTTTGGGAACGCAATTGTATAGGCCGGCGACGAGCCCTAGATGGTTTTTAGGACATGGATTTGCATTAGGATATTTGGTAGCGAATTTGGTGGTCGTGGGGACGTTATGGATTTGTTTGGAAAAGGAAAATCGAGAGAAGAAGAGAAGAGAAGAGAGTGGAGAGGTGGGAGATGAGGTTTTGAAAAATGACGAGGATGTTAGGTGGATTTTTCAGACTTGAGTTTGGGGAACGAACAGATTTGTTTTTCTTTGATTTTATAGCAAATTCATCTTTTGATTCTATTTTGTGATCTTCTGATTTTGGAAATGCCGTAGTGGCAACATAAAGAACCATGCAGGAATGTTTGATATTAGATGATCGGCCAGTACTCTATTTGGTGTTCGAGAATGCTATGCTCCGGATGGAAGTATGGAGAAAGTGAGAGAAGTTATTCATGTGATGAATTTGAATTAATAACGAGGATATCAAATTGGCCTTTCAACCAGAGAGATAGTTGTTACAAGAAGCTTTATTAATATAAATCCTGGTTTTTCTTTGTGTCTGTTCCTTTCTGTGGAGTTCACTAATAAAAATCCACGAAGATAGTCTAGAACTTTAAGTATAGGGACTGATTCGTCTAGCTCTTTCTCCCTCGCTTATCCCTTGTTCCATCATTTAGGCCTAAGTAAGTCCCAAATCCAAGCGTCCTTCTCTACGATTAGCTTACTTGAAAAATGCATTCAAATCAACACCATTTGAAACCCCCACAAGCGACCAACTTCCCTGTCCTACGGAAACATCGTCTATCTCTACATTCATTTCGTTGACATTTTCTAGTCCGTGAACGCCTATGACCGCTTTAGCGTTGGAAGCTTGAGTCACCTTACCAATTTTAATTCGGTGGGAAGCGATTTCTGCTAGTGCCTGCTTCCATGTTTTCTCGAAGATCTCCTGCGTTTCTTGTGGAGAAGGCTGCGGTGAAGACTGTGATGTTCCGTTGGCAGCTGATTCTGACATGGCCTGGCTTGCTTCTCTGTCTGACATAGACACTTCTTCAGTCGTAACCCTTTGCAATTGACACTCAAGGTTGTCGAGACGATCTCTAACAAGAAGACCCGCTTGGTTTATGCTTTTATTGGTATCATCTAATCTTTCGATAACCGATTCAGTTTCATGAGTTTGCCGCAAAGTAACCGAACTAGAGGTGAAGAAATTAGATTGCAGTCGATACAGAGAAAGTATAAGAATCAGTATTCTTTGCTTACAATGTAGCCATTTGCAGTGCGATGGTGAACGTCCCTTTGCATGCCACCAAATGTCTGTTAAACTCGAGAAGTTCCTTCTCAGCCAAAAGTCTGTTGGACAGACTTCTTAAGGGTATGTATACACGAAACGCATATATGGTAAACGTTTTCTTATTCTGTCTACCCTCTTTGTATGAAGAGGGATTGCTATTCTACGTGTTGCCACCCCACTTACGCACTTCGTGCGTATGTGGGGAAAAACGTGATATGATCACGTTTTATCAATCACGTATTCCACCAAAATTCAACCCCGAACCTATCTCTCCAATCCATTTTATCGTTCGAGGGGTGTCTTATCCACTTGGATAATTTTTCTCGAAATGCCGTGCAAATCCTGTTGCAATTTTCAGCCGCCGCCTTGAAACTTTCATTGTCAATCTCGCTTGCTACCCCTTGAGCCTGGTTGCTTCTTTTCACAGTAGCATCTAGAGATGAAAGAACATCGACGACAGAGTTGAGATCATCGATGATAGGTTTGATAGCCTCCCCCACATTTTTTGCCGCGCTGAAATGATCCTGCAGAAGCCTAGCACTGTGGAAAGCAGCAACGATAATACCAACAACTGCACTTCCAGTAGCAAGAGCGTCTGCCATCCTTTAAGATCTGATGATTTGAAGCATTATCAAACCAAATCAAATAGATGGAATGGATTCTGAATGTACATGATGTACAAGTAATGTTCAGATAGCGGCTGAGATGGCTGCATACAGGGGCTAGCACGGCTGTCTGAACTATAATTAGAAACCCAGAGCCTCGATCCACTACAGAATAAATTTTAACTTATGTTTAATCCTAAAAACTTGTTTGATAAGACTTGATAGAGACTCACACAAATAGACGTCAATGCTGCCATGGATTCTCCTGGGACATTACCAAATAGACTCGTAAATCATGGTCAAACCAGATCCCACGAGCGCCATGGTATCATGCAGGATATAAGCCATATCAAGGCTGAAGCAGGCTCCCGACTCTTCGTCGGAACGAACATAACATATGAAGCAGCAGGCAACTATCCCCAAATCGAAATATTGACATGTCTAGTATCGCTGACTTTTGATTACCAGTGCCGAAAAGAGATGAGATCTTGAACTGGCTCGATCCAGAAGATTTAAGAATCTCTCAATACAAAGAGCATACTAGTCATCGTGAAGAACGAGCACAAGACACAGGGGAGGATTTTCTCAACGGTGATTTCAAAGAATGGGCGTCCTCGAACAAGAAATTTCTATGGTTGAGAGGAGAAGGTGCGTCCACCCAACTTCGTAAAAAAATCAACATAATCCTAGAAACTGCCCTTATAATTCCCAATCTTTCGGGTTGAATGGATCTCCAATTCAGCACTAAAAATTGGAAAGAGATGTTCCAGATAGTTATGAACAAGTCCAATGTTCAGCGCAACCATCCGATCCAGTTTTGACCATCGAATGGGATATGAAGTACTGATATTAAATAGTCGGGTCCGGAAAAACCATAATATGGTGAATCTTTGCATTTGATGTCTCAAAATAAGAGAAAATACTAACGGATACAGCTCGCATCTCATTGAAAACATTCCAAACATCTTGCGGGTTATCTCTCCGAAAGCCACCTCAAATAATACTCACTTGGTCGCATTTTACTACTGCTCGTTCAGCGACAATTCCACCTTCGACGTTGGCAATTTTCAAAGGTCAATCATCGCACAGCTTTACGAAAAGCATGGCCTTCTGCCTGAGGTGAAAGAGCTATATGAGAGTTGTAAGCCGTATCCTCCTTCGACAGTCCAACTAACAACATTACTTTTGTCAATTGTTAGCTCACTCGAAGTTTTCCCCGCCACGTTGACCAACTCAGAAACACCTGAAGCCTGTCAGAGTATTACTTTGGTTATTGATGGATTGAATGAGGTACCCCCTGGAAAGCCACGAGATGGCTATCTTCAGGTGATTGAGAAGTTGTCCTCAATTCAAGATCCGAACTTCAGAATCGTCATCGTGAGCCGCGAGGAGGGTGATTTGAAATCGTTCTTCCCTAAAGATTACGGATGGAGATGGCTCATACGAGATACTGCACGCATAACCCTTGACATTGAACGATTTGTTCAGGCACGAATCTCCAATCATAGGAGACTTAACTCTCAATCTACCGAGATCAAGACTCTGATTTCTCGAAGACTTAGTCAAGGCTCCGACGGAATGTAAGTTTTCGCTTGTCGGCATTGTTTTCCTATAAACGTATTAACAGGCACAGGTTCCGACTTGCGGCACTTCAAATGAAGGAACTTGAGTATCTTACTAGGAACTTAAGAGTGATTCAAAAGGCAGACCTTGAAAATGCCTTCATCCCATTTCCTAGAGACCTAGATACCTTTTATGATTTGATCATAAGTCGTATACCAAAGAGTTTGGTATCAGAACTCAAGACGGTATTGAAATGGCTCATTTTTGCAGCTCGGCCATTATTTGTGGAGGAGATCGTGGAAGTTTGCACCATTCGACTATTCAAAAATGAACTACATTGTATCGGAAGTCGTCGTCATGCTCTCGATATTGTGGAAAGCCTTCCTGGCCTGGTAAAATTAGAACCACCACTGGTAGATGATGTGGAAATCGTGCCCCAAGGAGTTCATATACTTGCCATTGCTCACTTCTCAGTCCAAGAATATTTGTGTCCAATTCACGACTTCAATTGTCCACCTGGATCATTTCGATTTACAGATATACGGAAGGAGCACCAAACAATAGCGCAAACCTGCCTTTATTACCTCCTCTATTGCTTCAAAAATAAGGATGGGCGGACTGCTGCTTTTAATTTACGAGAGTATTGCTGGTATTCTTGGTCCATGCATATCATAGCGACCACGGATTCTTATAATTTAAAAGCGCGGACTACCCCGGATTCTTTGCGTTTGCACAATAGCATTGCGAACCCCATTCTTTACAGGCGACGCCCAGTGGTTGTATCTATGGAGACTGCGCGCTTAAGAAGCTGTGCTCATACATTCACTCCAAAGATGTACACGGAACTTCTAATTGCCCTTCAGGACTTAGAGTTCCCGTTCGACGACTCTGGTGTATCCGAGAGAAGTATAAATTCCCAGCAAACGCCTTACAACCCGATTCTAGGGCCATATCTGCATGCCACTAGGCTTGTGATTTTGTATCCATCCAACGACCTTGACTCCCCGCTCAGATGTGGCATATTTACCGATTCGCTGGATAACAATCCAGATTATGTTGCTTTATCATACGTATGGGGTAAAGATAACCCCGGGGAGGTGTGGAGGGTGTACGGCAATGGATTTTCTACACATTTGAGGCCAAATCTGCACTCTGCTTTAGTACATTTAAGAGAGAAAACTGAGCCTCGCGTGATTTGGGTAGATGCAATATGTATTGATACGCTGAACTTTGAAGAGCGCAGCTTCCAGATAACACTGATGGCAAGAGTCTATAGTCAGGCCCAGGAAGTCATAATGTGGGTTGGTGAGTCGAGAGATAACTCAGAGACAATAACTAGCGAAGCTAAAGCTATGAGCATTCTAAACATGGGAACCTGACTTCTTACTGGGAGACTTGGGAGTCCATGGATGCCTTATTCAGACGAAGTCTATAGTGATGCCATGCAGCAAAGCACACTGCAAGACCCACAGGATTTATCACAAGCATACAATGCTGGAGGCAAGTATATCCTAGACAACCACCCATTTACGTTCTCTAGCGACCTCAATACCTTGAAAGTATGGGGTGTTGTCATTGACACCGTTATTGATTGTGACCGAGAACTGCAGCTTTCTCAAAATATATGTTGGAAAAGCCAGAGGGAAGAAACTTTAGAATTTACTTGTCGACGATACACCAAGTGTCTTGGCCCGGAGAGTGTTAGAAGAGGTGATTTAGTGGTGGTGTTATTTGGCAGCATTGTGCCATTTTTGCTTCGGGGAATCCAAGTTGATTATGCACAGGCTGAATCTGGGCCACCGGAAAAAAGCTACAAGCTCGTCGGGGATTGGTAAAATCATCTCTTTGTACTCGAAAGAAACAAACTAACATTCCATGCCAGTTACGCTGAAGGTATCATGGAGGGTGAGATATTGGAAGCATATCAAGCTGGGGATAACGAGGGGCAGGAATTCTGGCTTGAGTAGACTAAGTATGGATGCATGTAATCATTTTGACTATGAAAAGCAAAAGCTAAATCTTTAGAAGTCATGAACACATCATAGTTTCGTATGGAATAAGAAAACAAATCAAAAACAGCCAGAATTGTGAAAAGTGGAAGACATGTGTTGTTGATGAGGTAGAAAAAAACTATGGCAACATGGTGGAGGAATTGGACAGAGTGTAAGCTAGCAAGCTGGTTAGCGTGGTATTGCACGTGCTCCTTACAAAAATACGATACTTCAATTGGAAGAAATTGCATGGCAAAGAATAGCTGTCAAAATAATGTTAGACTACAAGAGTTTGAACGAGTATCCTCCCATTTGATTGGTCTGAAGAACATCTGAAAAGTACTAAGATGTGTAAAGAAGAGTCAACAAATATTTGGGAACCCGAATTATTACAAGTCACCAATCCTGTGATGATATGAAGATATCAGATGTTAAATAAGCGTGTGGCATTATTATCTCTTCATCAGACTTAGATACTCCTCAAGATATCAACCAAATGCGTTGATACACATCTTAGGAGCTATTGATAAGAACATCGCACGAAACGAATACTGTCTGTCCCATAAGTCCAGATCACCTTCACCATACCATGTCCCGTACTCCTACCCATGAATCAATTGCCTTTCTTAGCAGGCTCCCATGACATACGATCAGTCTGGCAAATTGTTTGGTCACCTTCTCCCCAAAACTTGTTACCACCAGTGACACTAAGATCATCACTGATTTTCCAACTAGGTCATCGACATGTTAGCCATTAATCTCGAATAAAGAGACAAAAGAGCTTACCTTTGACTGCACCAGGAAGCATCAGTGGTTCGAGAAGTGATGATAACATTCTCCCAGATAATTGGTCCGAAATCCCAAACAGCGCCACCACTTGGACGGTAGTAAAGTCTGACCTGTAGTATTAAATCAGTAGCTGGTTATCTTGAGAATAGTAGGATCTAATCAAACTTACAACGTTCAACTTTCCAGCAGTGGGAACCTCTTGTGCTATTTCCAAGTTAGTACTGCTAGCATACCATACTTACAAGGTTACTTACGAATATTTACCACATCAATCTTTGTTCTTGTCTTCTGACCGGCGTTGATACTTTGGGGACCAGGTACGATGGTGACATTATTGATGGTAACATGAGTTGCAGTGTCATATTCAAAAGTGCTGTAAATCTTGTCGCCTGGCAAAATGTTGTTGTCCGTGGCAATACCACCGCTACCACTACAAGGTTACCCGTTAGCTTCCTAATGCAATGTGCAACATTAGAAATACATACTGCATCATATCCACTTCCCATTTGCCGGGGTTATGATCGCTGAGACGATTCTCGTGAGTATAATCGTGAGCTTGGTTGGTGCAACCTGCTCCAAATTCATGTCTGCCGTCCTTAGAGAATGGGGGGACAGTGAGTGTAGCCTCAAACTGTGCTTGTTAGCTAGCTCAAATGATGAATGAAACAGGCTTTAGCTTACCTTTGTAATATCAACATCGGCATGAGGGCCAATAGTAAATTCATAGCCTTGAACATTAACCAAAACATTGATGAGGATGAAGCACAAGGCGACGAAGAATTTGGCTTGGGAAACCATTGCTATTATGTTAAGATAGAATGAATTGTTCGTTGGAAATCTCTAAATGCTTGTAAATTGTAAAGAGTTGATGATTTAATATTCTAAATCGGAAAGACGGGCGACTTTAAAGGAAAAGAGGAAGAATACAGGTGTAAAGTTGCCTCGCCAAGGGCCGCTAGTAGTGTTCGCTTGTTGCATGTATTGCAAGTTTCATAAGTGGTATGTTCGTTTAAGTGAATAACACGCGGTAGCCAATCAAAGCTCTATGTGAACTTAGTACCATAATTAGTAGCCATAATCTCTGCCTAAAAGTGTCTAACAGTTTCCAATTCAAGCTCGGCTCCAAATAACATTATAGTACGATTACAACCATTACAATGAATTTTTTGTAACTCTTGTTCAAAGCACATTCGATAATTGTAATTAATTCTCTGAAGGGGTAGACCTGACAAAGAACCCTCAACAAATGCCTTTGATTAATCTTGTAATCTTGAGGTGATCTCAAACCAGTGAATCAAATCCAAGCACAGTGATTTGAAGGGATAGAACAATCATACAAAGATTCAAGCAAGTAATTAGTGGGTTCCTGTTGTAGGCTACCATTGAACCATCAAGCTAGAAATAGCATTATCAAAGCCTTGAGAATTTTTCTAGGGAGAATTTGGGTATTTAGAACACTGTTAAAATATCTGCAATATTGCGGATAGTCATCAAAATGAGCAATTTATAGATCACTGGTTCAAATGTTAGAATGTTTCATAGTCTAACTTATTACCAGGATGGTAGACGACAATTCATATTACAATTGACATACTTATACATTAATTGAGTTGGGTATATGCTAAAATATGACGCTCTTTTATCTCAATATTCAACCATCAAAACCTTTTTCAGATGCCCCATTTCCTTTTCCCAAGCCTCAACCTTTCTTTGACTCGCCGCTAATTTGTCTAATAGATATTTGATACGAGGACCAACTTCATAAGGCTGCTTAGGTAAAGTACCGAGCATGACTAATTCATTTTCATACTTATCAATACTCTTCGTCTCAATCTTAGTTAGCTCGGTAAGGACTGCCAAGTCAAGTCTGCTTCGTAACACACGATCTTCGCTTAACATCTTGAAGGCAGCTTGATATACTGGCTTTCCAGCTTTGATGCTTTGTGGACGACCTTTGAAAGTCTTGATCGTGATCAATTCCGCTGCGGAGAGTGCTTCGAGAACATTTTCTCCGTTCGATGCCGATAATGTAAGGGACGATTTGAACGTATCAGAGAGCAAGACCTGATTATATCGTAAAGTATCGTTCTCAGCAAGAGAGTTGACCAAGTACCATGCTTGTTCGACTGACCATTTGCGGTCTCCCTTTTCAGCAGATAATAGATACATTTTCATGATCTCCGAAGCGCTTTGCTCAACAATCTCAGCTACAGCGCGTTTCGGAGTTTGTCCAGTCTTCAGTCGACGTGCCAAGAATTCTAGATCGGTCAACCGGCCTCCTAGGACTTCGATGCACTCATCCAATTCCGAAAGATCTTCTCTACGTTGAGATTCGGAAAGTTTCTCTGTCTTGTCTTTAGGATTTTCTGGATCGTTTTCTAGATGACTTATGACGAATTTCTTGGCTACTTGAGGTGTGATATCACCAAGCGCTATTTGTCTGAAAACTCGATCTGGGAGCGCTTTACTCAAGGATTTAGAGTAAGAAATATCATTGGTGAGGAATATGACATGAGCAATGTTAGAAGTAGTGAGGCCAGCTGCCCATTCTGAAATCTTGTCGTAAACGATGCTACTGTCCTCATTCTTGTGTAGAAAATTGTCAATGACAACAACAGGTCTCTGCTCTGGATGCGCTTCAAGCCAATCATCGTCAGCCAAATTAGCGTCCTTGTCATCTTTCTTTCGGTTTTGTAAAGCCACCTGTTTTAGAGCAGTTGCAGTGTTTTGCCAAATTTTTGCAAGCTGTGAGTCCAAGGTTTCGGAAAATCCAGATTTAACGCCGATTGTACCCTGTGCAGCCAGATCAATCAAACTGCTAAGACTGTTCATCCAGGAGAAAACTGGACGATATCCAACAGTGGCAGCAGCTGCCGCAATGGTGGCCGAGTCGCCTCTTGCTTCTTGAATAGGTTTGCAGTCTATAAGTAAGGTATTTGGCCGCCCTTTAAGAGCTTGATCAATGATGAGCTCTTTCTTTCCTGATCCTCGTGGTCCTTGTACAACAATAAAGGTATCGGCGGTCTCCATAAGCCAAGTTTGTAAATCTTCAATGGCTTGTTTTCTATCATCCCAAATGGCACTTAGGCTTGCTTCTTCTGCTTTGTGCACATGGAAAGAGAAAACGTCCTTTGCTTGACTTGCGAACCATGCATAGATCTTGTTGTCCTTGAGACTGAAAGCATGATCGATATGTGCCTTGATGAAAAAGGTACGAATTGGGTCAAAAACTGCGACGGTTACAGTAGCAAGGATTGCGGCTACTGCTGGAACAACAAAACGTGGATGACTGGTAAGCCATTCTCTGATATGATGGGCTTGCATCTTAGCCTCAAATGACAGTCGAAGTATGGTGCCAGACTTTCCACCACCCAGTTCCTCAGTAACTTTTAAGCCGTGTAAGCAATTCCTAGCCATGATTGAGTGTCTAATATTAGCAAAATCAAGCATAGCAAACTTTGGTAAAACTTTAGAATCCGAAGGCTGCGAAGAGATCTCTGCAATCTTTCCATATTTCCGGAATAAGCTGTAAATAACCTCTTGTGAAAGTTCAGCTACCTCACCGCCAGGGGTAGAAGGCACAAATTCAACACGGATTCGAGTACTTGGGAATCTGTACAAATCCTCGAGCCAGGGTTTTCCACGTACAAGTTTTGCTCGCATTTGTCGAAAAGGATTGAACCAAGGCTTGATCGGCTTCTCCTTCAAATATTCTGAAATGAGCCCTTCTATCTCCTGAGTCGTTATGCTACGATCGTGTGAGAATTTGATGAACGCGCCCCCCTCCTTAAGTCGAGGCAATATCTCGGTTACCTTCAAGGGGACGCTTGGAGGTATCGCACGTTCCACTAAACTCAAAGGATCGTATTTTGAAAACACTTTGTTATTGAACCGATAAAGAATATCTGGTAGGCCTGAATCCATTCTTCCATACCAAGGTATTCGAAGAAGCCACCCGAGCTTTATTGGAAAAATGTCTTTGAAAAAATATATCAGCAAACTGTTTTGAACTTATGGCTCCAAGAAGTATGGGAACTCACTATCCAAGAACAGGATTCCCTCATTAGTTCCAGCAGTGATATGCCCACTTTCATTCTCCCCAATTTGCGTACTCTCTCTCCTCACACCCTTCATGCCCTTCGATCTATCATACTTCAGTCCTTTCAGACCAACTCTAGCAAAATTTCCGACATTGCCAAAAGCACGCGTTTGAAGCCTTGGAGGGCGCGGGGTACGTAACGCCGGCACGCTCGTAGGGTTGAACAAGATGCGCCTGTTCATATTTGCGCCTACCTCTGAAAGTGTATCTTCATGATTTGTCGTACCATTTATTCAGAGACAAAACCCAAAAGAGAGAAATAAAGTTCCCTCGTGCGTTGGTTGAAAGACGGCTCAAACCAAGCCAAAACAAAAGGCGGGAAGCAGTGTCGTCATACCTCGAAAGGAACCGACAGCCTTGTCACGTGCGAATCGGTAGAAACTTCCCCGCGTGTTGAATTTTGTTCTCGAGATCCACACACAAGCTTCAGCCTCGTAGTCCTCAAAAGTCCAATTTCTACCAACAATCTATACAATGGGGTGGTTTTCATCATCTGCTCCCTCTGCGGAGAAACCGGCTTCCTCAAATTCAGAAGATTCAGTCCCATCTCCTCCATCTTCCACATCCAAACCTCAAATGAAAACCCTCTCTCGCGATGAAATCGCAGAACAAGAACTGAATTCCTTTCTCCGGGAACTGGAGGCCGACACCCATCCTTCTAGTACAAAATTTAACAGTGTACCCCGGATTCCTCCACCAGAGCCTTCCCATTCTGAACCTTCTACTCGAGCTCCTTCTCAAACTGATTCCTCGGAACCACTCTCCATTCAACTCCTTCCTACAACCATGTCCTGCCGCACAGCCTTCGATGCGGCATTCTATTGCCAGTCCTTTGGCGGCCAATTCAATAATTTGTATCGATATGGCTCTGCACGAGATTGTAGCGAGTCATGGTCTGACTTTTGGTTTTGTATGAAAACGAGAACGTATGCCGATAATGAGAAGGCCAAACTGATCAAAGCACGATGGGTTGAGAAGGAGAAGAGAAAATATGGAGATCCGAGTGATAAGAATAGGGAGTTAGGGAAGAGCAGTGAGGATGTGTGGAAGGGAAGAGAGCAGAGGTTAGAATGGGAAGAGGCATTTTGTGTGGAAGAGCCCAAATGGACAGGAAGTGACGACGAGTGGAGGAGGATGGAGAAAGAACACAGGGAGGCACAAAAAAGCAATCTGTGAAATGAGCTCAACATACAAGTAGTTATCATTTGGGGCAGACATGCAAAACGTCTTGATGTATAACAGGAAGGGGATTATTCGGAAAAGTGAGGTTTTGGTTTTCATGAAGGCGTTGAATATTTATGATAGCGAGTCATAAACTATCTTATTGTTCTTGTAGTACCCAGATAACTATCCATATAACGAGAAACATAAATTTCTTCTTCAAATTCCTGGAATGCGGCTGCGCCAATCCTTTATCGAGCCGAGCCAACCCTCCTGTGTCTCCTTATTCTTTCCAATCTTCGGACCAGAGTAATATGTACAATCGTGAGCCCCGTCATAATCATGCCTAAAATGCGCCTCGCTCAAACCAAAGTATTGCCCATTCTGCACCAACTCAAACTCCTTAATTAGGTCAAATACGAATATACCCATAATAATACACCTATACAATACATCTCCTACATGCCTGGTTGTCTTGCCATACCCATACCGTTTTGCATCTGCATACCTGACGGGAAACCTTGCTGCCCACCTGCTTGCATCTTCGTTTTGAGGTTTTGGAGTACTATGCTCTGGGCTTGCATTTGTAGTTTCTTCTTCGACGGTTCCGAAAGGCCTTGAGGATGTGCGCCCGAAGCCATCTCTCTATTGTAGAGTTGCTTATATACAGCGGCCATCTGTTGATGGGTTTGCATTGGGTGGGCGTTCATGTATTGTTGTACCATAGCGGTCTGTGGGTTCATTGGTTGCTGCTGCTGGGGGTGTTGTTGTTGTTGTTGTTGTTGATGCTGCTGCTGCATTTGCAACTGTTGTTGTTGTTGCTGCTGTTGTTGTTGTTGCATTTGCTGTTGTAATGCCATGCCCTGCATGTTTTGCATGTTCATGTTATTCCCCATGAATTGTTGGTTCATGTTCATATTTTGAGGCATGCCAGCTTGCCGCATAGCTGTTAATTGATTTTGATAATTTTGAGCTAATTGGTGGGTTGGGTTGTTAGCGTTCGCTTGCATCTGCATTTGCCTCATTTGTTGGTGCTGCATTATCTGCTGAGGAGTCATTTGCTGTCCATTAGGCATTACTCTCATACTTTGAGCTTGCATTTGCTGCTGCTGTTGAGCTCGTAATGCCATCAAATATTGTTGCGTTTCGACTGGTGACATGCTGTTTATACCTTGAACATGCATTTGAGCCGAGTTCATGCCAATCTGGCCCATTCCAGGTGCTTGCGCCATCGCGCCTTGAAGCGGGCTCCCTTGGCTCATCCTTGGTGTGAGTCCTCGATTCAAAGGAGTAGATTGCATATTAGGAGTCGCGTTATGCATTCGAGGTGTCCCTGCATGACTTTGCTGGCTTCTTTGAGCCACCATGCCATGAGCCGCAATGGGTGCAGGATGATTTTGGTGAACCACAGAGCCTGGACGAGGGGGGCTGCCACCCATGCTCGACGTAGAGTGTTGCATTGGGTTATTACCGATACCGTTATTGACTGTCGGCGATGCCTGGCTGTGCGGAGTTCCATTTCGAACGATTGGTGAAGATATTTGGGCCTGGGTACCTTGATGAGGGTGGAATCGTTGCGCCTGCATACCATTTGAGACAATTCCATTGGCTTGAGATGGATGTGCATGGGGGCCTTGCGGTTGAGGAGGCATACCCTGCAAAGCCTGCGAATGCTGCTGCTGCTGCTGAGCTACGGCGCGTCGTTGAGCTTCTTGTTGCTGCTGCTGCTGTCTTGCTATACTTTGACGTCTTTCTATTTCCTTTTGTCGAGCCTCAGCTATCTCTTGTTTCCTTTGAATCTCCTCCTCTGCCTTAGATTTTCGCTGAGCCTCTGCCTCTGCTGCCTTCTTCAGGGCTTTTTTATCTTCGATATCTTTTCTGATATTTGTAAGAGCATTGAATTTCTCAAATCGAGCTTCAAATCCACCACCAGCCTGGCCGGCACCATCAGCAACATTGATACCTCCGGCGCCCCGTGCAACAGTTGCAAAACGTTGTTCATCCAAGATTAGCATAAAGCGTTGTTCATCTGCAGCAAGTGCTTCATCAGCAGCCATTTCTGCGACTGTCCTCTTACGGGACTTGGGCTGAGGAGGCTTTTCTAAGTGCATAGGGTGGGCTAATGATTCTAGTAGCCGTGAACATTCTGTTGCACTATTTGCAGGCTCAAGGGCCAAGGGGGCGGTGGTGGCTAGGATAATCTGAGCTTCTGCTGCGTATATATTGCCGCAATTGAACTCAGATTTGGCCAGTTTCAGTCTTTTCGCAGCTGGTGGTACATTTAAGCCGGGAGTTGGTGGGACAGTTCCAAGTGGTGTAGGCGGTTGCGCTAATGTAGCTGATGTGTTTCCTTCGGAGCGTTCTTGGCGCTTGTCCACATCTGGTGTATGAGGTGCAGTAGAGTTACGAGCAATTTCGATATAGGTACTAATTGGTGTTGGAAATAGCACGCACGTTGTCACTTTAAGTTTTGCTGGTGCAGGGACTGATTTGGTTTTCTGGGAATCGTTTGAGGTGCCCGGCGCAGGCATATTTTCCTTATCTTGCTGTGCAGATGTCCTCGACTTCGTGGGCCCATCGCCAGTTTGTTCTTTTGAGTGTCTACTTTTATCTAGGTCGGGTCGAGGGTACGACGCATATGGGGAAGGTGTAATGTAACTACTGAGTGTATGAATCGAAACGCCTTCCTTGCTTCCATCCTTCGGTTGAGATGAGGGCTGTTGGGGAGCAACAGATTTGTGATCGAGGATCTGGACAATCATGCAACCTTCGTAGAAAGCTACTTCATTGAGTATGAAATAATCCACCAACTCATGAGGTATGGTTTTCTGTCTGAGATGATCCAGGAGTACTCTCATTGGAGAAGTATATGAAAAACTGTTTTGTTGTTGATCGAATCGAAAATGCGTCGCGTAGAGGTGTATAATTAGGGAGGGGGGACTTTTGCGGTATTTATGAAGAATATAGTGCTCGGTTTTGACTAGAATATTTTAGTATGTGTATGAACCACGGAGAATAACAAGAGGTTTACCGTATGGCTGTGATTGCGCAACTTGTTGTATAACGAATTCTTCTGCAACACTGCCAGATCTCATACCCGCACTATTATTCTTGATCCCTCGACCAAGCGTGTGCCCCGAACGATTTCGATTCGCAGATCGACCCCCCAGAGAGTTTGCACCGCCATTCGCTGTAGTAGGGGTTTGGAAATTTTTGGAGCCGGATGGCAGTCTTCCAGCAGACATTGATGGGGACGGAGACGAAGTCGATGAATTGATGCCATTTGTTTGAATAGACATAGGCCGTTTGACTTTGTTAGTCGCCTGAGCGACTGATGCCGCAGGCGCCATTGTTGATGTTGAAACCTCAGCAAGATGTACTTCTGCTAAATTATTCAACTTGTCGCAATGGTCACTGTGCTCTGCGCGATATCGATAATTCGTTGATCTTTTCCATCTAATATAGTCGTTTAATTCCGTCAAGTAGTTTGATTTATTCCGAGACGCGACTTTCCTCTCTGCTTCCAATTAGGAAGATATATAAGGAAAGTTATCGCCGTTCTATGATGCAATGCGATATCGAATCTGATGATTTGCTCGAGGGCAAGTTGGGGTGAGGTGTGGAGACCAGAGCCGCCAGAGTCCCAAGCTAACAAGTTCATGTCACCTGACTGTGAGTACTCCCACCGCCTTTTTATGCCACATTCACGTTCTTTGTTCAATGACAACTTCACAGAGCATGCATGTCTGTTCGAATTCCAATATCATAAAGCGTCAATTTTACCCAAATCGACATTTGTCAGTTAACAGCCAATTGGCGGCATGTTATCATAGTATAGATACCTGAATGGTATAGGTGTCTCTTTGTGGGTTCCTGCAAGGTAAGATTAAATCGATGTTTCTCTGATCTGAAAAGCATTCTTCTGCCTTTCCACCATCTGTCTGGTGCTTCGCATACGGTGCAAGTTGAATTCTGATCTTCTGCAATTCAACAAAACCTCACAGTCTAGATTCTGGTTTTAACTTAACGCCTGAAAGCAGCACACTCCAATTCCGAGTACAATACCATATGGGCTGGACACATTGTCTACCATACAACTGAATCTACAGAAGAGGTTTATGGACATTATCTAAGCATTGCACCGAGCGCATAGCTTCTTCTGAAAATTGCAATTGGAGGATATATTTCGGATTGCTTTCGCGCCAAGTTCATATTCTGCGGGTATCGGTTGACAGGCAGGATGGGATTAGGTTTCGTTGAGAATCTTTAGTGGTACAGTTTGCCAAAAATACGTGATCGTGGAGATGTGTTCTGGTGCCAAATCAAGCGAGTCAAGGTCTCTCAAGTAAGGATTCGAGAATGGATCATCTCGTATCCTTGCGCTACTGCGGTTCTCAGACATGGAGAAATTTTACCACGAAGGGAATCGTTCACCATCATAATCCTCACCACTCGCTTCTCTTGAAGAATCCGGGGTAAGTCATGAGATCTGTCCCCTAGTTACTGTCAAGGTTGCACGACTTTATCCATGTTTCCAGTGACATTAGCCAGAATTGCCAAAGTACAGCTTCAGACTTCTAGATGCCGAATAAGACCCATTTTAACAGATGCCAAATGGTTAGTGGACAAAATAACCTTTTGACTCTTCTACTTCTGTCCTCATTCGAAGTAGTTTTCTTCGTATTGATAGTTTAATTCGCAACTCAAATTGAGTTGAGCGAATGATGTGATTAGGAGCATGATGCTAATTGTATAATAATGCTTTTTGGTCATTATAAATTATGCTATCAAGATTACATGGCGTGTTTTTCGACCGCTTGAATAAATGGAATGGATGAACGTGGGTTAGTCTCTGAACTATTGTTTGGAGGTTCTATTTTCAATTTTAGTACTATGTTTTGTCCAAATTTAAAGCAGATCTCCTCAGCCACCCCCCAACCACGTTTGTATCACGTTCAAGATATCCCACTCTATATTAAACCAAGAACTATAATCAGTTTGCTCTTTGTCACATATTATAATTTCGCCATCATTATCATACTTTGTATTATTATAATTCGCCGGGCCCTAATCTCAAATGTCCATTGGCGAAAAAGTGGCCAGAGCATCTTGGCTGTCAAGCAGCCACAAACAACCCTAGTTATAGATTAGGGATTTTATTCAAGGACCCCAGATACCAAAGCTATACCGCATTAGAAGCTTTGTCCTCGTCCAGATAGCTGCATATGGCGATTCTCCCAGGTTTGGTCAATCTACTTGGCGCAGGGTCTACCTGGGCAACATCCCCTTCCATTTCGATCAATGTTTCCACGAGTGAGCGCTCGTAACATGATATCCGAAATGGATTCTATATAAATACAAGCCTTGATCGCTCCCCTTTTCCTTCATCCAAACATTCCACGCACATCTCAGTTTCTTACTCTTCACTCCTATCATCATGAAGTTCACCCAGTCCTTGGTTTCCTTAGTCTTGGCAACAGTTGCTGTTGCCAACCCTACTCCTACTCTTGAGGAGCGGGCTGCTGTGACAAAATGTGGCCAATGGGATACTGTCGCAACTGGATCTTATACTGTCTTCCAAAATCTTTGGAATATAACCGGTTTTACCGGTTCTCAATGCACAACTGTTACTTCAGACACAAGCAATTCTCTTGTCTGGTCTACTAGTTGGTCATGGGCAGGAGGATCTTCCCAAGTCAAGTCTTACGCCAATGCAGGGCTCAACATGGCAGCTAAGCAGGTTTCTGCTATCTCGACCATCCCATCTACTTGGAAATGGAGGTTGGTTACTTCATATCTGTTCAATGGACTTAACTGATCACGAACCCTTCTAGCTATACTGGCTCCAACGTCGTTGCTGACGTTTCCTACGATTTGTTCTCCTCATCTACTGCGACTGGCAGTGCGAACTATGAGATCATGATCTGGCTTAGTGCCATTGTGAGTTTCCCATTGCCATTGCCATTGCCATTGCCCTTGATTTATTAGGTTGCGGAAACTAACTATTCTCAGGGTGGTGCAGGACCAATTTCAGAAACTGGATCAACACCCATTGCAACCCCAACAATCGCTGGAGTGTCATGGAAACTCTTCTCTGGACTCAACGGAGCCACCAGAGTCTATTCCTTCGTCGCTTCCAGCACAGTCAATAGCTTCTCTGGTGACTTGAAGACATTCCTTACATACTTGACTGCCAACCAGAAATACCCATCCAGCCAATATCTACTGTCGATTCAAGCTGGTACCGAACCATTCACTGGTAAGTTCATCCTCTAATTCATCTGAAGCGGCGAGAAACTCATGTAGCCTAGGATCCAATGCCGTCTTCAAGACGACTGCCTACTCCGTCTCGCTCAAGTAAATCCTTGAATAAGGATTTCAAAGATGCGAATCTATCTAAAGAGTGATAGCGTCTTTGAAGGAATTGCATCTGAATGGATGCGAAGGAACTTTGTACATATTTTCCCTTGCAGCGAACATTTTCAGAACTTATGAACCCTGTACAATGAAGCATAACTTGAAGCTTTTTCTTTTCTTCACTTTCCAACAATTGAAACGTTCTAAAATTCTCAACAAGGCAACAGAACAAAAATAATGATAAAAAATGTCGCTCACAGTCAGTCTATGAGGTGGTGAATTTGTGAGGAACAGTATAATAACGTGGAAACTTTGAACCATGTACTTTTGAACGTTGAAGTTGAATTTGAACGTTGGCCAGATTTCAACCCCCGTGGTTTAGGTCAGACAATAGATCAGAAAGCATTGCTTGAGTTCAAGTAGTCGGATTTGGCCTTCGGCAATGACACCTGAAGCAATAATTGCGTAGACTTCTCGGGCGCGATACACTTCGAAGCTTCCATGCCAACCAAGATATCAAAAGAATGATATTGACAACATAGACCCATTCCAGATTCTAGATGGCACGAGATTGTCACACCAACAGGAATTAGTCTGATCTGTCGAATTAGCCTTTAGTTCCCAGGTTTCTTATCATTATTTAATAAATTAAGCTTTATTTATTTTGTATCGAACTATTGTTTCCGGCTCGGGTGATTCGGGTGAACATTGCAAAGGTCGATAGATGGGATCGGTACGCCGAAAACGAAAAGTCCGATGTGGTGACACTAATCTATGTTTGGTAAAGCTTCCCCTCGCGTAAATTTGTCGCCCGCACTTTGGATAATTTTCATTTTCAACATCTCTTTTCGAAACTTCGAACAACGACAATCTCCATTCCGCCCAAAGAACTTCATCGACAAACCCTTCGAACATATTACCAAATACCGCAAAAATGGGTGGTGTCACTGTTCGCGATGTTGACGTAAGTATATACAATTCTACCAGCTGTGAAATGGGGAAGAAATGAACTCGAGAACTCGATTTGCGACAGCGAATTGGAATTTCTATCATTTACACCAACCCACTTGATCAATCTTGAACTTCGAAAACTACCTTCTCTTGTCGATAAATGAGCAGGTGTGAGGGGGTCGAAAGATCTCCGCTGACGGAATTATGCTGATTCGACGGGTTAATTCAGGCACAAAAGTTCATTGATGCATATGCTGCTTTCTTGAAGAGACAAGGAAAGCTCCCAATTCCAGGTACGTACTAATTTATGCATCTTCATCCTTGATTTTCACATTCGCGCAGACATGCGCTCAACAATTACAAATTGCTAACGAATCTGTTTTCTACTGCAGGTTGGGTTGACACCGTCAAGACCAGCGCATCCAACGAGCTCCCACCTCAATCTATCGACTGGTACTACGTTCGTGCTGCTGCCAACGCCCGTCACATCTACCTCCGCAAAACCGTTGGTGTTGGCCGTCTCACCAAGGTCCACGGTTCAACCAAGAACCGTGGTTCCAGACCATCCCACCACGTCAACGCCTCCGGATCTGTTGACCGTCACGTCTTGCAATCCCTCGAGAAGATCGGTGTTTTGGAGCAAGATGAGGAGAAGGGAGGTCGTCGTATCACTCAATCCGGACAACGTGATTTGGACCGTATCGCACAAACCACCGTTGAGGCCGATGAGGAAGAAGATGAAGAGTAAATTATTTACATCATGGTCTGGGAATGGGAAATCTTTACGGGGTTTGGGCTATATGGTGTATCATATGAATAAAAGCTCGTCCTAAAGCACTTTGCTTTTCATTATACCCCATTTGTTATTACGGCTAACGTGGACGTGAAAGAAGTATCATTTTGAAGTATTTTCATCAAAGCTATGAGTCTGTGACTTTGCCAAACTTTTGCTCAATCATCCTTATCGATATTGAAAATGTTTACAAAGTTTTGTAAATTCATCAGTCATTGACTTGATGAAAGCAGTTTTCCGCAGTTGGCATCGAGTAGTCTCATGTAACATCAACACTTCATCCCGTTGTATGCTCTGTGCTTTCCAGCCCATATCCCGTAGTCTGTATGCTTAATCTCGATGCGACTTTTTAATGGAGAGAAAATCCCTAACCATGACAATGTCCAAAATCAAAATCATCTCAAACATTCGAATAATTTACAGGTCGAAACTTTAGGACGATCTGGGGCAACAAAGTGATAGAATATTAAAACACTAGTTGTATTGACCGGAATCGATGAACTTAATAAGGATATGCAACCGCCTTGGAATATTTAATAATTCATTTGGGATATTCAACAGTTGGGTTAAGAAACATAGCACTGCTCTGCAATTGATTCTGGAAAATGTTTGGATCAATTCCGGGGTTTGGTTGCAATATGAAGTTTCCAACTCATGAGTTGATAAGATCTTGAGCACCACGACACAGCTCTCGATATCTCTTTGGAGCAATGAACATCTATAGTGTAGCAAGCAGGTGGGTAGTTTTGTTCTCTTTAAATATTCCAGTACGCATTCATGACATACCTTGTTCCAGAACTAGCCTTTTTCTTTTTCTACTCCCTTGCTTTTCCTCCTCTCTTGTATTTATCCATCTCTTCGCATCTTCTCTCGATCAATTGAAAAAAAGGAGCCGGGACAATGCGTCTTTCCTCAGAATTAAAAACTCTAATCATACTTTACGTTCGAATAGCGATATCAATGAAAACATGTTGCTCTAGAGTCTACATAAACTTAATGTTGGAGAAAAATACTTTTACAGCAAAACCTCGGCACGACAATTGTCTCGCAGGCTCTAAAACTTCAAGCTAGAGCCAGGCATTCCCTTTGGACGCGACTAGATGTTAACACATGAATTCAATGCTGCTTTCTGAGTTGCTGTCAAATAAATTTGCACATCTTAAGGAATGAATAAAATTATTTCTTCCAATCGCTTGGAATGAAATCACATTCTCGATGAATCATTCCTTGTACACATCACATGTTAGACGCGTGCCAATACATGTCAATCACTACACCTTAAATCCAAAATGATCACCTTAGGTTTTCGTCGCTCCTTGCCCTTTATAGGAAGGTCTTGATATCACAATGCACTTGCTAGGCTCTCGCATTGATTGATGTAGCACTGCGTCAATCATACGGATGTGATTGTTGATAACCCCGCGTTGAAAACAAGTACTAATACTTGATAACACTAACATGTCGTCACCCATTTACCAACAGTTTTACGAACACCTACCTTATCGTTTTTCGTTCCTCTTCAACATGAAACCCAGGAAATACTTGGAAGCTTCTATTGCTCTCTTACTGTCATCTCCTGCAATAGCTCAATGGAACACCCTTAATACGTCGTTGAATTCGAGTACCTTCGATCCGCTTCATTATGTCAACCAACTCATCGGCACTGACAATGGCGGAAATGTTTTTGCCGGTGCTACCCTTCCATATGGAATGGCTAAAGCGGTCGCTGATGTTGACGGTCAAAACACGGCAGGGTTCTCAACGGATGGCAGCAATGTGACTGGATTCTCACATATGCATGATTCTGGTACAGGAGGGAATCCTTCCCTGGGGAATTTCCCATTATTTCCATCGTACTGTCCTGATGATGTGGTTGACAATTGCAATTTCTTAATCACGGATCGAGCTAAACCATATGTGCTTAATTCCGTGGTAGCTACGCCGGGATATTTTGGGTTAAATCTGACAAATGGCATTCATGCAGAGATGACAGTTACAGAGCATGCTGCTCTCTATCACTTCAATTTCCCTATGGAGAAATCTTCGAATGGGACGGCTTTGAGCCCGCTTATCCTCATGGATTTGACGGATTTGAGTGCCAGTAGACAGAACGCAACCATCAGCGTGGCTGACGATGGGCGTATCAAAGCAAATGGGACTTTCATTCCAAGTTTTGGTGGTGGTTCATACATGTCATATGTTTGCGTTGACTTTTCCGGAGCAAGTATCCTGGACACTGGAATATGGGTCAACAATAGAGCAGGAACAGAACCAAAAGAATTATTTGTCACGAGAGGCATAAATCTCTTCTATATTCAGGCTGGAGGATTTGTTCGCTTTCAGGCACCGACTAATGGAACCATTAGTGCCAGAGTGGGTGTGAGTCTCATTAGCTCGGATAAAGCTTGCCGGAATGCAGAGTATGAAATTCCTGATTGGGATTTTGCTAAGTTGAAGAAGACAGCCGAGAATGCATGGAGAGAGAAACTGAGTGTTGTGACCATTGAAACTGGCAATTATAGTGATACTTCGCTATTAACCAACTTCTATAGTGCGATTTATAGGACTATGATGTCCCCGCAAAACTATACTGGGGAGAATCCCTTATGGGAAAGTAGTGAGCCATACTTTGATTCTTTTTACTGGTAAGAAATTAGATTTCAAGTTGAATTAAGAAGTACTAATGGTCTCACAGTATATGGGATGCATTCAGATCGCAGCTTCCGTTTCTCACTATCATTGATCCATCTGCCCTATCAGAAATGATCCGCAGTCTCCTAGACACCTACCAGAACGTTGGATGGCTCCCAGATTGTCGTATGAGTCTCTGTAAAGGATTTACCCAAGGTGGTTCAAATGCAGACAATGTTATCTCCGATGCATATGTGAAGAATCTCACGGGTATAGACTGGCAAATAGCCTACGAAGCAGTGGTAAATGATGCAGAAAACGAGCCACTAGAATGGTCTAACGAAGGCCGCGGCGGTCTTATGTCATGGAAGGCTCTAAACTACATCCCCTACCTCGACTATGATTACTTGGGTTTCGGCACGAACTCGAGAAGTATCTCTAGGACGTTAGAATATTCGTACAACGATTTCTGTATCTCGACTCTCGGGAGAGGTTTGGGGAAACCTGAATATACGAAATATTTGCATCGCGCGATGAATTGGCAGAACCTGTGGAGAGAAGATCAAACTTCGTCTATCAATGGTGTGGATACAGGATTTACAGGATTTTTCCAGCCCAAATATTTGAACGGGACGTGGGGGTATCAGGATCCGATACTTTGTAGTCCGTTGGATTCCTTTTGCAGTTTAACGAGCAATCCGCAGGAGACTTTTGAGGATAGTATTTGGGAATATCAATTGTGCGTATTTTTTCTCTCGGTGTGGTATTTTTTTATTGACAATTGAACAGCTTTGTGCCGCATGATATCGCGACTCTAATTGATCTGATTGGTGGGCCAGAGAACTTCATCTCTCGTCTCGATTATTTGCATACGAGTGGTTTAACGGACATCGGGAATGAACCTTCATTCTTGACAGTGTTTCTTTACCACGTTCATCTCCCCCCTATATCAGTTACATACCTCGCTAACTCATCGCTAGTACGCTGGCCGTCCTGCTCTCTCAGCATCCCGTGCCCATATGTACATACCCGCCTATTTCAATACCTCGACCACGGGACTACCTGGTAACGACGATACGGGTGCAATGGCATCCTTTGCCGCGTTTTCAATGATGGGATTGTTTCCCAACCCTGGACAGAATGTCTATCTAATAATCCCACCCTTCTTCGAATCTCTGAGTTTCACAAATGAGAATGGAAAAAAGAGTACGATTAAAAACGTTGGATGGGATGGAGGTGTGAAGAATATTTTTGTACAGAGTGCCAAGGTGGATGGGGTCGTGTGGAATAAAAGTTGGATGTGAGTTTTTCTCCCGGCAGTATGGGACTCAGAGAGTAATGTGCTAATTTCGCATGAACGTAGTGGACATGAATTCTTCACTGAGGGACAGACGTTAGAATTGGTTTTAGGAGATACGGAAAGCGATTGGGGGACTAAAGAAGAGGATTTACCTCCTAGTATGAATGTTGGTCATATGAAGCTCTAATCGAAGTACTTCACAGAGATATTAGGAGAATTGATATTTCCATCTTTTAACTTTCCCAGGTCTGCTTGAAATTATGAGAGAATTCATGATTCTCTGATTATCCATCGCGTACAATATAGTCTTGAGATCTATACGAATAATTTCCGGCAAACTTGATGATCGCTCTAACAGTTTCTCGGAATCTCGGTTCCTTCTAGTTTTTTATTTCTTTTTTTAATTTTTTTTTAAAATGCTTTATTAATAACTTGAAAAGTAAATTATATACATTTATAATATCTATAACCCCTTAATTTAAATTTCGAGGCATTTCGTAAAATACATATACATAAAAAATATGTATGTGCAAATCTTATATTCACTCCATCTCACCTCTTCATTCAAACTTCAAAGCGGGAATGCTAAACTCCATGATGCCCGCGTCCTACTATACAATAGAATACGTCGTACATGCAATTTATTGTGCAAGAGAGTCGGATGGAATGTGGTCTATATGGCTATCCTACTTGTCGTAATTCTGATACTTATCAGAGCTATGTAATGGTATTGTTGGTATTACTTCGGTGGTGGGCACGATATCTTTATGATAGGTATAGGGTTTGATACATGCTGAAGTGTTTTTATATTTGATAAAATCCATTTAGTAATTCGTGTGCTTTGGAATTTATGTTTTTTTATGTTTTAATGAATGAGCCTTAGATTCTTTCATAGGGTTTATGGTTGAATCTGTGGTAGATTTGTTGGAAATCATGTGTGCAGCACGTGTGCAGCATGTACACACTATTGTAAAACTGTTTCTTTCGAGTTTTCTGGTGTGGGGGGTAGACTTATATCTTACTCGGAGCGTGAACCGCACCAACACTACCGAGATCAGTCTCTTGGCGGCTATCGCACTGAACAGCCTGCGAATAGTGTCTTCCTTTGACAGCAAGCCAATTTCTTTGGTCAACAGTAGCGATGGTAGTCGATTATAATTCTGATATCAGGATACGTGCGTATGAAACTGTGGTCATGGTATCACTGAACATGATGCAAAGAGTTTGGGCACAGGCAATTATTGACTCATTTCGCACAGTAGCCAACGCCGTGGCAGAGAAAGAAGCAAGCTACAATTATCATCTCATCAGAGTTCATCAATCTACAAGCCTCCATTTAGTGATAACAGAAAAGTCTCAATCATCGTAGTCACCCCACCAGGCCTTCAAATCTTCTCTTCTCCAGCTCGTCACCCAACCTGTCTCTTGTTCAATTCTCTTTAGTATATCTAAAATAGCTCGATGTTCGCTCGGGTGACTCATGACCTTTCCCGCAATCCATATGGGCTGGATTGAATTTGTCCACGCGCCGCTAATTGGATTAGCAATCGATTATCGAGAAGAGATGTGAAGATATGGACTTACTGATGTGTATTCGACTCGGAGATAGCACATATCTGGCGGGCATGCCAAAATATTGATTTCTAAACAAGAAGATCGTTAGCCAGAAATATGTGGAAAATGCATTACCTGGCCGAGTTCCAAGATGGAGCGAATACCCCAGTCCAAGATAGATATCATTGAGAAGACGCTAGCTTACTTGTCTTCGTTGTACTTGCAGCCTGTCTGGCCTCTCTTGCAACATTAACAACATTGCTGTATGATACAATTGGTTTCCGGAGACTAGTATTCGTTAGTCCACATCAAGAGGCGCATACATCTTCAGTTTAACCTGCAGGCCCATTTCCATACAACACGGTCGGAAATGGGCGATGAATCTCGCCTTCATTGAGCGAGATGCTCAAGATTGGCCTCATTTCCTCTGGTCTCACTGTATACCAATCATCGAGAAGGTTAATAAGCTCGATCCACCGGCTTTCTTGCATTTCCGGAGCCCATCCTTTACAGGCTTTGAGGTATGCAACGCAGTTGGCGCACAAAAAGACCGCATAATTGGCGTATGTATCGAAGCCATTATCTGGATTTCGGAAAAGCTTGACGTCAGACGAGAAGTCGACGTTTGATGCCCAACGTGTTACCGGAATAAGCGTGATATCCTGAGAGATCAAAGCACCACAAAGATCTACGATATTTAGCTAGACATTGACAAATAACAGTGGTATACGCTACCCATCCGCGCAAAACACCAAAACAAAGCTTCCTCCACCCCGCCGACGAACCCATTGATTCCAACAGCCTCTAGTAAATTTGCACATCCTTCCAGATGCCTCCTCCATTCTTTTGGAGAACCTGATCATTGTCAAAACTGCTGTCGCCTAGTTTACGACGACTTACAACTCATCATTTCCAGTACACACAATATAACACAGGATGCTATCACAGCAGTATCTCTGCTTTGTAGCTCTGGCAGAAGAAGATGAATTGCTTCTTGGTACAGCCCTAAGCTTTCCGAGGATGACTCAGAGGTTTCCTTCATTTCGATCTGGCGAGCAGATAAAGCCAAGATCGAGTTCTTGAGATGAGGGATTTTCCTGGCCATTGTAGGTATCTTGTGCTCAAAGTGGCGCTTATTGTCGAATTTATCAAGCTAAAGCAAGTTAGTCAAAATGCGGAGTACAAGATAAATCCCATGATACCCATGGAGCGAGCTCATAAATCCAGGTTTTCCACAAAATATACTCTCGCTGTGGTGTGATCTCAGGCGGCCTGGAGTACCCAGCTGATTCTGAGTCTAGGTCTGCCCCTTTATTTCCAGAGAACGATCTCTCGGCGAAACTAAAATCAGGTGCTTGTAAATCTGGGGTGCCCACGCGAGTCGGGCAGTTCGATCGCGCAGTATAGATCAGGTGATCTCTCAAAGTTGAGTGGAATTCTTGAAACTCTGAGCCAGGAAGGAAGATACCATCCTGATGGTTATCGAAGGCCCCATGCTCGAGCATCTGTGCTTGATTGGTATCCGTAAGAATACTTCTATTGTCGGGAGGAGGCCTTGATACCTGGGATACAGCAGTAGCGGGTCTTGATTGCTGTAAATACCGTAGTGCTAGAAGATCAGCAGCTGCACCTTCGGGATCCGTCCGATCGTTCGATACGTCATGATTAGGAGATGTCATATGTTCCGCTTCTAGATTGCTAATACAATGATCTTCATCGGAATACGACTGACCACTAGAAGCTTGTCGGTGATATACAGATGACTCACTTCTACGACTGGCGTCTACTTGCATATATTGATCGTTATCTTCTCTGAAAGAATTATCGTCGGGATACGATACGGTCATTGAGTTGGGCGTGTTGAGCGAAGGAGACTCCGAATGCAGTTGGGAATGGTACATGGAAGGTTCGTCAATTACGGGGGCCAGGGGTTCCGTATTCTCCCCCAGAGATTTATTGCTGTAAGGACTTTCGTAGCTAATCGCTACATGGGTGTGACTTAGATCTATCTGTGGGTGATCGTCTATCCCAGCGTCTATCCGAGATCCTTTCTCAACTTGTGATGTTACATCCACAATCTTCAAGCCGGTTAGCTAGATCTACGAGATTTGACACCCTAAGCTACCTTGAAATGCCGAGCTCTTCTTTTAGATCCCTCCTGCATCGACGGATGTTCTGGGTCAATGTTCGTTGCATTATTGGTTCGGAATGTTATCTTCATTCCCCATTTGCACCTCTCTCCTCTCTCATGGCAATTCATACATTCTGGCCTGAGCTCGTCACCTGAGGTCAACTGTTAGCATTTACAAATTCAGGATGGCATGGCATTGACTGAGACCACACATTTCCTTCGTCGCCGACGGCAAACAAGACACCCTGATCTGGTGCGTGTCTGCTTCGCTTGGGCAAGGATGCCGGAGGCCTTTGCGACAGTGGGTTGAAGCTCATTGCTACCTTTCATAGCAAGCATAGGTCTGCTCCGTAGCATAGACGCCTGCTGTCTAAAGATTACCAAAAAACGCAGGTTTCTCAACGCATCCATCTGCTTTTGCCTCGAGCTCCGTTTCCCCGCACCCTAGTACGAACGCTAGACTAGTACTCCACTATTTGCACTAAGTGTGCCTCAAACTTCCTATCTGGGAAATGATAAGATTATGTAATTTACTCTTGGCACTAAGACCCAAGTTTCACAATTCACACGTGATCCTCAGCTTGTACACTAGGTACATGTTACTCCACTCGGCGTTGTTAAAGTATCAGACATAACTCTTTGCCAACTGAAAAGTTCAGCTCTGAGCTGAAATTATATTCTTTCAATCCGTACAGGCTCTCAACTGACGAAATGTTGTGCTAGTTATATCTACAAAGATGCCTTGGGCAGTACACTGTTATCAATGTGTTCAACATTTGTCTTCTCTCCAAACTTCGCTCGAAGATCGTCCTGAGGTAAGTCGGTAGCGGCCATAGATTCTTTCCAATGCAGCAAGACTTTTTCGCCGGTGAATAACTCGTCGATTTGCTCCAGAGTCAGGTTTTTGGTCTCAGGATAAAAGAAGTAGATGAGTGGAAGGAAGCAAGCGTTGAAGACTATATGCTGCATCAGAGGACAACGTTCAATTTGTGTGGAAGGTGACTACATACCAGCAAAATATATGTACGTCTTCCATTTGATACTATTAATACTGACAGGTGTGATCTCAACTACTAGGAAGGTAAAAATCCAATTCGATGCGCTAGCCAGAGAAGCTGCGGGAGTTCGAATCGCCAAAGGTGCATACTCGGCAGGCACTGATACGATTAGCATTGGCGCTATAATTGGGCCTGGTAGACTTACGAAGCCATGGGATGGCCAAAAGTCCCACCGCGAAAAAGAAGTTGAAGAGGAAGAGCATTACAGTTGCGACATAGCCTGCGCTCGTCGATCCATTAGAGATCGTGCCAGCTAATATTGCCATGCAAACCGCCTGCCCTGCTGCGGCAAACAACATGAGTTTTCTTCGGCCGAGCCTGGAAAAATCAGTATTTTCTACCCATGTAGGTATGATATAGGGAGTCTTACCGGTCAATCAACCAGATGGGTATCAAAGACGAGAGGAAATAGGCGACTCCGTTGAAGCCAGAAAGCAGTAAAGAGACACTGTGCGATAAGCCGACCGACGTCTCAAAGATTACAGGGGCATACTTCATGTTGTCAGCTAAGGAGCGACCGAGCGAGCGAAAGAAGTTGGGGACTCACATATGTGATAAGATTGATGCCACTCAGCTGTTGCATAAACTGGCTACCGATACCCAATAGAGTACGGTAAAGGAACCGCTGGGGACCGTTCTTCAGAAGAGCTCTTTTCCCTCCAGACCCCTCGGCCGCAGCTCGCTCCTCGTAGATTGCGTGTTGGATCTCGGCCATTTCTTGATGAATTACCGCGTCCGAGGGCTCAATTGAATTTGCGTTAAGTTCAAGGGCCCAAAGAATGTGTCTGGCTTCCTCGTGTTTATCATGTGCAAGAAGCTGTAGCCATTAGCTAAGTTAGTTAGCAAGAAGAGAGGACGAAAGCTACGTACCCATCGCGGGCTCTCTGGGAGCACAAGAATTCCTGCGAGAGTGACAACAGCAAACACAATTTGTAGAGCAAGTGGCACTCGAAATTGAGCGGCACTATTCACAAAACTGAAACCATAGTCCACCCAGTATGCCATCATTACTCCACTGGGATATATTAGCGACTTTTCTCAGAGAATCTCATCCCAACCTACAATATGTTGATCGCGAGTTCCACGGCAAGACCCTTCCCTCTCTTGTGAGCCTTCATTAATTCGGCATGCCATACTGGAATGGTGCTTGTGTTCATCCCATTCCCCAGCCCCGCTACGATCCGGCCTACGATCAGGTGAGGAATAGTGTTTGCAGAAGCTTGGAGAGCAGCACCGATTGAGAGCACGACGCAGCCAATCATTATACACTTCCTTCGACCCAGCCTTTCGCCAAAGAGGAAGCAAAACAATGAACCGAAGAAACAACCCTAACGACATTAGTATGAGCTCGATGACTGTGGTGTAGGGTAGCCTCACAATTTCATATATGGCAACACTATTCACGTAAGTACGAATTATGTAAAGCCGACGGTGATATGACTTACACAGTCCCCTGAAGTGACGAACTGCCTTTACCAGTAAGCGTTGTGTCAATCTCTGGGAATTGACGGATAAAAGCATCGCCCGTGAGAAGTCCACTCATTACACCTTGATCGTATCCAAATCTTGCGGAATCGTTAGAAATTGAGTATCTCGAAGGGACGGTGTTGGGGGTACTCACAGGAGAAAGCCGCTTCCAGCAGTCGCCGTGATAGCCCACGACAGAGGGGCACCCGTGAAAATCGTCATCTTCGCTGTGCTTAACGAGTAGATAGAAAAGCAGCTTCAGATATTGAATGATTACCTGTATTCCGATTCAATCTGAAGACTTAAGTCGGTGGATGAAGGAAGGTCTTATACACAGTAATCTCAATGAGCTTCGCCTCCCAAGGGCCAAATTTCAACACTGTGGGGTCGCATCCTGGGGCCCCATTCCCCAATGTTGAGCGAGCCTGCAAACCGGAGAGACTAGTAAAAGGCTTTGCGGGGAGTAAGGATCTAAATTGACTAGTCACAAGATGGTGTAAGATATCTTAAAGAGGAAGTTTTAGGCACTCAGGCGACTAGGATGGCCGCTGTCGAGCGCCATCCAGGGCCCCACTACAACCTGTTGCCCCGCTTGGAACCACCGCTGGCGCTATGGTTTTGGACAAGATCGTGAGACGTAATGCTCAGAAGATGGAACTAACCCATTGTGGTGGGGTTCAATTCAAGCCTGTTTCGGCTCTCTTGGAACGGATGTACCTGGAACCCTTCACCATGCGCAAGGCACAGGGCGAGATCGCAAGACCTGCTTCACTGTAAAATGAAGGGACGGAAAGATAGCCGCGTGCTGATGTTCATTGATCAACCTAACCAGCGCCTCAGCATTATTTTGTATTCTCTGCTTCGACTCTCTACGGATGGTGTGCTTACTAGACAATATAGAATTTCCGAATTGCTAATCTAGGAAGTTTTAAGCGCCAATCTCATGCTGCGCCGAAAGCTACACCACGATGATAACTACGTATATACCACCAGGAAGGCTCCGTAAAGATTTTGCTTGAGGCCAGTATAAGTCGGTACCGCTTTCGACACCCTCCTATCTTTACCATGAGTCCATGACTCTCGGGAAATATCTTATCCATGATATAGATCAGAGGTCTCCAATGCTCCCTTAGACTTGATAAGTCTTTTAGGTTAATCGAATTTGAAAACGGTAAAGGACCGTCTTTGTCCACGTACCTAAATACGAAGGTTGAAGCTGATGAGGTGAAGTCTTGTATCGACAGGAAACAAAATCGAAAGTCATACTTCTGTCTGGTGGTGGATCGGGCCATGAACCAGCACATGCCGGATATCTGGGCGAGGCAATGCTTGACGTCTGCGTAGCAGGACAGAATTTTGCGTCACCATCAGCCTCGCAGGTCCTAACAGATTTAAAGGCACTCGATGCTCCCATGGGGTATGCCCATCGCGTCCGCTACTGAGTGAATGCTCATACTGACTGAGAAAGCATACTAATGGTTATTACCTCTACCTTATAAAGTCGTTTTTATCATATCTACTGCTAATGAATTCAATCTACCAGCCATCCGATCCTTCTCCACTCAAATGTCTCCCTCTAGCATCAATCTAATGACTAACTTCCATTCCATTTCTACAATTGTCGAAAACTCGATGGGCGGTAACTCCGGCGCTCTGTATGCAATCTTCTTCCAACGCTCTAGCGAACTCTCTTTCATCTCTTTGCACAGCTAATAAGACCTTATCAAATTCAGCATCCAACATCAAGATATCTCGGATTATAGGAGACGCATTACTGGTGGCGCTTGCAGAGCTCTGCCGCTACACAACAGCTCAAAAAGGACACAGGACATTGATGGACGCCCTCATCCCGTTTATCGAGACTTATACTGAAAACCTGGACTTCAGCGCGGCAGTGGTTGCGGCGAGGAAGGGTGATGATATCACAAGAAAATTGAGTGCTGTATTGGGGATAGCGAGTTACGTCGGGAAGGATAATCTTCAGATCGAGGAAGCTGGAATGGGAGTGCCGGATCCTGGTGCTGTGGGGGTATGTACTGTTTTACAGGGTATCGGAAGAGCGTTGCGAGAATTTACAGGGTGACAATGTGGTTTTTATTTGTTTTGGCTTCGTATCATACAGTACTCTCGGCTAGTTGGCCTAGACTGGATATCTACGGTCTTAAATATAGTCAGTATTTTACTAGCAGGTCTTTACCCCTTTTCAAAAGTTTATGTGTGCTCCTAGTAGTCCTATCGATATCAACATCGTAATCTGCTGGGCAAAGTCGAATTGTCCTTTGTACTGCCTCATGCAGCTCCACCCCACCAAGCTAGAGCGCTCAACAACTAGACTCACAAGGGCCGTAGCTGTTCGATCGCTGACCATGGCAGCCATGAAGGCCTTCGTTAGTCTCAACAGACTTTCAGTCCTCCTTACAGCCCTTTCAGAGGAGCTTCGGTGGTTGTTTATGAAATAATACCCTGGGCTCTGTACGCTGCTTGCACATCCATCGTCTTCATTTCTGATATTTTCTTACTGTTGCTCACGAAATGCACATTGACACAAAACCTTACAAAATTTCTTGTCCATATACGCAGTTTTAATGTAATTTATATATTCAAATAGTTTGATAATCCAGCCAATAGCAAAGAAAAATCATGCGGAGGCACAATGTCCCCCGTCGACTCTAAGATCTGCACCAGTCATCCATGAGCTACCATCAGCAAGTAAAAATACAGCGGGAGCCTTAAAATCCTCAGGTACCCCAAGTCGACCCAACAAAGCACCTGCCATCCATGTCTTCTCCACCTCTGGCTCAGCAGCGAGAAGCCCGTCCGTCATCGCTGTTCTAATGTACTGAGGCATGGTCAGAGATGAATGCGAAAGAGGGAGAGAAAACCTACTCCTGGAGATAGAGTGTTTACTCTGATACCATGAACACCCCATTCCTGAGCAACAGATCTACACATCTGTTGCACAGCTGCCTTCGAAGTGTTATATGCAGTACATGTCAAACCCTACCAGACCGTGATTAGTATGCCTTGATGGTCGCTAATTGAGCAGCTCATACCCTATTTGCAACTTGGCCCGACATAGATGCAATCATAACCACGCTCCCCTTCGTCCCCTCGGCCATGAAGATCCTAGCCGAATGTTTGACGGTCAAGAAAGTCCCGGTTACATTGACATCCATGACCCGTCTGAAGCCATCGACCGGATATTCCACTGCCGGGATTTTTTGCTGGATGCCGGCGCAGGCAATGATCCCTTGGAACGGAGCACCAAGCTTAGAGCCGGCGTCTGCGATGAGATCTAGAGTAGCTGAGATTTCATCTTCGAGGATGATATCGCATTGGTGGTATGATACGGTGAGATTGGCTGATTTCGCGATGGTTTGGAGAGATGTCCATTCGAGTTCAGATGGTGAGGGAAGAATATCGATGCATGCTACATGGCCGCCAGCCTCAAGTACAGCAGCTGCGAGTGTAATTCCTAAACCTCTGCCTGCTCCAGTTATGGCTATTGTGCGTCCTGCAAGGGAGAAGAGGGGATTTGTAGGCCTTAACTCCGGAGAGGGGAGAACATTTGGCTCAGCTACACTGCCCATCTTGAAGAAGTAATGCTATAGAGTTTGATATGAGTAGGAGTAAAACGAAGATGTATCTTATCCCAAGACCAAGCAAAGAAGATTATGCGGATGAGAAGCAAGTATGGCAAGGGAATTCCATTCTTAGAGATGCGTTCAAATAACTCAATTGTGGCTCACGTAGCGGGTACTGAATGCTAAGTCTACATAACCTCAAGAGAGACTTCAGTTAAGTCGATCTTGAAAATGCCTATGACTTCCTCTTACGCTCGTAAAATTGAGCTAGAGACGATGCGAGAGTCTGATTGTCGAAGGACTTCCGGAAGAGGAAACTATAGGCACCCAGAAAAGTGGAGCATTGGACGGACAAGGCGCTTCCTTGTACTTCCGCCCTAGGTTAAACTGTAGCGTCGCCAGTGACTTTTTTTATGGCAAAAGAGCAATACCAGCCTTGATAAGCTAGAGTTGAAACTTGGTAGAGAGTACCAACCGGGAGCTGATCGCGGGAGGCCGTTCAGAAATGGCTGACCCAGCTGTTTTTCCCATTGGGGCAATTATAAGCAATTTCAAGGGAATTTGGTCGATACCGATGAGCGGGCAACAAGAGCTGAGATGAGGTTTATATATTTGCTTCTCGCCTACCCATTCTCTGCAGCAATCGCTACACCTGACTTCCCACGATTAAAATTATTCATCACATGGCTCCCTCAGCAGTCGAAAGGCCGTCGCCTACGGATTTCAAGATGAAGCTTTCTCCCAACTCTGGAGTCCCGGACGAACTTGTCCATGTCAAATTTGAAGGAGCTGAGCTAAACAGCCGTGTCTTAAGGACATTCAGATGTCTCATCGCAGATCTCTGTGAACAATTCAAAGGTGGCCACCCTGGAAGTGCTATGGGAATGGCAGCAATTGGAGTCGCTCTGTGGAAATATGTAATGAAGTATACGCCAGAGAATCCAAAGTTCTTCAATCGAGATCGATTTGTTCTCTCCAACGGTAGGCAGCGATCCCGATTATTGAGTGCTTCCAAATTTTAGGGGATGAGGAACATACGATCATAGCACTTCTCTATACTGACTTTGGAAGGTCACACATGTCTCTTCCAATATACTTTTCTACATCTTGTCGGATATAAGAACATGACTTTCGAACAACTCAAATCCTACCACTCCACGAGAACGGACTCGATCTGCCCGGGACATCCAGAAATCGAGCATGATGGGATCGAGGTTACCACAGGACCTCTGGGTCAAGGAATTGCAAATGCAGTTGGGCTAGCAATGGCTACAAAACATCTGGCAGCTACATACAACAAAACAAATTACCCAATAGTGGATAACATGACCTGGTGTATGATCGGCGATGCTTGTTTACAGGAGGGTGTTGCGCTGGAGGCTATTTCTTTAGCTGGTCACTGGAGGCTCGATAATTTGGCAGTGATTTACGACAACAATCAGGTTACATGCGATGGCTCTGTGGATCTTTGCAATAACGAAGATGTCAAAGCTAAAATGATTGCCTGCGGATGGAATGTGATTGATGTACACGATGGCAATTACGATATTGAAGCAATAGTTCGAGCGCTTATGGCAGCACGAAATAACAAGGATAAACCTACTTTTATCAACATTCGGACGGTCATCGGGATTGGCAGTCAGTCGGCCGGCGACGCCAAAGCACATGGGGCTGCTTTTGGTGCGGAAGATGTTGCAAATATCAAGCGGACGTTCGGTATGGATGAGACAAAGCATTTCCAAGTATCAGACGAGGTTTATGCCTTTTTCCGGGACTCGAAGCCGCGAGGGAGACAGATCGAGACCAACTGGAATCAATTACTAAAATCATATGCAACTGCTCACCCAGTCCTATACGAAGAATTCATGCTTCGTGTAGCAGGCAAGCTGACGGATGATTGGGCAAAGTTCGTTCCTGCGAAGGCAGACTTTCCTACGAGCCCAACGCCATCGAGAAAGTCCTCTGGGCTAGTTTGCAACCCTCTCGCGGAGAACATCAAAAGCTTCATGGTGGGAACAGCTGACCTGTCACCTTCCGTAAATATGATGTGGAAAGGAAAGGTGGATTTCCAGCATCCAGGTCTGAAGACCTCGTGTGGTATTAATGGAGATTATTCCGGACGATATATTCATTGGGGAATCCGAGAGCACGCAATGGCTTCGATATCTAACGGTTTAGCAGCATTTAATAAGGGGACTATCGTTCCTGTCACTTCCTCGTTCTTCATGTTCTACATCTACGCTGCACCAGGAATCCGAATGGGTGCCCTTCAAGGGCTGCAGCAGATTCATATCGCAACACACGATTCCATCGGTACAGGAGAAGATGGGCCGACGCATCAACCTATTGCACTGGCAAGTCTTTATCGCGCCATGCCAAATATTCTATACATTCGACCTGCCGATAGTGAGGAGACGGCTGGTGCATATATCGCTGCGCTAGCCGCCACCAGCACTCCTACCATCATCTCCCTCTCGCGACAGAACCTCGAGCAATATCCACAGTACTCATCACGCGAGGGTGTTCAGAAAGGTGCCTACGTTTTCATCGAGAAAGAGGAAGCCGACGTGACCTTGATTGGTGTCGGTGCCGAAATGGTATTCGCAGTGAAAACAGCAAGTCTCCTGGAAAGTGAGTTTGGCTTGAGGGTGCGGGTCGTTAGCTTTCCATGCCAGAGACTCTTCGACAAGCAATCCTTAAATTACAAGCGGCAAGTCTTACGGTACAGAAGTCAGGCACCACGTGTTGTGATTGAAGCTTATGCTGTCAATGGCTGGGAGAGGTATGCTGATTCTGGCTATTCGATGTCTTCATTTGGACACTCGCTACCTGGGGCGGACGCGTACAAATATTTTGGGTTCGATGAAAAGGTCATCGCGCCTAAAGTTTTCGAGCTGGTGCAAGACGTGAGAAAGAATGGTATTGACAGCTTGAGAGGGGAGTTCAGAGATCTAAATGTCAGAAGCCATTAATATTTTCAATAGTAGCTGTTCTCTTGTGCAATGAATAATATGACCAACCTCCGTATGATCATAGACTTTCTAACAGCAGCGGTTTTTTTGAGTTCAATGTTTGGCCTAATATGGTATTCTCCAATAAAGGAAGGGGGCGACTTAGGACACAAGATGTATGATGCTTTGTTCATATGAAATAACCAGAACTCGAGATAGAAAAGCTTTTGAGTGACACGCCTGAAGAGCTATGCTATAATGGGCATATTTCTCTCTCTATATGATACTAATGTTTAATCTAGTAGTGATCAGGCGTATCAAGGAGAATGCAAGAGCGTAAAGGATAAGGAGAGTATTACTGGTCAAAGATCTGCATAGTGATTACGATAATGGCAATTCACGTCGCCGCTGTCCTATTGCAACCGCTCAATCGATTTCCAGAACTGTCTGATTAGTGATCATTATCCTCCCCGAATCATTTTACCGAGTAGCTAGGCTGGACGAATAGAAAGCCTTACGCTATGAACAGCGCAAACCTCTTTGTGTGTTAAGCCTAAGGGTGGTAGAAGATCTTTATTTTCAGATCAAAGCGAGATACAATTAATCTGAAGATCTGCCTCGCATCATAGGGTAAGTGGGGGAGCTTTCCCCTCCCTAGAAAGTAGATACAAGTGCTTCCTGTGATAATTTCATACTAGTTATTTTATCTCTAATAGGAATGTATAAAATTAAAGATAAAAACTTCAGATTCAAACTTTTAAAAAGTAAGGTGTCATCTAAGTAATAGCTATACATGCCTAATAGACATTCCTAAAGTTGTTATAATATAATCTGTTTCTGCCTCGTATAACTACCATAACAATCACAAATTAATTATGCCTAGGGGCCTCACAAAAGGCTCTTATTATACCACTAGTAATATATACCTCTGATATATCAAGCAACTCCTCAATTCAAAAGACGATCCTCTTTCTAATAAGATTATATAATGGAATGAGTAGATGCTATGGCGAGGAGCTAGATTTTATAGTATGTAATGAAAAAGTAGATTCTATAATAGATTTTATAATAGAATGAGTAGAATCCATCATACAGTCTAAAAAGTATAAGAATAGATATCTTACTATTTTAAAGCATGAGAATAACTAATAAGAGTGCGTTCGGATCTTTTTTTTTTCTTCTTTTCGAAATTGGACATGACGTATTAGAGATATTAGCCTAATATCGTTTTTACCGAACGGAATATTGAGCTCAATATATGTTAGATCAATTAGGTCTAATATAGAACTGAAATCTTTCAACAACTTTCCAAGTGAACGCAATATTAGAGCTAATAAAACATTAAGTCTAATAAAATTAAATTGGCAAATGCGTCAAATATATCAAAAATCGATCCAAACGCACCGTAAATCGCTTTTGAGGAGCATGAAGTTAATTTGCCGCTGAATGTATTTTATATCTATCATCCTAGGTTCAGAGCTACGAGAGCTATATACAATACGCTCGTGCACTCACATTCGCAAATTAACTCGTGTCGCAACATCATATATAAAATCGAGTTTCTTAAAAAACGAGAGCTTTCTCGTAAATTTGCTGTGTTGGAGCGTCTCCAGCTGTTGCTCAAGATGCATTTGGCCAGCTATTGACTATCTTCTCCAACGGCTCAACAACACTTGCATACACAGCTTGTATAAACTTCAGGTTATCCCAATTCGCTTTTTCTTCGAAGATACAAAACATACAACATTTAATAACATGTTCCAATGCTGGTTCTTGTTCACATACCGCGTCGGCCCACTCTAGAGCAGTGAGATAGTTCGTGCGTGCGTGCATGCTCTTTGCCATCGACGAGAAATTCTTGCCGGATCGATTGCTCCTCGATGCGTTGCCCGAAACATAGCTCGAGTAATACAATGCCGAGATCACTTAGTGATTTTTTGACCGTGGTAGTAGAACTGCTAAAGTTTGGAGTTTGTTCTGGTGTTATTGATTGGGATTTTGTGGAGAGAAAGGAGTGGGGGAGATGTGGCTGGTCAATCAGAATTTTGTTGCTGTTCCAATCGCATGGAAAGAGGATATGGCGCTTTTGCAGGTTGCTAGTAAGCCAAGGAGCATTTTGAAGCTGTAGTAATGAAGAAGCCAGTATGTATGCAATTTTGTATCGCTCATAGCGGTTGAGGGGAGAGAATTTATCGGGCTTTGAAAGAATAGTTTCAAGGCTAATGAAATTCTGTTCATAAAGGACACTAGCTACGGGGTTATCTTCAGGGATGCGAAATTCGTGGGAATTTTGATGCTCGTCGGACAGGTACCCCAAGTAACAGTTAGATGTGCCTCTGGAATCGTAAATAACTTTGCACAAGTCGTTGATTTTGATATCGTTTGGGACTGCGAGACTTTGTGGAATCGAAAGTGAGGCGAATGAACCAGTTTGGACACAAAGGTCTATTTCTGGCGCAAGTGGCGTAGAATTCATAGTCTCATGGGGCATATGAATCGTGACGGATTTTCTCGCTTTTGATTTGATTCCTGATAGCCATTTTCTAGAGCGGATATTAGCAAGCGCGTTATCAGGTCGAATGCTCAACCTGTCAAAAGAATCAAAATAGTTGAGAACTAATCTGCAACATTTAAATCATTGGAAAAGTGCATATGTGTGGAGAATTTTAAGAAATCGAATGATTTGAGGGAGTTGAGAAAACTAGAAAAGTGCTGTCTAAAAAAGCAGAGCGCACTGTTATAAAAACTAGTTTGATACTTCTGGTATTTACAGAAAAGAGACTGGGGCGATGGCTTACTTTGCATGCCTTTCCTCTATAATCACGTTCGTCGAAACAGATGCGAGTGCCGTTGAGTGATTACTCGAGGGCGATCCCCGAGAGCTAGATTGTGATACTGTAGAGGAAGAAGGAGATATGGGAATAAGTATTGGATTGGTGGTGATGTTTACCTCTGGGGTTGACTTTGACTCGAAATTTTGCCGCAATTTCTCCCGACCAACGAGTGCTGCAGAAGGGTGCAGAAAATGGTCAACATGGCTATTTATTTGTGTATTGGCTGGTTTTGCACTAACAACAAGCTCCCGCCACTCATGAGGGGCGTGTGCAACCCCTTTGACGTCTTTCGGATATTCGAATAACAGGTTGAACAACGATGACCATTCTCCCGTGGTACGTTGCTGTAACCGAAGAGAGACTTTGTGAGGTTCTTGACAATCACAATTCCAACCGTCTTTGAGAGCCATGTGAAGGCTTTGCGCATGCCTTCTTATGCACTTAAATATATTCGCTAAGGCCGTATCTCTCTTGGCGGACTTAATACTGTCTAGTTTGTCAGTCGAGTCGAGCAGCTCCCGAAGTTTCCGATTGTGCTTCTCGAGAGTCTCGACGGTTCTCGTGCCTCGTTTACTAAAGCTATGTCGAATCCTTTTCAGTTGATAGTCCCAGCTACTGGCTCCCTCATCTGCCCAGTCAAACTGCAGTTATATCAGTATAAATTTCTGTGAAAAGGGGTTCCAATGATTTTAATTGAAGCCTGGTAATGAGAAGCTTTCAATTCACTGAATTCGATCGAAACATGTTATTCAAGTCGTCAGAATTGTTGAATCCTTCTCGAGTATTGAAATCGACCCGGACGTTCAATAACTTCCATACAAGAAATGAAGGAATTTCGAGCACATCGAGTATTGATAGCTCACACCTAGTCTGCGAATCTGGAATGTTGCCCATTCTGGGAAAGGAATAATTTTCTTATCCCACCTTTCCATCTTTCAACGACAACATGCTTTCCAGTTCTGCCATGAGTTCATTCATGGTCCTAATTGAACCCATAAATGCCCCATAGGAATTACCTAAGCGCGACTTCAAGGTCATAGCTAAATCTTCTCGGTGCCATCCATGGTAGTTCGGGTCCGTAAGAAAATGTTGTAGTTCATCCTGGGAAACTTCGGCCGAGATAAGAAATCGCTCCAGCATCTGATCGAACAATTGTTTCTCAATATCGGTAGCATCGATGAAGCGTAGGAACTCGGTACGAAATCTTTTCCATCTCATCAAAGGCTCCCAGCCTTCTTTGTAGTGCTCAGCAGCAGAAACTAAGAGAGGGAAGCCACCGAGGACCAATCCTGCAATCTCAATTCCGGACATACTGGCAATTGGCTATGAGCAACCAAATGAAAATAGTCGATTAGTTGTAGCCAGATATTGAGAGTATGTTCACAAACTCTCGATCACTGTAAGGCATATGTCGACGTCTGACAACGTTGGCGCAAAGAATGAAGAATGGCGAAGTCAGCTTCTACCCCATGTCGATATCATATCCTTGTCCACGGCGGGCGGGGTAACCTCATGATTTTAGTCCGAGGCTGCATGATTACTGAGACCTTTATAATTTGGGGTGAGAGGCCTCTGAGAATCTACAACGATGGTGAGATCAGAGATTTTGCAAGTTGTGTAGAGTTCGCCGTCGTAAACAACAGCACATGAAGATATTGCTGCCCTACGCACAGGCTATGTCGGAACGGCCCCCAAACGACGATAGCGTCAAGATGTGGACTGCGATCGATGCCCCAGCACTTGGGGAATCGGAAGGAATTTGTTTTCGTTCTTTGGACTGCAGGAAGCGTTTTGAGCAAAGTATACAGATACTCAAGGAAATTGGTCCTTCCGAGGACTCCAACCAGCAATTTGATCGCGATTCATCTCTATTTAGGATGCAGGACTTATTATCACATTTCAAAGCATGGGGTAACAGTATTGCAGCGTTCCAAAACGCTTCAATAAGAAGCTCGCTCGAGTTTCGCCTAAAAGAAGCTACAGAGATCCGACAAAGAGTTCTGAAGATCCTAGGTAATCTTCAAGTATCGTTGCACGAGGGTAAGAAGAACCATTGACTCTATGAATGTAGCTGACTAGACTCAGCTGCATTGATTATAACTGGAAGGGAACCAAATGACTCATGGCCTGTTGAGGAATTTAGTGATTCTGATGGTGAGGAACCAAACTCGGAGTCGAAACAGACCTCAGAGCTACAAGAGTTGTTTAAAGCCATGACGGATGCGAACACAAATCTTCTCAAGCTTTCTATGGTTATTCGAAACTCACCAAATCGAGACGACTACCTCAAAGCTGCTTCAAGATATAGATTTAATGGCAGCTATGATATTGGACACGTGAGAGAGAAGCACGGCTCTGCAAAGAGCAGTGCTGATTGGTTGATTGTACGTCTTGGAAAGGCCATTACAAGGCGACACCAGTACTTGAAATATCGGGAGGATCACCATGGAAAACTTACGAGGGACTGGGACGATGCTATGATCACTGAAAAAGAAGACGAAACAATTGCTCTAACCAAAGCAACAACCTTTGTTGAAAATACTACGACGACCAGGAAGGATGGATCTTATTTGGGTAGCTCATTCCGCTCGCAGAGTTCCTATGAGGCTACAGCTATAGGAGAGTCCGCAGGAAGATTAAATGTACCATCTCATCCGAGAATGGCATTTGAAGATGTGCCGTTTCAGTTCGGTAGCCCTTTTCGATGTCCGTATTATTTCACAGAACAGGTAGTCAAGAATCGCTCTGAATGGAAGTATGTATTCCTATGTCTGTCTGCTTTCCCGCACTTTAGACGCTGACAGTTATACCAGGAAACATGTTTTCAGAGACCTTAGACCATATGTTTGTACCTTTCAAGAATGTGATTTGAGAATGTTTTGGAGTCGTAATGAATGGTTCGCGCACGAAGTTCAAAACCACAGAAGGGAATGGGTCTGCCAGCAATGCCAACATGCTCCATTCTCATCCTCATCGGCATATGAATTTCACTTACACTCACGTCACCAAGTTGAGCTCAAAGATTCTCAACTCAAAGCATTGCTGCTCCAAAGTGAAGAGCCAGTAGATAAATTGTCTGCCGCGGCGTGTCGACTTTGTGATCAGTGGGAAACAATTATCGAAGATAAAAGATTTGATTCTAAACGACCGTTCCTTGATGGGGTGCAGTCATCTCAGTCATATGGTACTCGTGGGCAGTTTAGAAGACACTTGGGACGACACATGGAGCAATTAGCTTTATTTGCATTAACTATAAACGAAGATACGATGGAGGTCGATAGCTCAAGTGAAGATGAGTATCACGAAGATTCATCGGCTTCCGTTGCAGAGTCAAAAGTTATTGGTAATAGTGACCTCATTGATACAGGGTCTCTCGGATTACCCGTAGACAGCGATGCGGCCACTGATACAATGTCTCATGATCTTCCTCCACAAGCTGGTAATGATTTTATCAACCCTCGATTTATGGATTCTGTAAAACAGCGTGATTGGAATGAGTTTGAAGAAAAGGAAGAGCAAAATAGAAGCGCTGGTGGTCCGTCAAGAGCCGCTCCGAAAGAGATGCCTCATGGATGGTCTTTCTCCAAGGTTGAAAAAGGAAGATCAAAGACTGGGTGTGTAACATGCAGGAGGAGAAAGAAGAAGTGTGATGAAGCGAAACCAAGGTGTACGTTTGGAATTACTCACATGGTACCATTGTTATTTGCTCAGTCACGATACTAAGTATTTCTGTCATTTAGGTCTGAATTGCGAAAAGAATGCCGTCGTGTGTGAAGGGTATCCAGAAAGACAAGTTAGGAAGCAAGCTGGTAATGATTTTATTCGCCCTCAATTTATGGATTTTTACAACAGCGGGGGAAGCTGGAGCGGATTAGAGTGGAGAAGGAGCGGAATGAGAAATCGTTGCGCGAAGATATCGAATCGCGCATGACTACGGGGGAGTTGGAACATTATAAGTCTGAGCGGGAGCGCGAGAGAGGAGAATGAGGTGATGATGTTGAAAGAAGATGCGAAGCTAATCTTGATGGAGAGAGAATTGGAAATTATCCGATTTGAGAAAGAGATGGCGAAGGAAGAACGCATGTAACGGGAGGAACTCGAATTACTTTCTCTTAAAGAAGAAAAGAAGAATTTTAAGAAAAAAAAGCGTATGCAAGAAGAGAGGGAGCAAGCAAATGAGGAAATTCGCAATACTTATGAGCGTATGAAGCAATTGGAACAGGAGCGACATGCTCGTGAGAAAAAAGACCTCGATGAATCCATCAAGAAGTATCGTTTGGCTTGTGAAAGACGAGGGGTTAAAGAGGGAAAAGGAATACCAGAGACGTCTGCATAAGAATGAGCAAAATATAAGCGCTGGTGGTCTGTCAAGAGCTGCACCGAAAGGGATTGTATATGTGCGAGCGCTTAACGACCGAGAATCTGATGACTTCAATTTTCATGATGGAGATATAATACAACTTATTAAGAAATCAGAAACTGGCTTGTGGGAAGGATTTCTGAATGGTGTGGGCTGGTGGTTATGAATCAGTTCTTGCCAGGTTTTGTCCGGTTTCGAGGATACGAGCATTGATGAGATGTCTACCCAAGTGTCGCGTATTGATAACAATTATATGAAAGATTCTGCCGGTCTTCATTTAAGGTCGAAAGAATCAGAAGCTTCTATAAAGAGTATCAAAGTCCGATCCGAGGATACTGCATCTAGGGGCCCTGGCTCAGATTCAACGAACAGACCAGATCTTGCAGAAATAGCGAGACTATAGAATCGTATTAAACAGAAAGAAGACAGTAAGCAAAATTAATTCATATCAACTTTTGGAGATACTGATTATACCACAGGAGCCCAGGGGTAATCATCCACTACCCCAAAACCCAAATCAAAGAGAGCAATCCAATGCATCAATGAAAACAGAAACCGCAGATGATCAAGACCATGGGACACCACCAGATGTAATTTCTTCCGAAAAAACATCTAATCACAGTACTCCAAGAGCTCTAAATGCCGCAGAAGTACGTGCTTTAGAATTTCAACCGGACGCGTCGGCTGAGGGCGGCACGAGAGAATTCTGAAGGATTAGAACAGTATTTGAGGCAAAAGAAGAGATTTGATAGAGAAAGTTGAGTTGATGGATTAAGGAGGTAGAAGACAATTGAGGGGATCAAAAAATTGCTGGCGCTATAGAAACAGAGAAAATTGCGCTCAGGACATATCCGGAGTGTGATTTCGATGGAGATGATCAAAGTCGAAAAGTGTAACGGAGCTACACTCAGAGTAGGGCAATCAGGACCAAGTCTTTTGCTAATTTCAACAAATTTCACGTCAGGAGTCGGTTCTTATATCGTAAATGAGACTTAAACGGCGCAGATTGCGCCGATACCAACAACAGGAAAGTCTGTCTCAGGTTTCAGGAAACACTTTTGGAGAAATTTTTGAGGAATTAATGATCGCCTACACAGCTCTGAACCGAAAGATTGAAAAGGAATAAAGATTTGGAACACAAATATTTGGTTTGTGCCTATCACATTTAAGGGGAAATAATAAGTTCTTCAATCTATTAAGTGACACTTGATGAACGGATATAGAGACTACCAATGCCTGTCATATTCGTGATTATAAAACGATAGTATTTGTTCTCGGTGGTAGCTTTACTTCTGACATATTTGAAACTCTTCTTTACTTTTAGTCGATTTTCTTGTCCCTCCCGCCCTGAGACTCCCAAAGCAAACTCCCAGCAAGCACGCTTGCACATAGCCCCTCAAAAATCGCGACTTTCCTCCACGGTCCAGCATCAACCCAGAAAATTCCAACAGCAATTGTCCGCCCAACAACTGACAACCACATAGCAAGCCTGTCTCCTCTCTTAGCAGCGACGAGGTAGAGCGAGCTATTATGCATGGCTATGATCAGTATAGCGCCGAGAATTCGATCTTCAAGGTTAGATTAAGAGAATTCAATATTCTTACCCTATTGACAGACATGATAGAGCCGAAACATGGATGGCGTGTTTCGAGTCCGTGAGTAACATTTCGGCACTCTTCCTTGCGGCAGTGGAAGATAAAAGAGCGGCGGCTCCATTCAGGAAATTGAAACCGCCCTGGACCGCAAAAATAATTGATGACAGAGGAGGCATTTCTCAAGTTTTGATTCCTGAGAACAGATTATTCGGCCAACATGACGATTTAAATATACCTGGAGTGTAGTACGATGGTTTCCAAAACGATAACTCGTGATCTTTCAGCTCAAATCAAAAAATAACCGTGGCAGGAAATACGCCGATGATGACTGCGGGGTTTGAATTTCAAGCCAGAGATTGATTATGTGGTACGATGAATAGAAATTTATGGCCTATTGGAAGGCACGGTGGCTTACTGTTTTCCGTGGGTCGAATCCTTCGGTATTTTTTGGTGCTTAACTTACTGACTGTAATAATTTCAATTCTGTCCGCACCTTGCCATTTTCTCTTTGGAATTGCTACGAAGGGTCCTCGAACTTGGAGAACTTTCTGATCTCCTACGTTCGTCTAATAAATCGTGTTTTTGACAGGACAAATGCCGAAGAGATGCTAATATTCAGTTTTGTCGTTCCCTCAATTATTTCCAATCTGACGATAAAGCTAGGCCGGAGGTGGCTTAGAGCCTAATAAGCTCGGTTAGATGACCCCTGAAGGTGGGATTGCCTAAGAAAGCAAAAGTCGATAAATTCTTCAAACTCTATTGGATTATTCTTATCGTTCTATTTAGTAAAATTCATCAACGAGGCATGTCCAAGTATTGGCCTGGCCCGTCTACTCGCCAGTGGTGACAAGTTGAGGAAAATTTGGATGTCAACGAAGCCAAGCTTGGTTGCTCGTAGAAACTCCAAACGTACGATACGACGAGAAAAAGAGGTGACGACGTGATAAAGACAAACTTCGAAAAGGATCGAAATTCTTACCATTGATATTTTCCTCCTGTTTCGAGAGTTAATTCCAGCATCGTTCTCATATGCTTACTTCCTGAACTTCTCGCTCAAGTGTACGATAGGGCTTCGAAGGAGTGACTTCGAACACTTCGACAGAAAATGAAATTGCAGTGGCCAATATGATGGAATCGGCAATGAGCGAGGAACCTCAACGAGCGGAGGATACGGGAATGTATGCCAAGTTTTCAAGTGTGGTCTTGATCTCAATTGTATTGTGCTTAGCGACTTTTTGCGTAGCAGTAGACAACACGATCACTTCGACCACTGTCGCTCGAATTACCCAAGATTTCCACAGCATTGACATTGTGGGTTGGTATGCAGCGGAAATATCTTCATAACTGTTTGATTCTAAAGTGATGGTTGGGAAATATTAACGGATGTTGAATATAATATATCCATTAGCGTCCCGTGCATTCCAGCCGGCTTTCGGCAAGATCTATATACTTTCCTCTAGTGAATTTGACTTTCTAGTATCACTACTGATATTTGAGATTGGAAGCACTGTATGTGATACTTCGCCGACTTCTCATTTTTTCATCCTCGGGCGGGCGTTGGCAGGCATGGGATCTGCTGGGATACAAGCAGGCACTACACCCATTCTTGGCGAATGTGTTCCGTTGCGCCAGCGGCCGACATGGAATAATGCGATTGGAAGCATTTTTGCTGTTGGGAGTGTAGCTGGATCTTCACTAGTATTTGGATATTTCCCACCCTGGATTATTTGTTGTTGTGATTGACACCAGAGTAGGGAGGGGCTTTGTCAGATTCCACGACATGGCGTTGGTGTTTTGACATCAATCTACCGATTGGTGATGCCGTAGTGATTTTTATCCCTTTCTTTTATGACAGAAGTTGAGGCCGCCAGAATACGTCTAACTCAACTGGGTTTCCTAGCCCAGTCGCAAAATTCGATTTGGCTGTTACTTTCACCTTCACGCCAGCAACGATTTGTCTTCTTTTGGTAGTCTCATGGGGTGGGACTACCTACGCATGGGGAAGCTCACTCATTGTAGTCCTACTAACCCTTGCCGATGTTCTATTTTGTTCGTTCTTCGGTATCGAATACTGGATGGAAGATAAGGCCATCATTCCTTTACGTTTGCTGCGTCGACAAAGTATAATTGCAGCGATATGGTCCGGCCTCTGTCTTGGAGGGGTATTCTTGCTTACTGACTTTGAGACCGCTGCAACTAGATATTGTACACCTTTTGTCTACGCCGGCTCAATTCTCATATCGATAGGCACTGGGCTCCTGATGACTGTTCAACCTCAGCACACCTCATGAGCAAAATGGACTGGATTTCAGATACTTTGTGGAGCTGAAATCGGAGAAGAGGAAGGATTGTACATGGTGCAGACGACCCTCCCGGAATTTGACGTCGCAATTGGCATCGGCATTATCTTGTTCACGCAGACTTTCGGCGGAGCACTATTTGTGTCAGTCGCCCAGACAATTTTTCTGGAAAATATTAGCAAGGCACTGAAAGCAGTGGCCCCGAACCTGGATCCTCACTCTGTTTTTGACGGTGCATCAACCGCTCTTCCTGGCAATTCTTCTACCCAGGCATCAGCAGAATTGCGAGAAGTGTATGGTGTTGTGATCAAAGAAGCTCTACGCATTGGACTTCTACTAGCAACGATATCAATTGTGGGCGCCCTGATTTACGACTGGAAAAGCTTGAAGACTAAGCAAAATCATAAAAGCGGTGGACGTAATATTAATAATGAGTTGGACCAATTTGCAGGCGAATGAAAAAGCTATGGAATGGAAGAACGAGCAATATTATCACTGTCCTCTTAGTGTCTGTGGCTCACCGATAATTGAGTTGAAGCACTTGCACTTGAACATTGCTACGTTCTAAAACTATGTACAAAGTTTTAATAGAATATTCTAATAATAAGAAATGGTCAGAAAATATGATTATTTTTGCCAAAGATCATGTAGTATGGTGAACTAAGTCCCAAATATACTTTTACTGTCCAAAGAATAGCCACTATATTAGGCACTATATTTGGTGTACTCTCGAAATATATTTTCGGTGTTGGCCAAACATATCCGTGGATCTTCCTCGCGCTTCCAGCTGGCCTGCTTGTTTCCCTACCTAAGCTGATTCCTGAAGTATGGTTATTTATTTGCGGAAACTATCAGTGGGGGAACGGAGTTGCTGGCTTTTATCGCAAAACCCCCTGTGTAGGGTGCTACTGGCAAATCAATCCAATTTTCACCATATTGGGGAACTAATTACCAAAATGGGATCTTTGACTATTGCGCGACGAGCCCGGATTTGAACAAAGAGGGATAGTGGATAATCGTGGAATTTAGATGCAGCAGAAGACTTTCTGATTTTGTCTATATTAACAATCATAGTTTCTTTCCTACACACAACAATTTTAGGGTTATGTGACTACGCAATATAGATTGCATCAATTGACAACGGGAAAGGACGGTCCAAGGAGAAGGAAAATAAAACCTCGTCGTGCGGCAAGAGTAATAAGTGAAACAAGCTTTACTTCAAGCTGTGCTGCCTGATCTCGGATGTTATCTTTTTCAAAGAACATCCGAACAATGACACGGACTTTATCGGCATTTATACCCCCTACAACATAGCCCTATATATGGATGTTTATCCCTGTGACGATCTAGATTTTCTGCGCTAGAAGGCTTCCATGAGCTTCAAGTCCCGTCGTATCAGTATTCGCTTAAGGCACATCGCATCAGGCACGAAATATACCCCCACAAGGAAGCAACTGCACAGAAAATTCCAAACTCTATTACAATCTGAGGCTTTCTTCGTGAAAATCACCATTGTAAATGGTATTTGGGTGGGAATATGTCTGACATAGCCATGCTTGCGGTGAAGTATGCGGCTATCGCAACTTCATTTAAGGTTTTGATGCATCTTTGGAAGTTATATCGGGGGTTTCTAGTTTTAATCCTTGCATGTACGACAAGTGTGGGATTTTCTTGAATCTTCATATATTCTCAGAAGAGAATGCTGATTCCGATTTCTTTACTCTCATTCAATATCTCAGCTCCACAGAAGAAATCACGAAATAAAAGAAAATGAAGACATACAAAGGCAAACCAATTCGCTGGCATGCACTCTTATCATTAATTTTGTCTACAATATCATTTACGTTGGGTGTCATCACGATATTCTCGGGTTCGAAGGATGGGGTTTTAGAAGATTATTATTTCCTAAGGGCAAGCTGGTCCTGCCATATCCATGGACGCTCATCTGATGTTGAATAGTTAAAAACAGCAAATCTCGGTCAAAGTTTGGTACAATTTGCAGCAGTCAATTCTACTACAGCGAACACCACAAGCATAATCGACATATCTGCTCTGAACAGCCGCGATTTATCATCGGATTCGATAGAAAAGAGAGATGCAGCATCCGACTTCGCCACAGCATTATTCGGTAATATTATTAAGGAAGTTAAGAGCATTGCGAAGAAGATTGAAGCAGGCGATAGCGATGGTCTCAACGAAGCCGAAAAGGCGTTAGTCTCGAATATCACAGATACCGTTGGAGTTGCAGATTTCTACAGTTTACATGTAATGAAAATATGTCGAGGAACTATTACAACAGAGGATAAATGGGTCGTTAATGGATGCTCAAATTATTCTCAAGCTTTGAAAGGTAAGTCGAAAATCATAAAATAAGTCCTACACGCGAAATCGACATACTGAGCTAATGCATTGAAAAGGCTTGACACAACTTACCTCATCTACTCCATCTACCTTCCGTGTTGTCAATACTACTCTTACCGTTCCATTCCTGGGTCTTGCTACCACTGCAATGCCATTTACCGCCGGAATGCTGAACATTGGCACTATGGCCATCCTCGCTCTCTATGGTCTAGCCTTGATCGGATCGGGTGCTACAATTTTTCTATCAGCAATCTATATGTTCAAACCCACAGCCCGCATCGTCTACTGCGCTCTCTTCTTTTCCTTCCTCGCGTCTAATTTCACAATGACTGTGACGCTGAATCTAACAGCCGTTACCAGCATGGTAAGCCAGATGGTCTCTTTGGTAGGACCTGCTCTAGGTGTCGAAGCTTCTGTTGGGGGTGCATTCCTAGGGAGCTCATGGATAGCCGCCATATTCGCATTAATTTTCAATCAGTATTGGATGGTGGTCTGGCTAGTAGAAATTAGAGGATATGGATTCAGAAGAAGGATCAGAACGGATGAGGAGATTGGAGATTGGAAGGGAATTATGAATGAGTTGAAGAGAGATTGGAAGAAGCCTGTACCGGAGGGGCTTACAGCTTCAGAATCTAATGAAAATCTTATGGTGATAGAGAGGGTAGATGAGGTCACTGGTATATCGACAAAGGACCATTCATATCGTTTAGGATGAATGAGAATGGTCAGTCGTTGAGGATGAAGATTGCAGGAAGAGATTCGAGTTTCACCAGAAGCCAGATATATATTCAACCATTGCGGGCCAATACAAATTTAAAAGAAGAATTGAGGAGATCGGAAAAGGTAGCCATGGGGCTGCTCTTGGGTAGGGTTTCGAGGATTTCAAGGATTTATTATATTTTAGAGTAAAAATAACATGAGGACTTCACAAAATTTCACTTGCGAGGGATCAGAAAAAAACTTGCAATCATCAATTCATGAGACCTAAAATGAACACTCTTTACTATAGCTCTCAGCTGCATATAAATCACTCTTTTTTTGAGAGGAATATCCCACCACAAATCATCTATATCCCAAAAAGCCCCCTCCGTCAACTGCCCCCTCCGTAATATGACGCTCCTTCGGGATCGACTTTAATCTAGATCAAACACCCCAGTTTTCTCCATTGCGTGTTTATCAAACTCAATCGGCTTTATCCTTGAGAGCCTACTCCACCTTAGGTTGGCCAGACCTAAGGTTTCTTGGCTCTCTTGGAATTCCGTTGATTCTTCTGACTTCTCCACCGCTTGCTAGTTTTATAAAATAACCTCCCTCCCCCGCAAATCCTTCTTTCCTTTCCATCTCAATACGCCATCAGAAACTAGCCCCAAACCTCGACATCTTGTCACCAAAAAATTATCCTGAAATAAAATCCCATACCAAATCCCTTCACCAGCACCTTTCGCATATCCTCCCATCGTCAGATCGATCGCCTCCACACCTTGCCCGTGTCCCGAAATTTCGACCCCCTGGCGATAATGAGAACATGGTAATAAAGAGAACAGATATCCGAGAGACCCACAACATCACAGGGTGGAGCTAATAAATGGGCTCATATAATCCCCAACTGCGGATTATCGTATGTGGTATTCCCCCACCCCCTACAGTATATTGGTGTAGAAATTGTGCCCAAAAAAATCTTCAGAATCGTCGTTGATATGGTGTCGATAGGAACCCTAGAATCAAGGAGATCATGATTTCTTGAGCGTATGCATGAAATACTGCTATGAGAAGCAATCGGCACTGCATATTGATTTTGAGTTTCTCCTGGCGCTAGTGATCAATCCTTTCGGGGACGTAGAAACCAGGCTGAGTAACGTGAAGTGAATTTATTTTTCTTCTTATTTTTCTTTTTTTTTGGTTGGTTTTTTTAGTTTTTTCGAATGAGGCTTTTTGATGCTGCAATAATCGCGGTGAAAATAATGTTATTTTTTCCTAGATGACATTGACCTATCGTGAAGTAGGAGTATTTTCAGCTCCATCTCCTATTTTTGCAGTCTGACCACCTGCCGTTCCCAAAAGAAGAAGAAAAGGTGAAGTTGACGTCAGCCATTACCAATCGATGGGTCCGAAAGGATGGGCATTGCTCTCGACATCTGTATTAATGTCAACGTCCGAGGAATCAACTGGGTCGGCGATGACTTCAACAACTTGAGGCATGTTGAGCTTGATTGGATGGGAAAATTCATCATCATCATCCGAATCATCACCGCTGTCCTCTGACACAACCTCAGCTTTTGGGACTGTGCGTTTCTCGTATTTTCTAAGCACCTTCATATAGTTAGCGATGCGTTTTCTCGAGACGTTCATGTTGCGAAGGAGAAGTTCGCGGTCGAAGGTTGCATGAACTTCGACGTCATTCTCCTGCTCCCATTTTTGAAGCTCGAACAATTCCCATGACGTCTTAGCCTTCAGTAATTGTAATTCTGTTGGCTCCATTGTGATTTCGACATTTGAGAAGTCTGCCGAAACCCTGTGTTTTCGATAAAGCTCTGCATCTTCATCGTCGTCTGTAGCTTGGAGATCCTCATCTTCCTCGGACTCTATAGGTGTAGTGTCATCGAGGATGATGATCTCGGATTCGTCATTTTCTGACATCTCTGAATCCTCATCATCGGAGTCCTCAGAAATGTCCTGAAGATCTTCAAGAGGAGGCAAACCAATGCAGCCATCTAGACCGACATATGGCCCAGTGCTTACAGTGCTTGAGTCGGGCGATTCGGACCGAGAGGTTTCCTCTTCTGATCTATCTTTGGATTCTTTGGTATAATCAGAATCGTCATCTTCAGAGATCAATACCTGACCTATTGGAATCTCCGTCTCGTTCGAAAAAGTGAAACTGTCTAGTAGAGAAAATGGATCCTCTATAACTCTAGACTCCTGACCTGAAGCATCATTAAAATCGAAGGATGCCCCACGGAAATCGTCTTCAAAACTGGTGGAGCTCGCAGGGAAATCACGGATGGAGCTTTCTAAAGAAACCGCCGGGGACTTAACAGGAGATGCTGAGATTCCCTCTGAGTAATCCTGCTGATGTCTCTCATCAGAGGAAAATTCTCCTTCTTCTTCAATTTCATCGAAGGCAGAGCGAGGAACTACCCGTGATGAGGCCTCTTTTTCGGCAGCTGCGTCTTCGTCATGTTGAGCCTCAAGACAACGATCAAGTTCAGCCTCCAGTTCATCAAAGATAGAACTAGGCATGACCGGTTCTTCTTTCCTAGCCTTTCTAGGCCCAAGACACCGATCGATATAGGCATGCATATCATCAAAAATGGGGTCACGAACCGGTGGCAATGCCTTTTCTTTAGCAGCTGCGTCCCTAGCCTTTTTACCCTCAAGATAGAGTTTCATTGCGGGCTCAAGAGCCTGATCGAAGGCAGAGATACGATACGCAGACGCCTTGAAGTAACTTTTAGTAATCACTGGTCTAGCAAATTTATTGCCGTGATCAATGTGCCATAACGTGGAAGGTTGCTCGTCCTCATCCTTATCCTCATCGGCATCTAACATATCTTTCTCATAACCCCGATCTCTAGCGTAGAAGGGTTCCTCTTGCAAGACACCATTGTATCCCTTGTATAGGACAGTTGGCTTAGAGGGTCTTTGAGTGACCTTGCACTGCTTTTCCTCAGACTCGTCTCCGGAAGAATATTCATCACTATCTTCATCTGATGAATCTTGGTCAGATGATTCACCTTTTTTAGCTCGAAGGGCAATTACTTCTTCCAGAGCTGATCGCAATTGATCAGCATGGAATGAGTTTTGCAATTCGAGCTGTAATTCGCGCTCGAACTCAAGTTCCATGGTGTTTTCAGCTTCCGTTGCGTCAGAGAGCTCTGTATTTGGAGTGACAAACTTGAATGTTTCCTCGGCGTTTTCAAATTCAAAGTCATTAACAAGAGACTCATTGCCTGGATTTCCAGCTTGAAGTCCAGGAAATCCGAGGAATTGTGGCATTCCTCGCTGTGCTTGGCTTGAGGGTCCAACCTTGGGACCAAGACTGACAATATCTTTATTGATATGTGTTTCGGGTAACACTTCAGCCTCAAGATTCAATTGTGCTGGAAGAGAATTATTAAATTCAGCAACAGGCTTTGGTTGTTTTGTTGTCTCCACTTTCTTTGGCTTTGGCTTTTCTTCCATGTTGTCATTGGTGTTTTTCATTTTTTTAACAGCTGGGGATTTTGGAGCGGGTACCATTCTGTCAGTTTTGTTTGCCTTCTTGATGACATTTCTCGGGGCGGAAGTTGATCGGGTAATACCAGATGATGTAGATTTACCAGCCTCTTTTGTTGGCGTCTTGGTGGTCAGTGATTTTGATGAAACAGATGGCTTCTTGGATTCGACACGAGGATTTGCAACAGCACGACGAAGATTGGACTGGGCCTCCCCAATTGATGATGAGATAGGCAATGGGATTGAAGAAGGCAATGACTTGATGACTCCATCCTTGGAAGCAGGAGCAGCACCACGGCGCCTAGGTTGGGCGTTATTGGAAGTGCTCGAAAAAGGCGATGATGGGCTCCGAATGGAAGTGGATGGCTGTGCGGTATCGACATCAGGCGCGGGAGTAACTTTGCGACGACTAGATTTTGTCACTCTACTTGGTTCCATAGCAGACATAGATGTCGACGAAGCAGATTCTTTCTTAACTTCGACTTTTGGAGCTTTGACTTTTTGAGCAGGAGTTGGGCCCCGACGACTAGATTTAGTCTTGACAGGGGCTTTATCGAAGGCTGATCGTGGGGGGGTGTTATCTAAAGCTGCTTGTGGGCTCTCGATTGGTTGAGCTACCACATTTGGTGCTTCGGCAAAAAGATCCTCCATCGAAACACCGGGAAGGTATCGATGTTTCGGTGGTTCTATCGTCGATTTAGTGCCTGAATCACTCTGTGATGCGATATTTTCTGGCTTGATCTGTGCAGAAACAGATTTGAGGATATTTTCCACAGATTTCTCACCATTTTCGTTTCTTGCCTCAGAAACCGACCTAGGCTGCATGGAGCCCTTCTTTGGTGCTGTGGGCTTCTTGGTAGACTTAGAATCACCAAATCCGAGCAAATTCTTGGTGGGGTTGTTTCGAACCTTTGTCTCCTTGACAGGGGCGCGCTTTATAGGAGCAGCAACAGGTTTTTGAGTTGGTTCGGTGATCTTCTGTTTCTTTACAGGACCACTTGTTTGTACTTCCTCAGAATGCTTGCGCTTGGTGGGAAGATTTTCGAAGTCCATGCCTGCCTTTGTGGTCTTCGCCTTCTTGGCAGGCTTAGCGATTTGTTCTTCAGAATCGCTAGAGTCAGTATTGAAGTACTTGCGCTTGGCTGGAGACTGGTCTTTCTCTTCAGGCTTCTTGAGGTCTTGGGACTTCTGAACTCTGGGTGGGAGTTTCTTAATGTCGGGCTTGAACTTGGTAGTGTTTCTAGCCTCGTTTGTGTTTTCGTTGCCACCGAATATCTTTAGGTCTTTGACCGGGGCAGACTTTCGATTTTGGTTACCATTGCTCATGCAGCCATGGTATACAATTTCTTCTGTGTCGCTATCGATCTCTCCGTCTTCCTTTTCTGCCATCTTGCGCTGAATTTTGGCGGCAGCAGCAGCTTCCTCGGCGGCTTTCTTCTCAGCAACCTCGGGCATTGATTTCCCTGGGCGCTTTTTCATGCGTGGAAGAGATGACATCCGGGAAGTGCTCATTTCAGGAGCTTGATTTAAAGAAGCTGCGGTGGAAGATGCGCTAATCTTTCCAGGAGGATTTGCAGCATCGCGGGCCTTCTTCTCGGCAACTTCAGCGCGTTTTGCCTTGAGCTTTTCAATGCCAGCGTTGATCTTCTGTTGTTTAGTCATGTTGTTGATCTCTTGAGGAGGCATCGTGAATGGAAATTTATTACTTTGTGAAGTAATGATAGACGGTATGTGAATGGATTTAATATTACTCAGAGGGTAATAGGTAGCAAAGGTTGGTTTTTGTTGTTAATGTAAGATAACTAAAGTGATATCCAAAAGGTATTCTAGAAAGAAGTCTTGGGTTTGAGAGTTTCTTGTAGAATAGGAAGAAGAAGATGTTGATTTTTTTTGCAGGAGGGAATTTTGGAAGCTTATATTCAAAACCTGTGTGTCTTGCGCGGTCACAAAACATTGGTACGGTTCGAGCTGGCTGTATTGAATATCTCACGTTCACTGCCAAAAACCGTATTCAATCACAAATCATGGCGAGCCTTGATGCCGTACGCAAAGCGATCACCGTTTTAAATGAGCTCGAATTACCAATCAGCCTGATTTTCATGTTCGCGGTCTACCAATCAACCTGATTTTTATGTTCACGGTCGTTACCGTACTGTAGCCAGAAGAAATCTGATTGTGGTTGGCTCAGGAGCCGTAAACATGTTGTTAAGACCAAAATCAATGGCTTGCTACATAGCAAACCTATTGTACGGATGTATTGAAGAAGCTGATAGGCTCACATCAATATAAACTTCTCACATTATAAATCAATCGCAGAACTTTGAAGAGCTGCGATTGATGTTCAGAACATTTACTGTTACTCTAGTCATACTACCGGCTATCTAACGAGGCTCAAACCTTGGAGTCATTTGTTCCTTGAGCACCAGTAATAATAGCGCATATCCATACAGCTCCCTAGCTTGTCGCTTGGCAGGTTTCGATTTACATATGAACCTATAGATATGAACCTATAGAAAGAATGTATCTATGTTGATACCAATGGATCTTCTGTTGCCTTATTTATAAGGAAGGACACCCAGCTGTTGTACAGCCTTGAGATGGACTCTCTTTCCACTTCACTGTGGCAATTGTTGCAAAGATCCCAAATTGTTGGAGTGATCATGTGGCAAGTGTCTGTTTTTACCTCAGTGCTTCATCTTTATACAAAACAAACGGACTGAAGATAGAGATATTATATTCCATCTCCGGACTCTTAAATACAAAAGAGCGACTACACCCCAATCTTATACAACTTCTAATTAAGACCAAAAGTCTTCTTCTGATGCTAAATCCCTCCTTGATATTATCTTACTTCGCCAATATCAATCTTGAGGGTATTTTAACTGAATTTGCATCATATAATGTTATTATCCTTCTTTATTCTAACACGATTTGCTCCACTTTGTGCCTTAGCAGGTGAAGTTCAACTCATTCTCAGACTTAAGTGACTAGATTAAGTAGAAACCTGTTTAACAGCCAAAGAAAGGACCGAAGTTGATCTGGAAAAGCTGGTCGCATCTGACTTGTGTAATTTATCGTATGCTCCGTTTTCGTTTTTCAAAAAACCTTCTGAGCTTCAAGGGTTCTCAACGGAATATGACAAGTAATTGAGATATTGTTCTAGCAACATTCCACCGCCGGCTCTTCTTTAGCCATTCCCGGCTGGATGAGCCGTGATCACTTTCTCTTACCTTGGCCAATCATAATTGGGTTCCATTTACATATGTTCAATACACAGTGCCTGGGATGAGTAAATATATCCGGAAGTCGAAATTTCAAAGTGAGAAATAGCTAGATATGTCCAAGGAAATTCGAAAGGGGTTTTCTGCGACTCTTAAGTTTTCGTCAACTTATTCATCCATTCACAGACCACTGGGTCCATAAGTATAGTGTGTTTCGTTTCTGAACGTATAAAGTGAAATCCACAGATAAACGATTCACCCTTTTGCATTGGCTTCGACATGTTTTAATCAGAGTCGAGAATAGAAAATGATATGGAAATTTTTTGATATATGAGATCTAAGAGGGAACATCAATATCACCAAATCACCGGAACTTAACGCAAACGAATGATAGTTCATTGTCAAAGGTTGAAGGTTGACGCTCGCGACTGGCTGGCCATAATTGAGAAGCTCTGCGCTTTCAAGGATGACTTCAGAAACCTTATCTACCTACATTTTTCCAGATCTCGTTGGAATAGAGGAACTACAAGTGCTATGAGATATCTGAGGCGTGTTGAAAGGTTATTTCAGAGCTGGAAAACATACTCAAGTCCCTATTTATACTTATTTTTCTTATTGACGAGACTAACGAGGTATCAATTTGAACTAACTGTCACTATTAACTTATGCGGACCATTGTTAAATTACACAGACTTATCCACTGATTCAAAATAACCTACATGGCTGATATATTGATATTCATTTCTATAAAATAAATTCATATCCATCTACTTGACCACTTGGATTGACCATTGATATATGAAAATCGAATTAACAGATCTGAATTGACTACAAATCTTGAATCGACCGTCAATTCACAACCCTGTGTATTCCCCAAGCACTTCACGAGGCTCACGTGAACAATCCAATTAAAAATGCGTCGAATCCCAATACTTTGATCGAGTGGTAATTTGGTGGTCATTGAAAATTTTTCTCTCCCTTTATAACTATGAATTAAGTGAAACCACATCAGGAATTAAATACATTGATTTGAATTCCAAGTCTTTAAGAGGACAAAATAGCTTCTAAATGTGAGCTTTGCCGAAAGATCAACAAAATTCACTGAAATTTATTTGCACTGGTCAGTCACATCTTGTTCTGCTAATGATTCAATGATATATCGATGAGATTCTTTTTCTTTGAAGCTTCCAATTGACTGCGGATTACGGGATTTCTTTTCGGGCTGGATATCACATGGTGTGGAACAAGCAGATGTCAGAACAATCAAAGGGTCTGAGAAGTAACTAAAGTAAACGCAACCACCGGTGGTGCATAATATTGAAAAACCCCTGACTACAGAATTGAAGATAAAATATAACGAAAACACTATAAACATACTCATTGGCAACAGGCCTGCCTTCAAACTCAACTATATACATTGAATAGCTTTGAGGTACCAATCCCCTCCATTCCATCAGTAGAAATGCATCTACAATGCTGCCATGATTGCGTTGTATGCGGGCTTTGGAGAGTAGTTCGCATCGAACAACAATGGGCTGGAGCTTGCACGCCATGAGTCGTTATCACGGAGACCCCAGACGGTAATACCAACACACTTGCTTACACTCAGGCATGCGTTGACGACCTATTCAGTAATTAGAATCACATATTACTTCATCCCAAAGGGACTCCTCAGGAATTTAAACTCACGTTGACATAATCAGTAGATGCTGCACCAGCAATATCCAATTCTGTGATCGCAACTTCACTGACACCAGAAGCGGCAAGTGCAGTCAAAGCAGCCTTTGAAGCAGCTCCCTGACCAGCTGAAAGATGGGTTTGCGAACCGATTCCATCAATGGGAATTCCTTGAGCGATCCAAGTTTTGACGTGTGCAACCATTCCGTTTGTGAGTTTGGGATAGGTTGATGAATCGAGGCTTCAGGAAATGTTAGCTTTGGGTGTAAAATTTTAAAAGGGTAGAATTACTTGTAGTCATTGATGTAGAGCTTTGCATTTGGGTCAGCTGCTCTAGCAGCTTTGAAGGCGATGGAAACATAGCTTTCGCCAAGGACTTTGTAGAACACGCTGGATCTCATTGAACCATCTTCGTTGAAGATTTCATTGACGACATCCTTATAATTGTTAATTATATGTGCAGAATTAAGACAAGATGACATACCCATGCATAGATCTTTCCCTTCCAGCGAGTCATCTCTTGAGTGATGTGATTTTGAAGGACGCTAGTGAGCGTTGCTGCAGAGGTTATAGAGCTAACCCAGCTTGGAAGTTGAGAGTGCCAGCCTATTGATGTCAGTTCTCATTTTCCAGAAAAGAGAAAGAAAGAAAAGGTGTGACAAACAGAGTGTGTGGCCGCGAACAATTTGCGAATTTTCACCCGCCCATTTGACCAAATAATCGCCACCAGCGAAGTTGAATTTATTTTGTGTTCCTATCACCAGTCAGCCATATACTCTTCAAGAGCTATGTGAGTATCTATACCCTCAATAGCGTCCCACTTCATGCTGTTCTCTGGTGTCACTTGTCCAAAGTTCGCTTTGATGACAGCCGCATTATTTCCAGATGAAAGAAGACCTTGATCTGTGGCAAGACCAAAATATTTCTTTCCATGAGAAACAAACTTGGCGTTAAGACCACTTCCGGAGCTGGTGCTGGTTGGGCTTGTTATCTCGGTCTTCAAGGTCGTCGGGGTAACTACTGTCGGTGTGACTGTGGGAACGGCAGATCCAGGGAGGCACTGAGAGTAATCTAATAAAATGAGTGACTGCTATAAATCTTGCTATAAAGCTTAACATACATGCGCTATAACTATGTTAGCTTCATTCACAAATTTCTTATATAAGATTCAAACTTACTTGGAATATGTACAAGTGTATCCTGATACACAGCTGGTAGAACCAGACCAGCCGTTGCCGCCACCTGAAAGGGTCAATTACGATGTGCTTTTGTTGAGCCGAGTCAACTTACATTGAGCATAACCTTCACTCTGTGCCAGAGCCAAGTTTATGTGACTGAGCATGGCAGCCAAAGTTGCGAGATTCAAAGCTGAAAACATATTGTTGACTTGGTAAAAAGATACGATGAGTGAAGAAATGAAATTGTTTGGATGAGTGATAATGAGAGAATATGAGGGTGAGAAGCTTGATCATATATACTCCTAATTTTCACTATATCATCGCTTGTTTGTCAGCCAGGATGGGTTAAAGGAGTAATCAAACACAAACATTGGGGAATCCATACTTTCGAAATCATCAGGACGAAGCAAAAGCCGGTTCTCCCGTATTTCCGGGTCCTATAGGCTAATATCAAGCATCATAGTATCTGCCCTATGAATTCAAGACACAAAACTACTCGTGATCTTAAGATTAATGTTCTTTGCTACGTTTCAAGGGGCGGCCCGGCTGCTAAGCACCCCGCAAATGCCAAGATTAATTGAGGATACACTAAGCAAAGAGCCTAAATTGAGAAATGGGGTGCGTCCAAGGGGCATGAGAACTGTGCTGTATCAGGCTTGGAACAGTTTGCATAGATTCATTTCAGAGCTCTTGGCTCAGCTATAACTAAGCTGAATCATCCCTCGCTGTCCGGTTTCCCCACCTATATTGTTGGTCACTATAGGGTTCTTTTCACGTAAGAACGCATTTGAAATTAAGCTTATTTGTTTTTACAGAAAAGTGGCAATGCTGTCTCAAAGAATCCCAAAATGGCAACTACTTTTCAAAAACGGTTTCCTCATCGGCAGAGAATCTTGAAGTGGACCGAGTAGTGTGCGATAGATCGTTTCGACCTTGGCAATGTTCTCAATCGGTCCAATCCTTAACCAAATAATCAACTTCGTACAATTTGTGCATTTCTTCGTCTTAATAATTGAAATATATTGAGAAAATGACCATGGGGTTGCAATTCTACTCCATTTCCTGGGTAGCTTCATGAAGCTTGCAACGGCAGAGAATATCAGATTTCGCAATGGAGGTGTAAGACAGAAAAAGGAGAAGGTACAAATATAATATCCTTTGGACTTGTATTTGCTATATGCAATGAAAAAGTTCTAAGAGAATGGTTTGCAATTGCAATGTTTACTCGAATGAAGAAAGCCGAAACGTCGCTGATGTTGACGGAACTTGCGGCCCGCAACTTGCGGGCCGAGATTCTGGCGATGATATCCGCTCCAATAGCTTCCGGTTTTTAGGGATGTTCGTGGTTTAGGTCATTCAATGCGGAGTGGACAAAACTTAGAAGCTTGCAAAATACTTCTGACAACATCGATCATTGTTATTTGTGACTTTGAGAGCCGGCAAGCATGAAAGGTTAAAATAGCCATGCCTGTAGATGATAGCTGATCGGCAAACTTTTGCAGGTGTCAAGTATCAAGGTTGATCTATCACAGAACAAAAATAAGCTTCTTCGTCTCAGCCTATCACATCACGCTAGTGTCATTAATGCGTACGTGCCGATGCTAGAGTAGCACCGTACTGCCAGAAAATTCCCGAAGTGGATGCTACCAGCGATTCCATGACTCTGCGGTATCGTGGTCCATTCCCAACATGCAATAAAAAGCGCAGCAAGAAGTGCAATAAGAATTCTTCACGTAAAAGAAATAGTTTGGACCATGTACCTGCTCGCCGGACTATGTGATCAGGATGCAGATACCTAGGTGGCAAAATTCTCTCCCCTTGATAAAGGATATGAAGTATTGGAAGCGACTTCATAAATTTGACATCCCCAACTAGCGTGCATCCAGATGACAAGTATGAGATGAACAAAACGACAAAAATGTATAGGAGCGTAACAGGCAATGGAACCCCCGTCGTTGGAATAAGGTGAAACCGAAATACTGGTTGTCAATTTAAACATCCACGATTAAGGTTAGCGGGGCATGTGTAGCGATTTGGCGGACTGACAAGGTAGGGGCACATCAACGACCACTGTGCTGTGTACATGGTACCTAGTACCTAGGTGCTTCTTTCAAAACGATTTCTTTTTCATATAATATAAAACCCACTACCAATGATTGCTTTTGGTATATTAATTATAAGAAATTGAAACAACTCGTCGAGTGATTCTTGCTGGGTGAAGCCTGTAGCACATGTCAAAAACCCTAGTGTCTGAAAACTTTATTAATAAAATTTGAGACGATCGCATCCACCACAGCCTAATTGAGTATTCCTAAACAAAGCTACTACTCTTTTAGAGGGGCGGCTGATCTAAAGCAGACATTAAGCTTTTTGGTGCAAAATTACAATATAGATTTTAAATCCTTCACACATATCATAAATCAGTTCAACCAGGCACTTTGGCGGAGTGGTTAACGCGATGCCCTGCTACTGTTTAAACCAGAGTCAGGCATTTCCCTCGGGAGCGAGTGTTCGAATCACTCAGGTGTCGTTTTATTTTGGCATTCTCTTTGCCTCTACGCACTACACTTTTTAATCCCTCTCATTTTTCGATGTCTTTTTCGAACTTTGTCCAATTTTTGCAATCCCTGTTTGTTGTGGACCCGCGGGCTTGATTTTTATGTGGGGAGACGGCCCCTTTTAAGATTCGCTTGTTTATACGATATGCGTTAACACAATCTTTGTTCCTAGTCATAGGGGTTGTAGGAATAAACTGCATCTGATTGGACAATCATTTTCTGTCATAGTTCTAGACTTCTTCGGCAGATAAAGAAAGCCTTGGGATTTTGGGTGAACGCCATCCGCAGTAGAACTTATCCGCGTATAGGAAATTCCGTTCAGTACTCCTATACTATTTCCCATGATCACATGTTTTATATCTTACGAAATAACCATTCTGCACCTACTTACCACTAACCAACTATCCATGTCATTGCTATATATCAAAAAGAAGAGATCTAAAATATTAGCATGGTTGAACGGAGAAGATGTGCCTACCCCTCAAAAGACTCTCGATTTCCAAGAGACTTGATCATTTCCCGAAGAGATTTTCCAAATTTTCCAAATTTTGAAATCTTTTTGTAAAGGTTTATAACGTAACTAGTGATTAAGATCTATACGCGTCAATTTACTTTTGTCCCTTCCTACATATAGTACGTTACATAATACAACAGGAAAACCCTTGAAACCAATTAAAAACTTCAAGTACTATACTCGGCTCAAACCTTGCCAAGCAATCTACTTCCCTTAGCCTGATCCGACTAGTTTTCCCCCTAAATCTAGATTTAACTACCTCACTTAGCCCCCCTCCTTCCCGCATGCCTCGGCACCATCCAATATTAATTCCCGCCGCCTAGGAAATTCAAATTATCCAACTGCCGAAACGTCTAGATTCTTTTTGGCGCTGACCTCTTTATTTTGTATATTAAAATTCGATGATAAATGGGTCGCGTGCTGAGCTCTTTATGCTTATTCAAAACTTTAAGTTAATGACCAATATGTTTTTACGTTGTCAGGTTGTACGAAATATAAATTTATCTGGAAATTTGCATTGAATATCTTGTTGTCGATGTCATCGGAGATGTCACTACAGGGTATTGTGTAGTTGGATTCAACGGTAAAGCGAGGTTGATGAAACAACCCAAATGCCCACTTGGCACTAGCATCGTCATGTACTAACACCGAACTAGTTCAAAGATTTTCAGACTTCTCAAATACATTTTCTATATTCTCTACAATTTGTGTTCTTAGTTGATTAGGATAAATCGACTTTTGCCAATTGTTCTTTTGCCGCTTGTACTTTTCCCCTGTCTGTATTTACTCATTGTTGACAACTGTACTTCTTGAAAGAACGTCAGATATTGCATCTAGCCATGATTTCAACGTAGAATGTAGAATTATTGTTTTGCAAACAATACAAAAGCTACCAACCAGCAGATCAAGCCCTCGTAGTAATAGTAAACGCGCATTTGTGGGGAAATTGAATTCTTTATTGTTATGACACGCCTACTACATCATCATTCTTTTCCAGAATTCTTGAAGTGAAGAAATTTTCAGTTCTAATGATAATCATGCTTCTCACTGATACGAGTTTTCTTCCTTCTTTATAGGATTTGATTGTCTCGTAGCAGTATTATGATGCGTATCAATCTCATGCTATAAAAATCTAATAGTATCCAACCGTATATCATTGGTAATGATAATAGCGAGTAGCCACATTTTCTCAAATTTTACTCACTCAATTTAGTTCTACAATTCTTCACTAGATTTGGTATGCGTCTATCATATCTTGCGCTTTGATATGACACCCGTTGTGAAATCTGCTCAATACCCACCACCTTTACTTGCCTGCCTTTTGTCTTGTTTCAAGATTATATCATATATAGTACCTATTTCCACTCGCAATCAAACCTACATTCATTAGCCTACCCCTTTAGCAGAATCACGACCTCAATTTCTTCGCCTCATCTCGATATAATGACTCGGGTCTCTTGAACTTCGAAAAACCCTACGGAAAGATGGTATCGCTCTCAGAGAAAAGTTAATACAAACCCTCAATCAACGATTTCTTGACAAAGACATGTGCTATCGAATGCAAGAAAGTCCCTGCTATTAACTCAACCTAGAGAAATGGTTTCACTCACCCGCAGCACGACTTCAAAAATGCAATGCCATCCTCAAAATCGAGCTTTGATTCTCCCTCGCCATCCAATTCGAAGTCGCATGCGTTCGCAAACGCACCTGGTATACTTTTCCTCGGCTCCATTGTCCCTCGTGGCGTCACACACAATCGATGCTTACTTCGCATTCAAACGACGAGCTCGTTCTATCCAAAAAATCTGTTTTGTTACAACATTGCTGGTACATCTTGACCGCATCCAACAGGTAAGAGCAGTCGAATTTCGCAGTGGGTTTTTCACAAAATCGACAGCTTTTCAACGCAATGACGGATTGAGATATGATACGGCCCGAAAATAACAATAGAGACAGCTAAGTCGCTTCCCATGGGGACTCCAAAGGAACTACTCCTTTTCCAAAAAAGATGCGGGGTGATTAGGGGACAATTGCTTTAAGTACTCGATATCAGTATCGAGCCATAGATCCTTAAATTAGCACGGGGTGATACCTCGAGTAGACTTACGATGAAGGCCCGTCTAGTACCTCGATTATTGGGCTTCACAAGAATTACGCTAAAATATTGAAGGGTATCACGGTGAAGTTAGCATCGCTTGGGACACTGGCAGTCTCGTTTTCCTTCTCCAAGCTAATTTTCTTTTCGTTCCAGAGATTCTACATGCAACGGCTTCAATATTCATGTCGAACGCAGGACTCAAATAAGCCTTACCTAAACAAGAGTACACAATCGCCCTACAGAAAAAGTCTCTACAAACTCATCAGACTTCCCACCGAGCAGAGGCGATTGCATCATTTTCCTTCTTCAACTGCCACACGATCAATCAGCTCACCTTCCCCAACAGCCCTCAATGCATCTCAGTGTGCATTCCACACACCGCACACTCACACTCCTATTCTCCTCGCCTCCACTCCCATCTATTCTCACCCATCTCTTCCTTCTCGCACGCACTATCGAATCTCCCTTCAGCTCAAGTTCCACCAGTTAAGTCTTGAATCCACCCTGCTGGTATTGCCAGACTCAATACTCCACCTGCTACTACATGATAAAGACCGTTTGATGAGTTTTGTATACAACCAATTTTTCATGTCCATTTCTTTTACCGTTTCTTTCATCTTCCCTCCTTCTTCATCACCTCCATCTCTTCTATTCCCAACCCCATCGCAAAATACATACCCCCTCCCCTCCAAATCCAAATCTCCTATCTCAGCATCAGCTACAACCATACACTCTGCGAATAAATTTGAAACTCGGATGTTCCAAAATTAACCAACGGAACTCTCAACAGTCGCGAATAATTGTCCAAATAAATAGGAGTCTATTGACTGCTTATCTTAATGGAATGACTATTGGCAAAGTACACACTACGTGGCATATCGCATCTGTTTTTTCGACGGGGGATATAGATACCGAGAAGACTTTTGTAAGGCTTCAAATACATTGGTGAGGAAGTAAATGGCGAAAAGCTTATGTATAGATATTTCTAACGTGCTGTTTAAGCGAGATTAACAAACAAGGAATCCAACACGTAGTTGAATAGTGAAGAAAACTTGTACTTCCCATAGATAGATAGCATTGAGACTTCAGAAAATCCATCTCCGCTATAAATTCATCCCCAAAAATTATCCCATGAGAGCTTGAATATTCACCGACTTCGATCCTTACACACGAGACGATTCTCACGATGCTGGAGTTTTATTTCCGTATTTCAATCAATGTTTGAAAATATGCTTAAGAGTATCCATCTATCTCAACTATCAATCCCACGAGCTGAAGAGAAATTCCATTCAATTCTTCTAAACCATAATGACAGAGACCCCCAGGTTTCGCAGTCTCGCAGTTTCGTACATCTATCTCAAATATTTCACTGCTGGTATTTATTGAATACCCATGTGCAGCTAACTGTCATAGGGATGGTTTCGCAAAAACAAAGTAACCAAAGATAAATGCAGTATTTTGGGGGTTATGCAGTACCACACGAACGGCTGAATCTCGTACTGAGCGAATTCTACAGGAACAACACTTCATAAATGTACATAGTGTAAGGAGAATGCGGGGTATTATTTGTGCAGTAGAGAAAAGAGGAAGATGAAGAGGTGCAACTTGGGGGGCTGAACTATTTCACTTAGTATTCGCCGCTTGTAGAATCAAATGTGATGATTGATTTTGACATTCCAATATCGGCCAGATGTTAAATTGTTACACCTTTTCCACTTCCACGAAAACGCTAATATTTCAATGGACGAGAATTGAACTTTCTTTGGTCGTGGGTGGGTATTGATGACTCTACTCCTCAAGGTAAACGATAGTTTAGAGGTGATGATTCCGAGGGAATTACGAACCGCAGGTCGTGTACTGCAATCAATGGTTGAGGTCCACAAGGAATTGCACACAATGGTGACAAGCGCCGCAATAGCAAACCGATGTATCCTGTAACGCGATAACTTATTCGAACATGTACCTGGAACAACAAAGCAACGGCGGCACAAGTCTTTCTCGCTGCTTCTGCTATCACCGCTTCTCACTCGGAATCGCGCGAATACTTTGACAAAAATCTTATATAAAGAACGTGAGATTCCCACCTCGTAGAAAATCAAAAGTAGATCCAGCCTCTAGGAATGCCAAACAAATAACCAGTAAATCCACCGGCAAGCCACTCAGCAACCTTCAGCATGTACTGCAACTTCCATTCCGTTGCATGCGCAATCACTGCACTCCTCACCTTTCAAGCTGCAGCTGTACCCATCAGCGTCAACCCCTTGGCCCAAGGAGCATCTGTCGAATCTCCCACCGGGGACGTCCGCACCTACTACCAAGCCGGCGACGGATCCATTATCGAAGTCACGCCCAATTTCCCCGCCAGCTCGGGGTACGTCAGTCAGGTATTGATTCCCGCCGGTGTGGCGAGACTCAATACTCCTCTTGCGGCTATATCCTGGGGATCCTTTGACGAGGTAACTTTTCTTTCTCCCATTCCCCTTCTCTCTTCTCACCTACATCCCTCCCTCCCCCACACATCAATCGATCAACGGGTGACTAACACACTCAGATCCACTTATACTACATCGGCGTCGGATTCACCAACACGCAGTTGCGCGAGAAGATTTATAAATCGGGTGTGGGATGGGCAGATGGCGGACTCAATGCTCTTGGATACACAGCGCAGACCACCACTAGTTTCCTGACAGCGTATCACGATGGAACCACCGTGGCGACAAGCACGTGGCGCGTCGCTTTTGTGTGTTCTACTTTGGGATTGCCTGTGGCGGGCAGTCTTTGCGAAGCGTCGAAGACGTCATCAACTCCCTGGGCCGTCGCTGCTTACACTTAGCTCGGGGGTATTCACCAGGAGATCCGAGGCCTGGAATAGTGTGGTTGACAGGGGAAGGGAATGAAGTCTCCTCGGCTTTTCCAGTCGGCGATGATTTGATTTCCCTCTTTGTGGGATATGGAATGATGGGGCTTAAATTTATTTCTCAGGCTCAACACACATGCTATTTCGTTCTTTCCCTAGCTCATCGAAGCCGACTTTCCTTTTTTTCCTTTAGCTCATACGTGCAACTGGGAGTATTTTCTTCCGCAACTATTCGTAGGAGAAAACACACGCAGAATTTGACCCCAGGAATGAATATGTGCACCCTCACCTAAACAATGCATATCACAATGGTCAAATTCCGCCTGTGTTTTCTCCTACGTATAGCACAGGTCTCGAAACCCCGTACTCAACGAAACCCCTACCAAGAAGATCAACTACACAATTACAATGAACAAACTAATAACCATCCAACCCCCATGAGCCACAGTCCGTGAAACCCATGAATCTAAGCCTTTGATATTTCCAAGCATCCTTCCATCCCCAGAGTCCATCCCGACCCCCCATCCATTCCCGCAAGATACAGAAACTCATCCCGAATTTCCACACCTTCCACTTTCTTCCATCCAGATTTCCCACCCAGCCGAATCTCTATTAAACACTTCTTCCTCCAATCATAGCCGGAATCCCATCTTCCCAGCCCACGAGTCAAATCCCCATCCTCCACATCTCAAAAGTTTCACTACTGTACTTCCACCACCACCACTACCACCCCACCAAGCAAAACAACCCCCACTCATCAACTCCTTCAACTCCCACCCCTCCTATCCAATACGCGAGCAAGATCAGCATTCCGCATTCTATATGTATACCTACCTGTCCATCTAATAATAAACTCTTTATAGACATAATATCTAATCTAATTTAATCTAGCTAAAAACATACATATAGCCCCCCCCCCCCTAAAGAAACACAAATACAAATACAAATAGGAATAGGAATAGGAATAGGAACAGGAATAGAACAAAATAAATACTAAAAGCCTTCTATAATTATAATTTCCCATTTCCCATCTACCATCTACCATCCCATCAACCATCAACCATCAACAATCTATCCAGCTTCATCTAGATAGAGACACAAATAGAAAAGATACAGAAATCCAAAATCCAAAATCCAAAATCCAAAATTTCACATCCATCATACACATACATACACCATTTTCTAATAACATAAAATTCATAATTCATCCAACTATATATCCCTAGAATTCTCTAGTCATTTCTATCCCGCCGCATAAACTCATCTACACACATATATATACACATATACATCTTTCCTCCTATATAGCATTCTAAAACTCGAGCGATCGAGTCGCCCGCCCTCTGAACCTCAATGCAAATATGCAATTTCGTGAGTTCTCATGTCGATTTAACTCCACACATTGCAATTTCAAAGCCTCTTCAAGATCCACAACTCATTCAAGACAGATTTCATACCCAAGATGAGATCAACATTGATTGATCCAAATGACCTCTCTCCTTCCGTAGAATCTCACTTCTTCGTATCCAAAACAATCTGACGATCCAAAAAGACCGCACATCTACTCTTTTCCCCGTTTAAAATCCCCTCAACTCCTATCCAATCTGTCATGTAAAACATTTTGTTTCATCATACTCCCCACCCCCGCCATGAGGACCGCAAAACCCAGGGCCGTCAAGAACACCCCCCTAAAAGCATCCATAAAACTTTCCATCACACCTTCTCTCCACCCGTCGGGAAGTTTATTCAATTCTTCAAAAGAATCTCTGATCCTCCCAATAATCTCTTCCGCGTCTGGTCTATCGCCGAACTTCTCCCACAGATCTGATTTGAGTATATTTTGATACACTGCGCTTGCAATCGTGATACCTATTGTCGAACCTGTGGAACGGAATGCATAGGAAGCTGATGTAATGACCGAGTGATGATCATGCGAGACTGCTGAAATAATGGCTAGAAGTGTAGTTGTGAGAGTGGCACCGTAGCCAATTCCTGTTAAAGCGAGATAGATATAGATTGGCCAATCTGGACTATTTGAATCGAGGGTTGCTAAAAGACCGGTTCCAATGACGAGCATTGCAAGTGTTATCAAACTAACTGATTTATATTTTCCAGTTCGATTCATGATGATTCCGGAACCAAGAGATCCAATAGAAGCTCCAATTGATTGAGGAATAAGACGCAGACCCGAGGCGGTGGTGGATTCACCGCGAACTTGATAATATAAAGGAACGTAGAAGATAATCATGAAGACGACCATTGTGACGAACCAATTTGTAAGACAAGCGGCGAAAACGGTACGATTTGCGAGGAGGCGAACTGGGATAACAGGTTCCGAGGCGATATACAGTTCGATGTATATAAATCCAAGAAGAGAAACGAGAGAAAGAGGGAGCGAAACATAGACAAGGGGATGATTCCAAGGCACGATGTTACCACCAGAATTCAGTCCCAGGAGAAGAAGGACAAGTGTAAGAACCAGCGCGAAAGATCCCATAAAATCCACTCTCGATAACTTCGACTTCTTGCTCTCCTTGGAAGGAATATTAACCAGACAAGTGACCAAAATTCCCGAAACGATGATAAAAGGAACTTGAGCCAAAAAAGCCATTCTCCATCCCCACGTATCATTGACCCAACCTCCAAAGATCCCTCCCAAGCCCGCTCCTAACCCATAACATATATTTCCAATTCCCTGCACCACACCTCTCTTCCTCAGCGGCACCAAATCACTTCCGACAAAAGTACTTATCGCCATCAGCCCACCCCCTCCACATCCTGCCACCACTCTCCCAAATATCATCACCCATTCGTTTTCTGCCACCCCGCAGATCAAATTTCCCACCGCAAACAACACATTGCTTACAATCAACCCAGTTCTCCGACTGAAAATATCCGTGAGACGACCAGAAAGCGGTTGACAGGCTGCATTTGCGATGAGATATGCCGAGGCGAGCCAGGAAAGAAGAGAGAGGGAATTAAAAGATGTGGAGATGCTGGCGGAAAGGGTAGCGATGATGGTTGAATCTAGAGCGCCGAGGAAGACACCCACCCAGATTGCTCCGAGAGTTACTACTAAACGTTTGGTGCTTGGTTCGTTGGGGATAATTGTTGCTTCAGACGTGGAAGGATCCTGGATTGCAGACTCCGATGGCGGTGATTGGGAGGGGAAAATCGTAGTATCTGCGAGGAGGGGCGTCTCTTCATCTAAGCGGTTGGATGAAGACATTTTTTATTTTTATTTTTATTTTTTTTGCTTCTGCGTGGGAGGTAAAGTTGTCTACCGTTGATTCCTTGGTTATATATCTATGGACGTACCATTGCAGCGTGAAGATTGAAGGAAAATGACGAGACAATACATAGAACTATGTATTGCCAAAAATTATACAGATAGCGCAGAAGAAGAAGAAAAAGATGGATGTTTGTGAATAAGATTCCGAGACATCTTATCATAGATAAATCACGCAAACACACAATCAATTACTCACCGACACCTCACCTCGCCTTAAGAACTTCTCCATCTGGTATCTGCGTGAAAGCCGATGGAACGTCCTTCACGTCGATTTTGTCATGGAATATCGTCGGCGATGGTAACCATTTAACCATTTGCAGATAGCGTTGCATGTGTGGACAGAGGAAGATAGTGGATGGTAGATGGTAGATAGCAGATAATAGATAACATTGCCGTTCCTCCATTCCATCCAACCTGGTGATGAGTTTTGGTTGTGCGAGGCGGATTTTCGGGGAATTTAGGTGGGTGATGACGGTGATCCACAGTACCATGCGCGTAGATGAATTCGGATGCTGATACCGGTCGAAGATGGAAGAATTGATTGAAGGGTGGGAATGGCTTCAAATAGAGATCACTGAGGTCGGGATTTGTCTCTCTCGATTCCATATCGACATCGACCCAGTTATTATACATGTACACGCATGTACACGCATATACACTCACTCTATGTGTAAAATATACGAATCGCACAGCGGAAGAGTGAATAAGAGATTCATGTCATTTGACGACGATTAATATCACACACCCATGGTTTGAGATGTATTGATGATATAGTCAACTTGCCAATATTCATATATATTTGTATTTGTATTATATATTATATATATATTGTATATTGTATATCCAGGTACCTCATCATCCCTCCCTCGAGTCTCAGCCTTCTCTCTCGACCCAAACCTCATTGGGTGCCCAGCCCCAGCCACACAAATCGATGGATTGTTGACTTTGCTGCGGTTACTTAAAATAAACATTACGTGCACTCCATATACGTAACTCGGACGTCGACAGTGGTTGCGACGGAATCCACTTGATTGGCCAACCTCCCATCGAAACCAAGGAGCAACCAGGTGGTCCAAAGCAAGATTTCATAAGAGAAGAGAGAGAAAAAAAAGGCTGAGCACTGATTGTATTGCCAGGTGCGTACGAATGAAAGGCGGAATACGCGTATGAGGGTGATGAGCCTCTTTTTTTGCTTTCGTACGATTTAGAGTTTGGCTTGATTCATTTGGGGTGATTGTTTGATAGTTTGATTGTTTGACCGTCTTGACACTTGACATCTCGACTGTTTCTGCTGTTTTGACTTTCTGTTCCGGTCAAGTTGTGAACGCCCATCACTGTCATAAGGTTACCCGCTCGCACACCTACCACACACACCACACACACCACACGCACCAAGCAAATATCAGACAGACTCCAAGGTTTTACTTTCAGCCCCTCAGAGTCAGAATATACGAGTACGCACTCGATACGAGGTTCAGGAATACCTACCACCATTCCATACCTCTCTGGGTTATCTGAGAACACTTGGAAAAACATCTCTCAACTTTCGCATTTGAGCGTGCACTTTACATTTGAGCGTACACTTTGCATTTGAGCGTACACTTTACATACCATCAATCAAAAAAATCAACAAACCGCCAACATGGAATTCTCAATACATAATTTGCAGAAATATAAACTAGCTGTGCACATCGTACAGCTAGCTATGGCAGTCGTCATATGGATATTGGATATCATCGTCATGCGATCAACTGCCACTGTAGATGGAAGACTTGGATGGAATTTCGGTTATGTATGTTGATTTTCCTGTCGCAGATGAGAGGATTGACTCGTACTGACCATAAGTCGAATAGACCTTCTTAGTTTTACCCGCAGTGATATATCTCACCATGACCGTACGATTCCCCAGGACGAGAAAATTCGCAAACCCTTATGCGCTGTTGGCGATTGATCTCGTTTGGTGTATTATGGCTTTGTCGGCTTTTGCTGCGGTCGCAAACTGGAACGGGACAGGGAAATGTGGAAGCGGTTGCAAAGTGAGCAAAGCAGTGGTGGGATTGGGTGTTTTCTTATGGTATGTTTCGCTTCTCCTGATTCTTCTGATAGGAATCCGCAACAGGCCGTTTCTAATTTCAAGCAATAGGCTCTTCTGGATTGTCTCAACAGCAATGTCATTCTATGGTCTGGTGTACTATAAAAGAGAAGGATATCTTCCTGGCGCATCCCGAGCTCCCAACAACGCAGCCATGATCGATCCCGACAAAGAAGCTTTCTCCACCGCTCCCCACGATGACGAATATGCCCCAGTTCACAACGCAGAAGAGCACGAAGAGCATGAATTACACGATGATGGATATCCCGGGGGAAACTTCGTAGGCAGAGTTCATTCGCCAGATTACGAGCCTTCGAGTTATGGAGGGTCATACGCACCTACATCGACGGCTCACCATGATGATTTGGAAGCTTCAACCGCGTATACCGGATATAGCGCGAGTGGGTATGGCGGATCACAAAATTCGAGGACGGGGCGAGCTCAGTTCCCCGAGGGAAATTATGGTAATATTCCGGTCATTGGTGAACCATGAGAAACTTCATTATTCAAAAATAATTGAGTAATACATTATACATGAACGGATGGATGGACGGATGGATGGATGACACATGATAGATGATTTCACATTGGCGTTTCTGGTTTCCTCCTGCTGTGGTTTTGATACCAATGGATACCGTTTGAAAAGCTCTGTGCATATTGTGCTGGATTGGTAGATGGACTGGCTGAGAAAGAAACAACATACAGGTACATTTGAAACGATACATTTACTGCATACATCACATGTACCAGATTGTATGGGAACAACATAGGTCATCGGGAGGAAGCATGACTTGCATACGTATATTCGGGGGTTTTAGGAGCAATTGGTGGAGGACTTTACTTGGCATCAGCATGGCATCGGATGAGTATGAGCATGAGGCATGACTGAATTTGATGGAAGGGAGTGATGAGGGAGATTTGCTATATAGAAATATATCTGTAGAAGACAATGAGATGGAAATTTATATGTGTTGTTGAATTGAGATTTGTGAGGTGCTTTGTATCTAGGTAGGAGGTGTAGGTTGGCGGAGAGATCCATGGATGGATAAAGCAACCCCTTCGTGAGACCGTACGCTCTTCGTTTAAATACCTCGTTACCGATTGGCAAGATTCGGAAGTGAGGAGTGAGGAGTGAGGAGTGAGGAGTGAGTGAGGAGTGTGTTTAGCCACGGGCCGATCGATGATACGACGATGGTTAGATTGGTGCCCAACGGTATGATATATGTGAGTAATGGTAACAGTATGTAGATGGGTGTGTGGGTGTGGGTGTATGTGATATATGTATGTATGTATGTATACATGTAGGGTGATATAATTACAATACAAACGCAAGAAAGAAAGAAGAGAGATGTGATGCGTGGAATGAATGGTTGGTGGCTGGGAGAGGATGCATGGAGGATTGAATGTTTGTGGAGGGGAGGGGAGGAAGGAATATGAGATGAAATTATATGAAATTATACACAATTATATATCAAATTAATTGGAGGGTAAAGTGTGGAATTTGGAGTAGATGGTGATTATAATCAATCATACTTGTAATTCTAAAATTCAAGCGATTAGAGAGAGAGAGTGTGTGTGTATTTCGAATCTATCTGTGTCTCGTCTTGGATAGATGGATAGATAGATAGATACATGGTGTGTATATAAATGTACTGCATTGTACGGTAATGTCATATACGATATGTGTACGAGCAAAGCCCCCGCTGTTATCGATGTTATTGGGTCACAAATGTCATACTGCATGAGACGAACGAGAAGGTGGGTGAGAATGGCGGGGTGACACGGCTTGGAATGGTTGTGGAGAGGAGGTGGGATGAATGGGATGGATGGATTGGATGTTGGATGGGTGAATGGCTCCCCACCAATCCAACATTTGTGTGTTGAATTGCCTACGGATTGATTGATTGATTGATTGAATGATTGAATGGATGGATGGATGGATGGATGGAGGATTAAATAAATGACTTCTCCTCCCACTTTCTTTCTTCCTTCTTCTTCTTGTTACTTGGTGTTCTCGAATCTGCATTTGAATTTGTTTACATAGGAAAGACGCTTGCTTTATCCGTCCATCATCACCTTATCCTTCCGTGGTTTCTGGAGAAAGAAGGAGACAAAGTTGTTCGAGAGACTCTTCACACATACCATACATATTCCCTAGGTACTCTTTGGTTATTCATTGAGAGACTTCGACAACACAGGCACATCCTCGTTGAGATTCCAACACGGTAATACTTCTCTTCAAAAGGCAAAAATGGCTCCAGTTAGTATTCCCTTTCTTGACTCCTCCCCTCATTCCATATATGCATACATACATACATACATAAATACATATACACATCTCTCGACCCCTCTACCCCGCACAAAACTAACACCCCGCCCACCCCCCTAGATAACCACTCTCCTCTTCGACTGCGACAACACACTCGTGCTCTCCGAATCCCTCGCCTTCGAAGCATGTGCCGATCTCGCCAATGAGATTCTCGAAGCCCGCGGCATCAGCGATCGCTACACAGGTCCTCAACTCCTCTCTGAATTCGTGGGGCAGAATTTCCGCGGCATGATCAGCAGTCTCAAAAGCAAATACAACTACGAGATGAGCGCTGCGGAACTCGAGGGGTACGTGAGCAAAGAAGAAGACAAGGTGATTGCGAAGCTCCAGGCGGCGTTGAAGCCTTGCGAGGGAGTAGACGAGGAGTTGGTGAGGTTGGAAAAGGAGGGGGGGTATTTGATGGCGGTTGTGAGCTCGAGTGCGTTGAGACGATTGAAGGCGAGCGTGGAGAAGACAGACCAGGCGAAGTATTTTGGAGATCGCATTTACAGCGCTGCGACGTCGTTGGAGAAGCCGACGAGCAAACCGGATCCGGCGGTGTATTTGCACGCGATGCAGAAGTTGGGGGTGCAGCCGCAAGAGTGTGTGGCGATTGAGGATAGTAGGAGTGGTGCGACGGCGGCGGTTAGGGCGGGGATTTTGACGGTGGGTTATGTGGGGAGTTATGAGGTGGGCGAGCAGAAGGAGATGGAGGAGGTGTTGAGGAAGGCGGGGTGTAAGGTTTTGATGAGGGAGTGGAGGGAGTTTAAGGGGATTTTGGAGAAGATTCAACAGGGGGGGTTGGAGAATTAGATGGCGCTGGTTTGGGAATGCGCGGTTAGAGTGTTAGATGGGAGAGGAAGATGAGAGATGAGATATGAGATATGAAATCAGTATTTCTTTACACCAAAAACTTCCATGGGGGGAGGAAATAGCATCGCTCAAAGTTTTTTAAAAGAGACGTCGGAAAAAGAGATGGAGAATAGGAGACGTGATTAGTTTATCAATGGCATACATGACTTTCAATCATTCTTATTATTACATTTACCTATCTCCTTTGACTTTTTTCTCTTGAGAATTTTGAACCCTTTTTTTTGTTTCACTTTTGTTTTGTTTTGTAATGAATTGGATGCGGTCTGCTTTACTTGTTGAGTGGAGTTGTGGAGTTGTGTTTATATTTATATTTGTATTTGTATTTTGTTTATATTTATATTTTGTTTATATCCGTATTGTTGTATGTAGATTTATAGATAGATATCAAATACTCATTAGATCGTCTCCAAGGGGCTTGGGATAGAGATGGAGAGAGATGGGGATGGGGATAGGGAGAGGGATCTGGACGAGAACGAGGACGAGAATGAAGATGTATGTTAGATGATTGATGATTAGGGGGACAGGAATGAAAGATTAACATGTGTTTGGGGGTAGGGGGTATGTATGAGGTGGGATGGGATGGGTATATATGAGATGGGTATGTGTGAGAAGGAAAGAGAGGAGAGGTCGAAATAGGATGGGATAGGGGGGGGAGAAAGAGATAGAGCAAGGGAGAAAGGAAGGAAGGAGGGGAGAGCAGAGAGATGAATTGGATTGGCTATCTGAAAGGGAGATGGTGTGGTGTGGTTTTTTTTGGTTGTGCCACTGTGCGATTATGTGGTTGGGTAGTAGTTGGGATGGTTGAGATGCTAAGGGGGTGAAGAGAGGAGAGGAGAGGAGAGGAAAAGAAAAGAAGAAGAGGAAGAAGACGCATGAGAAAAGCTGGATTAAAACTTCGTTCAAGGTAAAGTATACTTTTTGCTATATTAAAAAAAAAAAAAAAAAAAAAAAAAAAAAAAAAAAAAAAGATAGAAAGGGCAAGATGAGAGTATGAAGTATAGAGGGTATGTAAGAAACTCGTCAAGGAAGTAGTAAAGAAGATGAGATGGGGAGTTTGTGGACGGAGGAAGGAATGGGGATAAAAACAGAAGTCGAATATGGTTGACGATTATCAGTACGCACACAAAACAAAAGCACGATTGTTCTCGCTACTCAATAGGTACGATGTGATATGATGTATAATAATATTTTGTTTTTGGATTTTTGGATTTTCAATCTTTTGTAAGGGACTAACTGAAACTAAAACTAGAAACATTGTCCCCAAGGCTATTACATTTACTGCCCTTTCCTACTCGAGTGAGGGAGTGAGACGAGTAAATCAGAAAAGAAAACATTAATAAAGCAGCCGAGTACACACTCTCTTGAGCATAAATAAACCAAAGAGAAATTATAAGCCTATAGCCGCAACCCAATGCGTCCTGTAAACGCCATGCATTCCTATAGAACAATCCTCCATATCTCCTGGGTATCTTGATATAAAACCAAACACCAACCATGCCATTCCATTCCATTCCATTCCATTCCATCAAACCTCCTCCCGCAAGATTTAAACATTACTGCTCGCGCGCAACTCCGCAACCTCCTTCTTCAATGCCTCGTTCTGTAATGTGAGGACTTCCTGTTGAAGTCTCGCAACTTCTTTCTTCAGAGCCGCGACTTCATCCACATTATCGCCAACGCTATTCGCATCCTCGTTTCCCGCTCCCGCAACTCCCTTTTTAGTGAGCTTCTTGATTTCACCACCATGAAGGTTGGATCGGTTGGTTACTTCAACCACCAGCTTGACCAATTCTTCGAATCGAGCTTTTTGCTCAACAGCTTCTTCTTTGAGTCTGGTGACTTCGTCGCGCAATTGTGTGTTTTGGGCGGATTGAACTTGGATTAGTTCCTTTAAATCTTCGACGTTGGTACATAGGGTTGAAACTCGTGTATTGAACTGTCTATTCTGGGTGCTCATGTTGTCGAAATCCATGCGGTTGCTGCGTGATTCATGTTGAACTTCAAACAATTCTGCTCCGATATTGTCCAATTTTCTACGAAGAATCAAGATATCGTTGTTATTATTATTGGAATGGTAAGAGACAGTTGATTCATTGTCGGAATTATCAGCAGCCTCGATGGAAATTCGAGGAGTATCTTCTGCAAGAGTAACCGAATCTGTGTCTTGTCTGTTGATTGAATTCTCCTCTTGGGTTGATGTGATGGGAGGGATTTCAATTGAGTTTTGGTTTTCTGTACCTTGAACCGATGTCCCTGAGCTAGTAGAAGAAAGAGGGCGAGCATACGACTGGAGGATTGGAGGATCAACAGAGTCTGAGTTAACAGAGCTTAGTTCAACAAATTTTGAGTCAACAGAGCATTGGCGAGCCTCGAGAGATTGGAATACTTCAGCGCGAATGGAACTTTGTGGTGATGGGCTCAAAAGACTATCAGGGCCAGCAGTGTGGCGGGGTAGATCCGTGGGATAACCAATATAATTTGATGATGGTAACTGTGAATATTGACCATGATCTGGACGACTGAAATGAGAACTAAAGCTCGGAAGCTGTGGTGTAGTTGGTGAGAAACCAAACGACATTTCATTTCGGTGTGTTTGTTCGGTGGCAGCAGCGGGTTTGAATGAAGTGGCGACACTAAGAGGAGCAAAGACTGGCTTTCGTTGAATTACAAATTCAGATTCGCCAGACACCGTCTCAGTAGGAGCGTATTCAACCTGACATGAAAAAGATGCTTGAGGTCTAGTATAATAATCGCTAGCAAGTCCTCCTGGTGATTGAGGTGCTTTTTGATAGAGATTTCTAGCATATTTGTTCGAGTTTGCGGGATTTCCACAATTGCTCATCTCCATATATTTTTCGACAGGAAAAATGCCTTGGTGTCTACTGGCATAGACTCTATCACGAGCATTCTGAAGTATCTGATCTGCCGCACTAGTAGTGGTCTCATGGTAAAGTCCAAATGGCTGTGTTGCACTACTCTCACGTCGCTTAGGTGGTGGCGCAAAGAAATCGTCAACTCTTTCGAATGGTCGCTTCCTGCTAGAGACGTTTGAATTTTTCCATGAAAGATAAGAGTCATTCATGTCGTTTAGAGGCTGGGTAAGAAAGCTAACATTTGGAGGCGTAGGTCCTGGTTGCATTGCAAAGAAGCTTTGTGGTCCAACTGCATAAGGAGCGGAATGTTCTCGATGATTTAGTCCCGGAGATTGATACTTGGGTAGAGAAGAAAGGCCTGATATTGGGCTCTGGGGGCGGGGGCCAAAGTGGGAAAAGAGACGTCGTGGGGAACTGGGAGAGCCTGGGTTAAAGCTTGGGCTTCTGTGTCCAAGTTCAGGAGAGCGTTGGTTGGTAAAGCCTACAGGAGTAAAGGCAGGGGGGCTTGCGGGAGTAAATTCAGGAGATGCATTTGATTGGCGTTCGGTGTTTTGTCTTCCCATAGCTGCAAATAATTTTCTCGAGGCAAAGCGTGATTGCAATGGCCGAGAGGGGCCTGTTGCCTTTCTGCGAGATATTCTGGAACTTGTAGAAGTGGGCTAAACACTATTAGCCTCAAATGTTTGATAAATAAAGACCGATGGACTTACATTTGTTACAGAGACATTGTCTAGTTCATCTACAGAGCTGTCTCTCTCACCAAGAATTGGGCTTTTGGGCGCAAAGTGAGTCTTCATAAATGTAAAGTGTCTCTGGCTTGAGCTTTTCTGATTTGTGGATGCCATTTTAGCTGTAGCTAGAATTGACAAGTGATTTGTGGATTTGTTTGATTGCTCCGTAGCTAATATGTATGATGGGATATGACGTGTGCAAATCTGTGTGGTCAACGATTAGCTTTGTAATATGTGGAAGCAAATAGAGACATGACTTTGAGAGATTATATGGTAGGGTTGGCTTTGGATGTGAAGGTAGTAATAGTGATGCAATAGAAAGATAATACTTACAAGAAGTGAACTGGAGTACCTTTTAAGAACTTTGGTTGTTAAGGTATTTGCACGAAGTTGTAGTAGATATTATGAATCAAGTACTCTCAAAGAACTCGAGATGGTATGATATCCAGAAAGTAGTTGTGGTAGATGAACTTTTGAAGTTTTGTATGTAGAAGAGGTTGTTACTGAATCTTTATCAAGAAAGTTATCAAAAGGTTGAAGAAGGTAAAGGTTGGAGAACTTTTTCGAGAGTGGGAAAGTTGAAAAGTTAAAAGGTAGAAGAGAGGAAGATCTTTTGATGAGTAAACTCTAAGTTAGTCTGGTAGTGCTAGTACAGTAGGTAGTACTACAGGTAGCGGCAAGTGTCAAATTATCAAATCCACCTAGCCGAATTTAGAAGATTGGGTGAATTGAAGTAGGTAGATTGGTGGGAATGCAAAGTGGGAAATAGACTGTTGAAAGTTGGTGACTGTGGAAGTTGGATAGCTTTGGGAATTGAGTAGTATCTATCAGTTGCTGATGTGAAATAGAACTGAAGGTATTGTGTATTTTTGAGAAAGCAGTGAGCTAGTTGAAAACTATATAGGAGAAATCCATAATGGCTATACAGCCAGAAGCCGCTAGAGCTCACCAGAGGTGCTAGTCCGCCAACACTAGACATAATGGTTGGCCGTAGGTGACTAGCCAAGAAATGACATTCGCCTTATTACGGTGAATGGTACAGCTTCCAAAGTGTCGGGACTTATTACTTGGTTGGTCGAAGATCATATGCGCAGAGGGATGGTTGGAGAATTAACCTTCTTTCCTAGAAAGGATTGGGCATTGGATTATACATTTTCACCATGCGTCATGAGAGAATGAAAGAGATGGGTTCTTTCCTGTCCACATGTGCAAATGATATAGAGTTCTTTGCCATAAAGAGTAACTCTTTGGTCAATCGTTTTGTCTGGAATATGCTTAGGACTTTGTAAGTTTTTGTTCATGACATGATGGAATCATGAATATACCTCGGATTTTAACCCATAATGCCAAATACTGTTCGCTGAACATATGTCATGTATTAGAAGCCAGAATCTGAGAAGACATATTCCCACATTCAGCGTGGATTCAAACAACACCCTTCACAGCTAAAGTGCTACCCTTTACAGCTAGAGTGCTAAATCAAATCAATTGACCAACATTTCGAGTTCAATCTTGGATAATCATAAAGTTCCTCTGGCGCTGTAAAGAAGAAACATCTCCAATGTCTATTTAGAAGATACATCGAATCTAACGAATCTATCGGTATATATCAGCCACACGTAGACGATTTCAGTCACCCATCGAACCTATGTCGTTGCAATGTGGATGTGTGGCTTTTTCTGTCCAGGATGTGAATCGCAAAATCATTTACGGCGATCCAATGAAATGATTTTCATGTGACTTTCAATCAAGTATTTGTTGCACATCTACAAGGTAGGGCACTTACTCTCGAGTTCTCCGTGGGATTTATGATGATTCAACATGTTTGATTTTCAATTGGCTCGAAATCCGTTGAAATTCATGATTATATATTGGTTACCCTAAACCTTCTCGTCGTCTCGAGAACTCCTTCAAACTTCATTTCTATTTCTATAAACCCTTTCTCCCGTATCCCGGATTCCCTCTCCTTGACTACCTCTTCTGTATGTCCCCAGCATTTGATACTCCTGCCTCTTTGTGATTTCTTTTCTTATCAATTCTCTCAAGTGCATATCGAATTAGCTATTGCCCATATCAATTAGATACATCTGTTCTTTAATCCATAGGTCAAAAATGAAACACCAACAATATTAGCAACTCCTAAGAAACTGCTGGTTCTACTGCTACTAACGAACTTGAAGTTCATTGAGAATACTATGATGATTGATTGATGGTATTCGGTGCTTGCAGTCGAGACATGGTGGTGGAGAAGTGTTAGTGTTGGGATAGTACAGATGTACGTGGGAAATGTGGAGGAGGGAAATATTCCCCGAGTATGACGAAGATATCTAGTAGTTTCGGGTATAGTCCAGGCCATCGAATGAGATGAGAGAATCTAGCTGTGTACAAGCCACAAAAAGCTCACTCTACTCTGGCTCCAATACCATTCACAGCATGAACATTTATACGAATACTCACACTAACGATCAGATTCCTGGTAAATTATGACCTATCTGAGTCGTATCATCCATCACACTTATTACTCACATCCCTCAGTACCATTCCTAGTATAGTATTCAATGACTATACGATTACTCAATAAGGGGAGCACTTTAGAAAAGCCTAGGAAACTTAGATATCCTTTCAACGAATCAAATCCATCGTAATTCAGAAAGAAAAAAAAGAAATACTTACGAAGATCAGACTGTAGTTCCTTCAAAACTCTCAGACAACATAACTAGTCTATAATATCAAATCACAAGTGCCTCTACTTATCAGATCCAGACATAACATCTTCCTAATCCCTTTCTATACACAGAAATAAGGTTTGGTATATGCACAGATGAAATAGCCCAAGTAATTGAGAGGTCAAGCTTGATGTAGATAGATGGGCAGAGAAAGAAGTATGAGACTGGATAACATTATCTATAACCTAACACTTGGAAAAATCTGATGATTATTCACGCACGATTGAGAAAATGGTATATGTGTTCAAAAAGTATATACATATACTTTCTGTAAATATCTTATGAATGAAAAGAATCGCACAATCTCGATAACAGCAATATATGTAGGACGTGGGAGTATTGTATGTACTCTAAACTTTGAGGGAGGAGGGGAGGTTACACAACTCGTCTAAACTTGCATTGTCTGTGAAGCTCTTTCTACCCCTCACCACTAGTTACATACCCAACCACATAGTTCTATCATTCTTAATTAGCGCACAAATATATTTTCCCTAAACAGTTCTCCCTCCGTCAAATAACCAGGTCGCTTAGCTCAGTTGGTTAGAGCGTGGTGCTAATAGATTCTGAATAACATCAGTATTTAAAAACGCCAAGGTCGCGAGTTCGACCCTCGTAGTGATCATCACATTCTTTTTGTCCTTTTTTTTGCTTCAACATAAGTTGAAATAGTCTATGGATGGCTGAGATATGAAAGATTCAATTTTTGGATGGTGGAGTGGGTGCGAAGCCGATGCAGAGAACTTGTGGGGCAAACGCCGCTTTTGTAAAATGTAAGGATGGTGAGAATGTGATGTTGAATGTTGGTGATTATTACTGACTGATATACATTGAAATTTGGACTTCTTTTTTCTCTCTACAGGTTTGGTGTTATATTAATTATACTGTTGAGATAAATTAAACTGAACTTTGCTTGGTTAGCAAAATTGTATCTTCACATGACATAAAACTCCATATATCCAATTGGAAGCTGGTAGCGTAGCTCTTTATGCGGATGATAACCGTTGGGACCGTGGACGACGGATCTGACCACGTGCTCTCCTCTACATTCAGTAAATCCAATTCATAAGACGAGGCTAATGATGGACATGGGAAGCAATTTATTATTCTTGTCCATTTTCTTTACACAATATAGGATTTACCTTAAGCTTGTAGACCTTACGCTTGCGTGCTCCAACCAATATCACGTGCATATTTACATACTTTGGAAAAACATCGTCTATGTAGATAGATAGTTCTTTCAAGATAACGACTTTGAACATGATGAGATCGGATTTGTTTTGTTCCTCCAGAAATGGAATGAATGAAAACTATGATTATGGTCGAGAGATTTGACATTCAATCAGCGTCCAACTCAGGGTCATCGGTGTTGTTCATCACAAGTGTGCTACTACTACTACTACTACTACTACTACTACCCATGATATCTCAGTCATTATCCTCTGCTTTCTCGATACCATCACAGGTTGAGGATAAATTGATACGGAGACATAAAACTATCAATCAGAAGAAGTACCGACCCAAATGAAAAAGTGATCCGCAAATAAATTATATAAAAGATAGCGGTTGAGGGATTTCCAAAAAGGTAAAGAGATGCTCAAGATCAGTATCGCTTCCCAAAAAGGTAATCACCTAAATCTCTCTCTCCTCTGACGATCGAGAATATAAACATCTCACACAACATCCTACCATTTCTAACGGTACTCGTTAGGCATTCAATATAATCCGAGAAATTTGATTCCCTGACTAGACTCGAAAGAACTCATCTTCGAATCCGGGGTTATTGGGGATATTATCTGGATTCTGTGATATCTCTCTACAAGTACTCTCTCTGGTGGACTACTCGTACATATATAGTAATAAATACTACCCCCCTAACCAAAAATCATCTTCGCTCAGCGCCAATCCAAATCCCAATATATAACTTCCACCTACGCTCTAACCAACACCCATGTATCTTGAATCTGAAATTCTAAATCCATTCCAACCATTCAAGAACCATCCATCCGAGAACAAACAAGCTCCAAGCAATCAACATGTACGTAGACAAGCCTCGCAAGGCGCGGGGAACTAGAAATGAGTAGTCATACAAGGCATACATACATACATACATACATACATACATACATACATACATACATACATACATACATACATACATACATACATACATACATACATACATACATACACACATATACACACACACCCTCCAAATCCACACACCTCCCCAATCTCAAAACAAGATATCAACACCACAAGAACATCCAATTCCAGCATCCAATTGCGAATCCACCAGTCCGTCCTCCATCCTCCACTCTCTCGCCACATACCTTGCGCTCCGCTCGAGAATGCTACACTCGTCCATGCAACTTCACGAGAGCAAAGCAAGAAGCCCGAAACCACCAACCCGAATCAAACCAAAATCAAACAATTCCAAGTTCCGATCGATCCACACCTACTCCCCACTACCAACATCACCAGTAATATCACCAATAACCCACTCCTGATCTCCGAGCTTTCAATCCAAAACGACCATCGATTAACACAAGTGCGTATATCGTATCCGTTTGTTGTGCATAAAAACCAAGTATATATCTCGTATCTCATTACATCCTACTCTGATACACACGTAGGATGTAGGGAGATACGCTACAAATATGTATAATGCATATTTACACGCATTCGTCCACTCGAAGATACGAGTCTATTTCATCTCAGATAATGAAACATCTTGTATTATCCTCAGGCTATCCGGATTCTCCAGTAAGCTTTTACACAAATAGTCGAAGACTTGTTCAGTAAAGAATTAAAACACAAAAAGAATGAAAATAAATCTCATCATCAATCAATCGATAACTTCTAGAAAAACGCCAGCTACAACTAGTGGTATGGTATTATATGCACATAAAAAAACTTTCCTTCCTCCCACCTTCCCATCCGTCCCTTCCCTCCCTCCCATCAGACCCATCTCCTTTTGTCCAGCAGTCAGAGTCAAGACTCGCCTGCCCAACCATTCATTCATATCATTACCAATCAGGATCTATCTTCTCCTACCCATTCCTTCACCCCGAGCCGAGTTTTTGTTCGTTCGCACGCTTACACACTAGATCACAACCTCGTCATCTATTCCATATGCCCCTCATTAAGCACCATCTCCAACACAATCTGGTTCCCCACAATTTCCGGATGTGCCATTGCCAACTTCAACGTCCTATTCATAGCCACTCCAGTCCCGCTCATCGGATTCATAGTGGCCATGGAATTAGCCCCCGCGCCTTGAGGGTTTGTACCCGCATCAAGACATCTCACGTCACTACCCGCAATGACCTGTCTCAATCTACCATTCTCTGCGTTTCTCACTTCGACAAAATCGCTATCGAAGAGTACTAAGTAGGCACCATACATAGCTGCCGTTTTAGCTCTTCCTACGAATTCCATTATGACGGATCGAGATACCTCGCCGTGTTTATCGACATAGACACCACATTCCGCATAGCAGAGAAGGAATTCAGCATCAGAAAGCCTGAACATACCTAAAGGTCTTTGACCCTGGAGTCGAGCGGCTATGGATGCAATATTCTGATTTTTGGTATCCGGGATACTCATTGGTACTTTTTTGTCGAGGGTCAAGAGTTCAAATCCTTTTTGGGTCGAGATGGCAATGTAAGATTGGAAGAGATTGATGGTGAAACATTCGGTTGGAATATAAAACTCGTCGAATTCACGGAAAAACTCAGTGTTACCACCGAAACGTTTACCAAAAAGACGAGACTTCTTCTCCGATGATTTTTGAACAACTGGCTCTAGAACTTTGAAGACAGAATGAAGACTCTCCTTTTTCTTGTAAAAGACTAGGGTTCTTTCTTTCATACGAGCTGTAGCGAAGAATGATACGTCGCGAGCACCGGAGAGCTTTTGAGGTGCTCGTCGAGATGAGTCTGTATTGGTCCCAGGAAAATTCGAAGCAGGAATGATTACGTCGAGATGATATGCAACAAGAGATTTGTCGGCAATGATGATGCACAGGGAGAAATCTTCAAGAATGGCGATTTGTGTAACTTTGGGCATTTGAATAGTCTATCAAGATTAGCTTTACGTTTGCTGGAATTGGTATTGCGATGTACTTACTCTGGACCATCCTCGAGGATTTGATGCCTCAGAGATATAAACTCCATAATCTGTTCCAATCGCAATTAAAAGTTTACCATATGACATAAACGATACTGCGCAGTTTACTTGAGCCCTGCATACCGGAGACGGTCGAGGTTTTGATCCATAATTGTGTTCCATGTCCCTGACAGCTCTATCTAGTGGTGTGCCAGAAATAGGAATGAGAGCTCTTTGCTGATAGATCGTCGAGTTGTCATAAGCAAAAGCACTATCAGCAACAACTTTGAGACGGAAAGGCTCAGCATTTTGCGCAAAAAGAGCTGCTGCATAACGTGTTTTTGCTTCTATTATTTTATCACACCACTTGTCTCGGTTTGCGGCCGATGGAGCATACAGAGTATAAACTTCGGCTTTGCCCAAATGCTTGATACGGAATGGATACATGACCTTTGCATCGACATCATTCATGTTATTCGAATTAAGTCTTGTCACTGAAGCTGTGGTTGAGACTGAATTGTTAGATGTTGTATGCTCTAATGTTTGCATTCGCTCAAGTCCAGAAGTAGCGTTCGTGGCAGTGCGCATTAACCTTGCTTCAGCAGCAGTTGCTGGGGCAGCCTTGGCGACGGTTGTCGTGACAGCTCCAATACCCTTTACAGCGGATTTCTGCACTGGATCATCGTCACTGCTCTCGAGAACTAAAAGCTGCATAGGAATAGGCTAGAACATAGGTCAGTGATGCCAAGTAACTGGGATTCAGTCAATACTCACAAGTTTTGATACATCGTAAACTTCCTTCTTCCGCAGACCGTTGGCATCTCGTTGAATAACACTCTTGGCTAGAACAAAGTAATGATCAAAGAGGATAGCATGTGTTTCCAACCACGTGAAACGATTGTTACCTGCACGCTGCAAATCTCCCCTATGAAGGAGCTCACGGCCTAGATGATCCAGGTTGAGTTCGACACGCTCCATTCCAGGGCGAAGATACAGCTTCGACTGGAGCTCAATCATATCAACCTTTCTACTCTGTTCCTCAACCTTAGCATCGCACTCTAGGGTGACTGCCTTGATCTCTTCAATGGCTATCGCTAGAGTTGCTTTCTCATCACTATCTTTGGTCATATTTTTGAGAACTGTGCCAAGGAGAAGACCATAGCGCTGCAACCTTGTGATTGGGGCTTTTAAATAGGTATTCCAATCTAAACGACCGGAGAGCTTGTTGTCTCGAGCCTGGTCTAAAAATTGGCGGAAAAGAATGTTTCTGTCTGCTTCCCTTCGAACAAGATATGTGGCGTATGGGAATCCAGCAGCATACTCGATATATGCGGATTTAGCCTTCCTTATCCATTCTCTGAAAATGTCGCTGAAGCCTGTCACCCAAGGTCCTTGCTCTTTTTGTCTATACTTTAATTGTGCAAGTAGATGATTTTCATTGACATCTTTAATGGCTTCGACTTTCCCGAAAACAGAAGCAACGAACTTTGTGATCTTCGTTTTTGCGATGATGGGAGGTTGCCACGAGGCAAGATTGTCTCGATATAATACGCGCAACACGTTAATCTGATCCATGTAGATATCCTCCGACATGACTATCTCATGAAGATTATTCTGCAACTCAATCTCTTTCTTGGTGACACCCCCGAGGATTTCCTTTGTCAGTTTGAAGAAAGTTATCCAGTCCTCGGACTTTCTAGATGGTTCCAAAGTTTGAGATTGTAAGTTGATCTTTTTTAGTGTGCGAGTACAATGATGTGAATAGCATCGCCCTTCGATTTCATGTTCATGAACCTTTGGCGAATAGCATCCTGAGCCTGTCAATTGCCATAATACACCAGATACTTCACCTTGACCAAATTTGACCCATTCTTCATCTTTCACCAAAATCCCAGCGTCGAACATAGACTTTACGACCTTCTCACTAAGCGTTTCTGCATCAGCCGTGTTCATGGTTGGTACCATGTGGGTAAACAGGGCTATAAGACCATCCTCGATAGTCTTTACTCGGAGATCTGATTCGCCTTCTCCCGTTTCCCCACCTGCCATCTCTCGTATCCAACCTGCAATTCCACTCAAAGCCCATGGTTCTGTGCATCTTCGGAATTCGGCCGTTGATAGCCTTCCGGGTGAGAATTTCTTACGACGGCCGGCTGGCAAGGCGGGTAGATCAAGCGACCCTAAAGACGCTGGAGTGGATGCATCATAACCATCCAGTCCTGCAGCCGAGCGAAGCATAGATTGTCTGTTGCCCTTTGCTCTGGCTTGACGCTCCTCAGCATCTGTTTTCGAGCGAACGGGTGGTATTGTTTGTGCAGTATTGCTGTGATTATGGAGAGATGATGATCTGGGAACATATTGAAGGGCAGGCTGAAGTGTATTTTGTGGGTATGCTTCCGGTCCACTAGGAGGAAGCGGCCTCACACTGTCGACACTGGAGGAGTAAGAGTGTGAATAACCATGCGAATTGCGGTAAGAGCCAGCTGGTTGTAATTGCGGTGTCCTGTTTTCGGACATTGGAGGAACTGCCGGAAGAGGCCGTTGGTAAGACCCTGGAGTCATACCCGGATGGTAGAACATATCTGGAATTTCATCTCTCGGGGGGCTATCACTTCCAGACCTACCACTTTGCCGGGAATCTAAAATTCGCGATTGAATTGCATTTTCATCACCTTCATCAAAGCTCAACCGGTGAGCATGAGAAGTCGGCCTTTCAAGACCGCCTGTACCGTAATTATCAACCCTGGCTTCCTCAAAAGCAGGGAAGGGATGGAGTTCACCCTCGCCAGGCATGGAGTAGTCAGCCATTCCTCCCAAACCACCTCTTTGAGCGCGACTATCAGAACGACTCAGTTGGTGCGGTGTTGGTAATGGTCGACTTTGATCTTCCATTTCACTGCTATGCTCTGTACTCATACCGGCAAAATCATCTCCATAGGACATATGTGCGTCGTAGCCACCGCCAGCGAGGCCCAGATCCATACCTTTGTAATCACTATCGCTGCTTTCCCCTTGAGGTAGTTGAGTTTGATGTGATGGTTGTCCCTCGTAATAAGATGGCTGTCCTTCGTATGGTCCACCAAAACTTAACCCCCCCGAACCTAATCCATGGGATTCTTGTTCTTCGGCAATGCGCATAGCTTCGAGGCCGGCAGCTGCTTCTAAATCGCTTTCGTCATCTTCGTAATCATCGTAAGAAGTTCCCTCGGTATGTAATGTAGAAGCTGTAGATGGAAAACGGTCAACACCAGCACCAGAATGAACAGTAGTTGCTCTTGAGTCATATCGATGTAATTCACCATCCAGAAGGTCTCCATTCCGGTGGGAAGTTCCAAGGGCATCTCCAATATCCGCAAAGATTTGTTCTTGGGCAAGTTCTTCATCTGTCTTACCTTGTATTCCTAAACCCCAATCATCTTCATCTCCAGTACCTTGTTGCATTGGCGCATTAGGCAAGGGTCTTTGCGTTGGGTGTCTCTGTAGTGTGGTTCCAGGAGAGGTAGGCATAGGTATCACGGGGGCATTTGAAGAATTCGTCGAAGAACGTTTGGGCGGAGGAATGGGAGGAATCTCTTGAGGTATGGAGTCAGTTGAATTCTCTCGAAGAACACCACCGGGAAAATTCGGGTATGTGGGCATTTGTGTAGTTCTCCTGTAATCATAATCCTCTTCAGCAAAATAGTCTCCATTAGGATATGGAAGTGTAGAAGGCGGCGGATTATATGAAGCCTGCCTTGGGGGTAAAGGAGCCGCATAGCTTGGACTTCTCAAAGGTGGGGAATCCATGTAACTTTCATATATAGCACTTGCGCGAGCTGGAGGCGATGATGAAGAAGAATTGTATGACCAATAAGATGCCGTTGCAGAGGTAGGAGTTTGCGCATAGGAGTTATTGTAATTGTTGTACGCAGAGGCAGTAGACGAAGCGCGTGTGGGATATTGCGACGGCTGATAAGCCGCAGGATTATACGGTTGGTGATTGGAAGATGCAGAATTTGAGTATTGGTGTTGACTAGAAATGCTCGGGCTATATGAGGGTTGAGGGCGGTATTGTGAAGCCTGCGAGTGTGACTGAGACCTGGCAAAGTTCTGAGGGTTGTATGCAGGTTGTTGGGGAAGTGAGGGGGATTGAGATCCATTCAAAGGTTGGTACTGATGTTGATATCCCGACAAAGCGGGACTTCCAGGCGTTCCAAATGACGATCTGCCAGGCGATTGTGGGCTCATTGAGTTATTTGGTATGTATAATTCTTCTGATGGCATTGAAGCCCTCGCCGATGATGGCGGGGCAGGTTGGTGTCCGCTATTACCCGGGTCAAAAAATGCAGCATCATCTCCATTGTCGAAACTAGACTGCCTATGCAAGCCTTGGCTCGAGGCATTCGAGGGTTGACCTGTTGGTGCACCGTATTGTGCTGGAGGTACATGTCCGTAGCGTCGCCCACCATTTGCGTGGAAGGACATGGTTGCGATGATACGAATCTGCGCAAGAGCTCAACTTCCTAACAAATTCGCATGTAGCGTAACAAATCTCGAGATTGGCGAATGGACCAGCTGTTCTATTATGGTCGTCTCTTAGCTTCTGAGCATCTGGCTTGCTCTGCGCGATTAGAAAGTCGGGACGATTCCCATTTGCTGCTCGTTGGGGAGATTGTGCTTAGGGGGAGATAGCGAATGGGTCGATATTAACGGAGCCTCAGTGAGTGTTGACTTTCGCAGAGAATCAAGAAGCGTCGTCGTCTCAATGGTGAGCTTATGCGCGGTGTCGTGTAAGAATGCTTGTCTGCCCAGGTTTTGCGACGAAGTGTGAGATTTCAATGCGGGTATTCGGCGTCCCCGTATCAAAGCAATGCAATCTTGACTGGACACTGACAGAACGACTGATCCTTTAGATTTTTCTGCGGGGGGAAGGGAATGTTGGGATAATAAGCCAAGATTTCCCAAAGATTAAGATATTTGTAGTAGTGGTTTAAATGAAAGCGAGTGACTGGGTAAGGAACAAGTGAGTCAACTAGAAGATGGTATGGCCTTATGGCTTATGGCTTTTGTCTTGATCCAAGTTTGTTGTCTGTGAAGTCGGATGTGTCTTGGTCTGGCTTGGTCTTGGTCTTGCTCTTTATCTCTGGAGAGGGAAGTAATATTTATTATTGCATTCTACTGTACGGTGGATGTTCTGGAGCGGCTGGGTGTCGTCGCAAGCTCTCGAATGTTAGATGGGCTGATTAATTACTACTCTCAAGAAGATCCTTTATAAAATTACATCCTTTTAAAAATTCTACATATTAATTTAATAGAAACCTTTTTTCTTGAGAAAAAGATTAACTATTAAAATAACTATTATTATGAATTAGTTCATGTTCATTGTCAACCAACTCGCAGCTGTGCCATTTTCATACATTCACAAAACCGCTTGTGATTAGTCATAGAGTGCCGACGCTAGGGTAGGGTTGTTCCGGCCGATGCGGCCGACGAGGGGGGGGATATGTCTACGAGACTACTTCAATCAAGTACACAACCTTGAACAAATCGATGAAAGGACTAGAAAAGTAGTAATTAGATTGAAACGACTGAGAGCTTTCAAACTCTGTAATTAGCTTTAGATTTGACCCTGTGATAGTGGGGGAATCAATCGATCGAATTGAAAGAATCGATTGAGCTATAAACAGCGACTACAATATACCTAAACAATTTTGGTCCCTGTAAACACATACTGAATCAACAAAAACGCGTTCTCGAAATTCTTCTTATCCCATTTCGTTGGGGATGTCCTTCCTTGGATAATCCAGTCCAAACTCGTATCACTGCAAGTAGTCGAAGACTTCACATAGTAGTCTCCGATTTTGCTTCCGTTCCATGTCCTATCGCCCGTGGAGCTTTCGATGTCAAGTCTATCGCGCAGTTCTTGGCTGTGAGTTATGAAAGTGATGTTTTGAACCTTCAAGGCATCCTGTCTTCGAGACCAATAAGGAAGTTTCTTTTTCAAATCTCCAAGTTTCATGCTTGGTGTATTGTCTGATTCCGCCGTTTGGGAAGCCAACTGATCACCGAAGCTCTTCCAATCGTCAGCAAACTCGTGTTTGAGGTCGAAAATCGCTGAAAACCCTTGCTGCTGCCCTTCCGCCCCCGTCGCTTTCATCACTTGAAGCGTAGCTTGGTTCGCCGCTGCGCGTAGTGACGGACCTCCTTCATAAGCCGTGTATTGCACGTGTAATAGCACGTCAGTGATAGACTCGTAGCTGAAAGTCCTGGTCGGTGATGGGAGTTCTAGACGCCATTTGGAGATCACGCCTGCACCTTCGAAGGGCATGTATTGCGAACCAGAAAAATCGAGTTCGAAAACTCCAGAGTCTGCGTCACCGTTGCTAACGGCAATAGAGGACGTTGGGATTCGATCGGTTCGAAATGATTCACTACTTGCGGATTGAGAAGCAACATAGTCGGCTGCACTCTGGGTAACGCGGTATTTATGTGATAAAAGTGTCAAGATGGCGTTGGCACTGCAATTAGTTTCAAAAGTTGCAGGAATCGACACAGCCACTGATCGTATTCTACGCATATAGTGGCCGGGGAAGTCCATATCGAAAAACAGCTCGTCCAATGAAAAATCGCAAGTTCCCGCGATTCTGAAATTCATCAGGGCCATAGGATTTATCTCTTTCAGAGATATAGTTTTGGTAATATTATAGTCTGCTGAATTATTTCCCGCTTGCGTAGCCTCAAGCTTTTTCAAATCCCAAAACAGATCTTGTGCGGCTAGCAATCCATTACGTGAAGCATCCCAATATCCAGCTGGTTTGATGATTGAGCATTTGCGACCAGCTTCAAATGAAAAGGCGTTCTGTGCTTGAAGAGCTGCATCCAGAACCAGATTATACGCTTGGAGATACAAGTTCCTAAGTCTTTTTTCCATCCAGCTATAGAGTTGCTCGTTGGTATATTTGGAACGATACCATGTCTCAGCCTGAACAGCTTCGTCTAGTTGGGATTTCTGCATATCGAGATCTTTCTGGATGGATTTGATCTGTATCTGCTGTATCTCTATCTGTTTGTCAATGGATTTGATCTGGCGCCCACTAATATTGGCTTGGAATCGACGGTCTTGCAATTGTGCTGTAAGACTGGCCTTCTTATCGGCTTGGTCGGCTTGGCTGGCATCGAGTGCAGCAAATCCTCTTAGAAGCGCAGAGCCGGCTGCCACAAACTCTGCATACTGAGTCCCGCCAGCTGAGATGCTAGTTCCAACTCCGAGAGGCTCAAAGTCCCCTTGTATCGTTGGTAACAAGTACAATGGAAGAGCCACTGCGTCTGTGACTGTAGCTTGGTTGTTCTTTGAGTATGAGGATAGGGACATTGTCATCTGCAATCTTTCGTAAGGAGACATTCGCAATTCATCTGATGACTGTACATCAATATTTTGTGGGACATCAGTCCAATCGTCGCTAGGTTTGGGAATTTTGGTATCTGGTTCGCCGATGAGTTTGAGATAATAATCTAACTGGGCTTCTTGAGAGCTGCGATCTATCAAAAGCGATTCAATAGTCTTTTGCGCTCCGTCAAGTCCGATTTGCTTCATTTCCAACATTCCTTGCTGTATTCCAGTGTTATTCCGAGCCAAAATGATATTGAGACTCTCTGCATCTTTTTTTTCTATTGCTGTCAAGAGACTTTCTCCCAGCGAACGTACTTCGGTACACAAGTTCAAAGCTGCGCCCATGAGAGTTGCAAAACGTTGATTGGTTAGTGGACCATCTCTTTCGCCAGAAATCATGCTCAGCACATCGGATATGCTGAGACCTTGCTTGCCGAGGGCCACCAAGTCTCCACTAGAACATTGGGAAGTCAGTAATTACCACGTATGGAAACATTTAGGAAGGGAAAAAAAAGATTCTAGATAAGAGAGTTGAGAAGATGTTGGCGAAGAAATATGAGATGAGATTTGAGATAAGGGATGGTGAAATGAAAGTCCTGGAGATGCTTACGGATCAATGGGTGGATCTCTCAGCGCGTAGACCACCGGCTTTCCTTGAATATCGAAGGAATTTCGAATGTTAAAAAGACGTTCCTGCACTAGGCTCCGCATTGTCTTAAATTTAGGATTCAAGGGAATGGAAAAATAATCTGTCTTCAGGACACAAGTGATGCTCTCCATTCTTGGATCAGTGCTCGAAACTGTAGCGTTCCCTTTTGGTACTATATTGAATGAGAATGGCAGGCCTAGATCCAATGAGACTTCGTCAAATGCATTGTCTTTTACTCTTAGCTGTGCGTACGTCAGCACTTTCGATTTCCGATTTCCAAGATCTGGCACATTAGGTGGCTCGGGTCCCAGTACTCTAGCTGCTTCGATGTATCGTTGAGTGGCCAATGGAAGACATTCGGATGTGCCTCGTCGGAACTGTATGTCTCCAAGAGCGATGAGAATTTCAGCATATTTCATAACAATCCACTTCATGTATGAAACAGGGCGACCACGCGCGGCAGCATGCACTAGCGCACCGTATGAACGTCTCTCTTTGATAGCAAGCTCGATCTCCTTTTTCAGGTTTGCCAGATTCAGAGGATCAAACGAGCTTTCGCCTTTATTCGCCATCATGCAAGCCATATCTTGGAATGGTGGGAATTTCCAACAGGTTTTAGTGCTTATTGTCTTTTTGCCATCAGATCTATCTACTTGCACAGATACTGATGGATCAAAAACAAGTCTCGCGATTTGCAGTGCTTCGTCATATTGCTGTGTAGTTGACAACCGATCAACTGCTAGATAAACAGCGTGTATGCCAATCTCCCAGTTATAAATAGCGGTTGGACGACCCAGTTCGTGGTACGATGCGTTTTGACTGCCGGCTCCGTAACGTTCTTTTAACTGGTCTGCGGGTGTTTGAGCTAGATTGTTATAGAGATTTCCCAGTGGGTCAACACGGTCGGTGGTGTATTCCATGAGCTCATGAGAAAACGAATGATCCAGCTGAACTAGCTCCATATCGTCTATCACTCTTTGAGAAGTCCATTGATGTCCATCCGTCGGGGTGAGCTCTGTTCTTGGCATATTAAAGCGGCTCAAACTCATACCATCACTATCTATTGTGGTGACTACAAGGGCTGTGACTCGTTGCTGTGTTTTCGACAAAGTCCAAGTGAGGTCATTTTGATTGTAGGATGTTAAATCATGCGGTACCCAAATCAAAGGCCTGTTTGGATCAGGGGGATCAATACACAGCACAACTCGTTTGATGCCGCTACCTAGCACCTTCTGGAAGTAAGTTGGAAAGTCGCCTGAGACAGATGTTGTTGAGTCACTGCTGATTGTACTGATCTGATCGTTGAAGAATATGAAGCTGCCAATTTCGTTGAAGTCAGTATTTCCTATTGTTGAATAGTTTATCTTCATCGTCATCTTGTTATCATCAAAAGTTGGTTCAACTCGAAATTGTGATGCAGAAGCTGCCAAACCCACAGTAAGAGTCCCTGCTGATACACGTTTGGGTGCCCAGCTGCCCCTGATGAGTTCAGTCCAACCCATCGAAATCTCCCATACACGTTCAGGGGCCGCTATATTAGGCGGTTGTCCTCGTAAATCGTCGAAAGTAGCGACACCTTTAAGATTGTCCCCTATATTCGTAGCTAAAGACTTCGGCATGATTGACGGCATAAAAAGATAAAGCCGACCACCAATTATCTCGGGGAGCAGATAGCTGCCAACATTGTCGAGGCGATGGCCTTCCCATTCTGTTTCGATAGAAGGAATATCCATGTCAATCTTGGTCCACGGCTGCCAGAATATTTCACTTGTTGCCAAAATAGTAACAGTACGATAATAAAACGAATATGGCGCATTACGAGTCCGTCCGAAAAAATGGAATATATCTGCTTCCTTAAATTCGGGTTCGTGGACATATGCAACAATGTCAAGCTTCGAGATTTCATTCAAACCATACACATAGTTCTGAATGGCGTGCAAAAACGTATCGATACTCAGATCTTTCTGAAGCAATGCAGCCTCAAATTGATCAAATAACTGGCTCTTATCATCTCGAAGCATTGGATCAATCCAATTCTCTGGATAAAGAAACAACTTTCTGTTAGCTTCCCAGAGGGTATATTGCTGCATCCAATCCCACTTATCACGTCGTACATCTGTCATCGCGACGTCCGCTTCGAGTCCTAGCAAACAACGCTGTGTATATAACTGCACTACCGAAATTGCTTGTTTGATACGTGATGTTCGCAATTGTGGACCAATTTGCACGTCAACAAGGAAGTATTCAAAGAGTCCATCGGCGTCCCAGATATTGAGGTCTTTAATGTAGTCTTGTTGCAATAGGTAATTCACAAGCGCAGCGCGCTGGGTCTGCATGAGTCCATTGTCAAAGTTTTCTTGTTGCGCGGCGGTCAATCTATTCTGGAGGTCTTGTGCAGCTTGAACGTAAGAGTCTGCGTTATCTAGCTGTTGCGCAGGCCTAGCTAGATTAAAGAGCTCGGCGATTGGTGGCATGGAGTTGATGTCAGATACACCGCCAAGGCTATCATAGAACTGCACAATTGCGTTTAGGCCCGAGAAGTTATCATAATTGCGTAACGTTGTCATCAGATTTCCTGCAGTATAGTTCGGATATTTTTGGTCCAAAGCGCTTTCTACTAGCGTGTTATTCCAGCCTGTGCTTGCCGCGATTTTTGTTACAATACTGCTTGCATCAGCATCAGTTGAGCTAGACAGCCATGAAAATAGACTCATAAGATTATCGTCTTTAGTGCTAGGGATACAAGTATCTCTCAAGGCGCAATATCCCTGGAGTTGGACAAGATCTTTCAGACTCGGTGAATTGAGGTCGATAGCCAGCATTTCGAATTTGAGTTGCACTTGACGGTTGAAAAATGCGATTTCTGTCGTAGTCAGCTTCAAGGTTTGGCAAATAAGTGCTACCTTGCGAATTGCTTCAAGAACACTCGTTGTTCGCTGAACTGTTGCCGATAATAAGAGTTCTTCGTCGGTAAAAGGCGTGGGCATCGATCTGCATGTTGACCAAGACACTTGAGAAGAATCAAAATCGGCTTGCAAGAGATATGCTTGACCAGAGATCATACGAAACTGGCTCCACGTGTTTGCAGATGAATCATAGGGCATCTTGAGTCCGTTAATGGTTACCTGGGGGTTAGTACTGGTTCCCGTGTAATGTATTGTGTAATCATCAGTGGTTGTAGGTGTGAAATATGCGTCCAGATTCACTTGGATCGAGCTTTCGATGGGCATGCTGAGACTCTGTAGAGCGGTCATAGCGGACTCGAGCCCGCTGTTGTCCTTAGTTGGAACTTTTACGACGTCTGAAATAAGGCTTGCTATGATCGAAACATCAACGTCGATTATCTGGTCTTTGGTAGAGTTGAGAATGAGAGAAGTAAGGAGATCTTGGATAATTGTAGGCTTAGCCAAGTCAATAAAAGCTGCTCTGCGATTCCGAAGATAGTTTTCTGCGGCAATAGAAGATGCATCCGGAGAAGAAGAATCAGAGGATCCAGATGGTGGCTCCTCCCAATCATCCAGAAGAACATTGTTCTGTAGCTTCCCACTGGAGTCGGGATTGTTCTCAAAACGTGATTTGATAATGTTCTGTGGAAACAGCGAAGTCGCCACCAAAGTAGCAAGTGCAGCATTGATTGCGGGAACGTTTTTGCTTCCATCCAAGATCTTCGTTTTTTCACTTGAAGTCAATATGCCACAGAGCTTTATTTGAGCAGAATATATCTTTCCTTCAATAGAAGAAATAACCGAAATCCTGTTCGGCCAGTCCTTTGCTAGAGTAACGAGTGAGTCAAGGGCCGCCTTGTCTGAAAGTTTGACATAGCCTGTCAGGATTTGAGTGCCTATTAGAATGTCAGTGACTTGAAGTTTCTAATAATCTGGTCTGAAGTATTTGAAATACTTCTATTGAATTCGATAATTGGAATTACACGGTTTGTCAAATTCAATTCCATTATTTCGAATACTTGAAACCTTGAATGAGACCAGAGAATTCACCCACCCTCAATAAATCCCAGAATAGTACTCGCTGTTGTTGCATCAAATGTTCGCCCAACACAATCGACAACGGTTTCTGAAGTGGGAATGTCAACTGTAGAAATAGATGCAAGTGACTTTTTCAGATCCACGGTCCCTTCCAAAATAGCTCTGGTGAGTTGTAGCCCCGAGCTATCCTGAACATCTTCAAGCTGGGTAGTTTCGAAAACATCGAGAAGTGATTCGATTGTCCAGTTTGAATTCAACAGCTTTTTCCACATGTCTAGCACTTCAAATGTGACTTCAGGGCTTGACAAAGGATTTTCCTTCGCTTCGTCGAAAAAGAGTTTGAAAAATTGAGCGCATTTTTTTGCGGGAACAGACAAAATTTGGGAGATGGTAGTATAGCGGTAAAGCTTTGATAGAGTGCCGACAGTCAAATGAGAATCAGAATAACCTGTAGCTTCAAGAAGATCTTTGAGATATTGAAATGGCCAATTCAAACTCGCGCATACACTTGTACCGCATGCATAAATTTGGAACTTTGTGCCGCCTGGCTCAAAGAACTCTTCGCCGTCTTTTGGGATTGCAAAAACTTTCCCTAGAGAAGGACGGAGAAATTTGCGGTAAAGAAACGAATCTTTGCCAAAGGCATCGATAGGGCCCCACAATGGAAGTAGAGCGGCGGGTTCAATCTCACATAAATTGCTTAACCTGACAATGGACGCGATTCCATTGAGAACGTAGACTGAGATGGGTCGCGTATTGGGAGCGGTAGTCCCTTTGAAATCCGGAGAGAACGTCATCTCATTATTACGTAAGCAATAGATAGCCGCATCAAGATCCCTCGTCGACCATCCAAGTTTAGCCTTTAGGCGCAAAAAAGACTGAAGATCTCGGCATATGGTAGTGTTCAGGTTTTGAAACGGCGGCTCTGATGCGTTAGCGAGAAGTCTGAGGTCGTCGATGAAAGTACTGAACTCTTTCGATCCAGTTTTGTTGATGATTACTAGGTCTTTTCCGAACAGCTGAGTCTTGACCAAGTCTAGGATGTCGGGAAAATCTAGCCCTGATCTTTTCATAAGCTGTTGCTTAATATACGTTAGACCAAGTTCATTCGTGGACTCTAGCATAGTATCTTCATCCTCATAGCCCCATTGTGTGGCAGTATCGCCTTCCGGTGGTCCTGTAGCTATGGGTACGATATCACTTGCCAATCCTTCGAGCCAAGCGGCAAACCAGGCAGGGAAGAAAGTTTCACCTGCGATGGCAGCAAACTCTTTTTGGTGTAAATTCAAAACTGATGCCGCATTTTGTCTCTTCAGCACCTCGGCCGATCCACGAATCAGCCCAATTTTCTGTTCTTCGGAGAGTTTATCACGCGCGACTTGTGTTATGTTCTCGAAGAGAAGCTCAGGTGCTTGAAATACCTCGATCAGTTGAGTGTAAGGTATCTGGAATATGTTGAAATATTCTTTGACAGATGACCACGCATAATCATAAGGGAAGCAGGTGAACGGGTACATCTGTTGAGAGACGACTTTGGAATAAACTTCAAAGTCTGTGTTTCCAGGCCGATAGACTGGTCCGTCGGAGTGACCATCTTGCACGCAATCATCTGAGGCATCTGCAGGTGTATTAAAAACAAGAATGCAATCTTGGTCGCCGGAAGCTGATTCAGACAGCAAAGATTGACTTTTGTAGCGAACAAACGATTCGAGGACTTCATTAACAAGATTGATGTTGGGAATCAAGGTTTGTGAGTTTGCGCAGCTGAGCTCTAATTTTGTAAGATCTGGGCGCCGAGCCGAGAGCAAGTCTAGGAGGGTGCTGTTTGTTCCTGAATCCGAACTGGCAGTTGTACCATTGGTTGTTGTTGCCTTGGTTCCACCTGTAGGGGTAGTATTGCTTAATAAGTTCAAGAGATCTGCAAAATAAGCAGACATGGAAGTTATGGAGCAACACTCTTCACACGCAACATTTTCGAGACGAAATATGTCTGTCAAGTTATTCCAAGATTCTGGAGGACCGCTAAGACTTGCTAAGGGCCGAGTTGGCTTTACAGTGTCGTTCGTTGAATCTGCGTCATCGTCCTCCGGCTGAGGTATCATACTGTCGGCCACATCAGCCTTGCCTGCTTTCATCAGCGCCAACCAGAGTTGCTCATTCCAGCAGTCAACACGCTCAGCGCAATCATGGATTTTTAGAGCGTTCGCGGTCGATGCGCCTGCGCTGTGCAGATCAGATTTGAAATCGTTCTTCGACTTGCTTGTGATACTTCGAATGGAATGATAGTTTGAGTCATAAAGACGAGGAATATCCAATGGGTCTTCAACGAGATACGATAGAGTCTTTACACATCTGACAAACGTAAAAGCGGAGGTGATCTCTTTGTCGTTCAACGGGGAATCATCCTGCAGAAAATTCTCCTTCAACATGCTGACCAGCTCAGCAGAACCAAGTTTGGCCTGACGCTTAACCATCAATTCTAAAATCAATACTATGATGGTACGAGGCCGATCTTCGAGGGTAAAGTCGCCATCATCTCTGATCATAACAAGGATAATGACGAGTGGCTGGTCGGCAAGAAACCTGGCCCGTACTTGGTTAACATCATTGGCAGTCAAATTATCTGGGAGTGTGTTGGAATCTGAGGCTAGCAACGTATCAAGTTTGTCTTGCGGAAAAAGTTCTTTCGCAAAATCCTCCGGAGTAGCGTCTGGCAATAGTGTCAAGAATGCGCCACAAATCTCTTCGTCGTCGTTGGTATAGATCAATAATGTCTTAATGAAGGAAAGATATACGATGACATTGAAAGGGACAGTCCACTTTCCGAGAAAGGCATCAATAGCCCCCCTGGGATCTCCGGGCTGATTGGTATCTGCATCGGTCAACTTCTGCGTAAGATCGTCGCTGAGAATACTCTTGCCAATGACTTCGATATAAGTCTGCGACATGATTGGGGTTATGAGCGGAATTCAATTTAGGAAAATCATTCAACGAGAAGTTTGTTGATCGAAACCCCGCATCAACGGGTCAAAGGGCGTTTCTTTTAAGAGGCTGAGGATTAAGTTTTCCCGAGTATACTAACACTACATCAAGGCCTTCCTTCCAAGGTTGAACGAAGGTTGCAACAAAGACTGAGAAGAACAGTATGACTTGTAACATGACAATCAATAGATGGGTGATGCCGTTGATCAAAATTCAGCCAGGCTCTATGTTCTGCGACAATTCAGTCACCAACTCGAACACCTATCTCCACATACGTCTGCAGTCGGCGAGTAAAACTTTTTCAGATTCCTTTGGGCCTCTGCTTGCAATACATGTATCGGCTTTGGCGCCTGCGAGCCTCCCATTCCGTGATATGCACACAAAATGTTTCAAGTCACATACATATACAATACGTGCATGAGTAACCCCGATGATTTCACCGTAATCGTGGAGCCTCGATTGGCGTTAGAGAACGTAGTTGAGCCCAAGTGTAATCTCACAATTGCGACTTGCAGTTGAATATTGGAGTAGAGGTCTTTTAAACGTAGCCTATCAGTCCGAACTCACAATATCTTATTCACAATAGGCCTGCAGCAACTTTGAGATGTAGGTTGGTCTGCAGGTATTGATGCCATCCATTGTGATACCAACATGCGCTGTCTAGCCTTGGTGTCCTTAAACATGTATTTTGGGGCCACACTTACCAAATTTCCATTCAATTGAGCTTTCGTGTCTCTGCCTTAGTCGTCATCCTGTGTCAGAATACAACAACACTTCCAGCCCGCTGCCACAGATCTACATGTAGAACCTGATAACAGAACTTCATTTCGCTGGATCCAATTTGGTTCATTCCTTTATCAGAAATTGACATCATGCGTAACACGGTAACCTCTCGCTTGTATGTAGGGATTGAATTTTGGATTCGGATATCCTCTCTCGAGATGCATTTCTAACCTTGGACAGATGTGAATGCAATATAGCATTCAATCTATATAGCAGCCAGATCACAATCTGTAGTCATGTGTCGTCTTCCGATTGACTGTCTATTATCTTCAGTGTCACTTTCTTCTGCAAAGCTAGCCAATTTTGTTGAGCTGAAGAGAAGCAAGTGTCTGTTAACCCAGTTTGCGGGAAGCTATATTGTAGGACACAAATGCGGGGGAGTATGTATGACTGGGGTCGCACCTTGTGTTCCTCAAAACCTAACTTTAAAAAACGACTCATAGTATTACATTGTTGATCCTGTTACTTGCTCATTTACGTAGTGTTTGCACTTGTAATTGTACTTGTGCTTGTGCTCACGATAAACAACACACCAGCACTGGTTATTACCAAGGAAAGAGATCTTTCACTTCCTTCTCATTTAGTTCAGCTGTTCATCTTTTCTATCTGCCACTCAAGTCTTCGACCACTTCTCTTCACTTTACAGGATGTCTGAAACTTTCACTCCCCGATATCTTTCTCTTGGTGGCTATAATCATGTGTGTGCCATATCAGAGAAAGCGATCAACTCTGCCTTGGTAAGTATTTTCCAGACGCGGCCATCTTCAGCAGGTCAACTGGTTTGGGAAAATGAACAGGCGTCAGATGGCCAATTGAAATCAACACTGCTGGCGCCCCAAATTGAGCTTGATGTGGAAACTGTAAATAGTCTCAATTTCAAGCTGGCACTCCGGTAATTATGTACTATTCCCACAACAAGGAAAAACTTTGTATTGATTTCATTCTCATTATAGATTTGATAAAGGTCAAATTTATTTTGGTCAGAACACTTATCAAAGAGTTGATGGTTGGGTCGTCATTTTCAACCTCGTCTGGCCCAAAGAAGCCACCCACGATGGGACAAGAATGCAGTTTGGCGAACTCGAAAACACACCTGAGACTGTGAACTCTACAGAGTCCAGTACCATTGGTCTCAGTCCAGGAGAATACTCTGTTCATCGGCTTTTAGCCATCATTGCCTGTTCGTTGACCGGTACATCTATTGAAGAAAAGCTAAACATCTATTTGCAGACCTTGATTGGGGCAGCCCTGTATGGGAAGAATCCTATTTGATAGAACAAGATGGAACCAAGCTTTATCTTGATAAATGGGCAGCAGATTCAAGCAACAACGCATTGTATAGTCAGGTTCAGCAGTTTATACGAGAGTTAGGACTCTCGAACAAACACGCATCTTTGCTCATGCAAAATATGCAAGTGGATATACCTAGGCCCAAAGGTCATTTCCCCCTTCCTCAACCATCTCCGCTAGCCAACACTGACTGCGTGTAAAGTGAGCGAAGAGCAGGTCGCCCTCGGTGAGTCTGTTATAAAAATCTTCCAATTTCGGTTTTTTCTGACTTTGATCTAAGCTCCAAAAATGCTTCGATTGCAACAATACCCATATATTAACGCAGCTACTCAAGGGCTGGAAGACACTGGATCCCCTATGACTGGCCAAAATGGAAATCCTCATAACTGTCTCTGTTTCTGCGAGATTGATTTCGATCAGGGTTCGTCCTTACCAGAGGATCCTTTGCCATTTAACGGAAATTTTGCATGGCCTGAAGACGGTCCAAAAGATGAGTCTCTGGGAACATTTGCCATCGAGAGCAGTGTGTTCCCTACAGACAACTTTACTCTTCACCGCGTTGTGCAAGAGATCTGCCGAAAGGTACATGCAACTCCTCTTGTGCCTCATATGATTGACAAAAGGCCTGCTGAGAATACAATATATTTGTCACAAAGGTTTCTCGAGATTGATAACCTAGATGACGATGAAGTCAACAGTCTTCCAGTATTGTCAATTGAAGATGGAGACTTTGCTCTAGTTGAATCCTCTGATGGTCAGTGTTGCTGGACGAGGTCATTTTCCGCACCAGGAGAACAAATATCATCCTCTGATGGAGCTTGGACGGCTGATTACAGATTGACTGCCACGACGTCCGTAACTTTAGACAGCGGAACGTCAGATTCCCTTATTTTCCCACTTAGCGGACATGTTAAGTACTATGGTTCGATCAGTTGGCCCAAAGAAGATGTAGACAATCTAGCACAGTGGTTTTCGTAAGCATTATATATAAGCCTCTTTAATCGGTACAGATGCTAATGTATTAAAGTGATATTAGCCATGATGTGAACTGGACAGCCACAATTAAAATGGACGAATTAGATTCGTATGATCCTACTGCAAAAGTCGGCAAATGTATCCTTGAAGGACCGGACGGACGGCAAATTTTGGTGCCGTCAGATCTGGATTCTGTAGTCCCTTCAGATCCAGAAACGAGCTGGGATTATTTCTTGAGGGGTTATAAGACAATCGTTGGCACTACGCTCGTGGATGTACCCAACCTGCTTCGTTCCCCAAATTTTCAAGTGGCGTATCCAGGAAAGGATGAGCTTGAGTTCGGAATCGCTGCGATAAACCCAGTGGGCGACATAGTTGTTCCCATTGACTATCAAGAGTGAGCAAGACATCTCAAATATAAACCAACCCGCAGATATCTTTTAACAATGAACTAGGCCAAATGCGAGTCGAGTCACCTGGATTTCTACGCAAGAAGATCACCCGCAAAATACAAACACGGCTACAAATGTGGTTTATACCTCTGACACATCTGTCACCAAAGACACTCCACATATCACCTGGACAGGCACATTGGCGTACGACGCCGACACCAAAAAAGCAAATCTTACACTCCAAGGATCGAACAAATCAGGTGCAAAGCTAGCCTTCAAAACAGTCAAGGCCACTTTTCTGAGAATGCAGGCTGTGAGTGATGATTGTCTTTGGAATGCAGATTGTGGTAGTTGGAGTCAAGATACAACTTCCGATTCGCACTGGTCGATCACAAGAGATAGCATCCCTCAAAACCTCAAAGCAAAAGTAGAGATTGTGAATAACGAGATGCAGTTTACCGTTTCTCCGCAGGGAACTGCGGGATATGCGGACCCTGATAGATTTTTTATATCTGCAGGTGGATCTCTCACCTTGAATTTGAATGGAAAAGCAAACACGGATGGGAGTGATGATACTTTCATTGTTCAGCTGACTGAAAATTGGGCCGGCCTTACAGTTGCACGACCAATTAATGGACGAGCAGATGCTTTCATGGCCATAGAGGTCAAGGCGGATGGTACAAGCACAACTCCCTCCATCATCACGCAGAGCGAGGCTGATGCTGAGCGAGGAGTGAAGCAGACATGAGTTGCTGGACCATTTTCCAACCATAACAGCAAACTTTGATTTGATGAGCTGACGTTTACGGAAACGGGATTGGCACTTACTTGACTCGACCTCTTAGCTAGCCATAATGTGATTTCTTCTTCTGCGCATGCCATCAGAACGTATTTGACCGTGGACAGCTGCACATGATTATGTAATCTGACCGCCAAAGAGCCAGACTCTGATTCGTCCGGTGTTCGGAAATAAAGAGGGATGAATTGATAATCGTCACCGCGAGCAAGCCCACTTTCGTTCTGGATGGAAATGTTCAAAGCTTCCCACAAGTGCCCACTCCTCTTTCTTTCCTCTTTTACTCGTGCTGCTGTTTCTTGCCATCGACAACATCTTCCACATTCTCATTCCAGACCTCGATAAACACTCGCATATTGACATTTAATTCAATCATCCATCAAAATGGTTAAAGCAGGTACGTTTGAGATCTATCACGTCCATAGCTGCCGTCTCTACCCCACATATATGATGCTGTGGCCAATGGCGGGGTCAGCTAGAGAGCTTTTGAGCACATTTCCTCTGACGACGGGATACCCGGATGGGTAAACTATCTCCAATCAAGCATCTAATCGACATTCTTCTCATATTGTGCTTTCCTCTTTTGTCGTCCAGTGTTTCATGGGCTGAATGGTGGTATGAACGATACATGTGCTAACCCTGGTTCTCTCCTCCATTGCAGTTGCTACCGTCCGCGGTGACTCCAAGATCTCCGGCACCGTCACTTTCGAGCAATCCGAGGAGAACTCCCCAACCACCATCACATGGAACATCACCGGAAACGATGCCAATGCTGAGCGTGGCATGCACGTCCATCAATTCGGTGACAACACTAACGGCTGCACATCTGCCGGACCACATTGTGCGATTCCCCAGCTGTGCATGGAATGCAGACATACAACGGAACGTAAGGCTGACTCGATCTCTTAGTCAACCCACACGGCCAGACCCACGGTGCTCCTACCGATGAGGTTCGCCATGTAGGTGATCTTGGAAACTTCAAGACTGATGCCCAAGGAAATGCTACTGGATCTGTTCAAGACAGTCACATTAAGTTGATTGGCCCATTGAGCGTCATTGGCGTATGCACTCTTTCGCATCATTGATATACAAATGCTAACAACCCTTTCAGCGTACCGTTGTTGTCCACTCCGGAACTGACGATCTTGGTAAGGGAGAGAACGAAGAGTCCAAGAAGACCGGTAACGCTGGAACCAGACCAGCTTGTGGTATGTTATTCCTTCCATGAAGATGCAGTTTCTGGACACATGGCTAATATCTTCACAGGTGTTATCGGCATTGCTGCATAAATGTAGCACACAAAATGTAGCATACAAAATGACATGAATCACAATGATACGATCTGATGAAAATGGAAAAGGGGTATGGATCATTTAGCTTAGTTTGCCGGCTGTGTCTAGGTAGTTTTAACAGAAAAGCAATCGTTCTACCCCAATTATTTTGATTCAGTTATGATTTATGAATTGTAGAAGGGGATTGAGAAGCTCTGTTTGTGGTGTTTGCGGGGTTTGCAAGCTTAATTTGAGTATTAAATAACGTGGTTTATCAGCGAGCGGATCATATCACCGAACGGATCACTTCAAAATCATACCAAAATCGAGGTTTTATTAATATTTATATTTTAATAACTAATCATTATTTTTGAAAACTAAAAGAATCTAAAATAATTATAAAAGTTCAACTTCTTAGAGATCTAGTTTTTATATAAATATTTCTATTATATTCAATAAAAAACTGAAAATGTCACGATTTTCATTACAAAAAAATCATTTTTATAATAACTCTTATATTAATTTGAATTTCTACTAAATAATTAGAAATTCTTATTATTTATATAAACAATTATAATATTCATTTGAAGAAATTAAATTATACCAATAAATAAAGAAAGTGCACGGTTACGCACAGACGAATTTTGTATGTAAATTAAGTGATCCGCTCGGTGATATGATCCGCTCGGTGATAAACCACGTTACCATTATTGTTATAATTATATGTATGTATATGTATGCATTTTTGCAAACAATCATATTTCAACAAAGAACAAACAAACAACAATAACCACATCAATTTCATATAGTACGATATTGCATCATTTGACATTGGGGACTGAGGCTAATCATATTTTTGCCCCTCGCCCCTCGCCCAACCAACCAAGTACCGGTAGCTAGAGGGTCCATGGATTTATATATAGTTAAGCTCCCGTGATCCCGTTGTCCGTGATCCCCCTCATTGAGGTTTGCTTATGCCAACTACTACCTGCGGACCTAGGTGGTCGCTACTCTGGTATCGAGGTTCACGTCATTCTCCATCCCATCCCATCTTCACTGCAATCGCATCACATTGCGACAGCGTTCCACCCACCTGCCCACGACAGCATACGTTACATGGAGCTCTCAGCTGGCTGAAGGCTGACCATACACACGACGTTTCGAACATGATCTCCGGACAACATGGATCAAAGCTCCATTGAAATCCATTTTCGCTTCATGCACCAATCATCTACCCGAGACGCTCACCCCACATCAAGGGTTCATGGGACCTTACAGTAATGGAATTATATAAAATGTAGCCTCATCTATCGTCGATGGATGGATGAAGCTCCGAGAGAACACTTGACCTCTTTTCCATCTTTATCCCTTTCCCATATAATTGACCATTTCAAGAGAATTGGAATCCCGTCCTGGATAGATTCGATTTCCCGTGCTCATTGAATATCAAACTGTATTCTTTATGTAAGTTGCACCATGTTCCCTTTTCCTCCTTCCCCTCATATTCATCCTCATCCGCACCCTCACCCTCACCCTCACCGCATATGTATGCAAGAACTGCCTGCCGCAATCCGCATTCGACGCCACTTAAACGGAGGTTGTAAGGAACTACGTAGGGGTGAATGCACGCAGTGAAATCTCAGGAATTGGGAGTAGATTCATTGGATGAGAGAAGTGAATTCATGAGAAGGGGGAAGTTGATGGCTAGTCTACAACTCTCCCAAGACTAGCTCCAATCTGTCAATTTTCACCATGAGCAATCCGTTCGACACTCAACCACAAACCAGAGAAGGAGCTTCACCTTTGGAGAATATCACCACCCAGATTTGGAAAGTCTGGTTTCCAGTTTCCAGTTTCCAGTTTCCAGTTTCGATTTCAATTTCAATTTCAATCTCCGCCTTCGAGATTCACTTTCATTCAATTCAATCCACGTTCCGTACAGCACCCAGCAGATTATATCTCCAACACGCATAAACGAAGACATTCATTTTACTGTACTGCTTTGACGAAATTCAATATCATACCGCGAAACAAAACCTCAACTCCTTAAACCTACCTGGCATCTGCAACTCAAATTGCAGAGACAAACAACTCTCTCTTCCTCGAATTCAATAAATTTACACCTACACCTACACCTGCACCTGCACCATTGTGGAATCTTTGATTATAATCAAAATGGGTGTCAGAACGTTCAAGATTGGCTCTGCGGCAGGCGTTTCTAATGACCGCAAATCTTCTAGCAACTCATTGGCATCAAAAGCTTCTCAGGAACCTGCTAACCTACCTGAACCATTCCATAGTCCTCGAATTCCACCACTCGGAAAGAAACGACTTGCCAACGTACCTCCGTCCGATTACAGCAAAATGGTTCTCAACCAAGCCAAAGTTAAATCCGTCTTGAGCGGCGACAGTCTCGTACTTACCTCTGTTGACAACCCCGATCTCGAGCGCATCTTGTCCTTAGCGTATTGCACTTCACCACATCTGCGAAAGGAAGGCGACGAACCGTTTGCATTTCAGTCCCGCGATGCCTTACGAAAATTAGTCGTGGGCAAGGTTGTACAATTCCAAGTATTGTACCAAATTCCCAATACTAAGCGCGAATATGGACTTGTTTTTCTCAATGATGGAACCAAACTGCCCGAAGAAATGATAAAGGAAGGCTGGCTTAAATTGAGAGAAGATGCTGGCCGAAAGGAAGATTCGGAATCGGCCCTTCAACAGCTCGACGCCTTACGTTTATACGAAGCTACCGCACGCAGTGAAGACAAGGGTCTATGGCAAGAGAATGGTGGACGTATTGAGGTCCAGCATGACATGGGCAACCCAGAGTCTTTCTTAGATACATGGAAGGGAAAAACAGTGGATGGTTTGGTCGAGCGTATATTGAGTGGTGATCGAATGCTTGTGCGTTTGATTGTTACTCCTACACAGCATATTCAAGGTCAGTTAAGCTGCTTTATATGTGGTGCGAAATAACAAACTGACAATAATTAGTTATGACTTTGGTTGCTGGTATTCGCGCACCAGCTACTGAGCGAGTCAACCCATCGAATGGACAAACAGCTCCTGCGGAACTTTTTGGAAATGAAGCACGACGTTTCGTTGAGGAACGATTATTGCAAAGAAATGTTAAAATACATATTCTTGGGCTTAGCCCACAAAATCAACTCATTGCTTCAGTCATCCATCCCAAGGGAACTATTGCCAAATTTATCCTCGAAGCTGGACTTGCACGATGCACCGATTTCCATTCAACACTCCTTGGCTCAGATATGGCAACATTACGTGAGGCCGAAAAGCGTGCACAACATGCTAAACTCGGTCTGTTCAAGGACCATGTTGTAAAGAACAACGGGGCAGGTGGAAGCCTCGAAGCAACTGTTACCAAAATTTTCAGCGCCGATCAAATTTTTGTCCAGAACAAGGCAGGTGTTGAGAAGCGCATAAATATTAGTAGTATTCGTGGACCTAGACCTACTGAGTCAACTGAAGCACCTTTTAGAGACGAAGCTAAGGAATTCCTTCGAAAGCGCCTGATTGGAAAACATGTCCGAATCAGCATCGATGGATCAAGACCAGGCACTGAAGATTATGACGCAAAGGAAGTTGCCACCGTTACTTTGAACGATAAGAACATTGGATTGCAATTGGTTCAAGAAGGTTGGGCTTCCGTAATCCGCCATCGAAGAGATGATACCGACAGAGCTCCTAACTACGACGATTTATTGGCTGCACAAGAAAAAGCCAAGGAAGAAAAAAAAGGAATGTGGTCTGGAAAGGCTGCAAAGGCAAAGCAGTATGCCGATGCGTCGGAAACTGTCCAAAAGGCTAAGCTACATGTTGGATCATTGCAACGACAAAAGAGAATCCCAGCCATTGTTGACTTTGTTAAAGGAGGTGGCCGGTTTGTTGTACTCGTGCCTCGTGAAGGCATTAAACTCAACTTTGTTCTTGCTGGTATTCGAGCTCCCAAATCTGCTAGAAATCCAAGCGATAAGAGCGAGCCATTTGGTAAGGAAGCACACGATTTAGCTACACGAAGACTATCACAACGTGATGTTGAAATCGATGTATACAATACCGATAAGGTTGGTGGCTTCATTGGTGAACTTTACATCAACAAGGAGAGCTTTGGTAAGATCTTGGTTGAGGAAGGTTATGCAACTGTTCACCAACACTCTGCCGAGCAATCTGGAAACTCGAAGGAATTATTAGCAGCCGAGAAGCGTGCAAAGGATGCTCGAAAGGGTCTTTGGGCAGATTGGGATCCATCTTTAGATGTGGAAGAAGAAGAATACCAGCCTGCCAATGATGATGAAGTCACTCAAATCAAGAGAGAAAAAGATTACAGAGATGTTATTGTCACCCAAATTAATGAGGATGGAAAGTTAAAACTTCAAATCATTGGCACTGGCACTTCGGCTCTGGAGACTTTGATGACTCAGTTCAAGTCTTTCCATTTGAACCCATCCAACTCAACTGCTCTTCCCGGTCCACCAAAGGCTGGCGACTACGTTGCAGCCAAGTTCTCTGAGGATGGTCAATGGTATCGTGGTCGCATACGCTCCAATGATCGTACTGCTAAGGAAGCAGAAGTTGTATATATCGATTATGGTAACAGCGAGAAGATTCCTTGGTCTCGTCTCCGACCACTTTCCCAACCACAATTCTCGACACAAAAACTTCGCCCACAAGCCGTTGATGCTATCTTAACTCTTCTTCAATTCCCTACAGACAAGGATTATATGAATGAGGCAATTAGATACATCACCCACAACACTGCCGACAGGGACCTCGTCGCAAATGTAGATTACACAGCTCCAGATGGAACACTGTATGTCACATTGTTCGATACCAAGAGTCAAAATTTGAACGATAGCATCAATAATGATGTCGTAGCTATGGGTCTTAGCATGGTTCCAACTAAGTTGAAGGGTTGGGAGAAGGGATTTGCTGATGTTATTAAGAGTTTGACTCAGAGCCAAACTGAGGCTAGACAGAATCGCCAGGGTATGTGGGAGTATGGTGATGCTTATGAAGATTAAATTGGTGGATGGAAGATGAAGGCTGGCCAATAACCAACTACTAAACATTATGAATTTCTCTTCCTGTTCCTCGGCTCATTTTATTGCTCCTTTTGATGAATTTTGAGAATGTATTGCGAGCTGTTTCTTGCATGGTATGGTATGGCATGGCATCTCATAGCATAGCATGATGATACTTCCGTTATCTTTTTATGGCATGGCATGGTATTGCATTGCATTGTGACTCTGGATGAATGGATGGATGGATCATTTGCATGGGATTTATAAAAGTCTTTTTGGTGGATGGATGGGGATGAATTGGCTGGTCTGGATGGGGAGGGGAGTGAGTGCTTAGTTGGCTGTCTGGCATGGGAGAGTTGATACATATCTACCGACCTACCTAGCTACGTATCTCTTGATCTTAGTCTTGGTGTGGTACCGAACTATATTGGTTTGGACTGGACTGGACTAAATTAAATGAATTCTTTTTACTTTGAGGAATTGATAGATTGATTTTTGTATATGTGTGTGTGTGTGTGATAGTTGGTATATGATGTAATTGAAAAATCCATAGAATGAAAGTTAAGTTAAAAAGAGTTCTGTTTGTGCTGGATTGTGATGATGGGCGCTTGGGCTCCAAAGCATTTTTGATAAAGCAGGAAAGGATTTCTCGATCTCAACAAGGCAGGCCAGAGGTGGCAATCAAATTCCGCGCCGGATCTTTCATGAGAAATCGGTATCAAACAAGAAGACAAAAACAAAAAACAAGATAATGTAACCAAACCAAAACTTCTAAAATCTAACAAGGCAGAAAGACAGGAAGACAAACTCGCAACGATCCTAGACGCCGGGTAAAATCAGGTGACGCGCAGCATCTCGTCGTTACCGCAATAAACAATTCTTTCGAGATCTCCCCCCCTTCAAATCAGTGGCATTCATTGCGCTCCACGCTTTCTCTCTGCCTCTCCCTCTCACTCCACAACCCTACTCTTCCACACCCTCCCCTTCCTCGCGCCCTTATTCAGGGCCGGATCGCTCAGCAAGCCAAACTCCTCGGCCTCGCGCTCCACATCCCCCACGCCCTTGCCATGCTTGAAGCTCAACACGCCGAGCGACTCCAACTCCTCGACACACTTGAGCAGAAACTCGCGACAGATCTTGTCGCCCTTGGCGATCTTTTTCCGTCCCGTCTCCCACTCCGTCGCGATCGTCTGCTCGATTATCGTCCGCATGTCTTGGACGTCGGTGCCGATTTCCACGGCCGCGAGCAGCGAGGATGAGGATGAGCTGGGCGGGGCGTGGACGTGGCTCTCGTCGATGCTGGCCGCGTGCGGGTTTCCGGGCGGCGCATCTTCTAGGTCGTTTGAGGACGCATTCGGTTCCTGATCTTTCCAGTGCACGGTTTTGGGTTTCTTGTATTTCCGATCGTCTTCTTGGTCGTGGAGACTCGTGGCGCTTTCCCACGGCGCGGTCTCGTCGCTGCTTTCGTCGCTGCTGTGTCCGGTATCTCGCGCCTCTCGCTTTCGCTTCTCTTCGTTTTTCTTGCTTGCGGTTTGCTCCTCTTGTGAGTCTGTATTTTCCTCTTCGGGATCAACGAGTGGCTGCTCGCCATCTCCCCCGGTCTCTTCGCCTGGTGATTCAGAACCCCCACTACTATCTTCACCCCCACCAGCAGGAATATTCTCCTTTTCCTTCTCCTCCTCCCCCTCCCCCTCCCCCTCCTCATCTCCCCCCGCCATTTCCAAAATCCACCGATCCGGCTCCGGGTCAAAAACATGATACATCCAGCCCACCTCCGGCCTCTCCTCCGTCAAGTACAAACTCCAATGAAACGTCCCCGGATTATTCCTCGCCGCAAGATGAATATACAATTTATTCCTCTCCCACTCTATCTCTCTCGCCTTCTCTTCCTGATTCCTCACATCCCCTCGGACATGAATACTGCCCATGGCTAGCGGAGTCGTAAGATGATGTTGTGATTCTCCAAGGACCCTAGGGTGTCGATACCCCTATTTTCCGAGCTGAAATTTCATCCAATCACCCACCACATGCGTCGGAATGGCAAGATCTGACAAGTTACAAACCAATCTGCATCACCCGAATCTCAGCATCGAATCTCGTATCAAATACGAAGATGTCTCGTCTGGATGCGCTTAAATGTTTGTATTGAGATTGCGATTTGACCTTGATCAATCTCAACTATTATCGAACTTTATGTACGTCCCACTTGCATGCAGCTCCATCCCAATGCGGTTTGCTACATACATGAGAACACGTGGACGCTGGATGGGTTTTTCATCCTTTGAGTAATCGATCGTCTAATGCCAAGAAAGCAAGATTAGCGTACTTCTTCAATGCACCCATACTATTTCTGGATTCGACAACACCACCCACAATTTACAACTAACAATATACTCAAATACACATCTCAAAAATCAACAATACATATTCATGCCCGCTTGACTTCCTGAACGACTCCATTTCAGTCCGATATCATCTCACAACATCAAATCGCATCACAGGAAGCATTGAAAATAATTAATTAATCATCAAATCGTTTCATTTGTTTAAACTCATGTCTAGCCACGCATAAATACAAATCGTACTTCATCCGGTCTTTCAATTTTGACCTCCGTGACAATCAATAACTATAAAATCAACTACCAAACCCCGAGACTCAAAAGCAATTTATTGCAACTTAGCCTTCAAGATATCCTTCAAGGTAACGGCATCAGCAGCAAACTTGCTGATACCTTCTCTCAACTTCTCAACAGCCATGGCATCCTCGTTGAATGCAAATCTGAACTCAGCCTCATCATCAATGTAGGTCAATTTCTCGATATCCAAGCTGCTAGCGTTCTCAGCGATCAACTTCTTAGGGACGGCCTCTTCAGAGTTCATCAAATCCTCCAACAAGTTTGGTGAGATGGTAAGGTAATCACATCCGGCAAGCTCGGTAATTTCACCGACGTTACGGAAAGAAGCTCCCATAACAATGGTCTTGTATCCGAACTTCTTGTAGTAGTCGAAGATAGCCTTGACGGACTCGACTCCTGGGTCTTCTTGGGCGGAGTAGGTCTTTCCGGTGGAGGCCTTGTACCAATCAAGGATACGGCCGACGAATGGAGAGATGAGGAAAGCACCGGCTTCGGCACAAGCAACGGCTTGGGATTTGGAGAAGAGGAGGGTAAGGTTGCAGTTGATTCCGTGGTCGCGTTGGAGGACACGGGCGGCTTGAATACCTTCCCAGGTGGAAGCGATCTTAATCAAGATGCGGGACTTATCGATACCTTGCTCCTTGTAAAGCTAAGAGAGAGACATATGTTAGTATCAAACTCATTATAATTGAGGTACATCTGTCCCAAAGACTGGACATAAATAGATATGTAACATACGTCGATAATTCTAAGGGCCTTGTTGATGGTGGCCTTGGTGTCGAAAGAGAAACGAGCATCAACCTCAGTTGAAACCTTTCCTGGAACGACCTTCAAGATTTCTTTACCGAACTCGACGAGAAGACGATCGAGGGTGGCGTCAGTCTTCTTTTCGAGGTCACCTTCGGCCTCCTTTCCGTATGCGACTGCGGTATCGATGAGCTTGGCGTATTCGGCCTTTTTGGAGGCAGCGAGGATCAACGATGGGTTGGTGGTGGCATCTTGTGGTTGGTATTTGGCAATGGCTGATGATATCTGTTAGTAGCTGATTGTAGAATTGGTGAGGAGAGTCGTTTAGATGATAACGTACAAGCAAAGTCACCTAGAGAACTACGAGTCAGTAAAAGCTTCAAGCAGTGGCAATGATGGGCTGAAACTTACCAGAGTCAGAGACAACGGTCTAGCATGACAAAGTAATGGTTAGCAAGCTATATTCCAACGTGTATCCTCAAATCCCATCTACTTCAGTAGAATTCCTACAGAGTTCCAGGACGGACCCGAGTGTCCCGTCGACTGGCCATCAATAAATGAAGACAGATTGTTCACTTACGGTGCCAGAAGCTTTGAGTTGATCTAATGAAGAAGGCATGATTATAATATGTGGTTGTTTTGGGGGTATCTTGTTTGAAAGTTGGTAAAAAGGAAGTAATATGAAAGTGGTATGATGGGTTTTCGAGTGAGAAAGAGGTTGAAAGGTTTTTTATGTTGTTGAGACAGAAGTTCGGTTTCTAACTTCACCCCTCCGGCGTCATATGGTGGGGTCAAATAAGTGGAGAACTCGCTCTTTGGGTAAATACGTAGGAGGTGACTAATCCAGAAGCATGCACCTTGTGTGATGGATGATTTGCGAGGAAGAAATGAAGTGAATGTGGAGTGAAGTTGGAGTGAAGTGAAGATTGAGAAGTAAATCAAAAGGGGGAATGCTGTCGAATTGTCTCTTGTATCAAAGAAGAAATCAACGATTATTTATAAACCCATTGGGAATGAATCGGTAGTAGGTCCTCCATAGTTATCACATTCACGAACAGCTAATTGAATCATACTCGGGCCATCAATAACGGCTTCTCTATCCAACTGTTGGCTTCTTCTCTCCTCTTCTCTTCTCCTGTACTCCCTTCCTTAACTCCTTTGTCAACATCCCACTTATTGTGTTGATGGTCTACTTTGAATCCCATACCCGATATCGCCACAGTTCTATTCCTAGTAGTGTAGTCCGGAGACCTAATTTTCCACCGGAGCCAACCAAGTTCCTCCGAGCCTTAGAGTGATGAAGCAGCGAGAGCGGGTCTAGAATTCAGTCGAAAGTGTAAGCAAGATTACGATTGTTTCCATCGGTGTTCGGTGAAGACGATAATGTTGTCGCGTTATTGTCCATGTCTTAGAAACTAGAAAAGATCGTGAAGTTTATTTTCTACCGCCCGTCTAATATCATTTATTTTGATGTATGCGGGAATAGACGGGTCGGCTTGAGGGATATACGCATGGTGACACCTAGAAATAATCTCTGGAAACAACGTCGTGGTCTTATCCATCCATAACGCCAAGATGAATGCCATAGCGAGAGTCTAAGTCCGACCGAAAATATACTACACACCGACATTGGGATAATTCGACCAAGATATGTTGGAATGAATACCACAATGTTTGTACTTGGGAAAGATGATGGTTGTGAACTCTTCCATCCAGGCGAGATACTGTTTCAAACATTGCTCTGATGCAGATTTTCGACAGCAATACTTCCAAACCTAAGCCAGAACGCTTTCTACTTGAATTGGAAGTTTCCTACATAGGTAGATCGAGGGCCATAATCAATGCCGCAACAAGACGAACGGGCGGACATATCCAATACGATATAAAAAGACAAAAGAAGTCAACAACAACAACAACAACAACAACAACATATCATCATGAGCGAAAGACATTTTGAGAACCAACGGCAGGATCAACAATGTTAAGGAAGAGAGCATACGAAGAGCAAATTTATCCATAGCACCAGAAAGACCAGAGTACACACTGCATCGACGATGGAATCGCGATTGGGGAAAGAGGCATAGCGACACGAGAGTAGTTTTATCGCGAATTCGATCATGAATTGGTAGATCATCAACAAAATTCCGCAGTTAAGAAGCAATCTTTGAAACATATGAATACTACAAGGCCATGCCATCACTAAATGGCATGAATCTAGAGAGCCATTTCAACTATTCTCGCTTAAGAGAGAGAAACCAATGACTGATGACAAGCGATTGAGAATCGTAGTATCAACTTTTAGAAGACATGAAGCTTGAAGCTTGAAATATAATATATATCGATTGGGGTCCTGAAAGGTTGCTCCTACGAAAGTTCATGATCTTCAGCCTTACCAGATAATTTGAATTTCATCATATCGACAAGGGTCATCGACCTGCCGTACATTAGCGTGACTCAGGATTAGTTCTAATTCGCCAGCCTTATACAAGCTCAGAAATCCAAAATTTTAAGTTATCAGCCTTATCTCAAACTTCAGCATGTCGATATCCAATATATCCAGCATAAGCACTCTCCCGAACTCAGCAATTGCCATGCTCCTCCGGTAACATCTAATAACCCGCCATCAAAATGGCACAATTCATACCCCGTACCGCGTTCCCCCAACAACTTTCTCTCCCTCGATCCTACTACCTAGGCCATCATGCATCCGGTCTCTCGCGAATGAAAACCATGCTCTCGTCCATCGACCTCATTATAGAATGCCGAGACTATAGAGTCCCCCTCACATCTCGAAATCCGTTATTTGAGCAATCGCTCGCGGGAAGAGAAAGAGTCATCGTGTACACGAAACGGGATTTGGGCTTTCAAGGTTTGGCCGTGGATAAAAAGGTACGAATTTCTCTACATATACACAGACTCAAGATTCCCAAACTAATTACTGGGGAATCACAGAGAGAAGCTATCATAAAAGATTGGCACAAACCCTCCTCCACCCTCTTCTCAAATCACAAATCTAAATCCGATATCCAAACCATCCTTTCGCTCTGCAAAGAACACGGTCTTGCCCATCAATCCCTAACCGGCTCTCGAATCCTCATAGTGGGCATGCCTAATGTTGGGAAATCTTCTTTGCTAAACGCTCTCCGCATGGCTGGTGTAAATAGAGGCAAAGCAGCATTCACAGGTGCCCAACCCGGCATCACGAGGAAAATCGCTTCAGGTGTGAAGATAGTTGATCCGGACCCGGAAGCAGGAACAGAGGGTGTCTATTTAGTAGATACTCCCGGTGTGTTTGTGCCTTTCGTGCCGGATACGGATAGTATGTTGAAACTGGCGTTGGTGGGAAGTGTCAAGGATACTATTATTGCGCCAACGACGTTGGCGGATTATTTATTATTTCATATTAATTTAAAAGCAGGAGGGAGCGTGTATAAAGAGTACTGCGAGGAAACGAATGATATTGTACAGTTTCTAGATGCGGTTTGTAGAAAAACGGGACGGTTAGGCAAGGGAGGAGTACCAGATGTAGAGGCTGCAGCACTTTGGATTATTCAGAGGTGGAGACAGGGAAACTTGGGAAAATTCGTGCTAGATGAGGTGGAGGTTGATGGTTTGGAGAAGAAAGTTATGGAAGAGGTTAGGATGAGTGTCAGCCAAGCAAGGAAGCAAGCGAAGGATACTCAGAGGATGAGAGCGAAGACAAGGAGGGCGGAGTCAATGGGTTGAGAGAGTGTGTGTACGCACTTTCTCGGAGCATACTGATGATTTCCCACCCGTTCCAGGCACCACGTTGTATCTGTTATCCGATATCATTGTGCAGCTCTGTGCTGTCATCGATCAATATCTACATCACGAGCGACCAACTCAACAACCAACAGAAACCGGAAACATGGAAACAAACGAATATTCCAAACCTGATGAATTACAAGTAACATTCATCTACTACCTACTACTACAATCTCAATTTACAAATTCTGACAGCACGAAACCCATCCACACCCTCGCAACTTCTTCCTGGAGCTCCAGCAAACCAGACGGCCATTTCAGTTTCCCTACCCCAAGCGCCGATACGGGTATGAACTCTAGTGCAGAGTAAACCAACTACTGTTGTGTTGGACAGAAGTTCTGTGGTGATCGTGGATACCAACCTCGTAATTGAGCCGCGATCCGTTTCTCAGGGATTCGTCTCGAGAATACAGATAGGATATGAGAGGCGAATGTGAGGAAGGGCCATATATATAGTATGGCTATAGATTAGATGAAGGATAGGAAAATCTGTGAGAACTTTTATATACTATATACTATATACTAGTTTGTGTCTGTAGTTCCGATAAGAATATAAGTTAGTCTGTCTTGGATGAGGAAATTGATGTTACGAATCATGATATGGGTGTTGAGTTTTCACTAGGATTCAAAATTGTTGATTAGTTTGCGATCAAAGAAATTTACATAGAACGGGGGAGGGAGGGAGAGAGAGAGAGAGAAATTTGTGACGTATCTTAAGTATCTCAACAGCTTCAAAGTTCGCATTGAAGACGAAGGGTCCAAAAAAGTTTGTTCATTTTCTCTTGAATGATTGGTTCGCGAGCGGGTATGGAGAGATGTAGAGGTATCTTGAGCTATCATGTTGGTATTTGAGCGTACTTTATATACCCATTCGTTCTATCGCTCAGAATCATAGATCATAGATCATATACATATCACACATTCAACAAAAACCAGAGCGGGGTATTTCCAACCGTCAACCACTCGATCTCTAAACAACAAAATTAACCGTCTTTCCTCTCCCCACAACGACCACCCTCTTACTTCTCCCCGCCACATCGACCTGTCCTTCCTCCTCCCCAAACCTTCTCATTCCCTCTTCACTCTGTAAGATCTTATCCACAACCCATTTCTGCAACTCCACTTTATCCATTCCCACTTCCGGAATCGGTATATCGATTGCGAACCTCAATTTTCCATTGACTTGCACTGCACATTTTTGAGTTTCGGGAAGTAACCAGTTGATCGATCCATCCGCCTCCGGAAATTTCGTATCAAAGATCGAAAGTGTTTCAACGCCTTGAGAAATCGACCAACATTCTTCCGCGAAGGCTGGAGTAATAGGTGCCATCATTTGAAGCAAAACTCTCGTAGCTGCATTCTCAATCAAACCACTTTGCTCTTCTACACAGCTTGCGTTTTCGAGACCAGCGATAACATTTGTAGGTGATGTTTCGCGGCTGACTTTATTTGCTTCTGTGGTTTCGATAATAAGATTGGTAAGACTCATCAAATCCGAGACAATGGTATTAAGAGAATGCGTTTTACTATAGGCTTCTGTTATATTCGTGATGGTTTGTTGTACTGCTCGCCAAAGCTTGATGTCCGCGTGGATAGATTCAAGAAGGGGAGTTCCTCCATTCGGGTTTTGCTTCTCCGGGAAATTCTTTTTGCTTTTTTCTAAAACATCTACCGCAGAAAGGAGATGCTCTTTAGGAGATAAGGTGTGATTTTTTACTTTCTGAGATACCTCTGTGCTGGTACATACATACTCATGAAGACGTTTCAACCAACGAGTGACACCAGAGATTTTCTGCTCATCCCATTCAAGGACCTCGGTGACTGGTGCTTGAAAAAGCATATGGGCTCTGGTTGCATCGGCACCATACTTCGCCATGCACTGTGCTGGATCGACGCCATTATATTTAGATTTTGACATCTTCTCATAACTAATCTTGGCGATTTCTCCTGATGCAATAAGAATTGGCTTCGATGGTACGGTGAGATCCACTTCCTCGGGTTTTAAAAATCTGCCGTTGGAAGGATCCAAATAAGTCTTTCCGTGCACCATACCCTGACTAAGAAGCTTTTTGAAGGGTTCCCCAAGAACGTTCTTGGTCGACCCCTCAGGCCAGAGAGGAGTTGTAGAAAGAAATTTTGAAATGAAACGAGCATACAATAAATGCAGAATTGCATGCTCAACCCCTCCGATATATACATCAACAGGGAGGATTGCATTGGCTGCTTCCGGGGAAAATGGTGTTGTTGAGTTCTTGGGGTCAGCAAATCTCATGAAATACCAGCTAGAATCGACAAAGGTATCCATGGTATCGGTATCTCTTTTAGCATCGCTGCCACACTTGGGACATGGGACATTGACCCAATCGTGGGCACCATCAAGAGGATTTCCAGCTTTACCTTTCAACCAATGGCCTTCCACCGAAGGCAGTTTAACTGGAAGCTGATCTTTAGGAACAGGTACTGGACCACAACTAGCACAATGAATTATGGGAATAGGGGTACCCCAATATCTCTGCCGACTGACAAGCCAATCCCTGAGACGCCATGTCTCAGCAGCTGAACCGAGACCTTCATTTTTTAGCAGCCTCAAGATGTTTTGCTTTGCTTTAGCCGTTGTTTGGCCAACAAATGATCGTGGATTCTCTGATGTAAGATGACCAGGATGAACAAAGGGTTGGTCTGCGGGGATAGCTTTCGAAGCACCATCAACAGGACCAATTACATATCTCGGTGGAGTGTCATGGTTATTGTGCTTCCAAAATGCATAATCTCGAGCATCATGCGCTGGCACTCCCATTACTGCTCCATCACCATAATCACCTAGTACATATGGTGCAACATAAACGGGTAAAGGCGCTTTAGAAGCCTCTGGTGTAGATTTTCGGGATGATAATGGATGCATGGCACTAACAGTGGGAAGAAGATAGCCAACCTTTGAGTCAGGTGGTAAATCTGACATACTGTCCAAAAATTGTTGCAATTTTGTATCTCCCTTTGCAAGACCTTGAACAATAGGATGTGTTGCTGCAAGAGCAATGTATTGAACTCCATAGATAGTATCCGGTCGGGTGGTGAAGACTTCAACAGACTGCTGAGAACTATCGTCACCTGCAGATATGGAAAATTGAATTCTAGCTCCTTGTGATTTCCCTAGCCAATTCTTTTGCATGGCCAGAACCCTTTCCGGCCACATGCCTCCCTTAGCCAGGTGATTGATATCTTGAAGCAATTGCTCTCGAAATTCAGATATTTTCAAAAACCATTGTTTTAGTAGTCTCTTCTCTACTTTGGCTCCAGATCGCCATGAATTGCCATTTGCATCGACTTGTTCATTTGCAAGAACAGTTTTGTCCACAGGATCATAATTCACTACAGACTCGGCTTGATATGCCAGACCGCGCTCATGAAGAAGAAGAAATATTTCCTGGGTATGTTTGTAAAAATTGGGATCGCAGGTTGTGATTTCCTAGTTCCTATTAGCTACCAAATCTATGATTACATATGTAGACATGCCCTATCCCAGTCCCAACGTCCATTCCAAGTAATTAGCTGACTCTTCATCTTTTGTATATTTTGTTTTGTCCAGACTGCGGGGTCTATTCCACGTTCAATTGCTGCATTTTCAGCAGGCAAGCCAAACGCATCCCAACCAATTGGGTGGACAACATTATAGCCTTTCATTGTGTGGAATCGTGCCAGGACATCGGAAATCGTATATGCTCGAAAGTGACCCAGATGAAGATCGCCCGATGGATATGGAAACATAGGTAATATGTACATTTTCTGGCCTTCATCTTGTCCATTGTCCTTTGCCGATTTCGGCTTCTCCGTCGTCGTCCACTTCGCACGCCATTTCTGATCCAGAGATGGCAGATCTAAACTTGGAAGAGGGCTGTTAGTAGCAGTAGAAGCATATCGAGTAAATGCGACAGGCTTGACATTTTGGAAACTGGCAGCGGGGTGACTGCGACTACAATAAGAAAGAGGTCGAATTAACCTCGTTCGAGGTAATGCGCATCTGCGAATGGAGGACTGCATGATTTTCAAGGCATTGTGTCATGCCAGGGGCCAACTATTCGGGATATAGTCGAGCAATCTTGGTATTGGATTCGCAGATGGCTATACTGTGGGCTGACTTCTTCTTGGATTGGATTGTTGTATTTGTGAGGGGTAGCTGTGAATACGCAGACACGCAAACACGCAAATACGAGCAGTTTCATGGCAAAGTAAATATAAAATTTTGAGCACGGACTCAATTATATTATTTATATTATCTATATTATCTCAGCCTTCTCTAGGCTCGCTCGGGACTCACTGCACTCAGGAGTAAATGCTGCGTATTGGTTATTAGGGAGTGAGTCGTGAATCTAGTCAAGTGTCAGAGCATCAAAGCACCAAGAAGCCAAAACACAGGAGAGGAGAGGAGAGGAGAGGAAAGGAAAGAAAGGAAAGAAAGGGAAGAAAGGAAAGAAAAGAAAAGAAAAGAAAAGAAAGAAAGGAAAAGCACAGGCAAGTACAATAAAATACCGCCAAGATCTACAAATCCCTTAATGGATCACAAAGACATTAATCTGGATCTACTCTGCTACCTCAAAAATGAAACATCCATTATCCACGAGTATCTCGCCATCTCATTGAAAACTGCCGGCACACATTGCACTTTAGATTCTACCTTCTCTGCTCTTGGGATTCCTTCTTCAATTCAAGCAAATATTGATCTTTGAAGCTTCAATTTACTTTATCCCACTTCCTTTCCTTCCTTTCCTTCCGGTACGAGCACATTGCGATTGTAAGCTTAAACGACCGTTATGGTTCAAACATTGTCTTAGAGAACCAACAAACAGAATACCGTCGACCCCCTCCCCTTGAAGCTTCAGAGCATGCGATGCTGGCTTTGAACGACTTTCACAAACGATTATAATGTCACCACACTATCAAAACTTACAGCCTCAAGCGCGCGATTCTCTAGAGTTGGCTAGCTTAGCATCGAGTTCCCCAGGCGCGAGATCATCAACAGATTCAATATCATCAGATGCTGGTATATCTTCATCACGGAAGCTATCACTCGAAGAGGATGATCCTTTAGATGAACGAAACCCTGCCGCGAATGGCCGGCCTGGAAGAGGACATGGCAGAACATATTCTGTCTCGTCGGCTTTCGACTTTTCTTCCAACCTCTACCCTCTGTCTTCTACCGCAGGAGGTTATGCGCCGATCGGAGCCCCTATTTCTACGACAAATGGCCAGACTGCTTTAGGAGGAGGATCATTGGAAAAACACAAGACTTTGACATATCTAAACGGGTTATCATTGATAGTTGGCTTGATAATAGGGTCCGGAATTTTCTCCTCGCCGAGTCAGGTCAATGCAAATGCGGGATCACCAGGCGCATCATTAATCGTATGGGCAATAGCAGGAGTATTAGCATGGACTGGCGCGTCAAGTTACGCGGAGCTGGGAGGAGCAATACCATTGAATGGTGGCGCGCAAATATATCTTTCCAAGATTTTTGGGGAGATTTTTGGATTCTTGTTTACATGGTGTGCGGTCATCGTTCTAAAGCCCGGATCGACCGCCATTGTATCGATAATAATGGGAGAATATTTGGTACGGGCATTCATTGGAGCTGAGGCTGAAAATGTCAACGTTTGGATTAATAAGAGCGTAGCATTGATTGGATTGTTTTTCATTACCTTTTTAAATTGTATATCTACAAAGTTGGGCACGAGAATGGGAGATATGTTTATGTTCATGAAGTTTATTGCATTGCTTGGAGTTACAATCATTGGTGTTGTAGTAGCTCTTACTGGCTTCTCTACCTCAGGAAAGGCAAACGAGGATTGGAAGAATCATGGATGGTTCGAGGGAACTAGTAGTAGCGCCTCATCATGGGCCGTTGCATTATATGCTGGATTGTGGGCCTTCGACGGTTGGGATAACGTGAGTATCCCAAGCCTTTTAGCCAACCCTTTTATTGACCTTTATAGACAAATTACGTGGTTGGAGAGTTTCGAAACCCTACTCGGGACTTGCCAAGAGTCATCCATACAGCAATGCCATTAGTCATTCTCTCCTATATACTCGCTAATGTCGCCTATTTCTTCGTCCTACCTCTAAAAGCTATCAATGCTTCGAACACAGTTGCAGTCATGTTTGGGAATAAGGTTTTTGGTCCCATTGGATCTTTAATACTTGCTCTTATTGTCAGCGCAAGCTGTTTTGGAGCTTTAAATGCAACAGCCTTCACTAGCGGACGATTAGTCTATGCAGCTAGTAAAGAAGGTTATCTACCCGCCATGTTTGGCAAAATTGGGTTCGGAAATCAAGAGGAGCCATCTGCCAACACTCTCCGAACACGCAATTGGGCGTCAAAGAAATTAGCCAGATTCTTCGGTGACGAAGATACTGGGCTCTTCTTCACACCCGTTAATGCCATGATCCTCAATGCTCTTTTAACCGCAGTCTATGTCGCTGTCGGTGAGTTCGGTACGCTAGTCACCTTTTACGGTGTGGCTGGCTATACATTCTATTTCTTCACAGTCCTAGGACTCATTGTTCTTCGCGTCCGCGAACCTAATCTCGAACGTCCTTACAAGACTTGGATTACTACCCCCATAATCTTCTGCTGTGTGAGTTTGTTCCTACTCAGCAGAGCAGTCTTTGCGGAACCAATTCAAACGCTCATTGTGGTCGCGTTTGTAGTTGCTGGAGTGCCGATATACTACTGGAGGATCCGCGGACGAGATCAGGTTACTAAGAGAGAGAGGAGTAGTAGTGGGAGTGGAAGTAGTAGTTGGAAATTCTGGGAAAGAGGGTCGCGTTAGACTGAAGATCTATTATGGTAACTGGTCGTGCTTCACATGCATCACTGATCAAGATGGATGAATGATTGAATGAACAATAGACACAGAACTGAGAAGCAAGAAAGAGATATGAAGAAACAAGAATATATCATTAATGTCAATACTTAATTGTGTACCAATATCCATGCTCTATCATCTTATGTGTGTGTATTTAGACAGTAAGCTAATGCAACGCCTTATTTGTAACGTCACTTATCGTCCAAGTCCAGTTGACATCCTCTACTTAACATCAATATTCAACATAACTTTGTCTGCTCTCTCCCCTCTCATCTCTCCCTTATATATTTTAACCCCAATTCACCCTATCCATCTTATTCATCCTATCCATCATACACATCTAGCTAGCGAACCCAGCCAACATTTTCAATCTCTCCTATTCCTACATACCAGATCCCCAAACTCCTCCCCTCCCATCCAACCTCTATAGCCGACAAATCCAGAATCCCCATCCCAAATCCCTATCGCTGAACCTCTATCCTCACAATCAATCAATCACCACTCCAAAACAAACAATACAAACCACGAACCCAATACACTACATGCCTAATCAAGTAACTAAGCAAACCTAACCTCACTTTGAGCACAGTATGGAATTATTTTCATGTATATACACATACACACACATACACACACATACACAGACGAACATACAAAACAATACTCGATTCCGATCTCGATTCTCTCCTCCCTCTAATTTCGTTTAAACCATCCATATATTTCCTCAAGTTCTGTAACATTTATATACATACACAAATGCACAGAGTTCTCAATACGCACCATAGCATCCGCACAATGAACCAAGCAAGTAAGTCCTCGGCACAAGAATCAAGACAAAATATTCAAAAGCTCGATCTAGGGACGAAATCTAGATCCAAAATTCTCTTTACGTGTATATACTGAAATTGAAAATGAAATTGAGATGGATATCGGACTTCGCCATGCATTCCTTCCATGTCGTCGATTTCACTTCTCATCTATCATACCTTATCACATACCATATACGTGCAATCTGTGCAACTCGCAGGCCCCCATCCGGTCTAGAACGGAACTCGGCAAAAGTGCCAGAGGAATCCCTATTCCCATCCCCTTTACATATCGCATCTCCATCTCCATGTGAATCCTGAGCGCAAGCGCAAGCATCTCCCAAAAAGCTTAACTCCCCGTTTCCCTAACCTACCCCGAACCAAGCCCATACAAACCTACCATACCGCCCCAACCCTACAATAAATCTCCTTTCCCATGTGCACTAACGAGGTGCATCCGCTTCTCCTTTCCCATTCCCATGTGTCTCCATTCCTTCACACACCCACCGCCTCAAGAAGTCAAGATTTCAACCCCACAAAAGACGTTTAAACTTTCGCGCACCGAGACACTCCTCTCAACATTAATTCTCCGTCCGTGGTGGAGCGAACAGCTCCTGCGGCCCCATCATGCATCAAGGATACCCATCCAAGCCCCAGCAGAACTTGCATCAGATTACCTGTCGCATCCTCATTCCTTTCTACAATCTAGCCTCCTGACACACAGTCATAAACCATATTAGATTACTCTAGAGGGTACCCATACTGGATCCCACACAGAGACACACGCCATATCCGCTGTAAGCCTCCTACACCCCTCCAACAACCGTGGTCTTTCTCCCTTGTCATATTCGCCACGCTGATGCGCTCGCAATCAAAGTAGATCAAACTATCTAATAAACCCCGAAGTAAATCCTTTTTCATCTTCATCTTAATCCTATATACTTTTCGCATCCGTCTTCATGATCCACTATCAAATTTGCGAATCCCATATTATCTCAACGGAAGCTTATATGGAGATGCCCCACTAGTACACGTACAAGTTAACAGACCCCAATCTCACAGCCAAGCCAATCAACCAAGCCGGCAGACTAACAAGCCAGTAAAGAATTATTCTGGTAAGCAGCTAGTTAGTACAATATTAGATATATCCAGAACAAGGTCTGAAGAGCGAGACTTATGTCATCCTCACGTTATCACTTTCGGCGAAAAACGATTTTCGAGTATGCTATAAATTTAGAATCAAAAGCGAAGGAAGGTAAGGGATAGACGAATCCATGCATAAGTCGAAAATTCGAGATTGAGAAAGCAAAATACAAGAAAATTTTACACCCGGAAATGCATCAAGAATGGACAATAGCATTATGTTTAACTCCAAGGCCAAAGCCAAGAGGCAAAAAGGCTGAATTCAGACCCTCAAACCCAATCTACCCCCTCATCTCACCCCCACACTAACCATACTCGTCCCGTAAAACCCACCCAGTAAAATCCACATATGGAGAGATGACCCGAAACAATCCCCTCAAGCATCTTCAACCTTCAATCTTCAAACCTCAAAGGTGCCGCGCATACGTGCATCAACACTAAACAAGCGTCGGTCTCGTCCGTCTACCCGCTAAAGACATTTATGTATGTGATAACTCTTGGGGTTCTTTGCAGAAAACAATCACCAAATCCTTGATTGGTGAACTCTTACCTATTAACATTCGGTTGGAATCAATTGCTATATTTGTTCGTAAAAATATAGTAATCACTAATCGCTAAAGAGATCGTATATGGATAGACTCCTCTTAGCCAAGATTAAATATGGAACATTGCTTAGTCAGTGTCTAAGTAAGCAAGTATCGAGGTCCACTGGTGGTCGAAAAAGTTATCTTATGAATGTAATATAAGCATTTATTAATATGGTGTAACCAAATACGCACTAGCGTAAATTAATTTGAATTTAAACATCTGACATGGCACACTATGTTACCATGACTCTCGTCTCGCTGACCATCAATTTGGTCCCAGCCACTATTCAGAAACAAAATAAGATACTTGAGTACACGTCCGGTATTACAAATCCTTAATGCGTAGATACAAAAATACAAAATACGCCCGGTAAAGAAAATAGAGTTGGTGCCATCTATCTTGGCCAGAGATGTTTTTCCGCTCGATCAACAAGCGATCACCTGGATATATGAGCAATTACCCAAAGCGGAAATACCCTCCGATCCCGTATCGCGGAATGGCGCCACAACTGTGCCTCATGTGGATAGCCAAGGATATTTGATTTCCGTTGACTTTCTCTTCGTCACTTACAAAGTTCTCACATATCCACTATCGTGAGTAAATAATAGACGAAGATTAACCATGGTCACAGCCATGGCTATGTAGATTGTTCCTGTACCGATGTGGCACGGCGGGGCAACGTAACAGCGGGGGTGGAGCGGATAAGCTAGAAAGCCATGTACCTAGTCCTTATGGGCTAATGCTCGCAGGGTCTTATTTGACGCCAAGGCTGACATTGCATGCCGGGTAGATAGACGTATACTTGATTGTTTATGGAAGGTGTTAAATCCGAACATCAATCGTGGCATGGAACATGCCATCTCATAGAATAGTCTATTTGTCATACTAGCAAGCCGGCGGCCAAGTTATTCCCAAAAATGCACAGAGACGCAAAACTACGGCGTAGCTGCAGGGACCGGCAAATAGGTACAAGTGAAGGACTTGATATGTTTGACTGTCTTTGAATTAGAAGAACAATGGTGTGATTGAAGGAATCCTTCATTTCACGCTATTTGATCCTTCGGAATCCTTGAAAATGAAAGGAAGAAAGTGTGTGTTTTCGTGAATGTTCTGAAGGTATGTTTCGCGTTCTCGTAGATGTGACTAAAGGATCGAGGCTGTGAATGAGGCTTTTAAGCCTCCTCCTGAGTACGGGACGGGTCGAACACGTTGTACAAGTATCACCGTCGTGATATGTCAAATGCATAACTTCAATGCTAAATCCTAGAAACCACGAGGAAAAGTTGTTTAGTTGGGTTGGATAGTGTGTGACCTTCCCGTTTGTCTTGTGGGTGAGATGCGACAAAGAATTTGTCTAGTGGGGGAGATATTAAATTATGGTTGCATTTACGCAAGGGGTTCTTTGGAGGGGTTATCGTCCTTCGTAGATGCGCATGGGATAACGATCGGAAGCTCGAGTGGGGTTACGAATCGCAGATTGAAGGATTTTGTTCTTCCACAATTGTAAATGTCGATCCGGCTGCGACCGACAAAGAATCGGTCCTTTCTTCTTCATCCATCTGCTCCGTCTACTCCGGGCTCGGTCTGGTCAATCCCTCCGGTGGCAGCTTTCAACGCTTTCTCCTTTGCCTTCCTCTTGACTTTCTTCTCCCTGTTCTTTCTAGCTCTCCTCTCTTTGTCTGCCTCCTCTTTGCTTTCCTTCTCCCTCGTCATTGCCTGTTCTTGAGTCTCAATTGTCCTTCTCCTTTCTCTCGTGAGAATCCTCATCTTCTTGCCTATTCTTCTCTTCTTCTCCCCATTAGAACCATTTCTGACCACGAAGCCATTGCTTCCCAATTTTTTCTGCCCACCAACACCAATCTTCACAACCCGGACCCGCCACGGAACTTCCAAGCCCCAATATCTTTTTCCTCTGCCTTCCAAAACATCTTCTCCACTAATTGCCGCAATGGCGTATTCCTCCTTCCGCTGCCCCTCAATTGGACCAGTAAAGTAGTAGCTTTTGTCTCTTTCCTGGACAACAAAAATTCCTTTGTCAACAGCCTCCTCTTTGAGGACTATCTTGCCTTCTGTGACATTTGAGAAAAGTCGAAAGTCAAATTCCTCTCCGTCTTCGAGTGGTGGTGAGAGTGGAGCATCGTTCATGGGTTCAAAAGTTAACGTATTCTCGATCGCGCATGATTGAAGTGAAATAGGCCCATAGAGTGAAGCAAGCTGATCGTGAAATCGAGCGGAGACATCAGGGTCAATTGGTGAAGGTGGTTCGGGAGATGATGATGAGGATCGAGTGTATAGATCTGAACGGCGCACACTATCAATTAAATGTTAGCAGATATTCAAACTGGTGTTCTTTCTCAGAGCAATAACACACTCACCGTTTCGCGTCCGGGAGGTCAAACATGTTTACTGTTATGTTGTTGTAAAGCTTGACCAATGTTTCTTTCTGCATCGAAGCTCTCGACATATTTTTTGGTGGGGATTGAATTTGAGTCTGTGCGGGAGCCAAGAATGACCAATTGCGCAACGGGTTGGCCCGCGATCATCGATCATCTGTTTAAACTGCAGTCACTTGGTTTTATGTAAAAAAAAAAATATATATATATATATAGTTATAAATATCGTTAATAACGTCATATAAATATAGCTATAATTATATGTATATACTGCACAGATGATTGAAATCAATGAATAAATCCTGCATTCGTCAACCTAAATCCTTAAATGATTCGAAATTCAGCCCAGCATTTTTATTGATCTATGTTTGACTGAGTATTAAGGAATTAATGAGGGTATCAAGTCTGATCATAATATGAGTTTGTAAAAGTACATCCATCGTTCCATCCATATTGATATCATCCAAATCATCCATCCATCCCATGTACCCGCAGTGTTAAAAGCGTGAAAGCAATGCCAAAAGAAAAGGAAACCAGAGATACCTAATATTTACCACCATGTTCCTACGCCATCGCTTACTATGTATGATGCCCATGCTGAATTTTCGGTTCGCTGTGGGAATACCATAATGTATTCCATACCATCCTATTCCATTGCTTCGCTTCCTTCCATCTCAAAAGAGAGCACATATAAACAAAAAACTAGGGGCTAATTCCCTTGGGTACTGACTGGAGTGCAGAATTACAAAAAAAATTGAGATTGACACGGTGCAAGGAAATGATTTTTGTGACATGTAGGAATTGGAAGATCGTTAGACAAAGATCTGAGAGTGATGCATGATTTTCTAGATTCTCGCATAGAAAGCCTGACATCGGATGCGTGTGTATATTGGAATGAGTTCTCGTTGATATGCTGAATTATTGCAATGCAATGACTTTGAAAGTTTAATAAAACTATGCGGCGCTCCAAGTGTAATGCTGTTGACTGGGCTGTTGATGCGGCGGTGGTGCTTGAGAGTGACCTTCTTCTTTTACATAATGCTGATCTCCATGATATTCATAGTGGGAGCTAGTGACTGCAGGTAACGTAGTTCCATACGTAGATGCGGTATCTTGAGCAGTGGTCCATGGCTGCATAGACATAGATGTAGGGAAGTATTCTCTTGGCTGTGCAGGGTCACTAGCAGAACTATATGGCGTGGGGGCGTTAAAACGAGCTGTGAAATCGGAAGAGAAAGAAGAGTTCAGTTCAGGGGGTGCTTGATGGCGAGGTGATTTGGCGGGCCGTGGATTGCTGTCGATGAATCTTATAGGAGCCCCACTTGGTGAAGTTGTGTTTTGGTACGTGTATGATCGTACTGGAGGTGCAGGTGCTGGCATTGTAGAGGCTGGAGAGTGGGTGTGTGGAGTTTCTGAACTGGAATGGTTTCCTTGAAGATAATTATCCATCGATAACGACGGCGGGGGTCCTTGGTAGTTTGGAGTTGATGGTCCTGGGGTGTGCTCAGATGAATGTGGCGGAGCGAACCATGAAGGTAAAGTTCTAATTTGGTCATGTCAGCTTACAGTCAAGGCAAATGCTACAAAGTTGGAAATAATCCCGAGATCACTCGACTTCAAGTCAAAATCCGGATGGATAATACGAAAATGAGTGAAAGAACTTACTGTTGTCTCATCAAATGTGGAGATACAGGAAGATTGCTTGCATCGAAATTGAATGGCGACCGAGGTAGCTCTAGGACCTGAGGTCTTGCCAATTTTGGTTTCATGGTAACACTACCAGACGTGCTGCTACTTGTGATCTGCAGCTCTGGTGCTTGGCCCCGAGAGGCTGATGATCCGACGAGTGCAATTTCCTTCCTTGCTTGGAAGTTCCTTGGACTTCGACCTCTGACCACAATTGGCGCTGTCGCCGTCTCGCAAACATTGATCTTGGTGTTATTTCCTAATGTTCCTACAACATTTAAATGTAAAGTGAAATGTTGTTGAAGCTCTCGTCTCCGGCCATTGTTAGCGGTCGCGATTCTAAATTGAAGTCTTCTGTAGGCTATGGGGTAAACAGCAAACTCATTGTTTGTATCTGGAGCTCCGTCGTCAAATGGAAGTAGTGGAATAGGCGATGGCTCCTGCTCCTGGCCAGGTGTTACTTCAGGGGAGTTTGGTGGAGGTGTTTTCCATGGGATGACAATCAGTTTGACAGAATGGCCATCAACTGATTCTGTGGCACTGATCGTTACTTCTAGGGATAGAATTGGAATGCGTTCTCCGCGTTCAGTGATCACTGATAAGGCGCCTCGGGGCGTAGTAACGGATCCGGAAATTTGGAATAGGTTCCTCCGGTAACAGGTCAACTCTGGCTGGACAATGACTCCTTCGCCCGTGGGGGTTGTCATTTCCGATAAAAAGAACATTCCGTGAATTTGGGCTGAAAGATTTAGCTGTTGTATTCTTCCATGTTGGTCTACGATGGTGTGCTTTGGCTGTCGTTTGCTGAAGGAAAGTAGTCTGTGGTCTTGACTAATATTAGGTTTTGGATGTTCTGACAAGTCTTCCCGGAGATCCTGCACTACTTCGCCATAGGGAGAATCATCTGTAGAATGGAATGGTCGTTTGAGAGAAGGGTAGCTATGATGTGAATTTAGTGGCGGTGGTGAAGCATTCAACACTCCATTTCCCTCCCTGTGGGGAAGTCTTGAGTTGATTGAAGGTATATCCATTGATCGATACCCTCCCTTCTGTCTTGCATGATACGGCAATGCCAGAGGACCGGAAGGAAAATTTGACTCGAAGGTCGTTTGATGAGAAGTATGAGGTGGTTGGAGAGCGTAGCTTTGCCAAATTGAATGATCTGACTCTTCTGGCTTTATGGCTGCCATCGTTGTTGTTTGTGTTATGGACATTGAAGCATTTGAAGAAAGAAGTTTGGATTATTGGTCGAGTAATGATTGAAGATCAAACGTTAAACATTTATCCATAAAAGTGATTCTTCATGGAGTGCTTAGCATGATGTATTATGGGATGAAAGGGAAGACGAAGGCCGGAGTACAAGCTTATCCTGGGTTTGGAAGCTAAGCTCTCATTCGTAAATCTGAACATGGTCTACCAAAGGGGCCAAAGGACGAGACTAAGGTGCGGGATGCAAGCAAGCCTCATGATGGGTCTAACGTCCTTCCGAAATCTTTGTCAAGTAGGCAGGTGGATAACTGCTTTGGCCTCATTTGTATTCCGTTCCCCTCTTCGAAAGGGCAATGTATATGAGTACCCCCATGGCATATATTATCTCGAACGAGTAGAAGTGGCTGGCGCGTGATCTACATTAGCGTTAGTGTGTAAAAAATATGAACTAATTTGATCCTATTGGGGAGAGTTGTATGCTTCCATCTCTCAGTGCCTAAAATCGGAAACCATGGCGAATTGGAGATCTTCAGAGGGAATATCGAAAAAGACGTTGACGGACCAGGATAAATCTGTAAACGATGTATAGTTCAAGGGGGGAACCGTGAACCGCCTCACGGTCATCTCCTAAAAGAGGATGGAATCCGCTGACAGGCATCTCCAAATGAGCATAGCTGCCATAAGGTGAATAGCCTTGACCAACAGGTGCCCCTGACCTGTCAATAAATCCGGCCGGCAACCATTCCACAAGCACTTACGATCAAAAAGATATCCCAAGCCCCCAAGCGCCCCAAGTACTTTCATTGTCCGATGTCATTTCGTCTCATCTTTTGGTTTGTAGATGCTTTCCTTTTCTCGCGTTTGTAATCACTTCATTTTCTATGTCTAACGAGCTCACGCAGTATTAGGTCTTGTCAAGTCTTATTCAGCACCAACCAATATAAATTATTTCCAGGGCCCTAGAAAGTATCCTTGATGATCTTCTGACGAATAATAGCGACTGTCAGCCATGGGCGGAGATGAGGATATGACCTAAATGAGTTATAGTTCGGTAAGTGGATTCAAAATTAATCCTAGGGTGTCGTAAATATTACCAAGGTTTGGCTTCAGATCTCTCTGTAAATGTTTTTTTGTGCTTCGCGTGAGCTTTCGCTTGTTGCGGCGGCGGATGTGAATACGAACCCGGCGATAAAATCTAACAGTGCGAGGTGCATCTAGATTGAAGGATGATAACATATTAATGCATATCCGGAAAAATTATCTTTTTAGCTTGAGCATGCGATATTATCTGAATAATACACGATCTATTTCTTACCTATTGTGAGCTGATATCGAAGATAGGATTTGAAATCTTGTCAAACATCTTACCTCCAATCGTTCTGCATTATCCCGAACATCAACCTATTATCTGAACATACATACATCCCTAGTAATGTCCATGGATTTGAATTAGGTTTGGTTCTCCCGAGACAAATGTGCGAAAGAACTTGTGGGGCTGCGGAAGATGAAGGGGCTAACATTATTCTAAGCCCAAGTTAGATAAGCTTCGCGAGATATATACTTCTTATCCACCTAAAACAAGGGTGTAGGGGCTCGTCCAGGATCGGAATTGCATGGCGGCATGTTCAAGTGCTGTTCAATGCATTTTCAACTTTCGATTGAGTTAAAAGCGGGTTCGAGATCACAGCTATTCGGTATATAATCTAGCTGTTGAGTATATCCGAAAGTGATTGATACCTAGGCATCTAGATGTCATTACCGGGAGTGAAACCATGATAGCATGTGCTTCTGTTTGTAGTTGGTGACTCGTCAAACTTCATCGATCCTTTTAAGATATTTACGAAGGGTTGAAAAGACTAGGAGGCTTCTCGGGTTTCTTCAAGCTCGCATAAATGTTTGCGCTAGTTCCGTCAATTAAAGGCTTGTAAATATCCTCCGTAGGAAGCCTCAAACGTTAAACAAAAGTCTAAAATGAAACACAGTAAAATTGTAGGCTTTCGATGATTACCGTAAGGCCTGTCATAAGTCTTGATAGACGCTCAAATCAAGAACCGTTCAACTAAGACACCTTCAGCTATCATTGATATCTCAAATTAAGCCTCCGACGACATTTATCGCCGCCGGAAATTTACTCTGCCCTAAAGCCTAATGCATGGAACGCTGTTATAGAAGAGAAACACTACTTTCACCACACTCGAGTAGCCCTGCCGACCAGCCTTATCCCACGATGCAACAAAGCAGAACGCTGCCCGTGCCATGAATTCGGCGTTGAAGTCCACAAAAAATTATACATATGCCAATCCAACATTGCACTGCTCCTACTCCTTCAAATGCAAATGCAATGCTTCGTTGTAATGCCGTGGAAGCATTTTGGAACCTGGAGAAAACGTGTGTCTGTCTTCTACAATTGGATTCACCAAGTACAGTAGATCATCACACGTATATTTAGGCTATTCAATACTAATCTTTTTTTTTTGGCTACTGAACAATTCAAAAAAAAATCTGCGATTGCATCGTTTATGCCCTGGCTTATTCCTTTATCGGGCGCTCCGTCATCCCTTCAATCATCTCATCAAGGGTGGCACGGAGGGATTGCTACCCCAGACCTTAGACAAGAGTAACAGGAACTTCCAGGTTCTCGTCCAAGGATGACATCCAATTGATCCGAAGAAATATATCGAAATGTCTCAGCTAAGTAATTCATAACGAAATCAATCCAGAAATCCTAAATGCCGAAAAACAAAATGCTTGGTCGAGAAACTCCGGGACAGAAGGACCGATATTGTGTTTCTAGGTGTGATATGGTTTTACCTGCACGATCAATGCAATTCTTGACGGTCTTGCATGCAAGAAGAACGAGGATTCGAGTCAAAGGTGTGACAACGAGGTAGCCAGTATGTCAGTTACGAGGAGCGCGTGGAGACACAACAGATCGAATCACAGTACCGTGGCAGGCCTGGCCTGGTATCGACCTACACCCAAGCGCGAACTTTTGAGTCGGGGGGCATTTTGGAGATAAAGCAAACTAAAAACTGGATCCATTCAAGGGGGGCTCTAATGAGCGGCAAAGTACATGTTCTCAAGGTTCTTTTATGAAAAGGGCACTGTACATCGATACCTAGGTACTATGAATGTCAATTAAAGCCACACATTCGAAGATATTCTGCACAGAATTCTTCTTTCGGACGACTACCATATGCCAACCACTAACTCGTTTACTGATTTTCATTCTGAACTCCATTCATATTAAACGCTGAAATAAAAAGTCTTGTGATTTGTCCACCACAGTCCAGAAATGCGGATGACTGCATCTAGCAAGCATGTCTATCACATTTTCTTCACAAGAGATACCCACCCACATACATGGAATTTAACCCATATTGCTTTTTGGCGACTAGATGAAGGGGCAGCCAGCCGGCACCCGACATATCCGGTCAGTATGGGCTCAACCGAATTATCCAAATGATTGAAGACTTTATAATTGCGCAAAAAAACAAAAAAAAAATGATAAGGACCAACAAGATGAATGATAGCGGGGGCGGAGGTAGAATATCCGTTACCCATTCAGCGTGTCGTATTCCAATCCAATATAGGGTTGTGGAGTTTTCATTCCCCTCACCCCTTCCAACAACACCTTATTTCCTCTCGACTTTTCCGCATATTTTATCTAATTCTTCCAAGTAAGCCATCTTCGTATCGATCTGATGCATACTTCTTATGTTTTTACGCCGACATCGTTTTTTATCCCATCGCCCAGCTATATTCACGGACGCCTTTGAACGCAGACTCCTTTTCGAATTGGTAGAGGAAGAATCCTTCAAGCGTGTTTCAAGGTCTCTGTCTTGATATCAACCTGCATGCAGTGAAAATCGGATTTTTGCAAAGTTGCAACCATCAACAGCGAAGAATCAGAGAATGTTGCAGCCTAAATTTTTCTTGTCGTCTTCAGCGGATCTAGTTATCTTGCTCCCGACCAAGCTCAGGCCGTTTCAAGGGTTTCTCTTCAAAGCGCAGCTGGAACTTAGATACAGATGCTAGGTACTTCCAGTCGACCAATCTTCATCCTAACACAGCTCTCCGCATATCTTAATGTATATGTCTGTCAACTACATACGAAGTTCTCGTTTTCGTGTAACAACCAAAACTTTTAAGCCAGCTCATCATCTTTTTCAGGCCCATTCCCATATCTCCCTTCCCCCGCATTTCGCCCCCAACGGTTTTCTGCCAGCTGTACGGCTGTAATGCAGATAACAAGAACATGTTCGCTTCGCCAAACTACAATTGGACTGAACTATTGAATTAGATTCTCGAAATACAATCCTACAACACAGCCTCAGTCGTGACCTTGTATATATCACGACTCTTTTGAGCCACTTTTCAGCTGAATACTGATGCATAGTGAGGTGAAGTAACATAAAAACAGTTTATATTTGGAATTCTGTACATAAACCGTATGATATATGTTGATGGATGAATGCAGCCGGATGAAGACGTTCAAATGTAATATTTCAGAGGATCTCAGAGCAACTAAAAACTCTGATACAGCAAGTAGTAATAAAGTAGAAAAGACTATTATTAATAGGTGTGTTTTACAGATAAGATTGGGAACATCTGGAGGTCTGGAGAGGAACCATAGTCGGCAATAACAACCTATGAAGTGAAAATCGACCAAAATCAAATCCTGTTTGATCAAATTATGGTCTGATGTTGTGCATGACGAATCGGAACATCGTCATAGCAGAGTGTGAATTATGATCAACTAATGCTCCCTCCCGGCGAATGTGGGTCTGGAGATGGCAAGTGACAAATCTTACCCGACCCCCATCTTGTCGATCGTAGCATGGGGCCAGACTGATATCTTTTCCTGACTGGAAACGCTAGGCCCGGGGAACCATCATTATTATCTTGGAAACAGTGACTTTTGAGCAGGTTTCTATGCCGTCTTAATAGACAAATTGCCAGGGTCTCGACAGCTGAGAAAAAGAGGGTCTTGGTGTTGACAGGAAACGCTTTCAAAAGCGAGTGAGTGCGAGAATACTACAAAGATCAGCAGCAATTCATCTCCTTAAAGACTTGGGGTCTGCGATCAAAGCTTAAATACGAAGTAACTACATCAAGAACGAGAGCTGTTCGATGCGGTTATAGTAGTTGAAATTGACACGGTAGAGTGTCTCTTGCCGGCCATCCATTCTTCATAATGCCACCACAACGACATGTGGGCGTTTCTTCCCGCTCTGAAGCAAGTTACCATGTGGCACCTTGAGGACTATGATCCTAACATCAAGGATTGAGTATCATGGCTAAGTTCCGGCTTTAATCAGGAGAATGCGGTGGCGGTTTCAACATGAATCAGGTCGGCTGTGAAGGATGAATTAGCACATTCAATGGAAGAAATGACAGAGACGATCATGTTTCCATTCTCACTTCTCTCGATGCCTGTTGAGCAGATGATGACTTAATGGACTTTTATTTAACATGCTGGCTTCTTTGTTTGAGGTCATCTTTTAAATCGGTCAGCTTTCCAAAGAGAAATATATACATATACATATGTATATGTGAAGCAGTCATGTATCATCACAAAAGCCTACAGTGAAGCAGAGCTAGAGAGCTAAATAAAGATACATACATGTTCAGAAGACATCAAACATCCGCGGACATTCTTCTAATCACAGATCACTAGAATATGAGGGGGAAACGTTCTTTTCCACTCGGTACTAGCGGGCATTCTTCCTAGGAAAGTGGTAATCTGTATGTCAAAATATCGTATAATTCAACAAGGACAGCCACTGGTTATACACAGCCGAACGCCTAGCATTCAAACATTACAATACTACAAATAAAGCCGTCCGACATTCTTGCTGAAGCACAATCAGAAAATTTTGAATAAAAAAATGAATAGTTGCGGTACAACTGAAGACAAACTTGGCGGATCAGAAGTTCAGATGGAAAGCTACTAGATTATGAAGACGTACAATCAAAGACGTCTTGTCTGATGAAGTAGTGTTACTGAGACAGACTAGATTTGACAAGAAACATAGCTTCAGACGACGACGGTCAATAGAACTTTTGCAGTTGTACAAAAAAAAAGCTTCCGAGGAACTAATATGGCATATGATAAGATTAAATGCTATACAAAACCAAGACTGTGAACAAAATTTCGGACGATCGATATAAAATCCACCAAGTCCAAAAAAAATTATTAAAAAATCCAGAATATTGTGGACCCATGCGTCGTTTCCGCACAACGACTAATAGCATGATCAAAAGATCACCAAGCAATACAAATCAATAGAAATCTCTATTCGTGAATTTCAACTGGGAAGCCCCCACATCAAAAACAACCACCGCGTTCTTCAAAAAAACATCTCCAAGCGTATAAAAGTCAAATGGATCTCCATCACTCACGCCCGCTACGCAGTTCCCCGTACCCGTGTTATCATCCTGTACCATATCCCTTGGATCGATAGGAAACGACACGCCGCCAATAACGACAGCAAAATACGGTACCTTAGCATTGCATGGCACAGAGTAGGCAAACAGATCTACATTGTATACGGCAGGCGGCTTGTATAGTGCCGCGAGAGCGGAGGAGATGGTATTAGGGAGGAAAATGAGGTTAGTGCCTGAGTCGATGAAGAGTTGAACTTGGGAACTGCTGCTGGGCATGGATAGTGGGGACCAGTGTTTGGGGTTCCATTTTTGACGTTGACTACCAGGATAGATGAAATTGTCTGGTGTGAGTGTGTAGACTTCTAAGACGAGGTTAGTATAGTGTCAATAGATGAGTGAAGGTTATGGGGGTGAACGAACGATGCTGTGGCCATGGAAGAGCCCCCTGTATATATCCTTCTCCAATGGCGACAATCTGAATTGGCGCCACTGCCCATGCTCCATGGGAGGCAATGGGAGGCAAGCCACCTAAAGCTAGATATTCATTGCCATGGCCGATGCGATTTGAGGGCCTGCTCAAAGCGAGGCTGAAGATAGGGGGTATGAGATGCTTTTTGTACATAGTCGTAAATATAGGGTCATAGGGAACTGTTTATCATCAGTCCCGCGAAAATGAGGGCAATAATCCCACTTACGTTGAGTTTCCGCATTGTCATTTTCAAAGGTGGTACCATTGAATGCCGCGGTGCTGGATCAACATCAGGGAAATCCAAATACAGGGAGAGATTACTTACATAGACGGATATGCGAGACCCAATAAGCCACTTGTAGTACCATCGCCAAGCCAAGCAGCTGTATCAACAGTTGCGATTTGAGCATTAACACTGCAGAATAAGCAGTTGCATTGCGAAAACGACCAAGGGACTCACGAAATACCACCCAAAGTTACATCCACAAAACCAAATGTTCCCTTCAAATTCTCCCCACTTGCATATGTAGTATTAAAATGTTGGTTTGGGATACGCTTGAAGCCTGAGCCGGGGGGATACCCTGGGCCAAATAAGCAAACACTTTGCGAAGTTGGTGCTCCAGTACCATAGTCTAAACATGTAAAGTTAGGTTTCACGATCCATGTATCGCTACTACCTGTATCGATAATAACAGGATATGTTTGTCCTTCAACTATTAAACCAGTGTACCAATCGTGTCCCTATTGGCGTCAGATATATAAAAAAATTGGGCATGGAATCTTCTCACCTTCTGAAGCGGATCGGCCGGAGCTATGCCTGAAAGGTCACCATTCCGACGATTGATACCAGCAGTTAGTGTGAAGAAGGTATCAACATTTCTGGGAGTTGTAGGACCTTGAAATGCAGCTGGTCTGTAGCCTTGTCCCACGACATTTGGCCGAGAGGTGGCAGACCCCAGAAATTGAATAAGCACGAAAAAGAATTGAACAAACATTTGAACCTGTGATAGTTTAGATGTCGTATTAAATAATTAAAGAGGGAAGAGAATGAACTGTAATAAGAAGCACTTCGAGAAGTGGATTAGGATGTGGGAAATTAAATTAATTGCCAAACAATTGTGTAAAACGCCTTTGTCCCTCTAAAGCGAATAGTGTTCAAGAGGTCATTGGAAGAATGTTCATGGCAGTTTCAAAGTGAAATTCCATACGAGCTTGCCAAGTGTGGAATAACAGGAAAACACTAGATCTTCCATGCAAATATATTCTCATTCCCAATAGTGGCAACCACTTGGAGCCTGTCTCATAATTTCTCATCACCCGAGCTGAGAACCAAGGAGAAATTATGCGCGCTGAGAATAGCTGTGGAGCTGCTGTCTTGGATTTCTCTTACTAGTCTTCTAGAAGCTTTGAAAAGGTTGGATTGAGGAATTCGGCTAATGCAAAAGGGGCGCTCAATAGGAGATTATTCCAAAGAAGTTCTAGATTGCTTCTGGAATGTCCTTGTTTTAAACTACCGACGCTACATTGTGACTCGTCAAACACAACACTGCCTTCCCCTTGTGATGATCATGATATAAATGGTATTCCCGGAACTTTATAATTCAAAATGTTGATTGGAGAGCAAGACGACAGCTCTGACCATCCCAGTGCCTTTGACTACTATTTCGTAATTGCCAAGAAACATATATTCTGTACTTTCGCTTCCAGATTCGAGTTGGTCTGGCCAGTCCCTCCATATTTCAATTCTATCTGAGGAGCCAATTGCCATTTGGGCCACTCTTTTTGCCTGTGCCTCATCGCCCACTTCCATTACAAGAATTTTCGACTTCAAAAGAGAATGAAATCGCAGCAATCGATAATAGAAAACATCTTCCACTTTGATGAGAGGACTATTCCCAGCATCACCATTGAAATGCATGGTTTCCCGCCTCGATGCATTGGGAACCAGTGCAAGTTTTGGTTCCCAATTCCTCACCGATCGTGTCGTTTCTTTGTTGAATCCATCTTCTGATATATATGGGGGGTTAGACACAATTACATCGCAGTCGCCTTGAAATTTATCTAGGATCTTTTCCTCGCCTCCGAGAACATCAGAGAATTCGAAACGAACACTTTGCTGTGTAGATCTTTTCAAAACATTAAAACGAACATTTTGAATTGATAAATCAAGCGCTTTTTTGGAGATGTCGAGACCAACGATCTCGAATCTAGGATATACTTTAGTCAGAAGCGAGTATAAAAGAAGGGAAATGCAACCAGTCCCGGAACAAAAATCAACGATCTTCAGTGGGTTCTGCTCATTTCCCAATGTTTGGTGAAAAGAGCGCCTTGCTTTGATAAGAAGTTCTGCTAGATGTGTTGTGTATGCCTCTGTTTCTGGCCTTTGATCGTTAGATATGAGTCAGAAAGAAAGGTACTTTGTCAGTATTACCTAGGGATAAGTACTCCAGGCTGGCATTTAATCTCCAGTCCCCCAAAAGGCTGGGTTCCGAGTATATATTGCAGTGGCTCCCCTGTAGCACGTCTTTGGCAGAGTTTTAGTAGAGTCCTCCATTTTTGATTGGGAACACGATGGCTCATCGTTTCATCAACATGTTCACGTAGCCATCGTAATTCATTAATTGCAGATGAGAGACTGCGTGTTTCTCGGAGGACTAATGGTAACAAAGGCGAGATATTGTAAGCTCTGCGCAGGAGAGCATGAGAGAGCCGAGGCATGAGGCCATGAAGTGAGAACTTCAAGTGGACGGGAATATGATGTACGAAGAACGCAACAACTTATTCATACAGGCTTCATACTTGCCTGACTTATGTTCGTAATGTCTTGAGTTGTTGAAACTTTTAGGGAAAGCAGAGCCACATTCAAGCCACAAAGTCTGTGTGGGATCACGTGAGCCTTATTTGTCATTCGGTCTTCGAACTATTTTAGTCTCAATGACATCTGAGATTCTGAGTCTGGGACAAAATGCCGACAATGAGATCATAGATGTCAAGCAACAAGTGTGTAATGAGCTGTGAAATTCAAGTTAAGTATCATGTTTTCTTCTTAATCAAGACTTTCTTGATCCAATTACACGTTTCTTTTCATTGCTGTCTACAATTGCTTTTCATATCTTGCCTATCATCATGTCTGATCCCGAAAATCCCAATGTCAAGAGTAGAAACACTCCACAATGGGCACTCTATCAACGGGACATGTTTTGGAAGGACAACACGGGGGAGGTGCCTCCATTTAGCACAGACCCGGGAGATCTTGAAGATTTGGCAAAGGAATCCTTAACAAAAGGTGGATGGTATAGTGAGCTCGAGCATACTTGCACATCATCCCCATACTGATATTGTCCAAAGGTATTATGCTTCCTGTAACGCAGGCCAATCTTACACTCACCTCGCGAACCGACAGGCATTTTACCGCCACCGAATCATCCCTCGAATGCTCGTCGATACGAACAATCGCGATACAAAGACGGAAATCTTTGGCCACAAGGTCAGCGCACCAATCGGATTTGCACCTATCGGCATCAACAAAATATACAATCCGTTGGCCGAGTTACCTGTTGCTAAGGTTGCAAAAGAATTAAATCTGCCATATTGTTTATCAACCGCAGGTTCGACCTCAATTGAAGATGTAGGAGCTGCGAACGGTGCTGGACCACGATTTTTTCAATTGTATATGCCGCATGATGATGAATTGACCTTGAGCTTGTTACAGAGAGCACATGATAGTGGCTTCACAGCCTGTATCTTGACACTAGACACATGGCAATTAGCCTGGAGACACCGTGACGCTGCAAACTCGAATTATGCATTCTATCATGGCGTAGGGGCTGATTTGGGACTGTCTGATCCTGTCTTCCAAAAACGGTTGAAAGAAGCTGGTATCGATCCAAAAAAGCAACCGAATGAGGCCGGCGCGATGTGGATTGATAATGTTTGGCATGGACGTGCTTGGTCCTGGGAGAAAATGCCTTGGCTCATGGAGCAATGGAAGAGAATCAGTGGTGGTAAACCTTTTTGTCTGAAGGGTATACAGCATGTTGCAGACGCAAGAAAGGCCGTTCAGCTTGGTGTTGACGGCATAGTCGTGTCTAATCATGCTGGGAGACAGGTCGATGGAGCTTGTGCAAGTTTAGATGCATTGGAAAAGATTGTCAATGGTAAGCGGTTGGTCCCCGGTGCTTGTCAAGCTGCATGTTTTATATCCCGGAACAAATCATCAATGGTACTAATGCTTCTTTTTAGCTGTGGGTGATAAGACTTACATTATGTTTGACTCCGGAGTTCGTGGAGCAGCTGATGTATTCAAAGCCTTAGCCCTGGGAGCAAAATTCGTCTTCGTCGGAAGATTATGGGTTTGGGGATTAAGTATCAAGGGTGAGTTGGGGGTTCGACATGTCATGAAGTCTCTCTTAGCCGACTTCGATATCTTAATGAATGTATCCGGATACCAGAGTGTGGACCAGATCGATAGGGATAGCATTGAGAGTCTCCCAAATTCTGCGGGCATGATTGCAGAAAAGTCGAAATTATAAAGACCTCTCTGTATGAAGAGATCAATGTAACATTTTTATAGAAAGTGTAATATGAATGAGAATAAATTAAAGCAGAGTCGACATGTTCGATGATGATTCAATAAATAAAATGTTATAGCTTCATCTATGTCATATCAAATATTGATTGGACAATGATATCGTGTTGGCCAATCAAGTATTGGCTGACGTCTGAGCTCGGCCTCAGTTAACACGAGCTTGTATCATTACGAGCGAGAGCGGCAACAATTCCGACTCGCATTAATTCTAACGACCACCAGTGGACCGAGATATGTTATGTATGTTGTGTTTCAATGATTGTTACTTCTTAATTGGTTTTTCTTCTCACTCTCTTCTGTTGTAATTCTAATAAAGCTATACGGAGAAGACAAGTCCCATCTGTGCATCTCAAAATGCCGCGTAGTATATCAGTGAAGGAGATTTCGCAGCACAGCATTCCTTCAGATTTATGGGTTGTGATAAATGATACAGTTTATGATTTGACAGACTTTGCCCCCGAACACCCTGGAGGCGCCAGCAGTAAGTCAGTTCTTTGTACTGCTCAATTCCCCCCCGCTGACCCTCTCCTTCATTCAGTAATTCTGCAATATGCTGGCCGCGATGCCTCAAAAGCTTACTCTGAAATCCATGCACCCTCCTTGATATCGTCCTCACTTCCAGCCTCGAAAGTCTTAGGAACAGTTGATCTCTCTACTATAACGGGAGAATGGAGCAAACCCCCGCCCGAAGTTTCAAAGACTGTAGCCCCTCGATCTAAGCCCTCTCTTGATAATTTAATAAATACGCACGATTTCGTATCTGCCGCGGAAACATTTCTTACACCAAAGACTTGGGCGTTTTATTCTTCCGCCGCTACAGATCTTATAACCAAAGACCGGAATACTTCAACATATGCAGATATTAGTCTTCGTCCTAGAATACTAAGGAATGTCAAAAATGTTAGTACAAGAACTACAATGCTTGGTAATCAGATGGAAGTGCCAATCTTCTGCTCGCCAGCAGCAATGGCAAAATTGGTACACCCACAAGGTGAGCGGGAGCTAGCTCGTGGGCTGAAATCTGCGGGATCGGCAATGACTGTCAGTACAAACGCTAGTTTTCCAATTGCGGAAATATTTGAAGCCGCGCGTGAGAGCCATTCGCAGACTTCCAATGAAAGGAGAGGGCTTCCAATATTCTTTCAGCTTTACGTTGATAAGGAAAGACATAAATCTGAGAAGCTTCTACAAGATGTGGAAAATCTCGGTGTCAAGGCAATATTTGTGACTGTTGATGCACCAGTGCCTGGAAAGCGAGAGGCTGATGAACGAGTAAAGGCAGATGAGAGTTTGTCTACTCCAATGAGTGGTGCAAAAGCTAAGAATGACAAGAAAGGCGGTGCCTTGGGAAGGATAATGGGAGCTTATATTGATGCTACACTTTCATGGTCAGATATCGCCTGGCTACGAAGATGTACGAAGCTTCCTATTTTACTGAAAGGTGTACAAACTTCGCTCGATGCAAAAATGGCGCTCGACTATGGAATAGATGGGATTTTGATAAGTAATCATGGTGGCAGAAGTTTGGACACAAGTCCGGCTTCGATACTGGTTTTGTTAGAATTGCAAAAGAATGCACCCGAGGTTTTCGACGGAATGGAAGTTTTCATTGATGGTGGGATTATGAGAGGAACTGATATATTTAAAGCATTGTGCCTAGGAGCCAAAGCTGTTGGAATTGGTCGCGGCTTTTTGTTTGCTCTTGGCTGGGGCCATGAGGGCGTAGAGAAATATATCGATAGTGAGTTATGACTTCGAAGGCAGTTGTGTTCTTGATCGATATGCTAACGATACAAAGTTCTGAAAGACGAGCTGGAGACAACAATGAGGATGATGGGTATTACTGACTTGTCACAAGTTCACCCTGGCATGTTGAATACGAGAGCAGTAGATCATTTGATTCCAGGCAGAGAGGAGGATCATCCATATGCAAAATGGAGACCAAAAGCAAGAATATAAGTCTAGTAATTGTTAGAAATACTCAGGCATCAACTAAAACCTATGAATACCTACAGAAGCCATGCTTCCCAATTTTTATCACTTTTTGTATGTCTCGAAGCATACGGTTTTTACCATCTTGAAACTCTAGATTAAAATTCTCCGATACCTCGATCCCCAGAAGTCAAGCAATGCCGTTCATTATATAGGTACAATGAGATCATCTCAAACTTCCATCCCCCAAGGAATCTGTTCTAGTGATCAGGATTCCACATCAAAAGCAGAGGGAATAATCACGCAATGTTCTGGAAATCCTAGGAGATGGCAGTAAAGAGTCTTTCTGTTATGAGAGGAGCTATTGATATGTTTTGAAGTGAGGAGTTTGCTACAGCTGAAATTTCATTTGCTTTCTTAGTCGATTCACAAACAAAATCCTCTAGTGAGAATATTGGCGGCTAAAAGAAAGGAACTTACTGATAGACAAAGTTCCGCGCAAGAAATGTAAAGCGCGGAGCAGAAATCTGATAGGCTCTACAGAAAGTTTGTTTCTTTTCCAGAAGAAAAAGACAATATGTGGTTTAGGGGCGGCGTAAAAAGCCAAATCGTAACCATTAAACTCCTGGACAAGAAGAATAGTTAATTAGGGTCATGTTAACGAATTTCGAAAAGGTACAAGGGTTGTGGTGCCATTTTGTGCAGCTGTAATTCCAAAACGTGGGATGTGACATTATGCGAGGAGATCCAGATTCATATTTTTCTGAGACTATTATTCACGGGTGCCAAATGATCTCTGCCAATCCGAGGCTATATTTGAATCAAAAAAAAAAGACAGCCTGTGAATGTTCTGAGGGGGTGTTGGAGTATAGAGCAGTGAATGTAAATATTTTGATTCGGGTATATTCGGCTAGAAAATCGCTGCAGAGTTGCCAGGATCCCTTAAAAGAATTAAAGCAATTGGGACTTGTGGTGGTGAATAATGTTGTGCAAACGCAGTTTGATATTCTGAATCTATACAATGTGCTATATATAGTATGATGAATTACTCTGTGAATGAACACAGATCGTTCTAAATACATCATTTCTCTCTCTACATAAAGTATCTCTCGCCTTCTATCACTACCCTTCTTTCATTGTAACGTCATCTGCCCCATCGATTTATATAATCGAAACACCAGCTTATCAAATATTAACAACAAGCCTGCCTACCTCCTTAACAAGTATTAATAACCATCATGTCTGCATACACTAGACAGTGGGTTAATATCCAGCAAACAGAAGCGTCTTCTATCCAAGAAACTCCAAACTATCTCTATCTCTGCGTCTTAGAATGCGATTACGGTTGCGCCTTTCAATTTGACTTTACCTTGGCTACCGGCAACATTTCCGACATAGAATCTCTCACCCGACATGATTTGGTGTGGATATGTCCTTGTGCCGCAACAGAAGAGTGTAGGCAAGTAGGCATCAACTATCACCAAAGTCGTCTCCGCCACTCAAGTCAGAAAGTCCTAACAATGATCCAAATCGCGATAGTCAAAAACCAAAATCTGTTATGCGAAATTCTTCGCAATTGTGGCCCCCGAGTAGAGACACTCGGTCTGGCTAGCTGGTATTCACGGGCCTTAGACAAACTTGTTTGGGAGAATAGAACTGGGAAGATTCCTGATATCTACTGGCAGTTCAGTTTTGATGCATTGGATGATGCGGCTGAGAGGTTTACACGTGCCAGTATCGTGCAAGGAAAGATCTTGGAGGGACTTGGAAACGAGTTTGCAGATGATGTGCAAATTCCGGTGTTTGATATGGCGAGATATTCAGAGCTGTTTGGACTTTGATTGGGTGCTTGAGAGCGTGGTATTACCGATGCGTTTGTTGGAAGATATTAGCTATTCGAGTACGAGGTTTATAATAGAGTATCTAGAATTCGATGACGTCTGCGGTGGGATCTCGAGTAAGATCTACTTACTAAGTTTTTATCTAAGTCGTATTAAATATGCTCTTTGGTGCTTTAGTTGGACTCATCATCCCAGGTGCTCTCCTCCAGCTTCGCGCCTGAAGCAATGGAACTTTGGCAGTCTCGATAAAGAATCATGATCTTTGCTTCTGTTGTTTACATTTCAAGCGGACTCAACAAAGCAATATCTTTTTTTATATTTTTTTTTAAACTAATCCTCACTATAAGATTCAAATGTTTATCGGAGAATACGAACCAGGCGTGATAAGGGGCGTCACTCCTAAAGGAAGAAAATAGGTAGGAGTTGAGGTTCCCTCGCGTCCCTGTCATGTCGTACATCGGGACACGATATTATTGTGGATGCCTCCAGTACCTGACCAGTTTTCATTTCGGACTGCATATGGCAGAGCCTTACCATCAGAGGCTGATGTTCTCCATCATTTATCATTGGCGAATCTGCCTAGATATGCAATTTGTCGCCTAGAGCCCCCGGGCTTGAGTTTTTACGACAGTTTTACTAGGAATGTTCTACGCCACCCAGCACTTGTTGAAAACGGTAGCGGATGCGTTGTGCCCACCCATGGTATTACTTTCGCCCATAGTTACTGTCCCAACGCTATCTGCGTCGTTAACGTTACCAAGAAGATAATCGAGGTCGGCTTCACCAGGTCTGTCGGGTATTTGGAGCCAGTCACCCTTTAATATTGCCCCTTGATACTCCATAAGATAAAAGGATAACCCTACCTGAAAAAGTTTCATGGAATTGAAGAACATGACGGTCCTAAGGCATATGGAAAGTTTTGTGATTGGTCCAGCGAGAAAGGTAGATCAGTCTTCTTCCGGGTTCATGTTCAGTTGACTATTCTTCAAGATAGGTAAGACTTTGTGGCTGAGATCAAGCTGGCATGTCAAATAGCCAGAGAGCGACACTTTGAAGCCTACCTGTGGTCACTCTTATCGATAGCTGAGTTGTACGCTCGCAATTCTGATTGGTACTGTCGTGAACGTATTGTATCTACAGAGCTCTACTTCTAGTCATAAGAATTCAAGCAGGTAGTCGTCACCCTTCATATCGACTAGCTAGGTGTATGAGGATGAGTAATTCTTGAAAAAAAGAAATGACAGAGTGGATGGGGAGCTAAGCCTTAGTCACCCTTGAATGGACTAAAGGACTGCAGTCGTTTTCTGTTGTATGCTTTTCAATGTCATTCTTTGAGCATTTCTATCCCGAGATTCTAGCGGATGAGAGAAAATTGAGGGGTGGTGGGAAGTTGGAGTATGCTGTTTGTCTATCTTTCTTAACGGTCGTCTTCATGGTGGTGAAAACTATTTATTCGGATCGAGCAAGACATTTTTTCTTTTCGAAGTATCAATAAAATTCAATTAATCTTCAAACAAACCTTCTTTTCTAAACAATGATGATCAATTTAAAACTCGCCACTATAAAATACAATCTGCATTTTGTTTCAAGCCATCGGCTATTAAAATTCAGTCCCTGTGGTAATATGTTACCGAGATAGCTCATGATTTCTCATACATTGCACTATTTCCCTTTGTGTATCTCAATAACCTAAGTAAACTTTGCCAGAGATACTTGAGATAAAAGATGAAACAACCGAAATGAGCTTTAATTTCAACCACAATCTTTCACTCGAGGTGTTTGTTGAAGACACATCCTAAAATTAGTTTTGCACACGGCTTCAAATAGATGACTGTGGGTCAAATACTTGATCACAAAAATCTGTAAAGGATAATCAATTTATATTCTAACTAACATCAATATAATCTCTTGTTTTTCGATTGAATAATGTCGTTTTTTGTGGCGTAGGGACTAGCACTGAACTTACCACTCGGCTCAGTTTTCGACGTCATCTAGACAGCAGACCAGGCTCCTATATAGAATTATTCATTCCTGATATCCATTATAAGTGGCGGCTCTACAGACAGGGAGCTTCGCACTTTTTTATGGCACAATTAAATATGTTCACTGTTTACTAGTAGGTGAGATCACCTAGCTCACATTGATTTTGAATACCAGCGCATACTCTCCGCAACATAAAAATCTCATTTGCCAATATTTTTAAACTCACATCTTAGTAGATTCGACTCTTGGGTCCTTATCTTCTGATGATATACCTCTTAATATTCTGTAACTTCTCAGGAATGTGAAAAACCCAACACTGACTTTATCGTACTCATCTAGAGATGCATCTTCCCCCAAGTTCTCTTATCCGGAGCATATCTAGTCAAGTCACTTAATCAGCTCGCAGAATTGTTTCAGAGAAACTGAACCGAAAAAAGAAAAAAAAAGGTATCTCGTTAGCTTGGAATCTTTTCACATCACTCATCTGTCTCGACAGATTGAATACAAATCACAAAAACAAATCTCATCTATACATCCTGATTCTGAAACCCCACACAATCTTTCAAGAATTTCACAATGTAATTTCAAAAACCCATCAAGAGTTCGAGTTATTTCAGAACCTTCTTTTCCCACCCATCATCATCCCGTAATTTACTCATGTTAAAAACGCGATAATTATCAACAAAAATAGCTCGTAACCATGATCATAGTGATTTAGATGCATGTAGTAATCTTAGCATAGGCTCTTGTAAAGTTGTCTCTAACCAACACCAGGCGCTCCGGAGCCTCTGGAATATTCTCTTGGTCCTAATACCAGCAAGGAAATTAATGAAAGGAAATAATCAAATCCTTACTCAAGAATATGATATAAATCCACTACATATTCATCACCCGCTCACTCACACACACATTACTCCACAAAAAGAAAAAAAAAGAAAAAAAAAAGAAGACAACAAGAAAACAACACAAAAAAATAAGTAATCAACAAAAAACTATTCGATAGAGAAAAAAAAAAAAGCATGCTTAATAACGAAGTCCAGGTCCAGAAACAAACTTACGGATTGCTGAAAATGACTGGTGCGTGGTAAATAGGTTTATATAAATCCTATCCATACTTTATCTATCTAGTCTGGATTAGAGATAGATAGATAGATAGATAGATAGATAGATAGATAGATAGATAGATAGATAGATAGATAGATAGATAGATAGATAGACAAATCATGTCTTCTGGTCTACGAAGCAGTTATCTCGAAGTATTAGTATGCCCTTGGGCCTAAGCTAACCTGGTTTCCTGGTACAAAATACTCCTATGACACCCACAGATTACCCCGCCACCCGCCACCCTCCGCCCCAAACTCCACAACATTGCTCCTTTCTTGCTTCTTCCACCCTATCTATCATCCCTCCCATCCCTCCCATTCTCATCCTCCATCTTCTCCCTACACCCCCCACAAATCCCCTTCACCTTCCTATAAATATCCTCCGTGCTCGCACACTCACCACTGCGCACCTTGCGACATAAATGGCGACTTGTAATTTCGTGATGGTGGCATTTATACGTGGTGATGTGTTCTGTGCACATTTTGGCTTGATGGGCTTCGAATTTTCTTGCGTTGAGATGTGGGTTTTGTGTAGATTAACCTTGGAGACGAGAAAAACTTTTGTTGTGACGAATTGAAAAGAGTCAGATTTGAATGACGCGATAATTGTATAATATTTGCGAGAGTCTTTGAATCTTTGCGCGGACGTGTGTGCGTGTGTGTGTGCGTGAGAGAAAATGGTGATCAGACTTAAGATCCACTATTGCAATAAAAAGAGACAGAGCAGAGGATATTCAGAAAGCTTATAACTATAAATCCTAGCGATACGGCAAGAAAATCACAATTGACACTACTACAGACATAAGACTGTAATTTTTGACAATGGCAGAATATGTGAATAGTACTGTTGATTTATATGGGCGTTGACATACGGCTAAGTTACAGAATGAATACTCATTTTAGGAAATTGGAGATCTTTCACTGTTTGAATCTTGAATCCATGCGTTAGCTTCGACTAAGCATTTTGCTGTAGGGTTTACGGGGCGTATTGACCGTATGAAATGGGTAGAGTATCGTCTATTTAGATGCTATCTATCATTTGATCGTATATTCACAGTATTTTGTCTAGATTATCTTTGGATTTTCTTTAGGAGCGGAGTGATTCACTCTCGGCTTTGATGTAAGTAATCCAAGTATGGCGATTTAACATAAGCGATTAGATTAGCCTCGAGAAATTCCACGGTAATGTGTCAGTAAGTAATTCACTACTCATGACTATAGGAAGATATACATAATCGTTGTATCTATATCTACATCTGTACCTGATACAAATCGCTGTATTACTAGCGAAGTATATAACCACTACAGCACAGTACTCGTCATTGTAACTCTACGCACCGTGTTTGTCTTTAAGATTAGATTGAAGAATACCAACACTTGCTATTTACTAACTATCGCTGGAGCAATTTATTTCCAACACAAGATATAAATGAAATCCAACATTGTGCTAAACAGAGCTACGCAATATGTATACATACGTTTCTAATCACAGCAGAACTTCCATGGCCGAGACTTCAGTCTCAAGATCATGAACTTTCACTCCTTGATCAAAATAGATAATTTAAATACAAGCTAATATGAGGCGCTGAACCATTTTAACATATTGAAAGCTCGTCTCTAGACTCTTAATCCAGATTCCGCTCGTCGAACTATCACTTGATAGATTATCTAGTACAGCAAACCCTCGGTGCTTGAAGAAGATTTCTTGATAAGGGAGGTCTTTATTGAGAGACCACTAGAACTCAAAGCATATATTCACGATCCCCGTCTTCCTGTGAAAGAATACGAGCTTTTGTTTTCAACCGCCCCATTAGTTTGCTTCCATTTCTTTCTTTCCGAAAATTCGAAAGTAGGAGATTCGAATTTCAAACCTGGAGATCTATGCCCATCTGCATCGTCCATTCTTATCATATGGTACCTACAATATTCTCTCTAGCATACCCAGCCGATCTGATACAACAAAAATGAGATAAAATGAATTCCCAAAGCATCGAGCGCGTACGGATTTGATTTTCTCATTCAGATTATCAGCTGCTCGAGGTCATCCAACGCTCCACTCTAGATTACGTCATGACCTGCAGTCTCTGAATTGGTGCTTGCACTCTTTTCTCATCGGAAACAAATCTTTGTCATTATGAGCATCTTTGAAGTATCGACAGATCGCCTAACACAATATGCTCATCGTTCTTCAGACACAAGGTTGGATAGCCTAGAGGTTTGAGTTGTCGTGGACCACATATTAACGGATACCTAGGTAACTCTGTAGATATGATCACTAGTGGATGCAGGAACTAACATGACACGTACTAATCTCCAAATATGTGTAATAAATATATTTGACACGTCTAATTGATTAACGTCAAGACCTGTAATTTTGATGTCAAGCTCCAAAGCGCCCACGAATATTTCGAGGAACATCGCAAAGCTCGCTTTTCGCAATTCTCAACCAATCCATGCGCACACTAGTAGAGATCTACTTTTGTTAATTACTGAGTGCAAGGGATGAAATCAAAAAGAATGTAATTGAAAAAACATTAGTCATAGAGAAGGTTCCGATGCAATGGTCGGAATTACCGCACTGACGGTACATTGGGTCTACACAAGCGGAGAAAGCTGGTGCTAGTGCGGAGGTATTATGAGATAGACGAAAGAATTATATGATGCCTGCACGATGCCAAGCGGGAAACGAGCCGTTCGGCGATGGTAGCCAGATCCGATAGAAAAAGCACTCATGAAATCTGATCACAGCAAGCAATTAGGCGACCCGATGCCGGAAGGCGCAAGTCCCGCGATGATCCTGATGGCTTTCTATTTGCTTCTAGAGCTTTAGTTTTGAAAGAGGATATGGAAGCTTTACAATGGGACTCTCAATCATCATGCCACTTGGACATAAATCACGGGAAGGTGAGTTCATCTCAATTCGTTGTTACGAAGGACAGTAATTTCGATGTAGAGTTGGGGCTAAATTCCCCGAAGATCGACGTGATCATATGTGCGACTTCTCGTCCTTTAGAAAACATGAGACATGAAACCGACAGATTACCAGATAGACAGAATTACTTATGTGTACAGGTCCACAGATCTCGTGGCAAAAGTGGCTGGCAACCAAATCTGGTGCAACCGAATACCAAAAGACTGGAATAGGACGGATTAATTCTGAAGAGACGTACGGCGTGCAACCATGTGCTCTTATCAGACAAATGAATATTCCTCCTTTTGACCGCACATGTGCTGTAATTAGGTCGATCGCTATCATCTTAATGACGCGTATGTTTAAGGCTGAGGCGCAAAAACGAAAAAGAAAAGTGAGACCCAGCAAAGAATCAGTGGAATAGAATTTTCCACTGTGTTGATTGATGCAAATTTCGTAGAATTTGTCAAAATAATGAAACAATGACCTCGCTGTCCGATTAAGCATAATTTCCCATGTAGTACAATGATGGAATTCTGTCAGATCTCTTCAAGAATGCACAAATGACAATCGGTGGGCTACTTGATCTGCGATCGACAGCCATACAAGCACACAACGATACTCTCGAACGGCAACAAATCCTGAGTCGGACTATTAATTTGGGCTTCTCGAGATGGGTTTAGATCTTCGATCATTCGAAGTTCGCAACACACAGTCTTTCATTATGAATTCAAGTGTCATTGAAGCCAGTGTTTCCGATATCCCGGGCTACAGTCCATTGTAAGACCCTGGTTTCGAAATTCGGAAGACAACATCAACAAATCCAGAAATTTGATATTATGAACCATTTTGGCAATGAAAACTATTTCACTATCCAGAATATTTCGATATTTCAAAGGGATGAGACATCTCAAAGCTTTTGATTGTTGCACTACTGTCTGGAGCGTTGAACACCCTGGTATAGGTTGGATGGAAGTCAGTTTCTTGTGATAGAAAAATGAGTAGAACGCAATCTGTACTCGTGCAATTCGAATGACTATTGTTCATCGTGAAATTGGAACTTGTTTTCTGGAGACCAAGTTTGGTTTTCCTTGGAGGGAGGAAGTTCTGGAACCGGAACCAGACCAAATGGTAGCACATTATTCGGATCGAGCCGAAAATACATGTGTCAAAAGTTCATTCGGGTGTAGCCCGAACAGTAGGAAATCCGATTGTGCACAGAATTGCTGAGTTTTTGGGGGCCTTATCTTTCTCATAGATCAGAAAATGATAGATGTGAATGCCTTGTGAAAACGGTGAACAATATTGTGGAGCTTCACTTGCGTCGCACATGAAGTGAAGCCCTTTCCCATGGCAAACATTTTGAGTGGATGGAGGAAGCCACGAAAGCTAGGAAGCCATAGGATTTTCTAGATCTCAGCCGCCCCAAATGCCGACGATGCCAGCCTCGCAATTATGTGACAAGTGAAAAGCATCTGCACGACATATGTATGTGCTCAACTCGCCGCTCATGTAGGTAGCTTATCAAATGCACACTGCGCGTAAGAATAGAGTTTTATTTTTTCGAATCCACATGCCCATCTCCAAGTCTATTGAAACGATCATTGGATCTAAATCGAGCATACCGCGGACATAGACAGACGAAAGCATTCACATCATTGGGCGGACAATTGAAAGGTAAATGCGAATACCCAGCCCAGCGTCTTTGTAATCCTCGAGTCACACGCATAGTGGCCCAAATGAGTTCCGGAAGCACCAAGATGGGTAATTTTAGGGGTTGTAGAGAGCAAGAAACTTCGAGCGCATACCTAGTCACTCGATGGATGAGATGCAACTAAAGTGAAGATTTTCCGGCACTTTGGGAAAAAGGGGGTCTAGTCGGGCGCGAGAAGGCGAGATGACCTGAAGATCTAGGAGCAAAGTTACCGCCACTACCCGGCTAAAAACTCCGAATATGAACTGCCCAGAGAGGGTAAAGGGCGAATAAGCGCCTGATGAGTGATCATTAATTGAAATACTTTATCCTAGTCGGGCTGCACAATCCATACTCCACTTCAGCGTAGACGAGGAAAGGGACGAAAGCTTGCGGCGGGAAACTCGTCTCGAGACGCTTCTCGTCGACATCCATCCAAGAAAGCAGGCTAGCAGGCTGCAGGTTGCAGGTTGCAGGTTGCAGGTCTGCAGCCTCCCCTTGATCTCTCCCTGACTTGGCTCGATGGCCAATTAGATAGATAGCACGTGCTTTGTCGGATTTCCAATGTGCAGCAGCAGACGTGCACTGTTCAAGGAGTGCCCGGTCAGTTGCAGGTATGTCAGGTCCCTGGAAACTGCGACGGAGTGGGTGGATACTGTCAAGGCCAAGGACCCCTCCCTCGTCTTTGTTCGTTCGGGATCTGGAGGAGGCAGCGGTATCACTCCAAGTATTGAGGGCCAGGGGGGAGACGCGCCCTTGTTGTGCGATCTGACAATCGACACACATGCATATCCATAGACGAGACCATATATACTTGGGGCACAACCAAGGAGAATTAGTGTCACAGAACAAAAACAGCAAGGAGAGTTCAGAGTGGCATCGGGCCAATGAGCGTCAGGTTCTCGGTGCTCAAACTCCCCCAAAAGAAATACAAAAGAAAAGTCTCAGGCGTAGCCATATACGAACACGAATAGCACGAATAGCACGACTGACCTGCCCCCCCGCTGGGCGTGCTAGATAGAATAGGTAAGACAGCCTCGAGACCTACGTTCCTAGAGCTCGTCGACCGGTTTATCGACGGCGTGGTCGATCGTTGACCACGCCAAGGGCTGTATCGAGAGAGCGTGTAGAATCTACCAGACCAGGCCAAACTTGTAAATGTTCGCCCATTTCCAGCTAGTCCAATCAGCGCACCCAACCCACCCAATCCGCCCAAAATAGAGAAGAAATGCGCATCGTGTTAGATAGTGTCTCAATTGAAGCAGACCGGACCGAGACACCCTGATCGCAGAAAGACCCTGAATCCTTCGAGTACCTGAATCATGCAATGGAGGAGAAACCATCCAAAGAAACAATTATGATCCTGTAAGGCTACCTATCAAGCTGCGAGCCTCCTTCCGCTCGACTGTCAATTTACTCGTGCTGTGAGGAATCGTAGGCAATAGGAGACATTCTCTCATTCTCGCATTCTCGCATCCCCAAATCCCAAATCCCAAATCCTAAATCCTCACTTCTCATTCGCCCCTTGCCCTCTCGCCCTATTCGTATTTACCATGGCAGCTATATCGAGCTATATCGAGCTATGTCGAGCTATATCGAGCTATATTTTCATTGGATTTAATTTTAATTTTATTCCTTTTTAACAGCAAAGTTAGCCATCATGTCCCAGTTTCAATTAACCAAAACCGCTTGCTCTTTTTTTCGACACCTCCACTTATTACGTCTAGATGCAACCATGCATTGTACTCGCAGTCTCTACTTTCTCGACCGTTTCTCCTTCATCTTATTATTCTCTCGCTCCGCCATGAAAATTATAAGTACTCTACTGCACGCTCCTATCGGAATCGTCTTTCTGAGATATTATGCCCTTCTCGACACGGTCTTATAGCATGCCGACCTGTTTGATTTAGCACCAGCCTCTATTTCACATCCACAAGATAAGACGACTCGGGCCAGTGATTGTGTTGTATATGCTGCCGATTCGGAACTTTGTTGACCTCGTCGCGCCATAATCGTGTGCTTTGATTTTCGTGATAACGGAAGTCTTTCACCACAACGAGTTCTGTATTGTTTATATGATCCGAGTCTTTGCCCTTTGGTACACACAGCATTCATTCGATACTCTTTGCACCTTTACTAATGCACATCGTCTCTAACAGAACGGCGATGGCGTATCATTCCCAAGCTGGGCCGTCCAACCCAAACCTTCATGCTCAACAACAATACCAGCAAGGATCCGCAAGTTACGGCAATCCTTCCGGCGGAAACGGAAACAGAGGCCAAGAACAAGAAGCGGGTTTTGATACCGTTACATGGTACCGACACTACCTACAGTGCCATCACTACTTTCTCGACCAAGCTCAACACGATTTTTATGTTCAGGCCGTGGCAGCATTCATAAACATTCAGCTGCCTTATCAAAAGCAGCCCTACCCGGTCCATCGAGCCTCGGCCGCATGGTCTTTGAAGAATCTTTCCGATCGCCAACAAGAGGAAGAAGTCCACCCTCCCCCAGGTTATCCGCAATCGGTGTCCTTGATCCCGTACATAAGAAGATTGATAGTCACTGGTCACGACGACCCTCGCATCATGGGAACTTGGTTCGGAGCAAATTGGGTTCAGGGAATAGGGACCATACATGAACTGGAGCGACGCAATTACCTTTTTGCGTCCAAAAGTAAGGAATGGCTCGATGTAAAGAAGTACTACGACGATTCGCTGGCTGCAGAACAGTCAACGCCTTACATGATTCCTCTGCCGAAAATTGAAGAGGCGGAACTTTCGTCTGCGGATGAAGCTTGGAGTGGTTGGATGGCCATGCAGGATTGGGTGATCGGTCCCAGAACACCGCAAAGTCTGATGCCTCCTTCACGTTCACGCACGCCGCACTATAATTCACCGCGGATCAAGAAGGAGAGTGACTTCGCCAACTGAGAGTTGCAGTACAGATAGGGTTTTCAATCAGGGTCTTTGGGGCCTGTTTTGGTAGGAGCATTGAGGCAGTGAATTTACATGAGACCACGCTGGCAATAGGAGTTATAGATATCCAGGAATCAGGTCGTGACATGAGGTTTGTGACATTTTGGTATCAGGTTTAGTTGCGGGTTCTTTTCTCGCGTTTTGTACATTAAAATAACATCCACATGCCTGGACAGCATTTTGTTTCTATTAGAGTTGGGATGTGCAGCTTATCGTATTTTCAAAAGCCCATTGCGTCTGCCCACCTGCAGGCATGGCAATTTCGGGCGTAAAAATAAATCATAGGTCATGGGGGAAATGCTTCAGCCGTGCCAGGGCTGTGGACGCCAAGACAAGGCTGACGCAGCACCCCTCCGTTGATTGGCCCCCACAGCTAGGTGCATTATCGGTGGGAGCTTGCTCCATTCACATCTATGCTTGAATTCTAGATTCACTCCCACGCATGCACACTCACTCACTCGCTCGCTCGCTCGCCCTGTCCGTACTTTATCATTATTCAACTTTTTGTATTCTTACTATTACCCTTTCTTATTATACGTCAATCTGATAGCGCGGCATTGTGAGTTGTGTATGCGACAGGTGTAATGGACATTTACTGATCTCAATTTTATTGTACGATTCAAAGATGCCCGCACAAGCTGCCATCGCAAACTGGCAAACATTACTGAGCAATAGCCTTGCCTCGAGGCTTGACTTCGAACCTTTCACAGACTACATTCGTATATTATATTCGAAGAATCCACTCCCAGCTCCATATATATGCGAGATCTTCCTACGGCCCGACAAACACAACGATGTAAATGTCGATCCACGAGTGTTACGTTATGTACAAATATTGCTAGCAGAAGGATGTATTGATTGCGCCGGGATTCTTCGAGTTTTGTTGAGATATTCTTCGCTCTGGAGTTATAGGCAGGATGGGCACATGCATAGCGAAGCCAACGATGCGAATAAGACTAAGAGAGTGAAGGAAGGGAGTCGCAGATGGAAAATGTCATATTCTGCCGAAGAGATGATGCTGTACCGACTTGCGAAAACAGTCTCCACTGGTACAAGGCCGAAGAACGTTCAAGAAGCAGTCGATTTACTGGTGATATGTGTTCAATGGATGGATATGGTCGCTGCTAGTATGGGTAGAGGGGCGCACGAGATGATGGACATCGAAGCCCATGTGGAGGAGATTGGGATGGTGGGCATGGCTTTGGGAACTCTCATGGTGGCAGTGGTTGGGAACGCGAAGATTTTAGGGGCCATACAAAATGGTCGCTGCCCAAAAGGTATTCCTGCTTCATCCTAGTGTCTGAATAGTGCCGCCCAGATGCTTACTTTGACAAACAGGGACCGGTGTTGACCTCGGAAAGGCTATGGCTGGGTTTGTTCCTTTGTTACTCCAAAGCTCTCCACAAAATGCACAACGACTAGACGTATTTCGAACACAGACTCTAATCACGATTTTACCCGTTGACAAAAAGGAGCGAGCCGCCAATGCTGAGATTAACGAGATTTTGGATTCCACAATTGGGATGAACATTGACAATATCGTGGTCGCTGATCTACCCACTGTCAACTCTCGAGCGGGTCTCTATATTTATTTGAATTCCATCGTAAGTGCCATGGTGTTTGTAAAGAGTATCCCCAATGTAAACTGACTGATTCTAGCTTGTTGGTAGGCCCCTCATCGATGACAGTGCAATTTTTGCCTATTTGCACAATAGATATCAGGTAAATCCGGCTAATCGTCCTGTAAAATATTTACTGATCATTGCAAGGGAGATGTCCAATCAACAACTGTAGATCTTATACTTGCATCATTTGATGTCTTGGCCAATGCAACCTTTCGAAACGAAGGACCACAAACCACAACTATACTACGATCATTTCTGATCAACAAAGTTCCCTTACTCGTTTCAACGCTCGCGACATCTTTTTTCCCACCTTTGACATCAGAATTTTGCATCACGGAAGCTTTGAGCCATGTCGATACTAATGCATTTCCAACGCTTTCTACTCTGTTTGCAGAGTCTACTAATAATGACATGTTCTCAGACTCCGTTAGGCAGGACTTCTGCTTCGCTTGCTGTTTACATGGCTTGATTCCGGAGTCTAGTATTGAAACCCTGCTAGGCGATATACCTATGCAAAGTTTACCTGCCGGTGGAAGGTATTCTAAGCAGGATCTCGTTCAACAATGTCTTTCTGACTCGGAGCGAGCCGAGGGGTTGATTTCAGAGCTGGAAAATATGGATGGAAATGCTGGCGCTGTTAGTCAGGCAATTGCAGAGGTATGTATCGACTATCTGCTGATATCCATGACTAATTTAAAATAGGTTATAAAACACATGTGCGGCAATAGGGAAACAATGACCCTGAAGACTTTGTGCAGTCAATTGGCACGTAATCCATCTTCTTTGGATATAATGCTTCTCTTTAACAAGCCTACATTGTTTTTACAACCAATCTGTGAGCTCCTTGACAACTGGAGATATGATGAAGACCAGGGAGAATATCAGCCTGTTTATGAAGAGTTTGGATCAATATTGCTCTTGGTGGTGTCATTCGCGCATCGCTACAACCTTTCAACTGTTGATTTGGGCATCAAAAACCCGGCAGAGTCATTTGTAGCAAAGCTACTTGTTCAGGGTCATCTTAGTCGAGCACTGGATCCATTATCTCAGCAAGATCAAAATCATTTAGACGGATGGATCAGAGGGTTATTTGAGCCAGAAGGTGGCGGGCTTGGTGATGAGCTGATGTCATCTTGCCCACCACAAGAGTTCTACCTCTTGGTGCCCACTCTCTTTCACCATATTGTGCTAGCACTTAGCACAGAGAATCTTTCGGAAGAAGGTTTGAAAGGTGGCCTAGAATTTATGGTTGAACCGTTCTTGCTTCCTTCGCTGATTCCGGGCATTACATGGCTCTCGGCTCATCTGTGGGAGGCACGCCCTCAGGCGACTTATGTTCTTCAGATCCTGTCAGCTTTAATTAAAAGTCCTCCATCCATATCAAATAACATGGAAGCATCTCACCTACTCAACGCGATCCTCAAGATCATAGCCCAAAATCTCGAACAAAGTCTTCGATGGCTCCAGCGCGCGGAGCCTCACCGTCACGACATCGATTCGATTTCGAAAGCACTGGAGTCGAATGTAGGCTGGGAACGGAAAGGTGCTAGTAAATACAGCGAGTTAGAAGTGTGGACAGCTACGCCAGGGGGTGGATTAGCTGCTAGTATAAAGCACACAGTTGTCACTCTCGTTCAATGGGGTCTTCAATGTGACCGCAATCCTGGAATGCAAATTATGCCTGCATCTTATACTCATCGACAAGTCCTTACTGGATTGAAGATGTTAGGTGCAAAACGATTGCTAAATACCATTATCGAGGAAGTGAAGACACAAACCGAAGCTGGCAATGGAAGCGTGGTACTGGACATTGCCACTTCATTAATATGCGCTCCAGATTCTGCAAGCTTTGACTCGGGTTCTGGAGTAGATATTATGAGTGGTAACACACCGCAATTACTTCAACGACGACTAACTCTAAGAGAAGCGTTAAAGGCAGAAGCAGAAAACATGCCGAAAGTCCACAAAACTGATACCTTTCACGCGGAAACTGTCATTAGATTGTACAGAAGAGTTGAAGCACAGGCAGTCATACAACAACAATTATTACCAGATGACAATGACTTGGGCGCTTTAAATGAGGTTATGGGAGATGCTGTCATGGGAGATGCTGGTCTTGGGCCAGTTGACCAACCCAATCTAAATATGGATGATATGGGTGCTGGGAGCGACGATTTAATGATGATGGGCGGAAGTGGTCATGGTGGTGACTTACTAGATGCCTTCGGAGGTGATGGTCTGGGAGATGGAATGGGATTCTAGATGTCTTATTTTGCACGGTGTTAGGAAAAGGGAAGTGGAAAGGGATATTTTTGGACCTAGAAAAACAAGGCAGCATTGAGATTTTGCGTCAAACATGGGTCATTTATTGGGGAAATAATATTAAGAAAATCATAATAATCTATTAGAAGATCATGGGATATTTTCAGATATTATATATACAAAAGTTAATAAGCTTCTAAGCAAATATCACGTGAATTTGACGTTCTGCAGCAACATGGATCATATCAAAGGTCTAGCGCGACGCTAAGATAATGAGAAAATTATTTTTTGATATCGAAATCTTTAGCTACGGGAGGAGAGGAACGAAAATTCCACGCCATCTGCGCAATAACACAACTAAATTTACGACAATGGCTGGCAAAAAGAGAAAGGCCTCTGGGCAAAGTGCCAAAAGTCGCACGCAAGATTTCGACAAGTCCAAAGGAAAGGTAGCCTTCACCACATATGAAGATATCGCCGACTCCGAGGATGAATTCCACATCAACAGAGATAAAGTTATGTTGGACGATGAACCGAATGCTAAACGTCAGAGGAAATCGAATTACGATGGTTAGATTAATTGAAATTATGGAGTTTATGGTAGCTGACAGTTCGTACAGATGAATTGGTTGAAATGTCGGACGAAGAAGTATTAGGATACTCCGACGAGAGCTCTGAGGAAGAAGAGTACGAGGCGCCAAAATCGAAAAAATCGAAAGCTCAAGAACACGACGAAGAAGATGTTGAAGAGGAAGACGAATATGCTGAGGGATGGGGATCTTCGAAGCGCGATTACTATGATGCGGATAACATCGAAACTGAAGCCGACGCTCTAATGGAAGAAGAAGAGGCTAAACGATTACAACAAAAGAGGCTTTCAAAATTGACAAAAGCTTCTTTCGGTCTCGACGAGCTTGATATCAAATGGCTCCCTGCAAGCGATGACGAGGAAGGCCTGGGAGGTGCTAATAAAAAGGGCAAGGGAGGTAACAAAGAGGAAGAAGCCGATGATTATGAAGAGGGAGATGTGGTAACAGAGGTTTTGAAGGATGTTGAGATTACAGAAGATATGGGCCCAGAAGAAAGGTTAAGAATACTGTATTCGAGATATCCGGAATTCGAGTTCCTGGCAGACGAATTTTTAGAACTAGCGCCTGTTCTAGAAGATTTACTGAAGGAAGTAGACCAGTTGCCTGAGTATGAAATCGACGCGATACCCTTTACAGTCACAAAAGCTAGGGCTTTAGCAGCTTACACGTCTACTATCGCCATGTACTTTTCGCTTTTGACCTCTCCATCGCAGCGTCCTGAAGGAGAGGGAAAGACTATGAATCCACAAGAATTGCGAGATCATGAGATTATGGATTATTTAAAGTCAACTCGAGAGTTATGGCTAAGGGTAAAATCAATTGATGTTACAAAGTTGGAGGGCAATTCGGAAGATGCAAACGAAAACATGTCCGTGGATGACCTGGAGGATACAATCACATCAGAAGAGGAGATGGAGACAATTCGACCAACGAAGAAATCCAGAAAGGAATTGGCCCGCGCTGCTGCTGCTGAAAGGTCGGCCGCAAAACGTAGCAAACAGATCCAGGAAGCAGAGGAGGACCTGGCAGGTCTTGATGACCTCGTATCTAAAGCTAAGAAGTCAAAGAAGGTATCGAGAGCTGTTGTTGAAGCAGATGACGATTCCGATTTTGGCGAAGAAGAATCTATGGATGCCAAAGCCGCAGAAGAGAAGGCCAAGAGAAAGAAGTCACTCAAGTTCTACACATCTCAAATCGCCCAAAAAGCGAATAAGAGAGCCGATGCAGGAAGAGGAGCTGGTGGTGACGAGGATCTACCTTACAGAGAAAGGCTCCGAGATCGCCAGGCACGACTCAATCTTGAGGCCGAGAAGCGCGGAAAGAAATTGGATGAATATGGAAGAGGTACGGCTCTGGGTGGAGAGAGCGATGACGACGACCAAGAAGCTGTTGCTGGCGAAGTTCGAGGCGATGAGGACGAGTACTATGACATGGTTGCACAGACATCAAAGAAACGTAAGGATGATAAAGAGGCAAAGTATGCCGCGATTTCTGAGGCGAAGAAGGCCGGAAAGTGGGCAAGAGTAGTAGAAGTGGAGAATGACGAAGACGGCAAGAGAGCTATTGGATACGTAATTGAGAAGAATAAGGGATTGGCGCCAAAGAGGAAGAAGGAGGTCAGAAACCCGAGAGTAAAGAAGAGGATGAAGTACGATGAGAAGAAGAAGAAGCTGGGTAGTATGAGAGCTGTGTACAAGGGTGGAGAGGAGAAAGGTGGTTACGGTGGTGAGAAAACTGGTATTAAGACTGGTTTGGTCAAGAGTAGAAAGTTGTAGGATATTAGTCAGGGAGGGAAAGTATTCCATGTACCTAGGTTTAACATGGTTTCGTCTAAAATCTCAGCATGTAAGGGATTCTTACTCCAGTAGAGTTAGTCCCAGTCAATACATTAATTTTATGCAACACCAATTCTTACTTTCAAGATTAGCAAAGCGTGATACCAAAACGACTAAACCGCTTGGCAGGTGGGAGATTGGTGTTCTCACAATCAATACCTCGGATTACATGGGATAGTACAATTTTCACATGTTTACATCTCTGGCGTTTAGAGTTATTCCATATCTTCTTCTTGGTACCTGGAGTTGTGCAAAGGCGTTGAAATGTCTCGGCTCCGCGTGTTGCAGTACACCCTCATTTCCAGAATATGTTCAACTGAATGACTAGTGCATTCAAATACCGGGCAGAGGGACATCAACATACGGACTCTGCGCAATTTGCTTTCGATGGTTTGGTTGCGGATGAGGGGTTTCCCGCTCACCTGTCCCATTGTTGCGAACGCAAAAGGTATCAGATACATATATGGCGGAGATTTTGTTTCTTTATACACAGGAACTACGGAAAGATATATTTCTTGCCTTTCTGCCGTGTTTTGGGGCAATGTGAGTGAGATTTGTTCGATTCGGTTATCATGCATTTTTGGATATTTTCCTTGTTTGGCTTGACTTCTCTTGGAATTTGTGGTGCGGGACCCGCGCTTTTGCATCGAGAGTTGGATCTTGAAGGGGGGTGTTGTGATTTGGCAAGTTCTTCTGATAATGGATCTCAGTTGGCTAACATAATAGCATATCAAGTGAAGTGGTCTAATTATTCTTTAGTGAGTCATCTTGCTTCCCGAAACCCGCTTCTTAGCCAAAATGCATCCAAATCTGCGGAATAGCTTACGCTCAGATGTGCCTATGTGATGATGCTAATCGTTTGATCAAAGGTCAGGACAATGTGATCTCGATTCTATTAACTGTACCAAAGCTTCCGCCCCGAATCACTTTTCGAATCGCAGAGATGTAGCACAATGTGGTAGAAATGCTCCACAGGGGAGTCAAGTATGTCCTCTGAATACTTGCTGTAGCGGTAATGGATACTGCGGGGTATGTGTTTTCGAATTCTATATGATGCGCACAAGTCTTGCTGCAACGTTGAGTAATATACGATATAATCGTAACTGACTCGTAATCCGCAGACCACATCTGCGTATTGCATCAACGCCGATCCCATCAACGGCAATGCACCTTGTCAACGCGGCTACGGCGCCTGCGGTATAATAAGCTTCCCCAACTGCGGTCCCGGCAGCACAACCGCCAGCAACGGGCGCAAAGTATCTTACTGGCAAACTGGCAGCGCGACTCGTCCCTGCAACGCTCTCCCCGTCTCTCTCATCCCCACTCAGAACATCACGCATCTCATCTTCGCCTTCATGTCAATCTCTCCTAACTCTTTTCACGTGGTTCCTTTCGATACCACGGCCGTGCCTCTCATGTATCCCTTTACTGCTCTCGCTTCCGCAAGTTTGGCAACGTATATGGCTATTGGGGGCGGTGGGTCGAGTGTCTTGCCGCCGATTTGGAGTCAGATGGTGTCGAATCAGGGGAATCGAGCAGCGTTTATCGGTAGTGTGGAGGGGTGGTTGAGTACGTTTAATTTTCAGGGCGTGGATTTGGATTGGGAGTTTCCGAGTAGTGGTAATGATCGAGATGGGTTTGTGGCGTTGGTGAGAGAGATGCGGGAGAGTTTTAGTGCGAATTATCCCGGGAAAAATTGGGGGATCAGTATTGTTTTGTGAGTTTTCTACTTTGTTTTTTCTGTTTCTGGATCTTCCAAAGATAAAGATAGAGAACGCACGGGAAAGTGAACTAACAAAGAAAAAGACCACCAGATATTTACTCCCTCCAATTTTTCGACCCCATAAACCTAGAACCCTACATCAACTTCTTCAACTTCATGTCCTACGACCTACACGGCCCATGGGAAGCCTCTAACCCGGCACTCGGAGCCTTCGTGCGACCGCAAACCTCTCTCCCGGACATCACAAACGCCATTTCTCCGCTCTGGTTCGCAGGCGTCGACCCCCTGAAAGTGAATCTTGGACTCGCGGCCTATGGGCGCGGATACACGCTTGCGAATCCCGGGTGTGCGGAAATCGGATGTGCATATACGGGACTCAGCGAGCCCGGGCCGTGCAGTACCGAAGCGGGAATTCTGAGTATGCGGGAGATTGAGGTGTTGGTTTTGAGAGAGGGCTTGAGAGCTACGTGGGTGGGGGCTAGTGCGGCGGAGGAGGGGGGGACCGCCGTCAAGCAGATTGTGTTTGCGGGTGGGAGGCAGTGGATGGGGTTTGATGATGAGGAGAGCTGGGGATTGAAGAGGAGGTATGCGGATCAGCTTTGTATTGGGGGGACGGTGGTTTGGAGTTTGGATTTGCAGGTCGTGGGGACGTGAGTATTTTGGGGTTTTCTTACTTGGTTATCTTGGTGTCGATGGGAATATTTGCTGATGAGTGATTTAGTGGTGATGGAAATTTTGGGTCGGGGTTCTAAGAGATGGTTTTGGAATTTATGGGGGCTTGCAATCGGGTAACATGGAGGCGTTGAGGTGTGGATGGGCTTTGTGGTATTTCTTCAATATACTGTTTTATGGATAGTGATTTCTTATTGATACATACGAATTGCAGCAGTTATCATTTAGCTGATTTATTTACATGGTGTTTTGAAAATAGTTTGGCTTTCAAACACTTCTGGCTTCATTCAAGTGGTGATTTCACCGGTCTTTAAATTCAGGAAGGGTGTATTTCGTGCCTAGAAACTATGCATAAAGACCGGGATTCTGGAGACGCCGCCGCATGAATTTGCAGTCAGGTCATGTCTGTCAAATGCTTCTTGGATTGTATGCTGTCCTATCAATGACTATACGTGATTTCATTTTGAATATCTTCGTTCACATAATTTTTTCGATCCGAGAATCAAGATCCAATCCAATCGGATTGAATTGGGGATGATATTCCATACGACCAGTGATACAAAGAAGGAGAGTATCGAGTATCGAATATCCAGCACTAAAACTTGATACTCATCTGCAATAATTTATCGTAAGATTCGTATATCCATTCGCCGGCTCCTTAAGATGCGCCAACAAATCCGCGTAACCTTCAACGAAATCTACAATATTACCCACAATAACCACTGCTCCCTTTCTCATTCTCGGTTCCAGAATCTTCAACGCCGGTAATGCAACTGGCGTCCAATCTAAAAACGCGTCAGAAATCGTAAATTGTGAATATTGGAAATATCCTACTATCAAGCAACGCCAGATCAATCACTTGAACATCCCTCTTCGACGTCTCTAGCAAATCTCCCTCTCTCAACTCAATATACCGACTCACACACTCCTCTCCCGCGTCCCTCAAATACGCCCTTGCTTTCTCCGCCTTTCCACTTTCTTCTTCCGTAGCAATGACTGTCCCCTCTCCTCCTGCGATTTCCAAATTTCCCGCAACAGCTAACGCTAAGTAAATCGTGCTAACACCAAAGCTAGTACCTAATTCTACAATATTCCGCGCGGCCGTGGCGCGGGAAAGTCGATGAATGAATTTGCAATTTTCTTGATCTAAAGCAATAAATTTATGGCGAACAATGGCGTCAAAACCTGCAGCATCGGTTTTGGTGTTACGGAATCGGAGCAAGGTTTATTGGGACGGGGTTGCTGATGGATGATGACATGTTTCAGATTGAGGTAATCGTTAGAAGGATGTGGCGTATGGTAGGTTGGAATTACTTGAAATATATATAGCGGAGAAAATTCCGCGGAGTGGTAATGTGGAGAAGATATTATCGAATAGGAAATTCGACGGGAATTTAGTCATTTCGCGGAGTTACAAACGCCGTTTTGGTATTCTTGTAAAGTATTCATGACGGATAGAGATGCGAAGATTGGAATGCTCTGGCCCGAGTATCGGCATGGGATTTGAGTTATTCCAGCCGCTGGCCGTTTGAAATTAACCTGAATGTGTACTTCTCGGGTAAGGTTACAAACAAATTCGGAAGGCATGTAGTCGTTCCCCCCGCTGTTGCAGTTTCCTTACCCCAACAATTACGGGAAGTATGATACCCCAGATACTTTTTCTATATAGATCCCTTGATTTAATTGCAGATTAACTTTATTTCTAAAAGTGGACATCATAATTTGCGGATGGGATCCCGTTTAGAGTTCTGGGTGGACAAGCGAAAGGGTCGCGGGATAATGCCTAGACGCAGTTTACTGCATTAGATTCGAAAGCTAATATCTAAACCGAGAATAATCAATATCAGTGAGAAAGAGAGATGTTCGAGACGCTCGATAATAAAAGAGTCGGAACTCAAAAAATGAAGTCTAGATGTATAATTAAACAAGAGATGTAGAAAGGGGGGCCAGACGGTGAAAAGTTGATAGATTAAGCGAATCAAAGAAGCAAAATTGGGTGTGAGAAAAGCTGCTACAAATATCAATATGAAGATATGTAGTAAGTCCGGCAATTCCATCAATTTGGTAATATACCAATGCCGTGTAATGAATTTGAATTATTGAACACTAAGATCTGATAAGCAGCCACTAGATCAGATCTTGTGCGATCTGCAACAAAACATTTGTCAGGAACTATCACATCATTCTTCAGATGAGAAGTCACGGCAATACTGACGGCAGTGTAAAAGTAGAAGTGATTAGTGCGAGGCGTTTGGTATCGTTAGGGGAAGTCCGTGGTATGCAGCTGCGGCAGTTGAAACTGGTCAGAAGCACATATTGGCTTACACGAAGGTCGGCGAATCGGCAGAGGGACAATCACAAAGTATCTCTGGGGCATGGTTTAAATCTTTACATTATAGAATATTGTTCCCAGCACAAAATAATACCATATAGCGATATTTTCGCAAACATCAAATCGCATTGCTCAATCTCTCAGAGAGATGGGTATTTCATCAATCGTCCGTTCCCTTTGACGCCCCTTTGACGCCTTTAGATAGATATAACTTTTCAAACATGCTTTTTCACTTTACTAAGCCCGCCAATCTTCACACAGAATATCGCGGCTTGTAATGCGCTGCCATTCCCAAATCCCCTCCATCGATTGATTCGTCTTTGGAATCCGTCGCGTAGTGAAAGGCATCTTCACTTCGTGGTCTCGTCTCACTATCTCTCTTTCCTGTCCTGATTTCGTCGTTTCTACATTCATCACTACTCCTTCTTTCCCCCTCAGCTGCCATCCTCAGAAAACTCGAAATGCTGGCATCACTTCCAATCTCTTCAATTGCATCCAAATTCCTTGAACGTCGTGTTGATCTCATTTCTCTCTCTCGAATATCGCCTAACTCAAGATCAACGCGTGAGGGTGTTTGAGATTTACGAGAGGCTCCTGGAGTAGCAATTGGTGTAGATCCTGAAAATGGTCCCTTGTCCACTGAGGAGGAGATAGCATACTGCTCACTTTGGCTGGAATGGAAAGACCGTGGAAGGATAAAAGGTATGTAACGCGTGAAGAAAGGTTTGGTAGCAGGAATGGACGCCCCAATCTAAGATCTTGTTAGAATTGTCGACTTTATATCTTTCGATGTGAAGATGAAACAGAGTGAAGATTGAGATAATATACTTACTACGCCAACGTAAAGTTCAACTGTACCACTTATCCAGACATAATAAGTGTTCCATGTTACATCCGGCGATACCAATTCTACGTAAGTGTAGTATGATCTCACGGCTCCAGCTACACAGACAAGAAATCCGGCGCCGAAGAGGACAATAATGATAATCCGTTGACGTCGAGACATCTGCAACTGGAGCATTTTCGGGATTGGGAATACAACAACAATAAAGTCAGTTATAGTATTTATGGCTCCAGCAACCGTGACATGAACAGTCTCATTAATGCATTCTGGCTGAGGAGCAAACGTTATAAGCCAGTAATGAGAGGGTGGTCTGGTTTTTCAGTCAGTCAATCATGTTCACATAACCCCAGACGGGTATTAAGATATGAGTCCACAAACCGGCATTGAAAGATAGTAACGATGATGAATATAAGGCCTTGGATAGCAATTATAATGGCAGCGGCGATGGTTATAATCTTGAACTTTTGCCCGCTTGATAGAATTCGGTAATACAATGCCAACATAGAACATTTTGTGAGAGTTTGTGCAAGTGTGAAAACAATTTGTGTGATTATGACGTATTGTAGACCAAAGGTAACTTCAGTCAATGGGACATCCCATACATGTCGATTAAAGTGGAATTTTCTATTTGCTAGAATGGCGAGAATAGCAAATGCTGTCGATGGCACAATTGCGGCAAGTATGAGCCAGTCGTCTAATCCAAAAGTCTTTGACATTCCAAGTCGAGTGTAGAGTCTGATGAGTATTATGGATAGAACTATGGGAAACAGTATGGAAGTGACGATTAGAACTCCATACCCTCGCGTTTCAGGGTTGTCATAATTCGGGATGGGCCAAGAGGCGAGGATCTCAGGAGAGGGAAGTTGCATCTCGAAATTTGTGTGAATGACATCAAGGCGAAATGGAAGTGCATCAGTTGAAGTATATAGTTGCAGAGAAATGGCCAAATAAGAAAGTAACAATGCGACAACTGACTACTGCGGCTCCTAAAAAGTATCCAGGGAAAGATCCGTGCCTCACGCAAGGGAACTCCACCCTCATATACTTAACCTGTGGGATAAAAAATAGTTTTGGACAAACAGACATCAATAATACATGCTGCTCAACCACTGCAAGCCACTAGACTTATTGTGGGAACCCCATGTTTGTGTTACGAACCCTTGATTTTCTGCCCACCATCGCTCGATGGCATTGGTAGATTCGAGATTCTCAATTTGGCTAATGTCTTATTGAGGATATCATTCAGGTTTTCCAATTGTCTTTGGGCTGTGAGCACAGACGACTGTATTTTGCTTTGACGAACGGCGACTACTGATTATAAAGTTCAAGCATGAAGCTAGTCTAGGGGGTGTTTGAGGGAGGTGATTTGATGAAATTCTCGGAATGTGGACGATGCAAGATACTTTTGAATATGAGGGAAAGTTCCTGAGAAAGCGGAGCAAATGGACATAATGCACGGACTATCTTCTCTTGCGCACTAGCAGACGAATGAAGATCGCGTAAAGTTTTGTATTGATGTGTTCCCCGGATAAGGTTACTGGACACTGCCAAAGTGTGGGGGATTAGCTCCTGAAGTCTGAATGAGACATGAGCTGGGATGCTGCAACTTTCAGCTCGAGATCTAATTTGTCTAACATTGCAAGCTGTACTACTTCCTCCAAAACCGGACTTTCTGAAGATGCAGAAATCATCGATTAATGAATCAAGAATAAAGTATGCTGAGGGTTGATGACTCGTAGCGTTGTACACTTGTAGGAAAAAGAAACTAAAGAGTCAAGTACCGAGTGTAATGCACCTTTCAGGATCGTTGATGCATAGGGCTCGATGTGTCCACCAATTTTAACGCCGAAAAGGGAGAGGAAATGAAAGGGGTCTTCGCAAGCTTTTCTATTTCGATCTCCGGTCCCCAGAATCCCAACAGTCTGGAATCGTCAAATATGACCAACATGATCTGATGTGTGAAACACAACAACACTTTCTTTTGGAACCTGAAAAACACCAGGATTTGCTGCAGATTGACAACGATTCCGAAGGTCTAGTGACACAAAGATGAGGAAATTGCATTCAACAAACTGAATCGAGCATCAGTCATGCCATGATTGAAATTACTCGCAAATCGGTGTTAACAATGCCTATTCTTCGGCATGCTAATTTTGACAGCGCTTTGTTTGAAGCACAATTGTGATGGACGTCTGTGGGAACCCACCTCGCCCACTTCTCTCGACTTTCCTCGACGATCTCGAGGCCTGTGCAGTCGCTTTTGAACCGGTGCAGATACGATACTGTCAGAAAAAGAAGAAAAAACCAGCGCATGCATTATCTACAAAATTTCGATCACGACTGGTAAATTCCCAGTTATGTCCCTGCCATCTAGGATCTTGACCGTTTCTCGTCTACTTCTCGAGCGAGATCTGTCTAGTCTGCAGATACATCTGCAGATATATTCCTTCTTCAACGACAGATTCTGCAGGTCTGCTCGTCTAGCACTTTGAAAAAGCTGCTACACCCGATTCAATAACGTGTATGCAAACCCCACTTCACTACAGCCTCGCGCCAATATCGTCCTAACCATCCAGCGTTATCTTATCTGCTTAGCAGTCTTCTTTCGCAGGGTCTATTGAAAGATTATTTTAGTTTTGTTTTTTCTCTGCAATCCGTCTATTCCCACATATCATCAGACGGATCGTCTTCAAGATAGTGGTCAGACCGCTAAAGGATATTGTCGCTAACCTCTTACCCCTCTAGTTCCTTCTGTTTCTTTTTACTTACGGGCAAAATCAGGAATCAGCGTGCATCGAGAGATTTTTTTTCGATTTTCCGATTCGTAAATCCTTACATCTATCTACCCATACCATTTCTTTTTGTCCCAGCTCATCTGGCCTCCGATGATATGATGCATTGCATTTGGGGGTCTGTCTACGCTGGAGACTGTTTTGTGCTGACCCCTTGAATTACGATGAAGCAGTGTTGGGAAAAATCGGAACTTTTGATATTGTATCAGGCGATACTTTATGTTCATGCGGATTTCTTTTGTTCTCGATATCTACGTAGGCCGTCGAAACACCTTGAGGAGTCCGAACGGACAGAATACACGATTCTCACGACATCACGACAATTCTACGAGGAAGATCAAATGCGGACAGATTCCGACGGAAGACAACAAAACAGGAAGAGGGGTAAATGGAACAATTCAAGCGAGAGTTCTAAACTATAGCTAAGTATTAGTCTCGAGATATCTCGGGACATACCGGCAGTCTGGAGACAAGTTAGTTTTGTGGAGTAGCTTTATGGAAAACGTCTCTATAGCAGGATTAGTGTTGGTTCAAATGAATCGTCTATACGCAGCTAATACATATCCGATAAAAAACACCGTGGATCTATACTTACATTATTACCACATGCGAGAAGAGTCAATACCGACAGTAAGGTGCCAAAATTCTCCGCGAAAATGAGTTGCGATCGTACATTAAGAAAGTAAATATAAGACTACTGAATAAAGAAACGGTCAATGCTCTCCAGATACTGAGAGTTGCATTCCATGGAGATATCCGATTTGAAATGGTCACGGGTTTTCAACGACCTATCAAAACGTATTTGAAGCATCAAATATCATTCCTTTCTTGCTCGGACTTAGACGTGGTGGTGAGGCATTTGAATTTGTAGGGAAAGGACCAAAGATGGCTCTATTCGGTGACCGTTATCTCACTAGTTCGTGAACTGGGAAGAGGATAGTACTACCATGGAGCGAAACATTGCTAGACTGATATTATACATGATAGTCAACAGACGAAAGTGACCATTAGCCAGTCTTGTGATTCATACTCGTATTTCTATTCAAAGGTATCCTCACTGAAGCCGGATAGGTACAACCGAGATACTGTCTAAGGAGCTGGTCCCCATGGAACACGATTCTCCAAATCCGGATACTCATACTCATCATTCTCCAAATATGGCATTTGCAACACGCCATCTTTGTCGATATATGTATCTTTCTCATCTTCGAAAACCTCGAACAAGACTTGGTCATTCGTCCACAGTCCACTAGCCAACCACCATGCCACAAGAAACTTGACGCGCCAGACCTTCCATTCACTAACGACCTTCTTTTCATCCCATTCATCTTCCGCCGAACCTTCTGGCATTTGTCTCAAGCAATGATATACCAAGCAAGTACTTTTGTCCTCTGCACTCTGGGAATCCAGAACTACAAATTGATACCATTCGATTCCGCCCTTGAAGTTGGGAAAGTCGTGATGGTCGACGACATTTTCCATCATGAACTTTTGTAAGGTCTCAGGGGATGCGCCTTGAAAGCCAGTGGTGAATGATGGACTTGGTAGAGGAAGAGTAAGTTCAGGTCCGTGAACATCCTCGGACGGAGTCTTTTGGAGGATCCATGGGTTTTCGGGTGCGCTTCTGGCCCGCGTGGATTGCGTTACGAATGTCGCAAGTGTCTGGGGGTAGAGATTTTAGTTTATATTCGATTATCAATAATACTGCTTGACTTACCTCGTTTGGTATTTGAGCCGTGCAAAAGACCAGAAAAGTACCCATTTTTTCGGATTCGGAGTGGACTGACTGGTCTCAAGATATTTGTTGGCCAGAAATCCGGGTCACGTTGAAACCACGAAAGATTAAGTCTTCAAGGCTTACTTTTGAATCTTAGTTGTAGGGTGTAGGGGAAACTTGGGGATCTTGTATAGCAACTATCTAAGTAAGGCTGATGGAGGATAGGATTGAGGAAGGACAATAAAAGAACGTCAGAGGCTGTGCTTACGTAACACATGCAGGATTCACTCTGAGTGAGATGATGCATCTTATCTTTGACATCTTAATCCAAGACATGATGCTGACGACTTCCTTTCGGCTCAATAGACCCTCCGTTTTCAGCTGGCATCTAGCCATGATACTGTAGGTGGAGGGAATCTTCTGCATTTGAGCTCAATACACTCGAATGATACTAGATATACAGTTTGTAGGGCTAGTCCGCTAGAACGTATTTGGCCTCCAATATATGACCTGTTGCAGGAGTGACAATTGCTGGTTGTCCTCGCTGTTATTTTGTCTTTCTTGCAAGACTTGCCTAGCAATTGCTGAGGAGTGGCCAAGAGAAGTTGCAAGGCAGACTGAACTGGTTTCACACTTCTATGACATAAGAAGTATCTCTATGTGCCTGTAAGCAGAGAATATTGAAGCAATTGAGAGGCACAGCGAAGGAACTAGTGGCGTCGTCCGATATTGAACTAAATGCATCTATTTTAACGACCCTTTCGCATAAAATTCGGAATATTGGTGCGCTAGTATTTGTCTCGCCGCATTGATTCTGCCACCACTCCCTCAATTATCTGAGGGTAAAAAAGACATTCGTCTCTACGGCCAACATTTCAAAAACTTCCAAAGTATTGAATTGTAATCAAGAAGAAGGTCTCTTGGTTGATGCATCAAATGTTGTACAAGTGCATGAGAGTCATGATTTGACTTCTCAGAACGACTTATATCGGTCTGAACTCTGGTATAAAGTAGCTCTCTGCGAATCTACTTCCTTGAGGAGTCATTGTTCATTTTCAATCAATAATTCTGGCAAGCCATCGCGCTGTCAATTCCTATATTCATTTAAATCACGGCAAATGCTTTCGAAGATTCAGGTGGGCTATTTTAAGTTTACCTACTCTAGCATTTTCAATCGGTTGTGATTTATGTGCGGGTCGGAATGAAGCCCGGTTCCCCCAGAGCAAATAATTGCCACGGGAAGTCTAATTTGGTACCGTGTTGACATACCCGTCGTGCAAAACTTGCACGGTTGTTACCATACAAGCTGAACAAAGTCTACGGCAAAGGCCTTGTGAGAGATCTAGAACATTGAAAAATAGGATCCAAAAATCGGGGGGTTTTTTTTAAGGAGAATGTGAGTTCATCATTCTGCTTTGAAATATCTATGTGCCCGCATACCACAATCCTCGCCATTCCACCAACGCAAAAAAGCAACCCAAGCAAAAATCACAAAAAGGTCTACCCAAAGATTTCAAGCATGAAAGAAAATTCCAGTCCAATTCTTCTCGAAACATAAACCCATCCTCAAGTGCTCAAATTCTATGCAAGGCATGGCAATTTGATTACCCGCCAAAACATAGTATCATTCCAACATTCAAGAATATCCGGGGAAGTTGACAGCCCATGTGTCAGTTCCGTACGTGAGGTGTTGCCAAAGGAGCGAGTTTCCAATCTTTTTGGATGTTCTTCGATACATAAAGTGGACTGGGTCTGTTGAAAGTGCATTTTTGCAAACTGTGTCGGCTGCCTGTCCTGCATCTAGTGCTTTGCAGTATTTACTACAAATTTGTGTTAGTTGGAGATGCAAAAACTAGATGGCTCTTCTTACCCGGCGTTGTGGTACTTCTTCTTGAAGTATTCGTCTTTCTTGGCTTTGTAGTGACTGATTTGCCCGGACTATCAAATGGGGGTTAGTGATTGCTTGATGAGTTTGTCTTCGAGTCCAATGGGGCGGGTATAGATGATAATCTGAGAATGGAGAATAGGATATTCTGATCATGAGAATTGAGATTCTTCTAGGGATGAAAAGCTCAATGATGAGAAGTTTGATTAGCTTACAACTCGAGATCCCTCCTCTGATACATGTGTTAGTTTTGTTACCACCGCTGGATGAAGATTTCACTAACTTGTGTTATGACTTGCATTGACAGGGGCAATAAGACAGCCTTTTCCACCCTCTTTAGCAGATGCATTGGTGGTATCTTCCGGACTAGTCCAAGTAGATTGTTTCAACGCAGATAAGTCAATCGGTGAACCCCCAACCAGTGTTGCTATTGGAGGTCTGAAAGGGTCCGATCCGGCACCACTTGCTGTTCTCTGCGCCGTATTCGATCCTGGTCCTCCATATTGGCTATTCGCAATTAGCAATCTATATGTCAACGATACCAGCGTGGCAAGCGAGCTCACAGTAATGAAGGTGATTTGAAACAGAGAATGGCAGCACATTGAGCCTCGCACACTTCATCGACACCAGTACAATCAATATTGAAGATGTATGGTTTTGCTTTTGTTCCGTCACCAGCGTCGGTGCCGATACGTTTTTCTAATTCGAATGAGGCGCCCACTGCCTCTGATTCTGCTACTGGGGCAGCCAGAACAGAGGAGAGCTGTAGAGACAGTAGAGCTGCTACTGGGACGAATGTTTTAAACTGCATGATCACAACCGGGGTATGAATTTATAGAAAGGAGAGAAGAGAATGTATGAGATCAGATGAATACTGTGTGAAAGAGGAATGAAGCGAATGACTGTTATTGCAATAGACTTCACATATCGAGAACGCACTCTTTATATATCCTAAACCTACCCATTGTGTTACTCTTGACGTATAAAGCTTCTCATCAGATGTTCCTACAGGAATGCTCACTCAAATTAACATCATATGCTAAGCTGTAACACAACAGTCCATCACGTTAAGCACATCGAGCAAAATTCACAACACGAAATACACGCACGGCGAAGATTCCTTCCCCAGCCTGATTGTATGCTTCTTAACTCAAAAATTACACAAAGAGGATTCCCCAAGATACTCAGCTTACGCAATTACTATTTCCGTGGTTCAAAAATGGTTACGCCCCCTCGGCAGTGGCTCATCTCCAGAGATTTCCAGCCCTATCACGACCGCAGAATGCCGCGTTTCAAGATTTAACGCATTGATATAAACGGAATCCTATGAAGCGAAAGGCGTGATGGTTTTTTCGTATTGGAGATTTCGAGTTTTATGTGATGGAGGAAGCACGAGGTAAGCTAAGCTGATAGGTGTCACTGGCGTGCTTGGCGTAATACAATGAGGCGTTGAGGGAGATTTAGGGGGTAATGAATGGGTAGTATAAGCTTGAAAAGTTATTGTGTGGGTGATCAGATTGAGGTAATAAAGGACCTGGAAATGTGCGATGCTATTGTATCTTTGGAAGAGACATCTAAAAGCCTTGTATACGGATCATGCCCAGTGTATATCTTCTATATACATGTAGCTGATACATAAGATTTGGCTGGTCATCAACTAGAATACAAATTGGCACGATATTTGTTGTATAATTTCATGACGTCCATTTCCTTGAACTTGAAGTCTGGCAAGTGGAAACGGGATATCGTTTCGGATCAATTCCTAGTTAGTAAAATCAGCGATCAAAATTAATTTGATACTTATAATTAATTTAATATTTTATAAAGTTTGACTGTCTCAAAGTCTTTGATTGATGGACTATAGTTTAAGCTATCAAACTTCCTGACTCAAAAGTAAGAAGGTGTTTTTACCACTTGATCAACATTTTTTTCATTGAGAAAAGGCAGTACATATATGCAGCATTTCTTTCTCGTCTAAAAACAAATTTTGAATCGGCTCTTTATCGTGATTGGGATACATGAGCAAGTGCTCTTCAATTAATCACCGTTGAATCTGACCATAATCATCGAGAAGCGTTCTCTTCCTTTTCTTGATCCTTCAACCAGTTTCTTGCCTTCACTCCTTCTGCCACAACTCTTTTCATCTCCTCACTTCCCATTACTTCTACATAGCTCACCGCACTCCCATACGAACCTCTCAACTCCGGATTTGCGCCGTGTTCCAGCAGCCAATGAACTCTCTCCACTGCTCCTGCCATAACTGCATACACAATCGGATATCCCGGTATCATATGTCTTGATTCTTCCTTCTGGTTTACATCCGCGCCATGAGAAATCAATAATTCCATTGCTGGAACTCGACCAAGATCGAATTCTGTACTAGGTGTCACGGGAGCCACATGTGGATTTGCTCCAGGAGGGCATGAGCCTGCAGCAGAGTGTAAAGGAAATCCATTTTCAATCTTTGCTCCGTGTTCTAGAAGTAGACGTACAGTCTCTACATCTGCTTTGCGGGCTGCAGATTCCAGAGTAGCGCATGAATCTATATCGGGTCCTCCTAATCGATCGTGATTGAGACGTTGAGCACCAAAGTTCGGGTTTGCTCCGTGGGAGAGAAACCAACGGAGGAGAGGCAGATTGGTGACGATCTCGGGAAGGAGAACTCGGCCATAAAAGCCTGGATCATTGGGCGTCCAACCATGCTCAAAAAGTATTTCAAACAGCGGAATCTGTCGGGAGGAAGGTGCTGATAGTATTTGAGCCGGTGTTATTCGGGCAATTGGCGCTCCAGATGACAAGAGATGTCTGGAAACTTCATCATTTCCCATTTTTAGAGCGAGGTTAAGACCATGGTTGAGAAAATAAGGGGTGCGGATCTCAGCTCTTATGATGGATTGGACTGTGGAAAGAGAACCATTTCTACACGCCGTCTCATAAGAACCTGCAATAGCCGACTTGGAATTTGGAATGCCTACGTCAATGAAGATCATATCCGCGGGTTGAAATGGGAGGTCGTCATGCGCTGTACCCATCATTTGAGATTGGGATTGGAGGTGTATGCTACTATTATCACTGCTGTTGGTATTTATGTTCGCTTTCATAGCATCCTTTTGTTGTTCCTGCTGTTGTTGCTGAGCAGCCATCATTTGCATCCGTTGCAGGCGAGCTTGGATCATGATCTGCTGTTGCCGTCGCAGCGACTCTGTGTTGGTGCCTGCCATGTTAACCAGGTGGAATGGTACAAGGCTGAAGTCTACTATAGTAAATATATTGTGTTGAGAATAGCAGGTAGTTTTTTGGGACAAAGCAAAGAAGTCAAGCAATACAAAATGTAGGGAATTAGACTAGATGACGGATGGATCGAAATACATAATAGGCAAACGAGAAAATGGTCCGTGCTGCAGTATCTTCAATGAAACATTTACTGAGATCCCCCAGAAGCCTTTGACGTTATTTTCACGTCGTGAATCAAATCCTAATCAGCCTGTTTCAATTTGATATTGATATCGACCTGGATATTATCAGATCTGTTGGAAAGATATGGCACTTGCACCTTATATGCATATATAATATCTTCCACTTCCGAATTTAGATTTAGATCACTACAGCAAATTCTACATAGTCAATAATACATGCATTCCACCAATCTACTCCCTGAATCGTGAACAAGATCCATTAAGATGACGTCGTTGTTCGAGGATGCTCGTTTGTTCTGAGACTTGGAATAGGTTTATATATAAACTATTCGAAACTCGGCCTCAGACAAAACATTGAGGCTCTACTACGAGTCCTTTGTAATCATTAAAGATATCATGTTGGTGGGATCGTATGAACATTTATAAACCCAGCCATCATCGGCGAACATCAATTTGAGGAAGAAACAAAAGACATTCCGATGTCCGACGAGCTTTAGCATCCAAAATCCAAAATCATGGCGCCGAACTCGTGAATGGTATGCAGCTGCTTCAATGGTATATCTATACCATATGTCCAAAGGGTTTGAACTAAATGTCTCAGGAATTTTCTAGTCAAATCCTCACATATTGGTTTAGATTGACGTTGGATAGATTGGCGAAACTGAAAATTCATGAGTTTTGCACATGAGCAAGCGAATGAGTGATGGTAATTGAGCACTTACCCAATCAAATTGAAATTTTAATATTGTATGAGCACATATCCAACTACAAAAATAAAAACTATAGTCAGGTATACATTCCTTTAATTCGTCAGAAACGCCCTTCTGAAGAAGGCCATTCATTACAGTGATTCATAACCCTAAAGTATCTACTCTCAAATCCTGATTCCCAATGCTATAATCAAAATTCCAACGCCATGGTATCAGACACCCATACACAACAAACCATGCAGCTAATCCCTATCATTCATCGTCACTACTATCCATAATGAAGCCCGCTCTGACCCTAGGTCTCCTTGGATTCGCCACTGGTACAATATTTTCTTCATCCTCATCATCTATCTCCATTGCATCTTTCGCCGAAGGCTCATCTTCATCGTCATCGCTCAAAACTTTGCGCCTCTTTGGCTGTGCTGGTCTATGAGGGCTCGATATCGGGGTATCCATATCCTCTGCTTCTTCCTCTTCGGATTCTGCATTATCTGCACCCACACCAACATCTTCATCACTACCCAGTGAAATCGCACTGTTTGCACTTTTTTTGTTCGATGTCATAGCCATATCTTCATCGCTATCTTCGTCTTCCTCTCTATCCAAAGCATCTGCCATCCTCTTCTTTCCATTTTCTCTTTGCTGACCGACTCCCAACAACTCCTTCATGATAGTTATCTTATTCTGCTGCCTGAGTCTCTCCTCTGCTTCGAAGAAAATTCGATCATTTTCTTCGTCATCGTCACTATCATGAACATATAGTTCACTCTTAATTTTGCGGTTCTTCTCCAACTCTCTCGCTCTTCTAGCTGCCGCGCGAGCCTCAATTTGCTCATCTGTTAGCCCACGACTTTCGGTTTCTTCACTTCCATCCCTTCTACGTCTTCTTCGATTTTTCTTTAGAGCTTTCAAAGCATCCGATTTTTTCATTGCTGTAGGTCCACCGGGTTTGAAAAGCAGTTCCTCTTCTTCTTCGTCGTTATCAATGCCGTCATCTGAATCATCATCGAATGTAGAGCGTTTTCTGTTCACCCCAGCAGATAATCTTCTTATTTGATCAAGCGCTCCTTTGCCATCGTCAAAGGTTGGCGGGGCAAACTCGAATTTCTTGATTAGATCTAGGGCTTCTTTGATCTGATCTGCTGACTTTGCCGACGGGAAATACCAGGAGGCATCGGGGTCATCGGCAGCTCCAATACTTGTGAGACCAACAAGTTTTACTAATAGGCGCAAATAGCCATTCTTGAACATGGCCGTTTTTCGATCGTCATTATCTGGTTTGAGAACTTTATCTGTGTTAGTGATATAGGATAACGAATGGGTTTATCATGATAACATACGGATAGAAGGCGCCTTTGGAGGTTCGACCTCCATGACAGGTGTCTCTTCATCCCCCAGAAGTGAATCTTTCTCAACAGATTGCAAAGCTTGATTTGCCGCCTCCCAACTTCTTCTTTCATCCTCTGCGGACGATAATTGCGACTTGACCCATTCGATATGGTCAGCTTCATTTCTATCAAGTAAAGCACCAACAACAACGCCGATTTGATCCTCCCACTCTAATCCACCCTTGACTTCTAACTCGGCTGCTGCTTTAGGTTTTGTGGATATCGTTTGTTTTTCATAACCATACTCCAAGAAATGCGCAGTGCCATTGGTTTTAGAAAAGAGCATTTCCACCACAAGCTCCGGGCGTTCTTGGATTTTTCTCGTGCATTTCTTCAAGAGTTGCTTTACCATTTCGTCCCATTCTTTATAAGAAGGTGATTGTGGATCTATGCCTCCTGGCCCCTTGATCATAGTATAAAACAAATGAATAATATCCACTCTAAACAACATAACACTCATGTCCTGCTTGAAGGCCACTCGATAAAAGAACCTATGGGCTCGCTTCAATTGCGCTGCTTTCAGGTCATGATAAAATTTCGTGAAAGAGACAAATGTATCGATACATCCCTGAGACAGAAATCTAGCAGCGAAGCGTTTGTAATCAAACTTTCGCTCCGAGGATTCCTTCTGTGCTCGTGCCTCATCTTCACCATCAGATTCATCAACTATGTTATCGTCGCCTATGTCTTCTCCTGCATCCTTCGCAGCCTTCTTCTTTCTCCGCGTGCGTCTCCTTGATCTTACTTGCATATCAACATTTTGCTTTGAGTACTGTTCCAGGATACGCATATAATTATGGGTAAGCTCTGTACAAGAATCAAGATAACCAAATCCTTGGTCTTTATACGTTCTAGTTATCATAGCCACTCGCTCGTGAGTTGTGTCTTCGTAGAATATACGGGCCAGAATATTCTCCGCAATTTCCTGATCGGCCTCAAGAGGGGAATCTGCCATTTCCTGAACGGTGAGAAGAATCTGTGTGAAGCATTTCATGGCAGCACTTAAGTCATACCAGTTTTTGTTCTCAAAATTGAGATCCATCGCCCTATTGAGTGTGATGAACATCTCTTGATTGAGCACACTTGCAACCAGGGCAAAACTATCCACCTCTTCTGAGCTTTTATCTTTGGAAGGCTTCTTGTTCTTTCTCCTGACTCTTTCCGCCTCGAGAAACCATGATATTAGATAGAAGAATTGGCGCTGATGATATTCAAGAACTCTTTCAGCTTCTCTATCAATGGCTTTTCGAAGGTGTGTGAAAAGTGGGTTAAATCCAGAATCGAGAAAATCCTCAACAAATGCCCGTAAATTTTTTGTCGCTGATGCATTGAGAGGGACTGGATTATCAAAGGCTAGCGGTCCACTTTCTCCCTTGACTGCTCTTCTAGGTGGTTTAAACTTCTTAGTGCTATCCATTTTGTCAAGTCCTCCTCTTCCCGTTCTTAGTGCGGCCTGGCCAGAGATTGTTGTCATTTTCGCATCATCTCGCTGCATCCAAGCCATGGTTCCGAATCGATTGTGTCTCGTGGGAGCATTTGTTTGATAACTTCGAAGCATCGCTTGTTCTTTCTTCCGTAATCTAACCAGCTCATCTGTCTTGCTATTATCCATGACCTTCTCGCTGAAGAATAACTTCTCAACGTCCACTCCTTTAACTAAATGGAAGATAACATCCATTACCACAACATCCTGGGTATTGAACTCAGTCCCCATTGTTGAAGATACCATCAAAAGAAGATGAAATATGTCTTGGTAGTCGAAAGCATCAATTGTCGCAGATCTAGAAATTTCCGTTTCATCGCCTTCATATTGACCATTCGGTGGAGGTGCAACCATAGCAATGTTGCGGAGAAAGTATAAAATCAATTTGATAATCCCCTCATCTCTTGTACTCCGGTCTCCAATGTCTACCGCCATGGCTGGCAGGGCGCATCTGACCGCAGTATGTAGTATTCTTGCTCCATCGAACCCAAGTATCGACCTCTTGTATCCCACTTGCGCAATCTCTAAATATGGGACATGCCGATGGTGATTGACTGTCATTTCCTTGTTCTTCTCCAATGGCCAAGTCAATGGTACCAACAGTTCCAGACATGCCAGCGCTATCTTCGACTTCAATCGATCGTCCGTGGCATTCTCGGGCCATGCTGCGAGGATCTGTAGAAGATCTCCTCCTACCAAATTGGATTCTGCGAGACATCTTGCAACGTCTAATCGATTCGCCTTCTCGTCATAGAGCTTTAACCATTTTTTGAGATCTCGTAAACATGCCAATGCATCATCTCCTAGAACGTATCGTCCCTCTTCATCTGCCCCGCTTCCTCCCAACTATCAATGGTCAGAATTGGTTTTAATTCTTGAATTCCTTCTGACGATGTAATGAACATGACTTACAGCCGTAACCAAGCTATTCACATAAGCTCTAACTTCAGGATCTACGACGTCCCTTTTACCACCCGAGAACTCCATATCTAGTTGTGTAGTTAATGGTGGTTATCATGAACATCAAAAGCATAATATTGACTTTGACCCATCCAACCCAAAACCACTGTACACGCTCCTACCAAAATTCGCGATCGCGACGCGTACCCTTGTCAAAGCCACATGCACCAGCGGAATTTTCCCGGCCCGCCTCGGTAACCTTAACAAATCCTGGGGAAACAACCGATGATAACCTTCTCCCTCTCTACTTTCAAGCTTCATTATCATCTGTCAGTGCAACTCTACGATTTTTGATCCTTTTCTTTTTCGCAAATTATCTCTAAGATTGCCGCCCAACATGATATCTCCAATTGTAAGGAGAGGAATTTTGCAGAGCACAAAATATGCAAGATCATTCAGTTCCAGCCGAATGCTTTCGGCGCAAGAGGTCAAAAGCCTTGGTGTTATCGGCGCTGGCCAAATGGTACGTTAGCCTCCGTTGTACTTTTTGTTCAACAATTTCTCACACAATATAGGGATTGGGAATAGCATTAGTAGCAGCACAAAGAGCTGGTGTTCCGGTCACTCTCGTCGATACAAATCAAGTCTCTCTTGATAAGGGTCTCGCATTTGCCGGTATGCTTTCTAACTCTCTCTTCCCCTCTTCGCATAAGTTTCTTTACCTCGACATTCCAAGAGTAGTTGACTAACTCTTGTCTGAACTCAGATAAACTCCTGGCCAAAGATGTAACCAAGCAGCGCATTACTCAAGAACAATCTGACACTATCCGCTCCCTTCTCATCCCAACCACAAAGATGGATGATCTTTCCTCGGCAGACTTTGTAATCGAAGCCGTACCTGAAATTCCCTCTTTGAAATTCTCAATCTTCAGTTCCCTAGCCCAAATCTGCCCTCCTCATGCCATCTTGGCTACAAACACATCCTCCATATCCATTACACGAATCGCCGCATCAACGACTAAAGATCCTAAAGATACCAGCGCTTCCTCCCGGGTAGTTTCAACCCATTTCATGAACCCAGTGCCTATTCAGAAGGGTGTAGAGATTATTACTGGATTACAGACAAGTCAAGAGACATTGGATGCAGCCATTGAATTCTGCAAACGGATGGGCAAAATCCCATCTACTTCAGCAGATTCCCCAGGATTTTTGGCAAATCGGATTTTGATGCCTTACATCAATGAAGCCATAATTTGTTTAGAGACCGGGGTTGGTAAAAGAGATGATATCGATGCGATAATGAAGAACGGAACAAATGTTCCTATGGGACCATTGCAATTGGCGGACTTTATTGGTATTGATACCTGCTTAGCAATTATGAAGGTACTATACGAGGAAACAGGAGATAGCAAGTATAGACCTAGTGTGCTATTGGGCAAGATGGTAGATGCAGGATGGTTGGGCAAGAAAAGTGGAAAAGGGTGAGTTTTTTCTTTTTTTTCTTTCTACGTACGTGAAAGGATAGTATACTGATATTGATAGGTTTTATGATTATTAAATGAGAAATAATGTTGAGTACTAGATACAAGTCGATATACCATGGGCTTGCATTGCAGCTTTATGATCAACTGAATAAGGTTCTGGGCGTGTTAATTCTCATCGCCTTTACTTCTATAGAGGATAGTGAGGTCAATCGATGAGGTTTTGGGCCTCTTCACTAAATCTATATCAACAGTCTGCTTTACTTAGCGTCATGCTCATACATGGTAAGTTTTTTTTTGCAAAATTTGAATGATAGTTAACTTTCAATCCAAATGGACGTAAGATATGTCATAATATTTCATCGGATCTCTGTTACTACAAATCAACCATCGCCATCGTGAACATTTCGGCGTTCTACACCTCGCCGCTATTTTGTCCTCTTTTAACAGCTTAAATTAAGCTCTTGCATACCTTACCCCGTCCTATTTCAGACACCAACTTCCACCTAGAAACTGGGTGTGCCGGCGTTTTATTCTGCTGTTGAGGATATGCATGAACAAAATGTTCTGGTATTGATCGGAACAATGAGTCTTCGTGTGCAAATGTTGTTTTATCACTGTATAACCATATTCACTCTATCTAAATACAAAACTCGTGCTATCAAGTCGAACTTTCGCTTATATTCATCTTCCGCTCGCCAATATCATATTCACTCGGAAAGAAAAGCTCTCTAGCCAATCCTCAACCAACAAGCAATCTACCGCAATCCATTTGTTGCATATCTATTTCAGGGCCAAAGACCTATAATATAATACAGATCGTTTTGTAACTTGGGCTTGTTGTGGGTCTAAATTAGTCTGCGAAAATGCACAATCACGCGTTTGTTGATACTCAATTCTACGTTGTGTATTCACTCAATTCTTTTTGATATCTGTGCCACTCCCCGTCTGATGTGTTCTTCTCTGACTCTTTTGTTACATGTCTACTTCGGGGCTTGGAGAATGCAGCTTATATTTGTAGGGCCGTGGGATTGGCTTGAAAATTTCATGTGTGGTGCCAGGCTATGGATCAGAGATTGCATGTTATATATAGTATGCCTCAATAGGTTTTAGAGCGAAGTCTTTGGATCAAGTCACATTGTATCATATCAGATTACACATCACACATCACACATCACAGTAGACAATAAAGGACAAAGTTATTCAACTTCCACACAATGATATTGCCACTCCACAGTTCAGATATCTATCTACAAGTGATCTTCTCGCTATCCGCGTTATCCTTTTCCTTGCCCTCAGAAGCTTTCCCATTGCCCATCCCCTCTCAATCCCTTACCAGATCCCAGCACCAAACCCAATCAATTCTCAGTTCTTTCCCTCACTCAGTGAAAATACCTATTGTCAAACCAACCCCCTTGGGGGAAAAAAGATAAGAAGAAAAAAAAGGCAAGAAACATAAACGAGAAGATCAAATCCAAGATCCAGCTAACCCCTAAAAAGCTCCAAGCGAAAGAAGGAAAAAAATTGCACACCATTTATACACAGATAAGAAGCGAATATCTCAAAAAAGAAAAGAAGAAAAAAAGACTTTGCTTTGGTGTTATCCCCAATCCCGAATTCCTGAACCTATGAAAACACTCCTGAAGAAAGATGGCCAGATGAATGGATAAATATGGAAGAAGATTTTTGGTATAAAAACAATGCCGGATAGTATCTCCTAGAAAATACATAGAAGGGGTAAAGGTAAAATTCTTGAGTCAAAGGTAGAAATGATGTCGGATTCCTGTCCGTCCCAGCGTTGGGAGAAACTTCAAAAGTGTAAGAAGTATGTATAGAAAGTATATATAAATATATATGTGCAGGAGTATCTGATTGGTCCATACGCATATAGCAAGAAAGTTGTTGTGAATTTGAAGGTTGGTCTGAGGTTGAAATTGGAGATGACTGAGGAGGGATTTTGGTGGTGTCATGGGTAAGGCGGAATGCGGTGGTTTCTCGTCCTACAAGAGGGATGGATGAATTCTATGCTCGGCCCTTCTTTCAAATTGCAATGCTTGTAAACGAATCGCGATCTTTGAAAGCAAAAACTTTTGTATGCACACTGACATGGGAGATTAAAGATGAGTGCCAGCCAAATTTCTCTAAGACATATGAGAAGGTGCATAAGTTCCAGGCATGGTAAAGCTTCTCTTGCGGTTATCCTTTGCTTGGAATTCATTGGGTCGAAGATAAGATGAACTTTCGCTGTTATTTCTCTGTGGTTGATGTTCAGACTGTGCATGGCCTTGAGCATGCTGCTGTTCTTGGCCTTGAGAGCTGAATTCTCGCTCGCTTTGTGGAGCTCTTGATGCGTTGTACGCATTTGCGAAATCTTGCGGTGGTGCCATTGGTGCACTTAATTGTGGATGGTTTGCGTCGCTTGGAGTTCTAGGAAGCGAGTACTCCATTGGCGCCGTTAGAGGTGCGCTGGCAAAACCCGCTGAGTATGGGGGTGCGAATGGGCGGGAGGTAGGAGGCAGATGTGATGGACCTTGGTGGGGGAGAGATCGGTATTGATTGCGTAAGTCAAGACCTTGAGGGAAAGCACCGCCAGTGGATGCTCGCAAGCGGGACATAGCAGCTGGTGAGGATTGTTGCAAAGATGACGGGGGATGCGATGGTGAATAGCTCATGTGTTGTGGTGAATTCTGTATGTTGGAACCTATCAAACTGTTAGTTTCTCATTTAGTTTTGTATACGAGGTCAGGACGAACTTGGGTAAGAGTTTGACTCGAATTGGTGTGCGTTGACAGTGTTATTCTGCTCGGGCTGGTACAATGATTGTTGTCGTCCAGTCGATTGAGGACTTGGTTGTCCAGTCGGGTAGTTGGCATAATCTAAAGTTTCACCTTTCCAAGACATACTGGATCTTAATGGCGACTGAAGTGACTCTGATCGCGATCTTGACATTGTCTCTCGAAGCTGTAATGGTTGTAATGGGCGGGCACCGTGATGTCTTTGCTGAGAATGGGAAACTGCTTGATAACCTGGGGGTGGTCGATCAAACGGATTTGAGCTCCTTGGCCCTGAGCTCATCGGGCTGGAAAGATGGCTGGAGAAATATCGATCGGAGGAATTGATGGACAATGGCGAAAGAACATCAGGTGTGCCAATGGAACTTCCTGGAGTGTATCCAACATGTCCATATCCAGGGCTCATGCCCGCCGGCGACATATGATCATCTTGTTCATGTCTGCGCATCGTGTCTACCATCAACGGCCGTATCATATGATCCGCGTAATTTGGCACAAAATCGACAGGCGATTGCATTGGTGTTCCAATACCGTGTACAGCTCCGTAAGGAGAATGTAAAGCTTGTACGTTGTCGAAATCATCTGGTACCGCTCTCATCTTCATCATTCGTTCTCGGTCATCCGCAGTAAGTCTCTTGATTTTCGCACGTCTGCTTCCATTAGTTCATATTCTTAGCTCAAATTGAGTTAGATTTTGCATACCGGTTCTGAAACCATACCTGCACTTGTCTTGGACTAAGGCCTGGAATTTCTCGTGACAAACGCTCGCGGTGAGCAGCATCGGGATGAGCTTGTTTCGCGAATTCACTCATAAGAAATCGAGTTTGTTGATGAGTGAGACTGTACTAGTTAGTTTTTTATGTCACAACACATACATAAATCAAGATCAGCATACCGAAATCGTTTCATCTTCCTGCGTTCAGCTCTACGTTCTGCCGCCGTCTGTGGCGTTGATGAAGATCCATCTTCAGTATCTAGCATATCGTCGTCGTCGTCAATATCGTCATCATCTTCTTCCTTAGGACTCAGGAGAGCTGAAGTGTCTTCATTCATCAGTGCTCCTAATCCTTGTTGTGGTGCGCTTGACGCAGATGATACTGGATTCGATGCTATAGGTCCAAGTGAAAGCGGCGCTGATTCTGTCGGACCCATAGATTCATCCCGAGCTCTGTTGACAGAAGGGTGGCCACAATCTCCCGGTGCGGAGTCTGGTCGTTCTACAGTGGGTGTTGGCGGACCTTCTGGTCTCATTGGGCCAAGTGTGTGTCGGTGCTCTAAAGTCGGTCTAGTAACGGGTTGCTGTTGAGTGTTGTTTGTGTTGGAGCTTGCAGAGTGCTCGTAGTTTTGGTGGACCATGCCATTCTCTCCAGAGAGTTGGTACGAAGAGTACTGTTCTCGCCAGTCCGGCTGCGGTGGTAAAGCCTCAAAGTTCGCCATCCGTGGAGACGCGAAGTTAGCAGACCCAAGTTTATTAGAGGACCAAGTGTTCCGTCCTGTTTCGCATTGCCGTGTAACAAGCATTGAGAGTGTCTGCGTTTCGACCGTTGAAGATGGTCTGGAAGTTGCTTTTTCGGGTTCTTCAAGAGCCCTCGATTCGAGAAAGGAATGCGTGTGTTGTGTTGTCGCAGTGGTAAGTAGCCGTGGAATGAACGAGTGTAAGGGCCGCTATAGACAATGGCTGATCACTGACCAGAAAAGAACATAAGGCCTATCGAAGGCAAGTAATTGTTGAGTCTAGTTTTTGATCTAGTCCTGCTTGCTGGATAATGAGGTTGGAGAGGTCGGAAGAGTGTATAAAGCTTGTTCCTGTAGCTATTAATCGGTGGATAGATTAATCTTAAGGGTCTTAATCAAGATCTGCTAAATAAGGTTGATTGATGTATGGACCAGTCCCGGGAGTTTAAATGAAAGGTTTTAGATGTTCTGGACAAGCCGAACGCGTATACCTTCCAGAGATTTTGGTGCTTCACGAGTTGATATTCAACAGCGCTGCCGTGTAGAAAAGAAGATGAAGCGACCCGGTTCAAGGATAGATTGGGCTCAATGAACGGATGTGGCGAGTGTCCTGCGTCGTCCAAATGAAATATAAATTGCTTCTTGGTTTAATGACGTGCTAAGTCCGTACTAAGAAGTAACAGGAATGAAGTTGAAGGGGGGTCGTTGTCTTTCTTTCCACGTTCGATCGACAAACGTCGGGTAATATACTCCAAGATTGAAGGCCTTTGATATATAAGTTTCTTGGTTATGATCACCACAACAAGGAGACTGGACCCGACAAGCGCCCTATTACCCCTGGCTCTCACAATTCACAGGAAGTCCCTGTCGTTGCAGTAAAATGCCGCTGAAGTAAATTGTACCGATGACAAGAGTCTAGTATGCAAGCGGAGCGGAGTAGTGTCAAAAATACCCACCTCGACTTGATACAAGGCTTGCACGGTTGCGTCTAGGATTTTGCTTGGGAGGACCGGACTTGGGACGAGATTCAAAAGACAGTTGCACAAGCTAGAGTGGATAAAGAAGGAAGTTTGGAGGGAATGTTTTTAATGCACGAGGACATTCAAGGTCTGCCACAAACATGGACAAAAAATTTGGACAACAAAAAGTGAAGCGATTCAATGAAATAGCTTTGTGTAAGAAGCCCACTGTGGCTCTTAAAAGGATTGACAAATGGAAATGAAGCTGCAGCAAAATGCTGGATAGCACTCTATCGAGAACTGTGCAGAACGTTGGATAAGATGAATGTGTGACTGGAGTGTAGGGATCTGGTGCCGGCGCAATCATCCGATACTCAGATGAAGCATCCAAAATTCTAAATGGACCAACAGGAGCTGGTTAAAATAATGGCAGGGCTCCGCAGAAATGGTGAGTTGTATCGATCTCAGCTAAGCCTATTGTGGGAGAGCTTGAGAGAACAACGGATATGACAGGGAACGAGCGGAGAGATCGAGGCTGGGTCTTTTTGCGTGGATCATTGGTCTTCATTTTGCATGAAAGGGTTGAAGGGATCATTGAATCTGTGGGTCAACTTGCAACCGTTGTCGCTAATAAATACCACCCAATGAAGATCTATCAAGACATGGGGGAGCCGGACTCGTTATGCGAGTTGTGACTTTGACAACGTGACGACCCTGCCGCTTATGAACAATTAACGCAGACAAGAGTGTAAGAAGAAAAAAGTTAAATGCAAAACAGGAAACGCCTAAGTAATGCATATCTTGCATATTTAGGTTCGCAAAGAACAGATTGGAAGAATAGCCTCCAAGCCTAGGTTGTTTTAACCTCCGTACTATTCTAAATAGGTAGTTGACAAGAACAGGATACGGCAAGAGGACGGATGAAGCAACCTTCTCGGTGCTTTTGAGATCATCGTCAAACCTTGAAGTTTTATGCGTATGTTCCCACAAGAAGGCTGAGCAGAATCTGCTACAAAGTCCATAGATAGTTTGGTCAGGCGAAGGTTGTTTTGACATGTGTGCATGGTGTTTGGTAGGCAGGAAAGTTCCGGATGGATGCGAGCGAATGTACGGGGTTTTGAGTGCACTGTAAAGTTGGGGTGTGTGATCTCGCGAGGTACAATCAATGCATTATTGTTCATTTCATAATTCTGATGAACTAGGGCCTGCCGTTGAGTTTTGATGGTGGATGAGTAAAAATGGGAGCATTACCCCTTGTGCTAAGAGGAAACTTGGTGATAAGAAAACCGGACTAAAGAAACTACCACGGCTACCGAGAAACCCACTAATCACGAGAATGAAGGACTTTTTGAACGGTAAAGAATACTTACACTTAGCAATTATAAATCTAGGTAAGTCACATAGCAGCACGAGCTAGAAAAGCTAGAAGTCCGTCAAAATGGTTCGAATTTTCGAAAATTGGCGGGTGTGCGGGTAAGGTTGCTCGGGTTGGACTACCTAGTAAACTTTGTGTGATTTGGGTAGGGATTTGGGTAGGGGTTGTGGTAGGTCTGTTCAGCGAAACAGAGAAAAGAGAGTTTCAAGATAACTGGGTTCAAATTCATGTATTCCATGCCATGCCGGTCATTGCTAATCTTCCAGGTCCCAAAGGAAATGATGTTTTAATATCGAGACGTGTGAGACTATCCAAGTTTGGTCCAAATACGAAGACGACTCGAGGTCGATGCTTGCATTCATTATGAAATCGTTCGAATTGAATAGCCAGCAGGCTACATCCCCTTCTTTTTCCAACAATATGGCTCGATTGTGGATAGGAGAGCCGAAGAATGAAGTGGACAATTAATTAGCATTTTTTCGTCAATCTTAACAATCAAACAAGGTTGCATCTAGATGGAATCACTTTGACATCTTCTATTCTTATTCCAGAAACACTTAGTCTTCTTGCCTGTATCAAGGTATCCCCAAGTAACTGAGATAAGCTAGCACGACGAGTGAAGACTTCGAAGTTATTTGTTCCCTTCAAGAAAGTTGATCGATGAAACATGATCCACCATTACTCCCCTATAGTCTGAGAAGATTCGAACAGCTGATAGAAGCACAAAGGTGGTCGAGAGTAGAGAATTAGCTTGGTACACGTTTGATACTTGCTCATAGATACTTAGGAGGTAGAACGAAGAACCTTGGGAGAACGAGATTATAAATAATCTCAAACTTGAACCATTGCCTAGGTTGGAAAGGTACACAATAGTTGGAAGAGTTGAGACGGCCCCCAAACAACTAACTATCATCAGATTAGATCCCCCCACGAGTAGCATCAAATCACCACATCGTCACCACACCGGTACCATCCATCACAATGTGACCAATGTAGCATCTATACATCGTAGATTCAGGCCAAGTCTGCCTGGGTAGCCGGAAAAACATTGTTTGAAAATAAAAACTGGGTTCGTCTGGCGAAAAGTCTGTGCATCAACTGCACATCCCGCAGTCTGGTAATTTTGCTACGGATTCCGAGTATATCTCGAAAACCGAAATCGCGATGAAATCATATGCATGATTGTTAACGTGCGTCTCTTACTTTTATTTCCCGCTTTTGTGCTTCATACCACCCACTCCTAGCGAGAACAGTGATGTGATTGAAATAGCAAGATACACATCTCCAGGGTCGAATCAAGGATTTTCTCGCTCTGATATCTTCGTGTCTATATTCTGACGGGGCCCGTCCCTACGGTCCTGCTAAGCACATTCCCGTCATGGCCTAGATTGTGTGACGTCGGATAGCTACCAACATACCTTTGGAAGATATTGTGGTGTAGTGTTGAGAGCACCGCATACTTGCATGACGACTGTCACGGTGACTAAACATATTCGCGGAAACTCAACCACAAGTGAAATCCGAAAAACATAGAATATGGATGGCCCCTTCATCAGTCATACAGTATCCACACTCAACCTCGCCTTCACCTGCCAACACGTTGGTGTTTTGTTGATATGCATTTTGTAATTGTTCCGACAAGAAACCATCCGATTCGAAGACGCATACGTAGATACCCAGTCCTAGCAATGAAGCCGCAGAAAACCAGCCCCCGGGGTGTTTTTAATGATGCATGTGCCGTCCAATTCAACGATCTGACGCAAGGATTTACCTGTCAAGAGCCTATCAGCAATTTACCAAGAGTCAAGAGAGGTTGTTGAGAGAGTTCTTTCTTTGCGTAATGCATTATGCGAAAAATTTAAGCTAGAAGCTTTGATTGTTCATCTCTTCATCGACATTTCAAATCGTTGATCATGGTACTACTTTTAGAAATCACGCCCCGCTGATCACGGTAGATAGAACAGTATCAAATTGTTCGGTCATGAAATGCATGAATCTCTTGCATAAGGCTGATACAATATACAAAACGATAGTTGTTGGAGATGTCCTGATTAACGACGTTGTTTTAGGAGCAACGCTAAGATCTCGCGGACTCGTAAGCTGGACAAGTTTACGAAGATACGATATTTATGGATTCAGAAGTTTTGTGAATAAGCTTTTGGTTAGTTGTGGGGGATAAAACCGACTTGGATTCGATTGTTCAGCATGAGACGAGAGTATGAAGGGGTATCTGTGGGTAGGTAGCTGTAAGTAGCCGCACTTCGGGGTTCCTGAAAACTTCCATTGCTAGCCAAAACCTTAGATCTTGCCGGAGCGCGGGCGGGATCTCGAGAACGCTGTGATTTGTGACTGGGCTGAGGATGTACAGCAGGTACATGACGGTACCAGAAGTTAGCCATTCCTGATTCTTGCGGTACCCATTTTATCTTGGTGTTGTAGCAATCTTGTACATATTCTAATGCTTCGGGCTTGAATTGACCATCAAACTTGGGCATCGATTGGCCAAACGCAACGGGACAGCTACAACTACTTAGGTTGTGTAAATTCAAAGCGTGTTAGAGGCGTGCGGTGTAAGAAAAGAATGGTTACTCCTGCTCTACAAGTAAAAGCTCCGATTGTACGGTACCTTTAGGCTTTTGGTAATGTCACGGTAAGGGGTAGCACAAGAATTGGCGTGCTAGCTGGAGAGCTGGAGGCTCCACAGGTAGTCAGGATCAAGTAACAATCCTTGGTTGTAACAAGAACGGAGACTCATTCTACAAAATGCGGCAAATGCAACGAAATTAGAGGTTCTCTTGACATGGGCAGTAGGAAAACGCTCACGAGAGATTCGGGGGGGGGAGAAGATTAACTTTCTAGTATCTACGCCCGTATGATTCTGGGAAAGAAGAAGGGATATTCGGAAGATTTCAGATCGATAGAAGGAAATGAAATGAAGTGAAATGAGATTTCGAGAAGGATTGTTTGCTCGTGCTAGGTACCTGTCGTTGGTCGTAATGGTATTGCTGAGGTTTCTAGGATATCACTCAGCTAAAAGAAGGAATTATGGATACATCCGTATTTAGATCATTCGGACGCAAATGAGACAAAACGATTGGTGGAGTAAATCACAAATGCAGGTACGACCGTAGACCGTCGACTAGGTCTAAATATGTCTAACCGGAATTGACACAAGTGAAGAAAAGAAATACAAAAAAAGGTGATGAAACAAACTTCAAATCCGATCCACTCACTGAATAATATCTATTACAGTCATCAGAATAACCCAAAACAACTCATTTTGAACCTTCTTTTTCTAAGGCTACAATTAAAATGGTATACTCGCCGTTGCATCGAACGCCGAGCAATGGAAGTGGGGTGGTGGACTTCCCAAGATGTACGAGTGCGAGACGCCGTTTGACGTGGAAAAGAAACTTCAAATCACATCCATCTATCATCCCCGTACTAGTCGCAGAATAGGAACAGAACCGCCGGCAGAATAGGTGGGAGTATCACATGGCTATGTTCCTGTCTCCTAAGTAGCTAGGGCTACGTGGGAAGCTGTACGAATATGAAGCAGTGGAATCAACAATGTAGGCGATGTGTTAGAAGTAAGTGATCACTAATAATAACAACAAAATTTGCTTATTGCACGGTACCTTGTCTGTCTATACAATGCCTTCATCGTTCGTAGCACCGCTTGCCTACTATACTCGAGGATGTATCTGCCATCCAATGTTGTACATGGAACTAAGTCTTCAGCTGAACTGGACTACTAGCTAGGTACAGAAATCATTCTCCAATGTTCCAGACTCCATGGACGACATAGCTTACTTGACTCGCCCTCAAATATCGACTGTACTCCAAGATCTCCTGCCGAGCACGGTCTGTAATTCAGAAATGGCGGGCCAACCCTTACGCAAGTAATGATTGTGTTTGGCAGCTACTCGCCGATTGTCATCCCCATGTCATATTTCCCATTCTTTGTCTAATCTTATATGTTCTGTAATCATCACAATTCTCCTTGCCCAAATCAAGCTCTCGGCTCCGTTCCGAATGCTACCAAAACGGATGTAAGGCGTCAAAAAAAAGTCCTTCATGGGCTGTTCCACTCTTCTCTTCAAGACTTCGGATACATAATTTCGTAAGGGACCGGGACCGAGAACGCTACAACCACATCGCTTACAGTACTCCGTAGAATCATTTCTTTGAAATTACCGAGAGAATCCACCACTAACGGGGTCTAAAAGCAGGAACGGTGAGGAAACACAACGGCACAAGTATAGACCTGCCATCATGGATATCATCTACTCCTGTCAAGCTAGATGGCGCTTATGATTCAGATTAAAATATTCTCCGATGCGTTCCCCACTCAGTAGTCCTTCGAATGGTATCAGAAACTCCAGATTCTCTGCGTGACGAGTCCTCAGCACATCTTTCACATCCTCAAACAATGCCCAGAAAGAAACACCCACAACAGGATGTTTGTGAACCATATATCAATACACAAATGCTTGCAAAAAAAATATTGTCACATTGTGCTGTACGTGGTCGTGGGCTCATCACTATTCGTCTCCATCAGACTTGTGGGACGTTGGCTAGGTTAGATAGTCGTCATACGTTCAAAATTGGTTCCAAATTATGATGCTTCTGCTGTTTGTTGTGAACACTCCAGGCAATTTCAGGCTGCTGACGAGCTTGCCCCATTATCCGCCTGTTTATCCGAGAGATTGAGGGGTGCAGAGACCCCAACCATATCACGTCCAGCATCCATGCCCTTGCATTTGCTCATCTTAAGGTGATGGGGGGGTCATAATACAATCCCTGTATCAAGCCTTGCTGTGTCGATCAGCACGGGCGCCACAAAGAAGTACCACGCTGGATTCTCTCATGTTCTGAGTCGTCGATAATCATGAGTGGACGCACTCTGCCTTCCTTTTTGCTGTTAAAACCATGCAGTGTTCTCCCGTAGGAAGACCGCATTCTGATAGAACGGCGACCATTCACATCATTATCTTCGCACACTTACGGCCTGCAGCTCTCCACGAGAATCAGCACGAGAAGAATCTCCCGTGTTTTTCCATCTATAGCACACATCAAGAAGGTATCACCATGACTACCATCTCACTGCATATATGCGACAGACAAGACGTAAGGTGGCTGTGTCCCCGGATTTTCAATCACTCAAGATATACCCTGTGTGCGGGTAAAGGACTTTCCGGTAGTAGGTACTATATACTTTCTATTTCAGAAATCGATACAGAGACTTCAGAATCTCGTATCAAGGGAATATCGGCAGTTGTCGGCGATTAATATATTGTATATTACATGTAAATCATGCATGATACGACTTATTATATTGCAATTTATCTCCCACGCTGCAAACCCATATGTACCTGGTTATAGACCAGTTCCAGAAATCTGGTTATCTTGGGAGAATTTCTATTTAAAAGTTGTTGTGGACATTTTTGATGATCAGTTTGAGAGTCGAAATACGGATTAGCTTTGCAGGTTGTTACTGTCAAGGTGCTAAGTTTGTTGAAGACCTCAACAATTTTCAAACAATGTGGCCCGGAATAGTTTTTCCTTCGGGATTATCGGTTATATTCGTCCCATGGACAGAAATGGACCAAGGGAACCGAGAAAGTTTGCATCCAGACGAGCGAGAATTCAGCCAAATCTTCTTTTGATCATCAAGATCCACTGTTCAGTGAACATCCTACCACTTTGCGTATCATACCATTTTCTGATGGAGACTGGGGATGAAGATTTCGGTACCAGTCATCTGCCATGAGATGCCATACGTGTATTCGTTTGGGGTAGAAGATTCATGGCATATTCTTTAAGTCGGTAGGGGCTTGGTCTCGCCTCGTGCCCCCTAGCTACAGCGTCGTGTGTTACCAGATTGTGTCAACGAATACACAAGGAGCCGAGAAGTAAGATGTGGCCAAAGTATGATAGATCATGAAGACTTCAAAGAAACATCAACCATACCACGATGCCGAATCTATTGCCAAAAGATCAAGAAGATCCCTATATCAAAACAGGATCTATGTTTGTCCTTCCAGTTTCATTGCCCTCACTTTACTAGCTTCACTGTTAGACTGTAGTGTCTCGATATTTCCCATAGGTCAGCATAAAAAATACCAGAGTGTTATTGTTATGCTTAAGTCGGGAGCAAAAATTAGAAGTTGTCCCTAATATATAGGTAGACACTCTTCTTGATGCCAGAACGGTCTGCCAGTTCTCTCTCCTCGCAAGTTTTGACAAATACATAAGTAATATAGTTGCCCGATTGACGTATAGGTATATCGTCATCACAAAAGCCATACTTTACTACTAAGACAGGAGGACGGTCCGAAGAAACGTCGCAACCGAAACATTGGCCATCCAAAAATGAACAAACTAACTTAAATTAAGGATAAAATTTAGCGCTTAGCGCAGCCGTTATTGACAAGCCCTCAACAAGCCATTGTGACATTGTGACATCGTGCCTCTGCTATCTGCACATTGCCATGGCCATATTTACTTTTTCCAGAGACTTCAGATGAGACATTCAGTGTGCATGAAATCCAGTGTCTCGTGTTTATATTAGCTTCAATAAACTGATCTAAGCATATCGCGATGTCAATAATACTACCTCGTATCGCGGTAGCTAGTAGCGACATTGTATAGATCAGAACATATGAAATTGCACGCGACACGCAATCAAGTTTAAAGTTATCATTGTGGTGGAAAGACACGATGTTGATTCGAAGATTCTGGTCAGGTTGAGGCTTGAACTCTAGCTTAATTTTATGATAACTTTTACTTCAGCGGAACATAACGGCCGTTCATCCGGCGGCGATGGCCCTAGTAGGAGTTCTTGTTGAGCTAACACTGCAGCGTTTCTTCTAAGCCTGTTATTTAACTGGATAGGGTTTTTTTTACGGTGAACTAGATTGAAAATATGAGAAAGGTACGTCTAGGAACTCTTTTCCGTGATGGAGAAAGTTAAAACGACAGACTTTGAGCTTGAGCTCGAGCTTGCGCTTCTCGTAGCATTCATCTTAGAGTTGAGAATTGATGTGATGGTCGATTTAAAGGACAGTAAGTAACGTCATATGACTGATGAGCCTCAAAATATCGACGGTTATAGCGATCACATTATGTAGAAATATTGCCTGGTAAAGAACGTACACTTTCACAGATATTGCAACCCTGTCTTAGACATCAACTTGATGGTTTCTTGGAAAGATCACGGACATTCAGAAAGCACCCTGAGATGCCATACAATGAAAGTGTATTCTGAACTGCCATATTTATATAGTTCTCATTGATTGTTACATTACATAGTGCATTTCATCAAATTTTGTGCGTTAACGATATACTAGAATCTGTCCCATCAAATACCTAGTCAGAACAAGAAAAAGTGACAGCTTGGAGAAACTTAGTGAGTACATGAAAGACGTCGTTGAAGTCTCATTGACAAGTGATTTGAAGTCCAAATACACAGCTCATGATATAGGGTTCAACACATGAAAGCAGAATCACAGTTCGCTCCATGTAATGTATGTCAGAAAACCCACCACAGATACACCCCTCGTTTAATCTCACCCATTTCCCCGCATCTGAAACCGGACCTCAAAATTCGACATAAGCTTATAGATCCCGCCGTGAACCTTGATAATTACTCCGTAATCAAACCAGCCATCCGCGGCTCAGCCTCCTCAAAACTTGTTTTTTAGTGCCGATTCTATACCTAGGACCGCCTCTGACTGGCAAGCATGGCAGTTTTGCTGCCTCTGTTTCATCAATTTTTGTGTTACCGCAGTAGTTCCTGCTCACTTTGAAGTGTATCGATGGGCTGAAAAATCTTTGGTGCAAGGCAGGAGAAGTCTTGATGTCACTTCACTCATAGTCATAAAAATAGCATGCCCTGAGATGTGTGATTCTTGTAGGGCTTACCAGTTAGCTTTCTACTCATTCTTACTACAATCTCTTTTTTTAAAGGCAATGTTGAGTCATCGACAATGTAGAGGGCAGTAGTCACACGTGTAAGAATAGTTTCTGTGGATTTATACATCTATTTATCGGGAGCTGTTTTCATTGGAAAACGTTTTACACCTGCGATCAAGCAGATAACATCCAAAGGCTAGATTGGTATGACTGTAATGTGATTCAAATACACATCACCAATGTGAATTTCACTCTATGGTTTCAGACATAACCATGGTAAACTGCATTATTCTTCCCAGAAAAGATTAATCTTTATGGGAAAAAATGACTGTTAAGTGCTGTGATCTGCAGTCTCAGCTAACAACTCATGACATGCTTCATTTCATCTCATCGTAATTATCTAAACTTTCTCTTTTGCTCGACCGAGCCTCACACATTGTGAGATCTCATCTAATTTACACTTCCATACTCATTCATATATACAGAGAAACTAGCACAGTATCTCAAAGCTACCTGGAAACCCAATTATGCAAATACAAAATATGTGACTAAGTCATGATTTCGACCATCGGTGGTGATACGATACATTCGTAACCGAGCATGAAAGTAAACAACTTGATCACGAAGCACAAACCTCGAACTTAAATAACACTAGGTGGGTACTGCAGGTTGACAGGATGGTAAGATGGAAAGGACGAATTCATGTTCATAAATTGGTATCATTCTTTGTTTATTCATTATTGTACGCCATTTTCCTGTATTGTAATCAAATACAATATATTTCCGTCGACGATGTCCATGAGTCGTCCTAATTTTCCTTTATCCGTATATCTATCGGCGATTAATTTATCTTACAAATTTCATCTTGGTATCATCAGTCGACACCATCAAATTCTTCTTCGGGTTCAATAATATCGACATCTTCCCCGACGCCCTCATACCCTTCTCCAGTCTCAACATCATCTCCAACAACCTTTCCCTCCTCAATCGCTAAGACCTCTGCTCCACCCTCTGGCAACCCTCTTTCTTCCCTCAACTGTTTTATCTTGGAGTTCGTCATCTCGAAAACATATTGACCCAAATGTTCTACCCCCTCCATAACAGCTTCACCTTGCACTGACTCTAGGCCCTCCTCACTCGCCAGAATCCTCTGACTTGGCCACATCTCCCCAGTGCTCAAAGTCAACTTATCTGGTCTCGATAGTAGAATATCGAAAGCCTGCTTTAGCTCGAAACAAGATTCAAAAACATCTCGTCGACCCAAAATGTAAAGACCGAGACGAGCGCGAGACAGTGCCACTGTAAGACGTCTAATGTCGCGAAGATAACCGACGCGTGATGTACGAGTAAGAGAGAGAATGACATCTAGTACCCTGTCAGTGGTTTATCGGCAAGGGAATCAGCTTCACGAAACTTACAATCATTTTGTTCTCCTTGATATTTATCGACCGTTGTGACGATTTTTGGGAGACCGAATAGAGGATTCTTAGCACATCGATGGGATAGGACATCTCTGATTAGTGCACGCTGACCAGCATATGTGGATAATATACTGATCTTCGAAGCTGGATACCCGAGTAAGCGCATATATTGATAGATAGCAACTGCGTATTCTGCTTCTCCTAGATTCTGAATGAAATGAGGAGTTGGCTCCATTTCACCCTTTCCTTTGTAATCAGAAACTTGAATGAATTGGTAATCGTACTTGAAACCGGCATTTGCGGTTTGATATTCAGATGCAGTTGATACAATTGGCAAGTTACCAAGATTTTGGTAACGCCAGGAATAGAGAGATGCAATCGACGGACGAGCACGGCCCTGTTGATCGAGATTGATAGTTGGGACACCTAAGCGAACTAGGCGCGAAAAGAGCGACTGCTCGAGGTTTGCGTAATGACGGAACGCAAGATTTTGAACGACAGGAGAGTTCTGGAAGTGATCACCGCACAAGACTACACGTTGAAGGGGAGTTCCACCATTTGCTGGCTTCTGCAACGCCATGGGTATAAAATTTTCGATCTCAGTGATCTGAGCCGCCTCCTCCATAACGACATTATCATAATGGAAGCCAAGTGAAGATATCTCACGTCTTCTCATAGCAGCGTGCGTGGATGTCATCGCAATGATGCGGGCCTCATTGGTGAGAAGATAATTTGCCTTGTCTCGATCTCGTCGCAGAATTTCAAACGGTCGAACATCTTCAAGTTCGGCGAAAATTTTAGCAACATGGTTATAACAACCTGTAGCTACATCAATGACAGCATCTTTATCGGCACTAGGAGGGAAAAGAGGCTGAGGAGCATTCGAAAAGTAGTAATGAAACGGAAAAGCAGAGACGATTGACTCTGACGTTGAATCCGTGTCTTTCATAATTTCTTGGAATCTTGTCCATGCTGGCTCAACGTAAACCGAGTTAAAGTATCCGGCAGTCTCCGCTGAGCTTCCATGGGCACCTGGGGCGCCGAAATTGGCAGCAAGGCGATCAACCTCTCTAAGATACCCATCTCGATTCTCGAGGAAAGACTCGACACGTCCGTGCTTACTGAAATTTGTTTCAGTGTCTAGTTCCTCTTCACCATGTCCCAGCCGCAAAAGATGGCGTTCATCAATGTCAAGAGCAACGATCTTCTGGAACAGTTGATTAAGAGCTTGATTACTATGGGCGATAAGTAGAGTGCGCTGATTAGGGAAGTTGTGATATAAGTTGTTGATGATTTGAGTTGCAACATCTGTCTTTCCAGTTCCCGGAGGACCAACAATAACGGTAAGCCCCGGTTGCGTACCGGAGATGATTGCTTCAATTTGAGCAGGTGTAAAACGGACTTGATTCAACTTGGGGGCGTCCATGGGATATGGCCCTGTACTTGGAGGTTTATAAGAAGAAACTTGGATGGCTTGAGGCTCATCTTTTGGTGCAGTCTCTGCTTCCCTGCGCCTCTTTTTCGTTGGTCTTGCTGCCGGCTCAGCAGCTTTTGCTGCGGTTTGCAATACGTAGGGTGGCCCGAAACTACCGTTGACATCGTCATTTGGCTCGACCGTCCTACCGGGCAAGCTTTCAATTAGATGTTGCCAGTCAAGGAACGTGTCTCGATAATCGACTTTTTTGAGTTGATTTGATAGCCTAGTATAGTTGGCCCCTGCAGGGTCACCATAGCCTAAAAAGACCTCGTGGAGCCAGGGGGCCAGCGGGACATCAGATAATGTTAAACTTCTGATTGATTCAAGAATCGGTTTGAAATTATTTTCACGCCCTTTTCTGCGAACAATGATATTCATGGTTTCGTAAATGTCAGGCTTGCCTTTGTCGGTATGATCTTTGTCCTCTTTATACATGGCTGCATCAAGTTTCAATTGCAGTCTCCGCGAGCCAGCGCGAGCATTTCCGTTGACTTGACCATTATAATTCATCAATGAGCGTCCCCTATCATCTTGTACTTGGATGACCTCAGCTGCTCGGAGGTATCTCAGGCCGAGGTTTTGCGCATCTGAAGTTGATACTCCGCCGTTTTCGATCATAGCAGGTTCATCTGTGGCTTTCACAGAGAGCAAGAAGATCACGTCATCAGGCCGCAGCGAATCCCATTCGCGGCGAACATTTTCTGCCATGCGGCTCACATCAATTGTGACTTCGGCTCGGACGAGAGCTGGTTTGTCATCTCCTACGAGAGGAGGTACTACTTCAAGAATACTACAAATCGATTAGAGTGGATAGAAATAATGAAATGATGCTATAACTTACGAAGGTTTTGCTATTGGAAGTGCCATCCTGGAAAATCCTTCAAAACTTGTCTGGCCTGTCCTACCAGCGACTGGCCGGAGACGCTTTATTGTGTCCTCTACATCTCGTCTGATCTCATAGAACGACTCGCATCGATGCAAGATAAATGACCGCCACAGAAAATCTCCAACAGTCAGATACTGCAGATTCAACTTTGGGATAGCGAGAGGTTGTGATCCATCGAATCCATCGTTTCTGAGTAGGGTTCTTTCAAAAAGAGTACTTTCAGTTGGAAGAATGCTCAAGTCACGTGCAGTCTCTTGAAATGTCTTTCGCTTTTCATGTGTTGATAGAAGAATTTCCAAGAGAAATTTACGGTCTACTACAACCTTGGTAGACGATGGATAAGATGTCCGTAAATCAAGAAGCTCACAAAGCTCTGTCATCTCAGCGTCTGTGAGGGATTCTAAATGACCCTCAAGCTCCACGCGCTTATCAATAGACGAATAATTGGACAAGGCAAGAATAGTCAACTTTTCCCTGAAATGCTTGAGGGCAGTTCTTTGCAGGGACGCCAGTGTTGCACAATGGCGTTCATATGCTTCCGTGCGGCTATGTTGAACGCCTGTATGATCATTAATTGCAAAATATGTATAATGCTTCAAAAGCGCATATAGATCTCGTAGAAGCCCATTATCCTCTTCATTGAATGCTGGGGACAGTCTAATAGTTGGAAGAACGTGAAGATCTTGTAGAAGTGTGTTCACGTATCTCCTGGTTGGCAACTGACTCTGCAGATCCGACAAAAACTCTACAAATCTTTCGCAATACTGTACATTTTCTGTTTCGTGCATTAGTCAAAAGAAGAAGATTCTAGTAATAGCAAGGGTTTCAACGAACCAGTCCTTAATTTGTCTCCGTAGAGTTGATTGAAAAAGTCCAGAATTAGAGTCAAGAGCCAAGATCGCTCAAACCTGAGTCTAGCTTTCGTAGGCTCATCAGAGGCATCATATCGTTTTCCCGCAGCCCTCCAAGCTTTTTTCAATTGTACAGTATGATCGAGTATCCTTTCTCTTTTTTTCTCGCTTGAGATGTTGTGCCAGATAGATATTGAGACCAAAGATGCGCATTCTTTCCGAACTATGCCATTGTCTAGTGACTGGAATGCGCTTATTATGAATGACAACAGATGTGTTCGAATTGTCGCAGAGAGGGTAGTATCCAATGTCATGGACAAGATTCGGCGGAAGAGGGTCGAGAAATCAGATGTATTATCCGCAAAGATATCTATGTTCATCAGCATGACGAAGTAAAGCTTCCTTACTAGTACTTACCCCAGGTTGGCAGATGTTCTCTAGTCCTTACATTCACGATGAGAACTATGAGAAGTATGTGGAAGTTTGAAGCATCTTCTGAATAACCCGGCCAAAGATAACTAGCATTGTTGTCAGTAATAGTTGCTACGTCAGAGGTCTGGAAGGATAAATGTACTTCTCAAGAATATGAAGATTTTCCAGCGTCAAAAGGGATCTGTAAGAAAACTCTTCCTGCTCTAAAACATCCCATATCTCATTCTTGATAACATCAGGCTTAACCTTAACCTTTGCGGACTTCTTCGAAGGTTTCAACCAATATTTTGCGGCCAGTTGAGAAAATGAGCTTTCATCCTGTGATACTTCCGCAGGTGGCACTCCCATAGTTTCTTCAACAGCCTTCCCCTGGCCTCTTCCTTTCGTCCTCGGGGCCATTGTGATTATTCGTGGTATTGACAGGCAATTCGTATTGCGCGCGTCGGTCGCGTGTAAACACCTTATCGTCCTGATAATTTTTGGAAGCTTGGTGCACCAGTGCTCTTGCATGTGATGACTAAGCAGAAATTCGCCGTATCTAGATTGACGTCGCGACAACTTTCACTTCTCGCAACAATTAATTCTGCAACCAACCTTGGAAGTCTTTCAAATCACACCTCTTCGTTGGCGCAAGCACGGAAGGAGTTTTTGAATTGACATCGTATCACAACATGGCTGTCAGTATGGAGGGACACGGTCTTCCAATTGTGGAATCTTTTGCGCAATTATTGTTGGAAATGCTTCAGCGGGCTGAACATGTCAAAGAAACACACACCATAGAGTCGCCATTGAGTAAAACGGAACTCGCGAACACATACGAGCGAATTGATCAGATTTTCAACGAAGCGGCACCCATAGAAACTAAAAAGCGCAGTCAGTATGCGATCATCGAAACCGCTGTTCGAGACACTTTCAACAATTTACTGGTAAGCCATGCACCAGTACGAGTCGTAGATACCCTCTGACGACCTATAGGCCTCTATATGTATTGAAACTTCCTCCTCCTCCAGGTTGTGGAACCTCCTCGATATCATCTCCATCTTGTCTGACGATGAACAATGCGAACCTGCCCTTCTATTTTGGCTCGTTGAAGAGTTACTGGATAGTCAGACTATTGCGGGATGCCGGAGAATATTCGATTATCTTGAGTCACGACGTGAGAAAATTACTGCGAAGCATTTCAACCAGAAGAACTTAGTTATCTTGAGAAGCTGTAACGAGCTTTTGCGGCGACTTTCCAGAGCAGAGGATACCGCATTCTGCGGTCGCGTTTTCATTTTCATGTTTCAAAGCTTTCCCCTTGGCGACAAGAGTTCTGTGAATCTACGCGGCGAATTTCATGTCGAAAATGTCACATCCTTCGATACCCTACCGTCCAATCCAGCGGAAGTTGAGAAGATGGAAGTGGATTCGGACAGCAATGCAAAAGAAACTTCACCAGCCTCCAAGCCAGCATCAAATGGACGGACGAGTACGGCGAGAGGCTCTGAAGATATCAACGGTTCAGGCAAGGATGTATCATCGTCAAAACGTGAACCGCCGATGAAGCCCGATGAGTTATACCCAATATTTTGGTCATTACAGCAAAGTTTCAGCCAACCGAAGAAATTGTTCAACTCTGAGAATTTTGAAGAGTTCAAAAAAGGGCTGGAAGCTACAATAGCAACTTTCAAGTCGGTACACCATGAAACTGCAGGGCGTCCGACGGCGAGAGTAGCAGAGGATAGTAAGAGAGGAACAAAAAGAAAGCGCAGTCAAGGAGACGACGACCTGGCTAATTCTTTCAATCCCAAATATCTTACAAGTAGAGACTTATTCGAATTAGAGGTATGCTATCTTTTAGCACCCACAAATTGCTATCCCGACGCTAATCTCAACATCGCTAGATTAGTGATTTATCATTTAGGAGGCATATACTTGTTCAAATTCTGATAATAATGGACTTCCTTCTTTCATTAAGCGCCAAAGCGAAAGAGAAGCTTTCGAAAGCTTTACCGGATAACCTCAACAGATCAGTTACTTATGCAGACCAGACGCTTAGTGAAGAAGATGTAAGTAATCCCTTTTCTGGACGCGTCTTTTAGTAGGTATTAGCTAACAATTTATAGACGAAGTGGTCATTAGATATGAAAAAGTCAATTGCAGAATATCTGAAGAAGGGCGCGGATGGTGCCTTTTTCTACCGTATGGTTGAGACAGTTCTGTCAAGAGATAAGAACTGGGTTCGTTGGAAGGTCGAAAATTGCCCTTCTATTGCTAGACCAGCTGTTTCACCTCATGATTATATTACTGCTAAAGCGTCGGCTCGCAGAGCGACAACTAATAAACGATTACGTCCTAATCCTTTAGGGTCTTTGGATCTCAAATTCCTTGCGGAAAGCGACTTACAGAGTGGTTTGGAAAGGTTGAAGAAACCAGAACGTTATCAAATTCCTTCCATAAAGAGCTTCAAGAATAAAATTGACCTGGACGACATGGATATTGATATGGCTCGAGACGAAGAATCAAAGAATATTGCTATTGAAGCTAAAGCGAGCAAGTGTTGGAGAGCACTACGAATCGCTGGTGGAAGCAAACTTGCTGCTTTTGATAAAATCGAGAAATCTGACAGCATTGACGAAATCTTTAAAGATGATGTCAAACCCGAAGATCTTGTGGCCCCTGGCGATGAAGATGCGCTAGAAAGTGGGGATCAGAAAACTGAGGAGGGAAATGATGCGGCGAAATTACCACTGCCGGAAAACGAGGATGTTGATATGGAAAATAAGAAGAAAGAAGAACAATCAGATGTTCCAACGGTGCCCGCTACGGAAATAGAGACATGAGGTTGAAGATGGAAACGACAAGGGTGGCTCAAGGTTGAAGATCAGCATGGCATGGATGATACAAAACACTCGGTCATCTGCAAAAAACAACATGGTGTGACGGAATCCATGTCATTGAAAACTGTACTTTTAAATGTACTATATAATACCCCTTTTATATCTCGCGCAGATATACTATATACTGTAGCGAAGCTTAGTATAACATTGCATTACTACCAACTGCTATCAACCACAGAAAGACAAAATAATGCAGTGGTATCTTTCCCAAGCAGAATTCGTGAGTGCAATGCTTCAAAAAGGATACTTGAGCTGGGAATTTGATCGTCAAATTCGCTGGAAGTGCCTCGTTTTGTATTCTTGAATTGAAAAGCCAAGTGAGAAGAGGAGCGTTTATTCTTTGCTATTAGACTATAGTGATAGCTTACATTATTACTTATTGGTAATAACAACGCAGACATTATGCAGATGTTCGATTCTAGATTTAAGAACCACGGAAAGGAAAGCAAAAGTAGAAGCGAGAGTAAAAGGGAGGACTCGCGAGGCGGAGTTGGGGCTTTTTATCGTGCGGTTTTGGTGAAGTCTGGAGAGTGTTGAATTGGAAATACATTAAAAGTTCATTGTAGTCTTTTATTTCGAGATAACATGCGTGTTAGTTCGATTGCTTTCTGTATAAGGAAAACGCTTCCAAGTGTAGAAGATTTAACAAGTAAGGCTTGGTGTACTCGATGGAATACATGTTGGGAGATATTCATTGGTTATTGCTACGGTTTGGATACGCTTAATTAAGTTGCTGTAGGTTTATGGAGACAGAGATGGAGACCCTTGGGTCTGTCTTTCTGGTTTCAACGGCCAAGGAAGCAGGATTGCGGTTGCTGATTTTTTTGTTTGTGACTTTGTGAAATCTGATGGTGTCTTGCACGAATGCTCAAATTTGGCTCGAGGATGTGTAGAGATAGATCATTGTAACAATGAGGAATCAAATGATAAGTCGTTGGGACGTTATGGAGGTTGAGTGAAGAGGACGGGGTATTTAGTATAATGATGTTTGGTCGTCATGATAGCTCATGAATCTTTTGCATGAGTTATTAGTATTTTAGATGGAGAACTAGTATTAGCTATCTCAGTACCTCACTGTTCAACTTAGAAATTCATGTCAGCAGAATAGGAAATCGTGTCAATAAATGGCTAATAGGTATTGTTATTATGAGATCATGCCAATTCTTATCGTGCTACTTCCATGCAGTACGTGCGATCGCAAAACTACACGCATTCATATTCCATGCATGTGTAGATGATGAAAACCACCGATTTCCAAATCCTTTACCCTCTTGAGCTAATGCAAGATTGTTCTTTCATTTCTTTGAGCTTCAAGTCGTATGCAGACAATATAATCCCGCAATACTCTGAGTCCCTTATGAGACTCTCTGAGCATTAGCAAATAATTCTTCCACGAGTTGTCACCCGTGACTCCCGAGTTCCTATTCTTCCGTTTCCTATCTATACATGTATTTGTTTTCATTCGAAAACCTTTCTGATCTCGTCCAAACCCTCTTTTCCGGAAATTATACTCCACCATTTACTCGTATTGCTACTTGTATCCAAGATGCCCGGATTTGGAGTGGACTTTGATCGATCGTCATTACGGATTACGACTAAGTACTGCGGAACGTTTGGACCAGAGAGATTGGTGAGTATGGAGCATGAATAACGCAGTTTCCATGCTCTGTAAGCAAAGTGTTTGCGTGGGAGCGAGTTTGAATTGGATTTGGTGGGTGAGGATGGAGATGTGGATGTGGATGTGGATGTGGATGTGGTTGAGGGTGAGGATGAGAGTGAAGATGAGGATGAGCGAATGGTAGATGGGGATCGTGCGGGTAGAGGTGAGTAGGCTTGGTTATTAAAGAAAATTAGTTGAGACTGTAGTGTTGGATTTGGCTTCCTCTTATCAGTAATCATTGGAATCAGAGACCTTGAAGATATCTCAGTAAGAGCTGGAGTTTGAACCTTATTTTCGGGAAACGATGGCGGTGGTGGTGCAGGAGATCTGTAGGAACGGTCGCTGAATGAATCAAGATGAGATTGTAAATTTGGGGATCCCTTGGGGAGAGAGCTGTTTGGACTTGTATCTCGGAGATCGAAGGGTCGTGGGCCAATCCTAAGGGGAACTGACGATGATGGCAATGATGCTGATTTAGGAGGAGATGGGTAGGCGTCAGAATACTGAGATGGCATTGAGTTATTATTTTCGAGATCACTAGCGAACTTGGGTGAATCGTGAGGAAAAGAAGTCTCGCTACAGAGAGAGCCAAAGGATTGATTTTGGGGATTCGGCGACGTAAAGTCTAGAGGGGGTGTCTGGTCCAGAATAGAGCTTATACGTATTCTCTTTGTGCATGGATCGAGCTCAGTCGTTGCTACCAATGCAGGCAACGCAGACTGGTGAGCTTCTGTGCGGATATGGGTGGAGATATGAGATGATGGACGTTTCAGACTGAGGCTGTGAGTTTGATCACTTTCATTGGTTGGTGCTGGTGAATTTGGGTTCGAACATGATGTCATAGTGGCACTAGGATACAAGCTTTTTGAGTCATAAAATCGATTGAGGCTGGCAAGTGTAGTTATAGCAGTATGTTCTAATGTACTGAGATTGGGCGATGCTGTGGTCCTTGGAATAGGCGGAGGCAAAGTCGAAGGTGATAAAGCCATGTAGTTCGGACGATACTGAAGATGCGCCGTGTCTTTTTCTTCAATCGCTGGCCATTTGGATCTCGCCCTGGATGGCATTGTACTTGATGTTCGTTTTTCACCAATGAATTCAAAACTTTTGACAGCTTGTTCGATGTCCTCGACTTTCACAGGTGTATTAAGCAAAGAATCCTTTAGAGATGCAATGTTGGTTTGATTAAGAATATGACGACGAGAGTTTGAAACATCAGAGATTCCATGACTGTATGGAATATTCCAAATCAAAGGTAACATTTCTTTCCGACCTTCGTCTTCAGATTCGTGTCCCTCTTCGCTCTGGGAATAGGCAGTCAAGTCGATGTCACTCTCCTCTATCTCGTTGGAAGCAGACGGAAAATCCTGAGCACTGGGCCGCTGATCCATAATATATGAAAGACTCATTACATTTGCCTGATTCTTATCCTTTGATTTGATCAACGGGTTCTCCTTTCGTCTCAAAAACTTTGAATCGTCACCTATGATACTCTGATTTGAGGCATGAGAGCTCAAGGTACTGGTTTTCGAATCTTTCAGATGGCGAGTGGAAGAATCAATAGCTCGAAGCTTTCTGTTGGCAAATTCCCGGGCTTTGAGTCTTTTATTCAAGTTATATCTTGAGGGCTTGCTTTGTTCTGGTCGCAAAGCTTTCGGTGTCCGAATTCTGGATTTGTAGACAGGTCTTTGAAACGGCGGTGACTGTGGTCGTGGTTGAGCCCCAAATCTTCGGACAGGCATTCTCTTGCCTGGTGGTCGTTGTGATGGAGGTAAAGCGCGAGAGCTATCATTCTGAGGAAGAACTGGTTGCTTCTTCCTGATGGGTATAAGAATTTGGCCATCTGTATTAGGCACGGCCTCATAGGTAGTCATGATTTTGTATGATGAAGGTATCGTTTTGATGTTCTGTGCAGCGATGGTATTGCTCAATGTTGAGATGAAGAATAGAATGGCAAGAGAGGCGATAGAAGCTTATATAGCTGCGTCATGATCTGTGTGTGTGATTCATGAGGGGGCCGTTGAGTCGGGTGTGAATAGTCTTGCGTAGTGGTGAAAATCGTTATCAATGTTAGTATTCACGATGGATGCTCTCAGATATTTGTTTTCGCCAAGTCATCAAATAATTCATGTATACAACGTCTGTGAATCATAAAATAAATAAGATTGTTGATACGGGGTTTGTTTGCATTGAGTCATAAACCCGCTTGTCGGCTGTTCGATGATCTCGAGGCCACTGATTGCAAATAACTATAAGAAAAAAAAAGCGAAGTAATTAATATCCCAATTAACATGGAAAAAGTATCCTATAAGATGGTTCTGAATGGCGAACCTTCAATGAACAGCAGTAGTGGTGGATATGAAACCATAATCATACTACTTATTGATTTCCCCCATGCATCTCTACCTTTTGTTTCTGGTAGATTCCTCAATAAATGCGCTTCATATTTTTTTCGAGAAACTTCAAGTCCTCCAGCGCCAACTGCTCTATTCGCGCATCCTGTTCGTGCTTTGCTACTGGCTCTTTCAAATGTCTTTTATGTCGCTGCTCTACATGTGCTCCATTTGATAATCTTCCATTGCGTGACTCATTTCTCCTTGTGGCCCATATCATTCTATGGCAGGGCTTGCGCGATTCCATGTTATTTTGATTGGTGGCTGTGGCCATACCTGATCTTGAGCTTCTATTCTTTTGGGGGAGCGCAGCGGAAGCATGATCTCCAGCTAGGCCTTTAGGTGGCTCTAACTATCGCCCTAGTCTATGTCCAACACAATATAGTATCATTTATCTATTTCTAGAAGGGAGGCTGAGGCAGTTCTTGGGAGGCCGCCTTTCGAGATTGATCACTTGCTTTCTGAGCTGGCTTTAACTCGATTCCAAGTCAGTAATTGACAGTTTGGTGCAGCAATGATTTTTTGCTTTATCCCAAGTTATAAGATGCTCGACGAATCTCTTCAGAAGACCGTTCATCCAAGAAGGGGAAGCAAGTGTGAACAAGTTGATGTGAGTGGAATGGCCAGCTCGAGTGAATTGATTGTCAATTGCAGCTGACTGCTATGCTTGCGGGGTTTGTTGTCCTATTGGAAATTGAGTTGGAACTTGGCCTTGACACTGCACGCTTGTGGGTAAGGGCGGTATAAAAGAGAGTTTCTGAGACTCTGACGCAACTGGTGAACTACTGGTACGTTTACGCTGGGTTGGAAAGGTTTGGAGTGATAAAGCTGATGACATTTTGTTTGAAAATTCAAATCAGATATAAACTAAAGGGTGTGGTCTTCTTCTAACACTCGAGGGCAACATTGATCATCTGTGCGGCCTGTCACAGCACAGCAGCAGAGTCTTTCATCGTGCACAACCTTGTTGCACGTTATAGCTTCGATGAATCAAATCGTATAAGATCCTTGAGAATGATTGTCCAAATGTGTTTCTCTACTCTTCGAAAGGGGATAAAGCAGTTGCAAAGGAGAAAAAGATGTAGATTACCTGTCGTTCTATTCAGAGTGTGGACGTAGAACTGCTACTACTAACAGCCATTTCAGACTTGGTAGAAGAAAATGCATCAAAGATTTGAGACTTTGTGTCATCTCAAGGTCAGGAGGCACATAGCATGTCTTTTTCCAAGCCTTTGCGGTTATGACTATAGAGTGATTGACAGACTGCATATGTCTCAGTTCGGCAATGGGGAGTGCTGCTGCTTGTCCTAGCTCCCGGCTGTATGTTCTCTGTTTACATTCGGGATGATGAATTGTCATCGACGCTCAATACACGCAGGTTGATTGTGCTCATACTTGGCGGGTCTTGATATGAGTGGTGAGGTTCAAGAATGGGTGAATACGAGCAGATGTACCGATGAGAAAGGCCCCAAAGTCACGAAATGCGTGCAAATGAACCGCGCTGGGAGTCTCAACCACACATATTGCTTTTGATTGTGGAAAAGTCAAGTGATTTGATTAGAATTGCACGAAAAAACAATATAAATATAATAATAGAATTTGGAGATTCGATCCGAGGAAGTTTGACATTTTGCTTGGTCAGTGGTGCAAATCCCGTGCTCTCAATCACATCGTATCGTATCGCGCCACAGAGCAATCCATTTTTCTTCATTGCCCAGCACAATCATGATCTATCCTCCTCTGCAACTCCACTTTCATCCTCATCCTACATATCTTCGTAGGAAGAATCATGGACTCTGGCTCCGAAAATCGAGGTCTCGACCTTGAGAAGGAGTTGACATGTTCTGTAAGTCGAGAATCATCAAAGTTCCCAAATCCCACAAACAGACCTTACCCCGCAAAACTCTATAGGGCTGTGCTTGAAGCCGCAGTTGCATCTCGAGGGACAGAGTATTAATTTTGACTGGTCATAGATTTGCACAGAGGTTTTATATCAGCCCTTAACATTGCTCGACTGTTTGCATACCTTCTGCGGCTCTTGTCTTAAAGAATGGTTTTCCTGGCAACTTGTCTCTGTAAATAATGCACAAACACTTATTCCACCCGGCGGTACGCCATACACATGCCCATCATGTCGCGCACCAGTTCGAGATACGAAGCACAGCTCTACAATAGCGACACTACTCGAGATGTTCCTGGCGCGAAGTCCGGAGAAGGGTAGAACCGCTGACGAGAAGGAGGAAACTGCTGCGAAATACAAATCTGGGGATGAAGTGCTGCCGAAATGGGAGCAGAGAGACAGAAGCTCAAGGGAGAGACGCTTGGAGGATGAGGATCGAAGGTTGATGGAAGAAGTAAGAGATCTAAGCTTGAGAGAAGTGGGGGTAGAAAGTTCAGAGGCAAGGAGGGAAAGAAGGAGACGAGAACGAGATGCAGAAAGATCGCATGGTTCGAGACATCACCCGAGTCGTGATCATAGTAGAAATACAGATGACGCTGATCGAAGGCGGCGAAGGGAGGAGCATCATGAAAGGAGAAGAGCTCGACAAGGAACCTCTGCGTTGAGACCAGAACCCGACCGCAGCGACTCTGAAGGCCGACGAAGGGGATACAGTGAGACTGAATCGATAAGGAGACATGAAGAAACCAGCCGGTCAGCGGCGCGACAGATCGAACATCAATCATCCTTACGGTCACTAATTAGCTCTTCTGACATAGATTCTAGAGAGATGGAAGAAGAGATTCTACGACAAATTAGGGAGGAAGGATTACTGGATGGAATTGACCTTGAAAATATCGATGTTAATCAGGAGGATCAGATTAGTGAGAGAATAGCAGAAGCTTTCAGGCGGAGACAAGAAGAGAGATCGAGACCAGAATCATCTAGAAGAAGCGAGAGTGATACGGCGGATAGACGAAGACGGTCTCCTCGAGCTTCACTCACAGATTCTGGGAGAGAAACCTCTGGCGATGATGCTCCCAGAACTACAAGACGACGCAGAAATCAATCATCTTCCCCAAGATCGGGTAGTTTAAGTAATGAACAAAGCAGACCACCGCCGTCTATAAGCGCCGTACACGCAAGCCACCTAGATGTTGGTCTAAATTCTGGAGGACGGAGAAGACAGAGAACTTTAAGCGCACCGCGAAGCTCAACAGCACCTGGACCGGTAGTTACGCCCGAAACAAGACCTGCCGCTCGGTCGCAGACGGATTTGAGCACTATCCCTCGGACCTCTTTTGTGCAAACATCTCAACCTTTTAGGGCCCATGCGAGGAGAAGCACTGACTCTAATGTGCGACGATTGAGTGAATCATCAACAAGTAGGGAACCGCAACCACAAACAGGCTCCACGACGAGAACATCTAATAGCACTTTGGTTGCGTCTCCTTCAGAATCGACACCGAGAACACCAAGTAACAGCTTGCTAGAAAGATCACATTCAGACGATATGCCTGAATTGCCTGATATGCCTGCTATGCCTGCTCCATTGAGCATTCGTGCTAATGCCCCAGCAGATATCTTCGTGGCCTCTGCTGTTCCTGCATCTGTCCCATACATGGATGAATCATTGATTCCTGCACCGCTTTCACCACACACTCCTACCCATCTAGCCCTCTTCGACAAAGCTGCTGCACTAGCAAGTGGTAGCAGACCAAGTTCTTCTCATTCTGTGGGGTCTAGACCACGAACACAGCTTTATCCCGAACCTTCAATATTATGTAGGAGATGTCAAAAGACTCATATTGAATATGAAGTGCATTATAATTGCTCAAATTGCTTGCGTGGCAATTACAACATCTGTCTCTCATGCTATCGTTCCGGTGCAGGATGTCTACACTGGTTTGGATTTGGCTATTCAGCATGGTCAAATTGGGAAATTCAAATGCAAGCCGGAAAAATACCACAAGGTGCAGATAGACCACATATGCTTACGGCAAATCGTTACCTGGCACCTAAAATGGCTGCCGGTGGCGCGGACGGTCGCAAAACTCTCACTACGGAAGATCCTCAGAAACGTCTTCAAAGTGGAGCATTCTGTGCAAGTTGCTTAGCATGGACAAATGAATGTTACTGGCGTTGCGACATATGCAATCATGGTGATTGGGGATTCTGCAATCTTTGTGTCAACCAGGGCAGATCATGTACACATTCTCTTCTACCGCTGACTTATAAACCATCCGAATCATACACACCTCCATTATCTCCGATGCACGATCAACACCTTCCGCCATCGGCAACTATCCTACAAGGACCTGGCGTTGCAGACGTGGGTAATTTTAAACCACTTACCTTCTCAACCAACTGTGATATCTGTCGATATCCCATCCAACCCTCCTCCACTCGCTATCATTGCTACTCGTGTACTAGCGCTGTACCAGACACTCAACCTGGAGATTACGATATCTGCACAACCTGCTACCCCAAACTCGTCACATCTCGTCGGATCAGTGTCGAGAATGGGCACAATGGGTGGCGACGTTGTTTACAAGGTCACCGTATGGTTATCGTAGGATTTGAAGATGACCGCGGGGGCCAACGTAGAGTAATAGTTCACGATTTGGTTGGAGGTCACAGTCTTGATATCGAACCCATGCTTTACCCCTCAGCTGATCATGCAGCACCCGAACTACAGAAATGGAGCTGGGGTCAAGATAATGATACTTTTGTTCGACTCGTCACCACGGATCCATCGAAAGTTGCACCGACATCAGTTCCTGGGCTAATGATTGAGAGATCATTTCCACCTGATGGCGGAATCGGGATGTCAACTTTGGCGATTTGGAGTTGGTGGCCTGCAGAAGGTGCGAGTGATGAATTAATGTTTCCAAAGGGGGCAGAGGTAAGGGAGTGTAAGGATGTTAATGGAGATTGGTTTTGGGGGTGTTATATGGGCGCCAAGGGATTGTTTCCTGCGCCATACGTGAGGGTCTTGGAAGATGGGGTCACTGGAATCTAAGGACGGGTTGAAGTATAGGCGGCACAGTGTTTTTATTTGGGATGTTTGCATATACTATTTTGGCTGGGGATTAATATTGGTGGTTGGAAGAGAGATATGACGTTTAATGATATGCATGATCTATGATATTTGTTGATGGGAGGAAATGTGGAGTGCCAAGTATATACTCACAATCAGTATGCGCTTAGTAAAGTTAGAAATCAATTCTAAACCATAAGATAATTGGATCTTCTCATTTAATAAAAGGATCTCACTAATTCTGTACTAAAATTCTTTCACTTGATCCCTCGAGCACCCCCACACTTGAAAAGCTGAAGCCAGAGCTCTTCAATAAATCAAAACTCTGTCCACCTATCCATAGATCATTCACAAATCTCATCCACCACCGCGCAATCAACCCGAAGATAACTACTCTCCCAACTCCTCTTTCCTCCCAACGCCCTCATTACCCCCTCGCTTCCCGCATTCCCTTCCTTCACATCCGAATGTACAAACCCACTTGCCCCATTAAACCCCAAATCTGCAAATTCTCCCAGCCCGAAACGACGAAGGAGTTCCCGAGCAACATAGGTAGCGAGACCCAGACCACGGTGCGAAGGAAGTACGTAAAGAGTTGCTAGCGTGCCGTCAATTCCTATGAATGCCCAAGCTACCATCTCGGATTCCGGGGTCAGGAGACAGAGAGAGGGTTGGGTGAGCAGGGTGGAGGATTCGCGGGGGATGCTGGAGGTGGATGTTACGAGGGTGAGTTGGGAGGCTGGAACGCGGGAGAGGCTGAGGGAGGATGGGGGTGCGGTTGCTGAGAGTTTGGGGGTGGGTGATGTGGGGATTAGGTGGAGGTTCCAGCGGGTGTGGTAGGGGATTAGGGGTGTGGATGTGGGGTTTTGGGATGCGAGGGTTGTTAGAGTGTTTGTGATGGTTTCGTGTACACATGCGAATCGGAGGATGGGATCGAAGGGATGTCCGGGAGCATTAGGAATAACAGTATTTTTTAAGAATAGGAGGGCGGTTTGGAGATGGCTGGAAAGAAGAGATGTGTTTTTGTTGGAGAGAGGTTGTGCGTAGGAAGGCGTGATTAGAGGGTTGAAAATCCAGATCTGGGATTCGGTCTTGCGGGATCGATCGGAGAAGATGATGGTGTAGATTTCGGGGATTGGAGCCTGTGGGCGAAAGGTGGCGGCAAAGAGACAGTGTCTAGAGGGTGTGTTGTGGGGAGCGAGCATCCGGTTGTATATGGGATTGCTGTATGGAAGGTTTTTGTAGAGGCTTGGAATGAGAGTTTCGGAGATGGTTTCTTGGGGGTGCATGTAGAATTTGAGTTCCTCAAATGAGGAGGAGGAAGTTGATGTGATCATTATGCCCCTTTTATTCTCGGCAATATCTTAGGGAAATTTTTGGAGGTCAATCGTCTTGTCGCTTCTTGTGTCCCTGTTGAATGGTCTTGAATTGTGAATATCTCACCACTACTTCCGAAACGGAACTCACGAGACTAGTTGGATTATGTCGTGATGTAACTTGGGTGGTTCTCAGTTGGCGATAGTTAATGATCGAAGAGCCAGCCAGTGAGTATGTTCGTAATAGATACACTTGGACCAATTCATGGGAACAAAAGCCAAAGCAGTTATTCAGAAGGAAAGTCTGACAGCAAAACAGAAATTCTTTCCAAAGATACCTGTATCACGTACTTCTTTTATATGAAATACCCTCCAGTATCTGATATTGAGTCATCGCCCGAGATCCACACCCCAGATAACGAAAATTGAGGGGTTTATGGCAGATCAAAAAATCTAGGAACCCCCTGCAAGTCAAAATCGAAAGCTTGGGACTGACCACTGGTCTACTATTTTAATGGGCATTCTAGAAAGCATAGAGAGAAGATGAGAGATGATGCATAGATGGCAGACAGTGACGACATCCATACTTACATGAAATCGGAGAGAAACTGGGAGTCTTCAGCGATTTTGGGTGTCTAATTTTTTGCTTCGAATCTTGTCTAGCCCTGCAGCTTATAGTAGTTTGAGAGCTTGAAATCCATATGTAGCACCACTTAAATTTCAGTATCGTATAACAATCGATCAGTATTAAGATTCATTGGAAGCCCAATACTACTATCCAGTAGAAAAAGGACGAGGTGGTCACAATGCTTTAGATGTCCTTCATAGGGGTGCTGATTTATCCACCCTAAGGTGGCATTAAGAAGTCGAGCAGCAAAAAGGCTAGTTAATCATGTGACTCCGACCATGTTCCCTAGACTGCTCGAGACTATCAATTCAGGGCGGTTTCGCTTAATGTGGGATTATGAACCAATTAGATCATCAGGATTACCTAAATTTCATCCAGAATCTACATTTATTGTTTAATATTAAATTCGATTCATATCATTTTTATATCAAAACTTGGAATATAATAATATAGACTGATTTTCAATCTTCACTACTTTTTTAAATTATAAAGAATCGAAACTTGAAATCAAGATTCTATTTTGTAAATAATATGTCTGAAAACCCACTAAAATAGCTTCTCTATCCAATAAGCCTCTATCATTCAAGGGATATCGCACGGACCACAGGGGCGCCCTGAGTTGGCAGTTGAGGGCATATTGGTATACTCGCACCTCATGAATCACTGGAAGTGGTTGAATGTAAATTGAATTAGAAGACGTGTCTGGGGCTCTTGCCCCAAGTCCAAGTCTATTGAGAGAGTACGCTCATGTTCATGGAGAATATCTCGATAAGTTATTCCCAAATGATTAGAGAGCTGAGCTGGCTGATTGTCTTACCTTCACACATTCACACGGCAGCAAGTTTTAGTACTATCATTCTAGCATTTCATGTTTTTTGTCTACATATAGAAAGGTCGCAGATCTGCACTTGGGCTCATGGTATTTTGATGTTTGATTGTTCTTTATATGATGGCCCAGGTTGGCCCTAGGTTGGCCATCAGTCATTTGCAGCTACCTCTACTAGAAAATCCCAAAGCACTTCCACAGCTCGAAATGATGCACCTCGTCGCTATTCAGTTTTCCCTAAATACTAGAAATCTTAATACGGATATTTACCAAGCTCCTAGTATATTCAAAATAAATTTTCTCCTGATGAAAATAGCCCAGTCATGCTCAGCAACCCCAAAAGCCATCGTATAACACCCCTAACACCAAACCAACGAGAACTCCCAAGGCAATATGAACACTTCCAAGTATACATCTGTCATCTTAGCATGTTTTATCTAAAGGTTAGAGACCTAATACTCATATTTCCAGTCACAGTCCGTACACAGTCACGAACAGACCTCTACTTTCGACCCCTATCTCAGTCAGTACAAAAGTCCCCTCCCTATCAACAACAAACCCAAAGGGATTCCTAACATTACCAAACCCCCTCCTCGAGCTCCTCCCAGCAAACTCAAAACCCCCACATTAACCAAACTCAACCCCGAAAGTACGATAATCCCTTTCCTCACCCAGCCTTCAAACTCCATAACCACATATGCGAAATAGCATGCCAGAAAGATCCCATACAAAGCCACGAGCATGTACTTTGTCTGTTTGGCTTTTGGTTTCCAGCAAGCCTTTGTATTTTTCAAACCCATCTTGCAATCTCCTATATCTTCATGATTTCTAACATTTTTATAATTCCGTACCGATTCGAATTTCAAGATAGCTTGGCCGAGAAGCGTTTCGGCAGATGTGGGAATGGCTTCGAGTTCCCCGACCGCTTGGCTGAGAATGGTTTCGGGACAAATGGGAATGCGTGTGAGTAGAGCGCCGAAAGTGTTGACGGTCTTGTTTAGGAAGGAGGAGATTATGATGGCTGTGAAGCAGGCGGAGGAGATGATGAGAAATTGTTGTGCGGAAGACGAGAGATATGTATTTAAGGGTATGAAAAGGTAGGCGAGAAAGTCTTCGATGCGGTGAAGAAGTGATGCTAGGATCGTGGTGGTAGACATGTTGTCTAGTTGATGGGATGGATTCTCGATTGCTGTTTGTTGATGTTTTGGTGAACTTTTAGACACTTTGAGGGTGGTAAAGTTGGTTTCTGGCTTGGTAAGGCTTCACAAGGAAATTAGATCTAGAAATTAGAAGATTAATAAATAACAAAGACCATCTATTCCTGAAACTTTTCACTTGATAAAGACTTTCCACGCTATAAGATACTTTGCGCATCGCCACAAGCATTAGATATAGATCCTTATGTGCCGTATGAAGCTCTGGGGAAGTGAATGAATTGTATGGCTACGGTCAAAATCGTTGACAGTAGACTAAATCCTTGAATCCAAAGCATCAGAGATTCTCTCTCTCTAGAACATGAAGATGGTATGGCCGAAATCCTGTATAGTTATTTGGCGTTGAATTCCCATTATTATATCCCTTGTGTGAACTATCAAACAAGTGTATATATCTATCTAAATCATTTACCAAACCATGAACAGAAATCTCACCACGTAAACCAATCCATCCATAAACACAGGCCATAACCCTAATACCACAAAAAACCCCAAGACCTTCCAGATACCTTCCTACCCGGGGGTATTTTCCACTTTCGGATTGTTCTTTTGATTGTGGTGGGGATTTATTTAATATGTCGTAGATCTCTTTCTAACTCTTCCTTCCAATTACCTATTTCCTCCTCTCTCATTCAAATTTCTCTCTCAGATCCCTCTCTTCTCCAAAGCGAAAACCGCACATACACAGCTACAAGAAGACTATCCAATTGAAACCCTTCTCGATTTCCAACTTGACTTCCGCAAATCACAATACAATACCACAAGTAATAATACCAAACGACGTCATCTTCTTCTGCAGTGATATCACCATCGAGAAAAGACGACGCAATTCCATCTCTACTTGACACTTCGACGGTGATTGTCATCCTAGCTCAAACTGCAAACTGCAAACATACCGTAAAAACATAGATAGAATAGTTTATCTACCAACCTATCTACGTCCCTACTTATCTAACCATCTATTCATATAGGCAGATAGCTATAAACGCAACGCTAGTATCAACATAAGCCAACCACGTGTAATACCCAAACATCAACCACGAACAAAGAAGTAGAAGAAAAATCAAAAGGAAAGAAGGAAAGAAAACCCCTTCATAAACAGCCCCCCAAATCTTCCAAAGTCCTCGCGACTCTTTACGAAAGAGAATCATCATATCAAACCCCATCATATACGGATTATTATCCAAGCCCTCCCCTCTACAATTTAGCTCTCGGTGTTCACATTACCCATATATCTTATCCATATCTCGTCTGCCCTACCCAAATATATCCAGACACCATTCACCGTCTCTCCCAGCATTTTCCTTTCCATCTGGTATCCAGATCTACTCTCCTATTTTTAAATTCGCAATTCTGATTCCAAATCGCGACTCTTCGGTCCTTACCAAACTGCATCTTCTCTCTCTTCCTCTAAACTTGACTTCCACGCCCCTATCTGTCCTCATTCCCTTCACAGTCTTCCCCAAACTACCAATTTCACTCCCCCCATTCCCCCGTCTATCATCCTTCCCATCACCACCCCATCTCCGTACCGACAAACTCCCAATACAAACCCCACAAATCCCACCCCGATACCTCGTTCTTCCCCTCTTGCTCTCGCACCTCATCCACCATTGTTTTCTTGCCACCTCCAAGTCTCTTAAACTTTCCTTTTCTCTCTCTGCTCCGGTACCCTCTCTATTCAGACTTCTTCTACAAAAGATAATGCCGCCATTCACTCTTTGTCTCGAAGTAGAAGCTGACATCGGTATCGCATGGCCACAGCCAAGATACCTATATTGCGTTTCAACACACATTCTTTTTCTGATCTCGATGTTGTTCGCGGGCTATGGGTTGTGAATAGTAGTGCAGATAGTATCGTGATGTTATATGGTTATGAAATGGTATAGTATGTGTGTGTATATATATATATATATATGATGTATGGAGTCGCAAAGCTGCGTATCAGTTATTGTCGTCACCGATATATAATGTATCTCGGAGTTTCGTAAAGTTGCTCGTCTGTCAAATCTTCCGAGTGTAAAGCATCGATAATGATTGATCAGGTTGACGATGAAATGGTTGCCTATCCTATTGCCTAAACTTCCCTCATCGATTCTTAGTCACTTCTCTCATCTTCCAACTATCTTCTCGAATCTGCTCCACTGGTAAGCTATACAGCGGAGCTGTAAATATGGCGATGAAAATTCAGTTGAAGTATGTTGTTCACGTAATGACAATAAGGGAAAAAAAATGAATTTGGAACGACAGGAAGATCTCTTATATATTCATTCCCTCAAAGTTTTCGGTGAATCACTACACTTGCATCATCTTCAAATGTTTACTACTCGCTGTCCCAAGGCATACATTGTGACTCGAACAATGAAGCCTTCACCCATGTTCTAATGAACCACCAATAATCATTGTTGATGATTAAGAAGCAGCCAATCAACTCAATCTTCATATTTCCAGCTTTTCCAGCCAGACTACGTTTAGTGAATGATACGAAATGTGAATAACATTAAATAAGAACGCTGCTAAAGAACGACAAGAACCAGATCGACAACAAGAGCCTCAAAATAAAACCTTAGTAGCAGAACTCATGAATAAGCATATATTCAAATTAAGAACAACTTAAAGCGAGACAATTTACACAATTAATGATAGTGAATGACGCTCCGCTTGCCCTCCGGGAGCCATTGCCGTGGGGGCCGAATATTCGAAATCGTATCGGAATGGACGGAGAAGAAGAAAGCAAACAACTAACGCACTACATAGTTCCAAATCCCCAACACCTAACATTCCTGCATAAGGATGGATACCTACCATCCGAACGCCGAAAAGAGCAAATCTTTGAAAGGCTGAAAAAGAAAATTCCTAAATAGAAAAATTCCTAAATAAGAAAACAACTAAATAAGAAAAATACTAAATAAGAAAATTACTAAACAGAAAAATTCCTAAATAAGAAAATTCCTAAATAAGAAAACAACTAAATAAGAAAACAACTAAGTAAGAAAACGACTGAATAAGAAAACGACTGAATAAGAAAACGATTGAATAAGAAAACGACTGAATAAGAAAACGACTGAATAAGAAAACGACTGAATAAGAAAACGACTAAATAAGAAACCTCCTAAATAAGAAAATAACTAAGTAAGAAAACTACTAAATAGGAAAATTACTAAGCAAGAGAACAACTGAATAAGAAAACAATTGAATAAGAAAACGACTAAATAAGAAAACGACTAAATAAGAAACCTCTTAAATAAGAGAACAACTAAATAGGAAAATAACTAAATAGGAAAAATACTAAATAGGAAAACGACTAAATAAGAAAATTCCTAAATAGAAAAGTTCTTAAATAAGAAAACAACCAAACAAGAAAGACGCCAGTCAACATCCAACTAAGAACAACACCACACAAGCTTTCAGGCAAACAAGAACTACCCCCACCACCCAAATGATAACGGCCAATGATTTACGCCCAACATGTGCGATATGTACCAGAAGCAAGTAAGTAACACTTACAGAAAGTACGCAGTGAACGAAAACTACCCTCAAGCCCACACCCAAGAAGAATCTCAGGCCAGATATAACCTGGAAGTGATCAACTACTGCACTTCACTTATCAAATACTCAACCCGAATCAGGACGAACAGCTCTGATACGAGCAAACAACCAGTATCATATACACAAGAATACAATCCACCACTCCAGGCTACACGCCAATAGTACTAAACCAAAACACTGATAAATTGGCACGTAAGTAAGGAACATGCTAGAAAGTATCCAAACAAACAAACATTTCAAAAGCCTTCCAAGCCCCCAAAGCACCAACTAGAACCAAAAATCAATAAAGCCCGGCATACTAACTAAGCATGATGACATCTGGACATATCAGATTAGCTGCAGCAAGATCTCATCATCTAGTTGAGAACAATAGATATCTGTATATGTATACAGACATAAACAATACCGAAAAAGAAGACGTAAGCAAATACAATTAGTAGCACCAACAATTCACACCCAAAGAACAAACAACCCACCAACCAACTAACCAGCCACATAAAAACAGTGATTTTTATTGCTGGGTATCTATTGTAAAGCCTAAATCCTAAATGTTACACATCAAATTTGTCTCCTCTCAATCCGAATCTCGCCATGCTAATAAACAGTCCCCCCCACCTATCAATTTTTCCCCAACCCACCATCATAGCCAATTCTTGAGATCGTAATTCGTCTTCCAATCATGATGTGAATGAAGTCTATGCTTTTCTAAACATCAAAATGCCGCGCTTGCATGCTTAACAACTCGCTCGCTTGCGGAAAAAGAGAAAGCCACCCGGAATGAGAAGACTATAAGCATGACCAAAATACAAGATGCCTCTCAGATCTGTACGGTATAGATAGACAGGTAGGTAGATAAATGAAATGAGATATTCGAATACCGACTACACTAGTAGACGAGATAGTATGCGCGAGCGAATTTTATTCGCTATTCAACTTTATACTCCCCTCACCATTAATCGTCCGAGTTTCCGTCCTGGCACTTTCCTCATCCCCATTAGCATCAGCATCCACCTCCCACCCCGGTTTCCTCCCCACCAAAACCCTCGCCACAGTGTTCAACCCCTTCGCCCTCTCAACATCCAAACTAACCCTCCTCATTTCCTCTGCACAGGCCACACATCTCCTCCTAACCTCGTCTTCCTCCCACCCCAAAGCCTTCGTTAATAATCGCAACGTGTACGCTTCCAACGAGCTCATCGACGACACCAACCATAATTTCCCTATCGTCTTTTGCGTTTTATCATCTGGCCAAGGACCCATCGGAATCGCGAATTCCTTAACCTCTACATCTACAAATCCCAATTTCTTCAACTTGTCCAACTGCAGATGTGCAATGCCACGTGGACGTCCAGATATTCGAGCCGCTTCTCCTAACGCGTGCAGAAGGGCGGGCATGGGACTATCTTTGTCGAAAAATGTAAGGAAAGCTGCATGGTCGTCAAAATCCATAATCTCGATCCACCCACCGGGTTTCAGATGAATAAATGCTTCGGAATATATCTGATCCCAATCGCTAAATGCTCCGGCCATATTCCGCAAATGCACGAGATCGAATTCATTAGCAGGCCACGTCCATCCACCTTCTTCTTCCGCATCGTCGATTTCGAAAAAGACATTGAAGGGAACGGCTGTGGGTTGAACTTTGGCGATATCCGTTCCTATTATCTCGGCCGAGGGCCATAGATCACCCATTCCCATGGCCCAATCACCAGCTCCTGTTCCAATATCGAGAATGCGAGTCGGAGATTGCAGAGGCACGGTAGTAAGTTCATTGTCGAAGATCTGGAGGTATATTTGATGGATGATGCGTAAACGATCCAGTTCTTCCTCATCAATCGGCATATAGTAATCTCCTACATAAACTCGACCGTGTTGTTGTAAATATACTACGTCTGAATCGTAGAGGGAACGAGTGGAATTTCTAGAAATGTCGAAAAAGTATTAGCAAATAGTCATGGAGAGAATAGAAAAATGACAAGTAAGGATCTCACACTGTATCTCGATCCGTTTGAGCATGATGAAAAACAGATTTGGTATACGCAGCCCGTCTTCTATGGTCTTCAATTTCCTTCTGCACAGTTTCCCTCGCAGCAATCGCATCATTTTCCATTTCCTCTTCATCATTGTCGTCCGGTATCAGTGGGACCCCATTACCACTATCCGAATATCTCAAGTCCCCGGGAACAGTTACATTCTCATCTGGTAAACTAATCCCTCTGCCATTTTCTGCTTCCACTTGCTCCCCCATGGACTTGGGATTGGTGCAAACAGCTCCCATTGACTTTTTCCTTCTCCAACTGACCATTCAATCCAACCCCCGTCCGTTGTCTTTGTGTCGTATGGTATTGTGAAGTATCGTCTCGCCGTTGATATCCTTCGATTGAGCTATCAATATTTATATGCCCATCTTAAATGCAGTATTCGACCGAGCTCCCGTCCTCTCTGCTTCAGCGGATCGTGAACAAAGTCGGTGCAGATACGATACGAAACACAATGCTAGTCTCCCTCTCCCGCTCGAATCCCGAGATCAACGAACCAAACGCACCCAGACGGAAATCGAGCAGCAAGAAAGCATCCGCGCGTTCCAATTAGCAAAGCCAGACGCAAACCCAGAATGGCACGGTGCTTCGTTCTCCGTACGCCCACCACCAAGACTTTGCGAAGTTACCATAGATTGTCCTGTGATCCGATCATCAAAAGCGGTGACCTATTTGAGGTCTATTGAATGCATTAGCCAGCTGCGACCTAGGCACCTAGATAGCATAGCCAGCCAGCTAGCTCTTATTTTTATCTTCAACCTCAGTTACCTCCGTGCTTCTGGTCGCGGCCCACCAGTCCCTAGTTAGTTATCGCGTTAGCTTCCACCAAAGGACACAAAGCTCCGCCAATGAAGCCCATGTTGAACAAACTTTAACACTACCGTGAGCACTAATAGCAGAAGCCAGGTGCCTAGTATCGTAGCACTCCCGTACTTGCCACGCTTTGCCAGCCTATCTTATTGGGAGAAAAGACGGGTTGACAGCGGGACACCCCACAAAATACCGAGAAAGAAAAGATCAATTCCACCGGAACCCAATGATAAGCCACTATGTGGTAGGTAGGCTGGTAGGTACTTGCGGATCGTTCGTTCTATTTAGCATGAGCATTAGCACTTGTACCAAAGTGAAACCCCGTTTACCGTTGACAAAACCATCCAATTGGCTACCTACAAACAGCATATGTACAGAGCAAAGTGGCCATTGATATCCACCAAGACTCCATGTCCTTGGTGCTGGATCAGCCAGGTAGTGTTTGAATCGAGTGTTGAACGTCTGTCTATTTATCTGTATGTCTGGGCGAAATACAGCTCTGACATTTAATATTTATTGCTGCACCTCCACCCTTTTCAATTTCTGGACCATTCTGTCGTGCCATTCGACATCTTCTCTACATGTATGTACGTAAGTTGTCTTTCTCTATCCACCCACCAGCACAGCACCGGCACCGACTACCTCAAGAACGAAGTCCAATTGACGTGATTTTTGAATCAAATGCATTGATCACGGCATCTCCGATAGCCATCTAGACTGTCGAAATCGCAGTCTAATCCGAGGGTTGACTTCCTTTTAGCAAGAAGAGAAGTACCGAGCGGCTTTCCATATCATAGCACATCACATCAAATCACATCACATCCATCTCACGAGAACACAGAACGACCTAGAAACCAAGAACCCTAAAAATATCACCTCTATCTAACCAAATCGCATACTATTCGGACAAACGAACCACTATTATACCAGAGTAAACTAGTCCTTGGATTCCATTGCTTTCGAGTCTTCCATTCATACATACATCCATCCATCCATTTAAGATCTTACATCCATCACATACAGCATCCACACACACACACACACACACACACCCACCCACCCACCTACAGAAACACACCGCTCGCCCCCTTACATCTACTAGATCCGAGGCTTCAAAAAGGTTTTCCAATAGCGTCCTCCCCAAACAATCATGATGTATCTATTTGATTTGAATTACCCAATTCAGCCCTTCACGCACACACCCCCCTCCTATACTATCGAATGCTATCCAAGCCATCTAGCCAGAAACTCAAGCGAGGAAAAGGAAAAGAGAAGAAAAGAAAAGAAAAGGAAAGAAAAGATGAGATGCGATGCGATGTGACAAGATCAAAAACAAACTCCAGAAAGGAAAACCCCCCCAAAAAAACAAAGCGTAAATAACCCAGTACGTACCTAGTAGACATTCACTATGATCTTCCCAAAGCCACCCCTCCTCCTACTACAGTATCCTGCCCCGAGCACCGGTACTTCTATCTATCATTGTGTCTCACACATCCTCACGTTTATGCCAACCATACCTATACAAAGGCGCCAAAATGTTCTTGTCCTAGTTGCTCACTCAACATCATGCATCAAGAGATAGTAGTCAATGTCCAAGAAAGGCCCGAAGACGAGGATTATTGTTCCAAAAAATGACATCTTTTTATTTTGTGACCAAGTATATCCTATTTTATACTCATCAATCCAGTCCCATTCAATCCAACCAGAAACCCCAAGCCAATATTCATAAATAATAAGTCTCTAACATCAACATCATCTATGGATGTACTACCAATCAACTAGGTCTACCCATGGGGAATATAAAAAACGCACGCTCTAAAATTGTGTCTGACAGGCAACCCATTAAATCGCCCATCACCAATCCCTTTTCGACGCCACCAAGCATGAGGCTGAAATGCAATCAATGCAGTGCAAGTGAGCCAGAGACCATCACCAAAATAACCTATGCTTCCACTGCTTGAGCCAACCCACTCGGAACTCCATTCAACTTCCTCTTCTTGCCCAAAACCATGTTATCATCAGCGTCAACCACCATCTCTTCTTTAAGTTCCTCAACAGTATTGTTGTCGTCACCCACCACTTCCGAACCAGCAACCGTGGGGAATGGTGTGAGGACCTTGGTGATATCACCCCACCATCTTTCGCCAAATCTCTTGTACCAGTCAACAGTGACCGCCATTCCATTTTCGAAGCTGGTCTTTTGATCCCAACCTAATTGTCTGAGCTTGGTTCCATCGACAGCGTATCGATGGTCGTTGAAAGGTCGATCCTGAGTATGCTTGACCCACTTGTGAAGTTCTTCCTGGGTGCTGTGGGGGATGTCCAAGTAGGTGAGCAATTTTGAACATAAAGTCAAGTTGGAGATCTCATCGTATGAGCCCACGTTGTAGATCTGTCCAATTGTGCCCTTGTGGAGAATAGTATCGAATGCATCAGCTGCATCACCAGCGAAAAGATATCTTCTGGTAGGAGTTCCATCTCCATGTAATACAACTGGCTGTCCACGTTGGAGTAAACAGCTGAATTTCGGAATGATTTCTATCTCATTGTCAGTTACGGAAATCAAGACTTTTGACTAAAGTACTCACTCTCAGGGTATTGATGTGGACCGTAAACATTGTTACTACGCACGATCATCACCGGTAGCTTAAAGCTCTTCTGGTAAGAATGGACCAGCATCTCCGCTGCTGCCTTGCTTGCAGCGTATGGGTTTGTGGGTGCCAAAATGCTAGTTTCCAAAAGATCATCATCATCATCCTTGACCTCTCCGTAGACCTCATCTGTAGAGATATGAATGAACTTTTTGATCCCAACCTTTTTGGCACTCTCGAGAAGAACGTGGGTACCGTAAACATTTGTATGTGTAAAGGCATATGAATTTCCGAAACTCAAATCGACATGAGATTGCGCTGCGAAGTGAAAGATTGTGTCGATGTTGTATCGTTCCAAGCAGTCCACAACTTCCGATGGGTTTGTAATGTCACCATGGTAGAAGGAGAAATTGCGCTTGTCGTTGAGTGCCCGGGTATTATTCAATGAAGCACAGTAATCCAACTTGTCGAAAGATACAATGTTATAAGCATCGGGGTACGTCAATGTCAAATGTCGTACCAGCCAGCACGCACTAATAAAAAGTTAAAAATCCATCTTGTGCTGCACAAACAAATGTGTCCTTACATAAACCCCGCGCCTCCTGTAATCATGATATTCTTAACATCTGGCAATGGTTCGAATTTGGTGCTTCCTATAAGTATAGGAGCTTCCTTCCAGACGCCGAAATCTTCGAAGAATTTGTTCTGCTCTTCATTGGCAGAAGAGGGAGCTGTGAAGGAGACGAATTAGTCAATGATTCTCGATCCATTGGCAGAGGAGATAAATAGTACTTGGAGGATTCCTACTGGTACCGTTTGCAGCCATTGTGTTTGAAGGTCGATTGGAAAGAAGGCGGACGTTCCAAATGATGTTGAATTGGAATTGGACAGATTGGATATACGAAAACACGAGCAGATGTCCGGCGGTCCTAAGAATGCGCAAGGAGGGTATGGAGGAGCTTTATTATTTAAGGAGGCTGCAGGAAGAAAAGCCAAGGAATGTGTGAGAGACCGGACGAATTGGCAGATGCAGGGAGATGTGATTATGATTAAATCTTAGCAAAAGCAAGACTGCAACAGTATGCGGAAGGTAGATCCAGTTCTAAACAAGGCTATGCGTTAAATAATGGAAAGCACATGCAGGTGAGCGTGAGAGTGAGAATGAGAGCGAGATTAGTAAATGGCGGCGTCTGCAGGGAGAGATGGTGGGAGACGGAAGCGGAGGTTCTTCTCTGGATTGATTATCTTCATTGCCATGGATGGGCTGTAATCTGATTAGCTGTATCAGCGGATATGGAAACGAACGTAATAAGCCCATGTTTGGATGCCCTTGAGGTTATGGTTATTTCGCTGTCAACGTGGGTGGAGTGGGTTGAGTTGGGTTGAGTGGGCTGAATGGTGGTTTGAATGGATTTTAGTGCATGGATCATGATGTGTTCACCCTGGCTAGTGAGGGAGGCTAACATCTCAGCACTAATAGAATCATCAGTTGCAACTTCATGCTAGGCAAAAGGAGTCTTCGCTCGGGTTGCTGATATAAGTAAGTGCATACGAATAGAGTCCCTTGTGTGTGTGGGAAAAACGTTACAGTGGGGAGCAAGGAGTCGTCTAAGGGGGAGAAGGACAGCTTAGATGAGCATCTGTTTGGGGGAAAGCATATTTTAGATGCTCTGCTCGCGTTTGACGATCGACTTTTAGCTTTCTAGTCCTCAATGCTGTGTGCACTATTACATCTTCCATGTCAGATAGCTAACAGCCAACAGCCAATAGCCAACAGCCGAATAGCTCCTCGACATCCACAAGACACAACACCGGGCTGTCAAAAGAGATCAGCGACGAGAGCGCTCGAACAGATGAACTAAAGCCACACCTCCATCGCACATCGTTTTATGGACATGGAGAATCTAGATGACTAATCAGCCTTCTGCGATAGGGGTCAATTCAGGGCTCCAATCAAGATCTCCTAGAATATGTGATACAAGATCTCAGCCACCATTCACAGGAAGAAGGATTTGGATGTGATGTGAAATGATTGATTGATTGATTGATTGATTGATTGATTGATTACGTGATCTGTCATACTTTAGAGACTTTGTTAAATATAATCTATCTGAGATTAGATGTTTCTTTTAGTCTCTTCCTTTCCTTCTAGATCGATGGCTGTCGAGGCGCACAACCCATCTACTCTTCCTCGACGCGTATGTATGTCCGAGCCTTGGACAAGAAATCCTTATAGGATTAATATGGACTCGCGTATCCACTGAATTAAGTAGGAATATAAGGTTTAAGATTTAAGATTGTTACAGAAGTTCAAACCAAACGACGTCGATTACGCGGTCGCACAATCGAAGGGTTCTCGAGGGCTGTAGGGTTCCCATGGGTCTGCAATATCAAAGAGGTCTTGATACCACGATTCAACATACGCTTCCACCCAGCGGGCAGGTATACATACGATGGACTACCTACAGCTGCAGACAAGAAAGATCGACATGGCAAACCCTAGCCGCAGCTCACTCCCTAGGTCTTTATTTTGATTTTCTTATCCGGTCTACAACAATAGCCATCTACGAGTGACTCGCATCTAGGGGCTTTAATCTACAATGCCCCTCCCTTCAATCATCGCTGTGGCATGTTTTAGAATTAGCCACCCAAGGGGCCACCCAAATTGTGTCCACTCAATTGTAAGTCGGCATGCTTGCGGTGCAGTGTTCGTACCGTGCGAGTCTAAACTGCTAGCTACCCCGGTGATGTGATTCCAGTAATATTAGATGCGTGTGAACTTTTATATTGCTCCAAGGCTGTTTTCGACGTTAAATTCATTTGTCGCCGGATAAACTAGCTGATAAATTGTTATACTCTCTGAATACCTCTCAACATTAAATACATCACATATTAATTGATTGACCATCTCTTCTTGGTACAGTTGAACCTATCCAGCTCTCTACACACATCTCGATATTCCCAGATACCAAAGTTTACACGATGGCGGAAAGGTCAACCGATCGTTTGGCTTCTATCGGCTCTGCGTCGACAGAAGATAGATTTGACGACAAGACCGAAAAGCGTGCTCTGATGGACGCACAAGATGGAGACTACAACTTAAGAACACCAGGGGAATTGGAACATATGGAAGAGGACATTGAACGAGCAGATTTACTTGCACCACCGCCCGAAGATAAACCAAAGGCACCGGAAAGTTCTGTGAGATCTGCAGTAATTTGGATGGTGGTAAATACACTTGCGACAATTGGCATCGTGAGTTTTTCCAACATCTCGAGACTTCCTCACAACGTCTTAACAATTTCTTAGGTCTTCACCAACAAGGCAATCTTCTCAGATCCTTCATTGAAACTCGCACAACTCACATTTGCCGCCTTCCATTTCACGGTAACATGGTTGACGCTCTACACACTCTCGCGACCACGGTTCGCCTTCTTCACACCCAAAAGAATTGCAGTCAAGGATATCTTTCCGCTCGCTATCTCCATGGCATTGAATGTCATTCTACCAAATTTGTCTCTTGCGTTCTCGACCGTCACTTTCTACCAAGTAGCTCGAATTCTCCTCACGCCAACCGTCGCTCTTATGAATTTCGTTTTGTACCGATCCACTTTGCCTAGAAATGCGATATATGCTTTAATACCAGCTTGTCTCGGCGTGGGAATGGTTTCTTATTACGATTCACTGCCTGCTGCCGATGCCAACATCCAAACCACCAGCACTTTAGGGGTTATCTTCGCATTCTCCGGAATTTTCGCCAGTTCTCTCTACACAGTATGGATCGCCAGTTACCACAAGAAATTGCAAGTCAACAGCATGCAATTATTATTTAGCCAAGCACCATTAGCAGCGTTCATGTTGCTCTACGTTATTCCATTCGTCGACACTTTCCCCGTTTGGGCTGAGGTGCCTGTCAACCGATGGGTTATGATTTTGATGGTATGTGCTCTCGTATTAATGTTAAAACTCGTATATGCAAATTGCACTGTCAGCTAATAACTCCATCTTCCAGTCGGGCGGTTTTGCATGTCTAATCAATTTGTCCCAATTCTTCATTATTGCTCAAACCGGTCCCGTATCGAGTACTGTTGTTGGCCATGTCAAAACATGTTCGATTGTTGCTCTTGGATGGATGACCTCTGGACGCGCCGTGGGCGATAAATCAGTAATTGGCGTGTTCATTGCAATTGCAGGAATCGTTGCGTAAGTTTGAACCCCTTTTCTGTCTTCCAATTTCCCTTGGGCCAATTCCAAATCAACCATTTTCGGGGACCCTAGCCGGACAATTCTTGGCGAGCGGCAAGCGGCCAGCACCCGTTTCTCCGATTTTCATGCACTTCTTGATGTCAAACGATTAAGCAGCCTGCCCCTAAATCCTGCTATCCGAGTTCGTATTGAAGTATCAATCATGAATTTATTTTAGATTGGGTTTTACGTCAACTGTCAGCAGATGTCGAACGTTCTTATTAACAAAACTTGTGTATTAGATATTCAATGGTAATGATCAAACACAAAACCCAACCGAAGAAATAAAATGGCGAACGTTATACGGGCGTCATGTCATCTATTCCATGTGGTTATAATTTCCCAAACGGAATTCCACGGTCTGCTTCTGTAGGCGCTTTCGAACTCAGAGCATCACGTCACTATCAGTCGGTCTTTATTCATCCGAAGGATCGAGTTATCACGCAGTCTCTTCCTATTTGTACAATGTTACATCACAAAGCCTTACCAAGCGGGGTTATCGACATGCGGAGGTAGTCTTATCAGGATTCTCGAGAACAGAAACGATCTTCGAGTCCGTGCTTGTACTACATTTCTTAAAATTTGTTCAATTAGATAGACTTTTCTGGACTTGTTCTCTTGTTGGGTGGTTGGAAATTGCCAAGGCCAGTGATTATATGGTTGTATTATTATATTGTGTTTCCATGGACAGGAAATTGATGGTTTGATTTACGCGATAGATACCAGAATACTATATATGTATTACTTTTTTGAGCTTTGCAAGCGTATCCTTCTTCGTGTTGTGTGTGTTTGATGTGCATTTTTGATGCTTTCATTTGTACATGTTTACCCCTTCATCGTCGCTACAATGGGAACTTCGGGTTTGGTATGTGAAAATGGAGGGATAAGTGTCTGCACATCTGATCTGATATTTCGCCACCCCTTTCCATACATGCACCAGATGGCTTCATTCTTCTCTATCCATTTACACCGTTCTATTTGCTGTCCATTCTCAATTGATCTGCAGTTATCCCACAGTATCATAACTTCTTCAACCACTCGATCAGAAGGCCCTGATCACGTGCCAGCGCTTACCTATCCTTCTCGACTCCTGCTTTGAAGATTTCCGCAGGCGGAACTGTTGTTACACAGCGAAATGCGGAGCGGGGTAAGATATACGATCGTCTTTGAAAATTCTTTATTTGATACAAAGTCGGCATTGTAAGTTTTTTCTTCGGTCGCGATAATGTGTATAGCTCGGTGAGTGAAAGTAGAGGATCGAGAAGTGTACATTCTTCACGCATCGTGATTATCTAGTTATGGGAACAGAGGAACGGTGAGAAGTGAGACGGTGAAAGCAGGCAAGTGCTTGGGAGTGAGATCTTGGGGTAGCTTTTGTGCTTTTTAATGAGTATTGAGAGGGAAATATTTCAGACTGGTTCGTTCGGTCGTGTTACATTACATTGTATTACAATTTTGGGATGATATCGGGATAGTAGTCTCGAGGAATGTATATATTCAGTTCATGTTGGATGTATGGATGGATGGATGGATGGATGGATGTGTGTTCTAGGAAATCTCAACCATTGCGAAACTTGTATTTGCAGAGTTTTTGTTTAATGGGTGAAGTACGTTTCGTTTAATCTTTACTTCGTGTTCGAAGATTGAAATACGTGTTGAGATATGAAATATCAAGACTGATTGAATGATCGAATAGTCTTTGGTTGTTGAGTCTATATCAATAATTGACTGTTTATTATTCTCCTTGGGTGTACTGAGATTCTTCCGATTATCAAATCGGTTTCGAGAGTGGAAAGGCTCTTGATTTCTATGTCCCGTTCGATAATTGAAAGGTTTGAATTGGTCGAAATGGTTTAAATCTTTGAATCAATAATTCATATATTTTCAATCATCGCGTCTGGTACAATAATCCTGCCATAACGTTCGTCAATATTATTCAATAGTATTGTTCTGGAATTTGATTCGATTACTACTGTATCAATGATACCGTTGATTACTCATAAGGTTGATAGCGTTTTTATTATACTATGGTATTTCTCCATATGGATGCTTTTGCTCAAGCTGCTGTTACCACATGATACTTTTTTTCTCTTCATAATGTTGTATTCCTGGTGTCCAGAACCACGATGTCTCAATTTTCATTCTTGGATTGTTCTAGCTGAGTAGATGATGCGGATCTAACTTGATTCTATTACTATCCATCATCGGGACTGTACGTCGGGGGGCTTGCCAAGATATTGAAGAATAGAAACCTCGATGAAAATACCTCTGTCGCTCTGTAAACTCGCCCTTCTATATGCTATTCCTTCACTTTTGTATTGACAATACCTCTTATCAGGAGAAAGAATTTTTCAATACATACGTGTGTCTTTATCATTTCACTTTCTACATCCAGATGGTCTTTCAAATCACGTTTAATTTATGTGTATATATTTTATCAATATTCCGAGATTTTACGTTGTGTCTATCGATTGGTAGCTTTACCTTTTGCTTCTGTTGTTTCGTTGATGTATCGAGATTATCGTGAATATGCTTTTTTGGGTTTTCAAGGAGATATATTTATCGACGTGAGGGGTTGTGTTAGTTGGTGTCAGTTTGTGTCAGTCAAATCGTCTGTTTAGTCAAAGTCCATCATTTTCCACATTCCACAAACTTCTTTTTGTTATTTCAGCCGGAACTTTCAAGGATGTGTTTCTGGTATCATGATTTTGAGCTGATAATCAGTGGCATTTGCTATCTAGGTTAATTGGCTCGAATGGATGGATGTCTTTTTTCCCTTGCTTGATAGAAACATGCCATCCCTTGGTTAGGCTTAAAGTGGCGCAATATCATAAAGTTGTGGTATTAGAGCGTAAGTTCTTACATGCCCTCGCCCCTATGATCTTTTCCGCTACCTATCTTACGTGAATGCCCTTGGGATGAAATAAATGTCCAGTTTCTCAGGATGCTGGCTATATTGTTCCTTCATATCTACACACAGCAAGGTCATCCTCGTTCGGTCCAAAAGTGATATCATATCTCGTCGCAAGTGTGGCGATAACACTACGCAGCTGCGTGAGGGAGAAATTCTTTCCGATACAGCTGTGGTGTCCTATTTTAATTCCAGATGAGCCAGTTCTTGGGGTTCTTAAGACAGGAGATCTTCAACATACCCATTGAGAATGGCGACACCCATGATTTATTCTTTACCACTTTGAGACGCGAGTACCATCTCGGGTATGAAGTATGGTGGTTGCTCGTAGGAGTCTTCCGCTACGTATGTGTGGTCAGCTTTTGAGTTTTTGCAGTGGACCTAAATGTACTTGCATCTCCCAAGGACGTATCGTAGAACGCAAACTGTGAAGTTTCCTGGTACATAGGTAGCTGCTATGGTTACTCCCTCCAATAAGGTATCTCCGGGATCACCTGTTTGCGGATCTGGATGTAGGCGAAGGATTTCATTGATTACAGCACTAAAGTGAGGTATCATGCAAGAAGTGTTCTTGATTGAAGATTTACTGCAATTTGCTGCTGCGAGGCATGAAGACGCTCGCTACCTTTTACTTTATATATCAAGCATAGAAATGTTACTCAGAATCTCGATTTCAATCCTCATTTCTAGAAAATGCTTCCCTCTTAGCTTTTGGGTGAATATTTCAATGTAATTTCAGTATAAATTAATGATAGTACGTCTTATTATGGTCACGACTTACTGTGAATGTACGAGGAAGTATTCGATGCTCACAGGGCTAGATCACTTTTAAGTGTGAGTGATCAAGGGTGCATTCAAAGAAGTGCCGATAACCGATCGGCCATTGCTTAATCTGGTCGAATAGCCGCCAGATGCAAACGAACTCGGGACGTACTATTAAAAAATATGCATGCTTGTTGTGAAGTGTTAATTGAGAGCCAACATCTACATGCTGTGTCTCATGCTTGCCTGCAGATTCATAGATTCATCTTTGCTTTCAATAAGTTGTTAATCTTTTCCTCTCTTGCACTTCCTTAATTAATAAATTTCTTATAACAGCAAAGTTCTACTACGAGGCACTCTCGCCATCAAAAAATTGAACTGTATGAAAATGGACGAGAATCCTTTGAACGTCGTAATTGTAAGAAGATAACTCGGAATGTTATTCAGATGCTGACAGTTCACATTTAAACAGGTTGGAGGTTCCCTCACTGCCCTTTTCCATGGAATCGTCCTCCGGAGACTTGGACATAATGTTCGAATCCTCGAACGCAATCCCCTTTCTCAACAAATGAGTCTTGGGGCTGGTATAGCTGCCATGGAGCATGCCCAATCATTCATTGAGAAATATGACGAGACTAAGACACCATACTCTGTCACGAGTCCAAACGTCCAATATCTCGACCAGAATGTCAAAGTTAAAAGCACGTGGAATATCTCCATCGCAATGACCAGTTGGAAAATTCTATATTACGTCATGAGAGCCAATTTTGATGGTTTGACAAGTGACATCTGTGCTCAACCTCCCAAGTTAGCGGGACAGCGGGGCTCGGCTGTCTACAAACACGGGAAGGAAGTGACTGAAGTCGAATACAAAGATGGGCTGGTCACTATCAATTATCGCGATACGGGAACTGAAACATATGGGACAATTCACGCTGATCTTGTTCTTGTAGCTGATGGATCTTCATCAAAAATACGCCAGGCTTTGCAGCCAAATTTAAAGATTAGCTATGCTGGGTATGTGGCCTGGAGAGGAACCGCGCTAGAAAGCGAGATTTCCGAGAAAACGAAAACAACGTTTGCGTATAAGACGACGTTCTTCGCGTATAAGGGCGGCTACATTGTCCTGTATGTGCTTCATTCAAGTGTTTGTATTCGTAATCTAACTGGGCGTTAGCTATACCATTCCAGGAGAAGATGGAAATATATCTCCTGGCCACCGACAACTCAATTGGGTCTGGTACAATCAACACCCCGAGAGCTCACAGGAGTATATTGACGTGATGACGGATGTTGATGGCCATAGACACCGCAGTACCTTACCCATTGGGAAAGTAGACCCCCAAAAATGGAACAAGCAGAAAGCTCTAGCGCTCTCAATCCTCCCCGAACCCTTTGCTGAAATGGTTCAAAAGACCAGCAGACCGTTTATCTCCGCGATCAACGATCGCGAAATCGCCAAGCCGTCTATGTTTGATGGAAAAGTGCTTTTCGTAGGCGATTCCATTGCGTCGTTTCGTCCGCATGTGGCTTCGAGCACGAATCAGGCGGCGCTAGATGCGCAGCTGCTTGAACGGTTGATGAAGGGTGAGATTAGTGCGAAGGAATGGGAGGCTAAGGTTCTTGGTTTTGCATCTTTTACGAAAGTGCGTAGTGAACTTTGGGGTGCGTATTATATATTTGGGGTTGCAACGCCAATTTTTGTGTCGACTTTCTTTCGGTATTGGAAGACTGTTGTTGTGCAAGCTGTCTGGAGGCGTCTTTATGGTTAGTTTTTGACTAGCTCAATGGATAGCATATTTTATTTCGTTGGTTGAAAACTCTTGCCTCTCAGGTGCTAGGTGTTTCGTGTGTAGAATCTTCTATGTCTTTTCCTTCCAACGTGGCATTGGGGGAGAGAATCCGTCGAGCTTACGGGAATGATGATGTGTGGGTGGGAAGAAGGATTGAATAGGGACGAGATATAATTGCTTTAGCACGGAAGATCCCCTTGAATAGAGATTCTCCCATGTGAATAAAATATACCGCATATCAGAATATCAAAATATAACCCCGAGTATACATTGATAGATAAGTAGCAGCACCAACAATTGAACCTCGAATCCGAACTGGAACATCCAAAGCATCTCACTATCCCACTTAATCAAGCCGAGTATTCGAAAAAAAAAAAAAAGTCTGCTTGCTCAACCTGGACTGTCCCATCCAAGGCATTCAATCGTCCATTCTGAAGTGTCATTTCCAAAACATGTACTTTTCCATTCTCCCATGTTGAAAATTTCAAAATCCTTCACCCTCACCATTCAATACCAAAAGCGTATATCGAGTCCGAAAACATACCAGTCTGAATTTGATTGCGTGGTTGGTTTGGGACAAGCAAAAGCTAACGCTGCATTCCAAAATCACTGGAAAACTTGGATCAATGCGAATGATAGGTATCTTATGCGTTGTACAAGATACTCGTATACGGAATTGAATTAAAAGTAACACCACAAAACACAATCCATATCATCTATGGCGCAACACATAATGTAGCATAATCTATCCATTCAAAAATAGACTTCTATCCCACGCCTCTCCCCCTTGTCTCCACCCCCCCAAAAAACAAACCCTTCAAACTTCGCTGCAGATGTGGCGTCTGGAGTGTAGCAATGCAGAGTCACACTCGGCACAAGGAAGAATTTCGTCGTCGATGTATGGCTGAGACGCTGATTCTTACGGTATGCAAGGGGGGGAAGAAACAGAGCTACTGGAGTTTGGAGTGGTTTTTGTATGTAAGGGATTGGGATCTAGATATGATGGGTTTGGAGATAAGGATTTAGAAATTGGGAGGGATTTTTCAAGGGAGGAAATTGGAAAGTTTGCGAGGGTTGATGATTTGTGTGTTTTGGATGCCACGTTTTGAAAAAATGTTATAGAAACATCGTGCTGGAAAGGAAGGGGTGGGAAATCAACGCCATTTTTATTCTAGATAGATAGATAGATATATAATCCCATGGAGCAAGTATTTGCTCCATCTAACCTTCGCCCTAGCTCTAGCTCTATTTTCAGGAAAAGTAAAATGATTGATGATGTGCAGACCATACATGTGTTATGTTACCCAGCCCCATGTTCTATATCCCATCCCAACTCACGATGCGCCAATAAACATGCGAAAAAATACTATTGAAGTAGAGATTGATGGAAAAGTATCGTGAAGGAATTTCCAGCTCGTGTTACCACGGTGTCAACCCCGCAGGCAACATAGGATATTCCACTCCATCAATGATTTCCACATCCTCATCTACCTGATCGACACCCTCTTGTCCCATATCCCATCGTTTCCAATTCGAATTGCAATCCCCTGGAACATATTTGGCAGCATCCATCTTGAAAATCATTTTTACCTCAGGACAGTAATCCCAAATATGTTTTCTCTTCTCCGGTGTTCCCCATATCCCCGCATGAAGTGTGACTCCACTCCCACCGGTGTGGTAACCCATCGGTTCATAGAATCCATCTCTCCAATCATCAATTCCCTTGATTAACCCAACAGCTTTCGTCTCATCTTTGCCTTTCCCCTTCTTTTTCTCGGCGGCAACTCGTTCTCCTTGTCCACTATGCATTTCTCCCGAAAATGTGAGTGAAGTCGTTCCATTTGCAAGTTTGGCCCCAGGTCGATGTCCCAATCGATCGGTAAGCCACACATCTTCTGCCTCTGAGTCGTCTACTCGTACTTGATTACGGAGAATATCGATAATCGTGCTCACGCGCCTTAAGCTCAACCCTCCGTTTCCTCCAAACTTCCCATTGGGATTCCATGGTGCTCCTACCCAATCGTAATCCAGCCAGCTGTTAAGACTCTGTCTACTATTCGCACAGAGCATGCTATCTGTCTGAAAAACAAGTAACCACTCTGCAGGCTGTAGAACCGTCTCATAGAGCCATAGATTCGTAAAAAATCTACTGATTTCTTCCTGTGACCCTGTGGACATGTTGGCGGGGATATACGTCAGGTCGAGTTTTCCCGATTTGACATGCTGGCGAATTGCCCGACTGGCATTCATATGCGCGACGGATTCAAGACTACCCATAAAGCGGAAACGCCATTCGGGGGGCACGACAGACATGAAATGTAACACGAGAGGAGAAAGAATTGGATTGACGCGATTTTCAATTAGAAGCGCTACTTTGGATTGATTGAATTGGGAGGGCGTTGATGCACCATAGTCAAGAGTTACTTTGGGGATCGCGGGGAGTGAGGGAAGTGAGGGACGTTCTGGTATCGAAGGTCTCAACAGCAGAACGGAAAGAACACTTAATCAAGAACACGCTGTTAGTATATGTTATTTATTGGTATATCATATGGGTTTGACTTACAAAAATAAAAACACACCACCAACCACCCGCATCCGTCTTGTGGTTTTTGACCATGCGACCACCATAGTTGACGATGTGGTGACCCATATATCCTCCACAGTCATCCCACCATTTGGCGACGACATGATTATAATTTTAGATGTCGATTTCGATTTTGCCGCAATGGGCTCAGAAAGCTTTTAGCTTCAGATAAGTGTCAAGTTGGAGGGCCGAGAACCGAACAATTCGATCATATACAATTGATAACTAGCTAATTGTAAAAAATCCTATGTTAGACACGAAATGTTGTAGATACGAAAAGTGTCAAATCATAGCGATAAGAACTTCATCATTAACATGACGCGGCCTCGAGTTTTAACTTTTGAGTAGGATGTTATGAATGGATGGGAAGCTTTTTAAAAGGAGCGGATGCTACCTACCATAGATTCAAGGGTTCTTTGCTAGTGCAGTGTAATATGGAAGAAAAGGAATCTACATACATTTTTGGATTAAAAACTTATGAATCTTTGGGCAGCGTGGAGTAAAAGACTGAAAGCGTGGGATAGGAAAGTTGATATCTTGGTGGTGTCCTAGCTTTATTTTGGGTGGAACAAGAATTAATTAGTAGATCGATCGTCCGGTAAATATTCTGTGCATAGTGGCACTTATTAATAACCCGCTTACGAGCGAAATATCCGTCTGACGCGAACCATAGGTAACTTCATCATCCCCCCTATGAAACGATACAACCGATTGCGTATGTTCAATTCCATTCTATAATAGCTTACTAGACCGAGAAATCACAGACAGGGCTCGCTCTTCTTTTCCTATCAAATCGATCATATCTGACCAGTATCCTTTCGGAATTGATATCTCGTTCCGGTCATATGTTTGTGATTGAGGCTGACTGTGGTCCTCTCCTTCCTTCGTGGCTTGTTAGCCCGCCCAGGAAATCAGCTCGATATGATGTGGGATGAATTGAGGGGAAAACCGACTTGGTGGCCTCCCTGTTCTGATGTGTTGTGGCATATAGAATTCCGAAACAGCGCTGATTTTGAATGCCCCAACCATCTGCTTGCAGGACTCAACTGCTGAAGTTTGTTTTCAGAAATTCTAATTTCCACGATGTCTTATGAAATGCCGGCTTTTCAAGTCGTAAGGGAATTAGCTTGTTAGCGGTATCGAATTTAGGAAAAAGCATGTTGTGAAAGTTCACAAGTATCTCCTTGCGCTATCGAGATTTCTATGCTATACCCCTTTTTCAAAGCATGAAAGATGGCTTTGGATATCAGTTCTGCCTGCGTTTCATTTGAGAATGCTATTGGAATCAAGGAGAAAAGCCAGAAGTCAATGATTTGTGACGACCGTTCTCATACATATTTTCTTATCTTGCCGGAAGCATGTGAGACCTCACAATTTTTTGATATGCCCTATCTCATGGCCAAGCCTTTTCCTGCAAGTACAGAAGGTTATTTTGTTCAACTTCAATTGAACTTCCATAATATGTCAATTTCGTTTTAGAGGTCATACATATCCGGCTCGATGCTTCGGTAAACTTCTCAGAACTGGCTGTAGAAGGATACATTCATTGGTATTTTGAGAAAATTCTCCCATAAAAATCCCTTCAGATACGACGGCAGTGACACAGATCATGTCGGTCGATATACAGCAACGTCGAGCTCGGAATATTGGTTTTGGGGCTTTACTTCTCCTCATAATCATCTGGACAGTCAAACTCTCTGATCCGAACCACAATGCCATTAACATTTATTCGAATCACACGAAAAGTTTCAACTCATCGAAATTGGCATTTTCCCTTCCAAATTTGTTCTCAGGAGAAAAGGCAAATGCTACAACACAAACCAATCTTGTAACGGATGAATTTGGAGATTATTTCAACGGAACCATTTTCAATAAGGTGGCAGTGATTATAGAGGATAGTTATCGTCCTGAAGTTATACCTCTAGTCCTGCACTTTGGTAGTGTTCTTGGTCCAACATGGCCCATACTCATATATACTTCAATCGAAGACGTCGCCCAATTTTCCACATCTGCGGCACTCTCTCGATACCTTAAACAAGGTCTCATTCAAATCCGAAATCTTCCACAGACGGTTCTTTTCACAGACCTCAAAGCAAGAAACAAATTCATGACAGATACATGGTTATGGGAGAATCTCGCACCGGCAGAGCACATTCTACTTTTTGATAGCGATAGTATGTTGTGTTCTAATGCTGCAACGAGTGTTGATGATTTCTTTGCTTATGACTTGATTGGAACGCCTGTCAAGGATAAGGGCCACAGAGGAGGGTTGAGTATGAGGAAAAGGAGTAGCATATTAAGGGTTTTAGACAACTGGGACTTTGCTGACGATATGAAGAGGATAGAGGATGAGAAGAAGAGAAAAGAAGAGAAACAAAAGAAAAAGGAGGAAGAGCAGAAGAAGAAAGAGGAAGAGCAAAAGAAGAAACAGGAAGAGCAAAAGAAGAAAGAGGAAGAGAAAAAGAAGAAAGAGGAAGAGAAAAAGAAGAAAGAGGAAGCTCAGAAAGAGAAACTGGAGGAAGAAAAGAAGAAGAAATTGGATCAGGAAGTGAAAAAAAAGCTGGAAGGGCAGAGAGAAAAGGTCCACGCGGAGAATCAAGAGAACAAGAAGAAAGAAGACACAGGCAACCAAGGTGATAAAGAAGCACAAGCGAATGGAAAAGAAAAGGAGAATGGGAAGCAGAACAGCAAGAGAGAGAAGAAGAAGGAGGAAGAGGAAGAACCAGAGGAAGAACTGGCAGAAGATCGATGGTATCAGGAAAAGTATGATAAGATTCTTCCATTCATAGACATGTACTAACGACATATTCCAGATTACGAAAGCTTCAAAGCGACGAAGCAAACATTGGCATTGATCCAGAAGAGGATGGTGCAGTCAACTTGCCCACCGAAGAAGTTACACGCACATTCAGTGTTGAATCGATCGATTATCCACACCCATTGGGACTACATCGCGTGCACAAGTGGAAAGAGGATCAGATGGATAAATTACTTGATTGGTGTCCGGAATATAGATTATGTTCTGTATCGCATCACGGGAAGGAGTTTCCAACTTTTGCAGACGGAGGAGTGGGATGGTAATATGGTATGGGATGTCTGGTAAATAAGGATAGGGGTTCGGCTATTTTATGTCAAAAGGTCTTCATTGTATATGATATGGAGTTACAGGTGCTTAGATAGACTCATTATTAGTTATAATTATTGGTGATTTTTCTTCTAAATTTTGCATAACCTTATGATCTTGTGATTGTCAAGACTTGCTCCTTCTCCCCCTCTAGCTATCACTACTGACTGATCAGAGGAATTCTCCTTGGTGGCGGAAGCGGGACATCTAAATGAAGGGGGCTTCCCACATTCCTCATCATAGCCATCATGTCTTGCACGCAACCCCCCACAGGAACTCTCCGGAAAATGATATCTTTTTTTCTCACGCCCCCGGAACTAGAAATTCCAATAAATGCATTGTTTCCCAATTGAGAAGAGGGTGGCCATGTGCCTATGTTCCTGGGGTATACATTCATATCCTCCAAAAGAATAACCAATCGTTGAGATACATTTCCCACAATAGATTTTGGTAGCATACAAAATCTCCATCGTAAAGATGCACGCAGGGATTGTAGATGTCGGGATCAGTAAGAGGGTAGCAGTGCAGTGCGCAGATAACAAAGATTGGGGCATGTCAGAACACAGGAATGGGATTAAAATTCACGCCTTCCATAATATTAAATGCCCAAACCACGTTTTAAATCTCTTGGCTGGGGAAAATCGTAATCCAGCTTCCTGTCTTCTCGTCCCATATCACATCATATCTCCGCCATTGAATCTCCGTCTTGTGGGATCTGAATCTACCGTGTCTAGATTAAAAGAGGCGTCATCATGCACATCCATGTAAGGTGGCAGGTCGAATCCATTTCTCCATTCTAGCCCAATTGCTATTCTGAGTTTCTCCATTTTGTATTACTATTGCGGAAAACGATTTGGTTTCTTGTCATTCACTTATTCTGAGTTTACTGGAGCTGTACTTCTTCTTGCTGTGCGAACATAATGTCGTCGTCGCCTTCTCGGTCTAATCTTTTGGGTAATGGAGCACTAGTGATTAATAAAACTAGAATTCTGTTACTGGTAGCACTGATAGCAACGTAAGTCTTGCGCCCAATTCAGCCCTGACTCCAGAGACAAATAAACTTTACAGATCAGAGAACAAAATCTAATGATTCATACTAGGTGGTGGATCGCACATTTTCTCCCACGATATCGGCCAGCAGTTGAAGGACACATCAAAAACAAACTATCATCTGCCGTCGAGAAGATCCCCGCCGTTAAAGTAGACTGGTATCCCAACCATGACCCGCGCGAGCAATTCAATGCCTCCAAAGTTGCGCTTCTCATCGAAGGCAGACCTATTCCTCATCTTGTCCCGCAAATTCTACATATGATTTCCGTTGTGCCACCGGATTGGCGTTTTGTGTTTATCGGCACGAATAAGAGCGTCGAAGTTGTATCCCGCAGTTTCGCAACACAATATCATAAGGCTAATGGAAAGCTGGATTTGATTGTTCTTCCTAAGCCATGGAAGGTGGATAGTAAGGAGGATGTTTTCAGGGTGCTTACGGACGTTCGATTCTATGATGAATTTATGCCGGAGGTCGAATGGTTGCTCAAATATGAGTCGGATAGTATTATGTGTGGAAATTCGGAAGAAAGTTTGAATGATTGGCTAGACTATGATTGGGCTGGCGCTCCTAGGTAAGAGATTTCTTGCTCTTGGGCAATCTACTACTGTTCGATACAAATACTAACATATTTGTGTAGAGTCGCCGGTGATCACTTCGCAGGCAATGGTGGGCTTTCATTCCGAAGAGTTTCCACGGTGAAAAAGATACTCGGATTCCAATCTCGAATCAATGATACGACCCCCGAAGATGAGTGGTATGGGAAACGTATCACGTTATTGCCGGGAGCACGAGTAGCCAGCGGTGAAAAGGAAGATCATTTCTCGGTCGAAGACAGATACCATGAGAGACCCATGGGGTTCCATGTACGAGATGGAGGAGAGGTGCTTCCGGAAGATGTCTGGAGGGACCCTGATCAGAGAAGAAAGATTTTCGAGTACTGTCCTGAGTTGGCGATGATAATGCCAATGAAGTTGGAGAGGCAGAGGTGCCCAGGCGACAATCGGAAGGGCGAGATTGTGAAAGACAAGAAAGATGGGCAATGAAGTTTAACAGAATTAGACAGAGACGGCTAATCAAGATGGTGAAAACATGGGATACGTTTGTACGGAATTATAGGGTTTTTGTGTTATATTAGCGAAGGATGCATCATGAATACATGGTCGGTAGGGAAACATGGATGGTAACATGCCTTTACGGAAGTATATGGAGACTGGCGTCTGGAAATATTGGGGTTTTGCTATTTCAGTTGGCGTTGAAGTGGATTGTACATCATAGAGACTCGGCTTGTTTAATTAAATCATTTTCTCTGAAAGGTCCATAGCTACCTCGGATAACATATGATCGTTTTAAATTATATTTAACATACGCTTGCAAGTTAACGACTAGTTATTTCGCCACACCTTTGCTCCAAGTGGAAGTTTTCGTGCAGGGCATTTTCTTTCACTAAGTGTACACAATTCGCTCACACCGCAAATAAGCAATCAGTCTGTCGAATTTGAAAAATTCCAATTATCTATTTTACTTTTGTCTTCCATCGGGTACTGATTCCCCTGTCTCAATACAAAGGAAATCTAACTATATGTACAAGCTGTATCTCTTTCCACTTTCCGAATCGCAATATTCGTACCCAGTGGTATGAGCACAAGTCTAGTCTAAATCTATATATAATGTGATCTATACCATGGTATCGTTAATCCCGAAAATCTGAGTAAAAGCCTTTGTAAGAGAAAAGATGAAAAATAAGAGCACTGCTCAGAAAGAAAGTCGACAGCTTAGAAGCTCTCCAAAATCATCCTTGCCGCAACTTCAATCTCTCTTTTCCCCCCAGTAACACTAACCACCTTCCCATAATCACTTCTGCCAAAATGGAAAGCACATCCTGTTCTCTCGGCAATCTTCCTCAATCTCCTCTCGTGATCCTTCACCAAAGCTATCCACTCATACTCATTAATCACCACCTGCATCGTTCTCCAACTTCCATTCCTAATCAACTCATCCGGCTCTCTAAATCTCAAGTATTTAGTCGCCCACTGTCGTACATTTTTTCTTGCCCACGCAAAAGCATCTAAATCATATTCCCATCCCTTCCCAAGCGGTATATAATGAATCTTCGCTTTCTGAGACTCGCGTGTTTCCCGCTCCGCTTCATCGCGCAACGAGCCCAAAATCTCCATGTCCCCATGATCAAAACAAATAATCATATCCTTGGTCCCGAAATCCTCACGATTGATTCCCCTCATCTCTCTCGTTCCCACGCGCGCTAAGATGGCGCGCTTTTCGGAACTATCACATGCTTTGGATTGTTGAAATGCGTGCAGAGAACTGTTGCTTCTATCTTCTTGTTTGGGCCTGCGGAGCTCATGTCGGAAGAGAGAACGATGACTTTTGCTGAAGTCGCTGGCTAGATAGAGTCCCGCGGATGAGATGTCGTTGAACATCCAGCGGCGGTCTGGGGAACAGTTGGCTTGCCAGAGACGTAGACATTCAAGGTAGGCTTGCACGAAAACGCCGCGGCCGTCGTTGTAGTCGTCGATACAGAGGATGCGGGCGCCGGCGGGAGAGGCCACGGCGGTGTGGGAGGATCGAGACTCGAATTTCATGGAATCCTTTGAGTGTGGGGGGGTGCAGGGTTGGAAAGTTTTAACTCTTGATATTGTGATTTGAGAATTGTTTGATTATGAGATTAATTATTCGTTTCTTTGCTTAATTTCTGGACTTCGAAAATAATATGAATGAATGAATTTTCGTCTCCCGAGAAGGAATGAGCGCTCGTTACAATATCCAAACGAATGTACAATACTACAATTCTCAAGGAGCTTTTACAAAGTGCGACGACTATCCCCTTATCTATATACCCAGCTCGAATGTAGCGATTCGCGTCTCAGTCTGGAGTATTAAAAATCTTCATACAATAAAGTTTTTAGGTACGTGCAGACCCAGCCACGACAGGCTTTGGAAAAGGCTGCCCAAGAACATGGGCTCAACTAATATAGACCACTCACGCAGCGCCCTTTCCGGAAAATTGTACCATGAAAATCTCATGGTTGGCCTTGACACCTCAACTCTTTTTTCACAGCGGTGAATGGAATAAGATAAAAATGTTTTCCCTGGTAAATATTGATGTGAAATAATGTTCTCCAGTTACCTACCTTGAGAAAAGTTTTCTCGAAGTGCATCCCCAGCAAGCAGGGGAGAAAATGCGGTCTACAGTTTGGTCGCTGGCTTTCTCGCCACTTGCCATGCCTCGAAAATATACGGATTGGGAATATTGTCACGATGGTTGGCTGGTGGTTCGTTACCTCCGAACTACTAGTGAAAGATGGGTTTATCCTCCGAGTGGAGAGGGAGGGGTTTTATCTTTTATGCTTGTTTCTTGTGAGTAGTTGGGGGCTAGGTGTCTTGCGTATATTTCCTTTTTTGTGAAGCTGGTGGAAAGGTTATCAAGGCTCTCTCTCTCTCTTGGTTGTTTACAGGTCTTGTATTTGTGGATTCCATGACATTGTCATGTTTGTCCACCTACCTTGAATGCAGGTAATACTGTTTGCGAGAGGAGTCTATGTGATCAATTTCTCTCAAAACATCTAGAAGAATTCCTACTGTTTGCAACCTATTGTCCACAGAAATCATATTCAATACAATTCAGCAGAATTTTATCAAAGTTCTAGACCAAATACATCCCTGTACATCACATTGGGCATAAGGCTACTAGGGCAAAGTTTCCCCAGCCCCGTGGATCGATTACTATATGTGGACCACAAGAAATTGCGAGGCTAACGGCTGGCTATGAAAGACTTTTAGCTAGCTCTACCTTAATCCTTACCTATCATTTGTTTCATGAAAGTGCTCACACGACCATTTCCTAACATCTTCCCATTGCTTGTTTAAGTAGCATTTCATTAGATTTTAGATCCTGTTCTCATTCCTGGTTTGGTAGCTAGGCACGCAACTATCCTATCATATTGTTCCAGTAAAAAGGTCGCCGGGGGCCCGGCTCACATGTCCCACTTCTGAACTCTGGAACTCTCGAGTGAAGAAGAGAGCTGGCTACGCACAGATATGACATGGCTATGGAAATTTTTCATGTCAGAATCTTCATATAGTTATATGGAGTCAGGGCTCTGGGAAAATATCTAGAAGCTTTTTGTTCTAATTCCTTTTTTCCCCTTCTTCTTCTTGGGCTTGGTATTGATTTGGGATGGAAATTAGGAGAGGAAAAATAGTCGGTGTGAAGAAGAGTTTTCTTGGGAATGTGGGTTTGGACGGGTTGAGGTTGTTGTTACGAGATTTTTGGGAGGGGGGTGGGGGTGCTGAATTTGGGGTTGGATAGATGGTAGATGGTTTAGTGCATTGGAGTTGTGCTACTTGTATGCCCAAGATGCAAGATGGGAAATGGTGACAGATTTTTGGATGAGTTTTTTTTTACGTTCTCTATGCTCAAGGTGCCTTGCTGCGGCTCAAATAGAAGGGAAGTGGAGACTGCCTACGTTTAAGCCGAAGCATGTATTGTGGTTTATGAATTCACCTTCAACGTTGGGAGAGAATTCGAAGTTTATTCTTACATGGGGTGATGCGAGATGCGTCGTCTATACGAGCTGGTGTTTGCTAATACCTGATAAATCTCATGAAAGTTTATATTACTACAAAGATTAGTCATTCAGGATATAGAAGTGTAATGTTATTGATGTTAATTTGGATCCCTTTTGAACAAGAACCATACAACATCCTCTCAAACAGAAAGGAAGTCCGGGACGAAAAGATTCTTCCCTAGAATGGCTTTATATAGAGTAATACATAGATACCTTATTGATCGCCATATTATTCTTATAGGGAGTCAAGGATAATGATACCCAGACCAGATGTATGACCTTCAAATACATGGATCATGGTCTAGAACGAGGAAACAGGTAGTGCTCTGCTGGAATTAGCCACCAGTGAGATGATACAAACAAAGTATGTAAATATCAAAAAAAAAAAATAGAGTAGTGAGTTTGAGTGAGGTCGATAACGGATACAGGAATGAAAAAATTGCCGAGATTTTACTCGGAGGTTTGCAGCTGTGTGGGAGCGAGTCTTTTGGACTTCTTGCGTGGTATTGATATATGATTATTCCTAATGAATTGTTTCCTCAAGAAGAGGTGATTCTGTGCAAATATTGTAGCGTTTGATATACAGGCTTTCAGGTATGTATCACAAGAAAGTGCATCTTATCGTCTGAGAAGGATGAGCATCACCTAATTCTAAGAAACTGTGTATTTGAATTGAAAATATTCTCGCCATTCTTGGTAACAGACTGTCGTGACAAATAACTTCTCTTTTGAATGCTCTATGCAACAATTCCTTCTTATGTCGCTTAATCCTGCAGTTCACCTCGCTGATAGCACCACTAATGAAAACTTCAAGTCATTCAAGTAAGACATACGCTCTTACTAGTCGCCAATAATATCAATCTAATACCTTGACAGGCAATTCCCCGCCATAATCCAATGTGATAAGTCTACATCTGCAGAATTGCGACTAAAGACCAACACCAAAGACGAAATCTAAATATTTAAAACTTAGAAATGCGATTCATCCAACATGTCAATGAACTCTTCGGGCCTACATTTGGCAGTCTCAAACATAAATTTCCTGACGATGAGTCTCTTCTCGTTCTTCTCATCTCTCTTAGAAATCTGTTCCTTCGAGGTGGTGACGCTTGAGATGAGCAATTTGAATCTGTACCTGCAGATTGACCCATATTCTCTTCCACAGCTACAAGCATGCTGGCACGCTCGGTTCTCTTTTCACTGTTTCCCAGAGCTTCAAGTTCTCGCTCTATCTCCGACGTTCCCGGATATCCTGAGATCAAATGTTCCCGGCAGAACTTTGCATTTCCAAACCCATTCCTTCCGTCGGATCTTGCGGTACATTCAGACACAGGACAGAAACTTCGTAAGTTTCTACGCTTTCGCCCACCATAAAATAGAGCCCTCTTCATTTTTGATTTTTCGAGGTCTTTCTGGATGGCCCCAGGGAACTTCCTGTCTTGTTTCTTCAAACATGGTTCCGGTCTTTCACTTGCATTATCAGGTTCTTGCTTTATTTGAATATTTTCTGGTTTTGGCTTGTCGCCTACGAAAAAAGGCGCTATAGAGATGGAAGGAAGCCGGGGGGTTTTGTAGAAAGTGCCAACTCAGTTGACCTAGACTCCTTCACGAAACTTTCTTGAATGGGCAAAGCCAATCTCTTCATATGCTGTGAATCATGGAAGGGATCATTGGAGGTGATGTAGCCTGCACATTTCATCCACTCCGTTAACTTTCTGCGCTTCACAGAACCTCCTCGATCTGATAAAATTGGTCTCTTTGGATCCTGTTGTTTGATTTCCGATAGAATGTCCATTTTGAATACTAAACTTGCTTTAGCAGAAATATTAGAATCTCATTGATAATACAAAGCAAAGGGAGGAAACATGAACAGAAGACCTACGCAAAAAGACCAAAGTGTGACGCCGTTCTTCAATACTCGATGGGTTAAAGGATAATAAGAAATATAGCCAGGTCCAGAAACAAAATTGCTGTAGAATCCTAATTTAGGGTGATCGCCGCCGTCGAAAGGGTTGTTATTGACGATTGCCCTCGCAGATCTACACGAGTACAATAAAATAAGTAAGCTAGAAAGCCCACCCCAATGATCGAAATCAACTGACGTTCTCTAATGAAGTGGTTAACTTCGAAATGAAACCTTAAAAGACCAACTCTCATCCCGTAAGAATTAATTTTCGCTGTATTGATTGAGTCTGGGTGCTCGATTCTGAAAGTGAAGAACTGCCACCTGTCAAGAGAGAGCCTGATGGAGACAATCGGGGTTCTAAGCTCGAGAGTGTAAGTATTTTCTGGGAGGATGGTAAATCGCAGAATAAGAATAATAATACCAAAAATCCTGATTTGCAAAAGGGGAAATACTCGTGGTGCCATGTTATATCTTAAAGATGAGAAAGTGGTTTAAGCAATGGAACCAAAAAGAGTAAAAGATCAAGGACGGCTAGATGCTTTTCAGCTCGTTAATTTTCACCCATCCCAAGAGGGAGCATAATCGTAGTTGTGGATGGTAAGAACATGTTGACCTTCGTACCTACCAAATTGAGAACGGAACTTCATAGGGTTGATTAGAGTCGCAATTTTGAGAACAGAATCACCTCAACAGCTCAGTGACTTTGCTTAGACTTGTCTCATTCCAGAATGAATAATGCTTATATTCCTACACAGTATGACAAACTACTCCAGTCATAGATGAGTAGAACCAGCACTGGACTCTCCAGTATCTGTGTTCCAGAATAGAATTATTTGTCCCAGAATATTCTCCTTGACATGCCGCGCCCCTCCAATCTATATGAAGTTCAAACTAATCGGTATTTTTATGATGCCGTTTGTGGTAGGCGGAGTATTTTTAAAATGTCGAGAATTTTATGGCAGCTATGTTTGACATTCATTCCGGTTTCAATGCATATATCCTGACAGGGTATAACCCCTTCGGGAAACCTTTCGCCAGTTCCGTCTTCATCAGCTTCAGACCAGCTTTCTCAAAGAGTGCACGGAATTTCTCATCAGTCCTAACACTTCATGTAAGCTTGATATCCCAATTACTGATGATTTTCACATACCTAGTGACACTGCTATCAAGTTCGTCGAACATGTCATTGCCGGCATGCGTGCTCATGTTTTCCTTCACTATGATCCAACCGTTTTCATTCAACATCTTTCCACATTTCTGAAGGTACTCCACCAGTTGAGAATCTGTTAAATGTCCTAGACACCACTGGTTCCACATCAAGTCGTATCTGATTTCCGCATCTGGTGTCCACGCTTCGAGGCCAACTGAATATATCTGGCCAACTCCAGGTTGATCTATCAGCGCAGAAGAGAACTTCGTTACTGGTTCCACAATATCCACTGTGTTAGCAACACTGAGAAGCAATGCTTTTGTAATTCGACCGATTCTGGAAGTCGTGTCAGTTTATATATGTTCTAGCTTCTATGACCAACGAATGACCACGATCTATGATATGATTCGTATTATCACACTGAACTTTCAGTCATTGAACTCTCATCCTTGATCAGCTGATGAAAAGACACTACTCCGCGAAAACACCACAAGACAACTCAACCCGCCCCAGCTGAAAGACAAAAAAATTCAAAGCAAGCAATCACTCACCCCGCCCCACAATCCACCGCCCTCCCCAACTTCGCACCCTTTACCCCCAGCTTCCCTAAGAAGTTCTTTGATCCCTGTATATCTACTCGACTGATATACGGAAAGCCTCCAAGCATTCCATCATCACTTGCTTCTATGCTTTCCCAGCTATGTGTTTTGTCAGTCTTCTTCACTTATCATATCGATATTTGTCATCCTATCATTCATCTTTCTAGAGAACACATTGAAGGGGATATTGAGGGAAGACATCAAGAGGGAACAAATACGCACTAATTGATAGCATCCGCGTGATTAATCTGCGAATCTGCCGTTTGAGTCGTCATTTTGGCGATAAGACGTAGAACTTAACAAGCAAGGTCAGAAAGTCTTCTTTGGTGTAATTATGACCTGTGGAAGATGATCGATAAGTAGGAGATGAGAAGTGTATATTTGGAACTAGGTAGGAGACTTGAGTTGCGATGGGTTTATCAGGTATTGATATGAGGAGGGGCTCATTTTTTGTTCGAACCTTTCTTTCAGATTAGATTGAGTAAATGATGGGGTGTGTTTAGTAAAGCTTTACCTATTGAAGTTTAGCGTACTATTGGCTTGTTATCGACTTGCGAAATAAAGAATGGTGCTCCATGTCACTCAGATCGATGGAAAACTTGAGAATCACAGGCAGTCTGATGGTTATGAAGTAAGAATAGAGAATAATAGAAAAGTCGTAAACTCATCATCGAATCAATGAAATGGTTCTATTCTGCTTTATGAGAATAGCGATTCAATATAACGGTTGTCTGATTTTATATCGAATTTGCAAAAAATGGGCATCTTTGATGTGCATTTTTTTGGCCCGTCAGATCTTAGATGGCTACAGGTGTGTGTTTAGTCTCTAACAGTTTGACTTGCGCCCTGTTGTTGGAACGTTCATCTATGAGATATGAATTGCGAATGGATCTTCACAGTCAGGTTCCAGACGAGAGTTGGATCTGGAGCGATGAAAACTTTTTCATGGTGTTGAGAGGATGCTAGAAGCTAGGCCATGCTCACCAGGTGTACCAAAATGTAAGATGTAGTAGCTTTTGCTGTCATGTTTGACTTTATTTGAGTTATCTATTAAGCAATCATTATATTGTAGTCGTAAGTATTGCCCCGAATTCCCCCAGTTATATATTTACATTGAAAGTAAAAATTTCCAATATCCATTCCATGCTCCTCTGATTACCCCCTAAGTACATGTGCCAAAGCCCTTCTGACATCCAGTACCACAATAATCAGCAGTACTTCCACAGTATCCATATTGACTGCAGCAATTACCAAAGCTAGACCCGTTACAAGTGGTAGAGCTCGAGCAGCTTCCATCATCTGAAACAGTTTGAGTGCTGGTTGGCTTTGCAGAAGTTGAGGATTTAGTCGCGCTGGTTGAGGATGTGGATGATCCAGAGCATGTTCCGCTAGCAGGTTGACAACCGGTACCGCAATAGTCGTCTGTAGATCCGCAATAGCCATTGACTGAACAGCAATTTCCATAGGTGGAACCAAGACATGTAATATCAGCGTTGCAGGAACCGTCATCGGAGATTTGTTTACTTGGTGTAGGAACAGGAGCGCTAGCATTGCCACTTCTGTACCAGTTCTCAGATGGGTCTCCAAGACACTCCCCGACCGTAACAGACTTAAAACCATGAGAATACATGGAAGCGAGAATATAGTCAGTAAGATTATAAACGGTTTGATAATGGATGTCGTGCTCGATTTCCAAGAAGTTTCCTGTAGTTGCATCTGCCTTGGCAATGGCCTTGTCCCAGATGTTTTTGGAGTTCTGGATGAGATTCGCAGCATCGTTCAAATATCCCTCAGTATCCAAGTCGAAATAAGTTACATGGTATCCCAAATCTGCCATGAGATCACCACAGGTGGCGTTACATTCAGAATAAGGAGGTCTCATATATGTTGGGAAATATCCGAGGATGTTTCTGAAAGCCATCTCGTTATAGTACATTTGATTCTTGAACATTGTCGGTTCAAGGGATGTCAAATTCTGGTGGCCCCAGGTGTGGGATGCGATTTGATGACCTTCTGCAATCATACGTTTGATAGTAGCAGTGTACTCTGCAGTGGTATCAATTGCGCCCTTTCCAAGATTGTTACCGGTAATCATGAAGGTAGCCTTAGCTCCATAAGCTGCAAGTTTGTCCAGGAGATCATTAGTGTAAAGATAAGGTCCATCATCGAAGGTAAACGCGATATCTATCAGATTACATAAGTTAGCCTCTTCCAAAACCCCTGAAGAGTCCATGGAAACAAACCTCCAGCGACTTGACAATCGTAAATGCCAGCTCCACCATATGGGACATTTCCAATGTGTGGGCGTTCAATGTTTGCTGTAGAACCACCAGCTGGAACTTGGAGTGTATCGCAGAGAGGTCCGTATTCAAATTGACAATCTGGAGCTGCACAATACTCTTCCGTGGTACCGCAATATCTAGTAGTTGGTTAGTCGAGGTCTGTAGGGCTAAGAGAGAAGTACCTACCCTTCTGGAGAGCAGCATGCATTTACACAGCTACCAACACCTGGGCCGCAAGTATTTGGATCGTCTGCTCTTGGTGCTACCTCAGGCAGTCTTTCTTCTACATGTACGGGGGATGTGATTGGAGCTGGCATGGCATTGCGACCCTTGACGGTTTGGAGGAATTCCCTGCCGCCCATCAACTTTGGCATGGCAGGTCCTGGGTGTGCACTTGACAACGAAGCCAAGGCCACAGTCGCGAGGATCGAAACAGACTTCATGTTGATCGTTTCTTGAAGGAGTGTGAGGCGCAATTACTTTCAATAGATGAGTTTGTTGCAGAATTATATGTAGTAAAAATTATAGAAACGAAACTTTATATCCAGCTGCTATTATGTCGAGGCTGGTGGTAAAAGAAAGACTGTTTTCAAAAAACTGAAGCGACTGTGAGGGTTATAAAAACCGATGAAGGAGTGTAGAATGTTGCGAAGTGGGAAATAGGCTTCCTATTAAACCCTCAAAACAGAGGCAAGCTGACTTGAATATGCAGCGACAATGAGTGAGCAGGGAAGTAGAGAAATAGGGAAGTATGTAAAAGTAACCTAGTTTTCTAGGGTCAAAACTCTGAGCAAATCCGATTTGTATGGGTACAACCGTCAACGTGCAGCCTACCATAGATGCACAACAAGGATGCAGGAGTTGTGCAGCCATCTCATGATTCCCATCACTGAATGAGACAAATGGGACGGTTTCCTTTTTTTCTGTATAGTTCCTACAAATAGATGCAGGTCCAAGAACTGATTAGACTGTATAAAGAAAATATTCATGTAGGTCACAATGATCTGAGAGTGGAAAGGATAGCAAGTGGGGTAAGAGAGGTCTTAGAACCTTGCCCGATCAAGATGATAACAAGAAAAAGCGTAGAAATGTTGATGAACATGAGTGCTTCCATACTAGAAATCTCTCTGGACGGCTGGACGCACGCACGGTACATGACTTTCTTGCATGATCCCTTGCAACCGGTGCTAAAAAGGTTAAAAAAAATATCGGAAAATTTTGAATGAAGGGGTCTTTCCGACTTCGTGGTGCCAATCATGATGGCCATACAAATGCGATGGTTTTGTGATAGCTTGGGACGCATGTTTTGATCACAACCTCCTTTTTCTTCTCACGTCGCTTTTCTTCTTCGTCTTAACGTTATATGGAGCCCCCTTACCATCGGTGGAAGTGGTGGAATGGGAGAAGCCTGCAGTGGAAATTGCAGTTTAAGCTTTAGACAAAATCAAAATCATCTCGAGATCATCTCAGTCATGGCTCCTCCCGGATGACGAGGACTTGGCGTTATGCACGTCCTTTGGCCCCTAATAAAATTGTTTTCTTCGCGAAAGCCTTCACCAGCTGGAACATCTGTTGTGGAGCATTCCAGCAGAGCGTGTCATGTCGCTCGTATTCAAAGGCAACCTACGAGCAACTGGAAAAGGCGTTTTGGTCAAATCAAATCAACAGCATTCACAGTTTAAGCATAAACAAATCTCCTTGTGTACTGGGCATCGATAAGGTAGCGGATGGATTCAGCCGTTGCACCTTTCGATTCATTATTCTTCCGATGATAACTATTATTAGCGTCTTGTTTCCCTCGGGATCGTCAAATATCCTGCAGTTAGGCCTCGTGCAACTGAGCTAGAGCTGAGTTCGGACGAGTCTCACCACTTAATATAATGCCTATAAGATCCGAGATCCCGAATCCAGCAGCGTACTCCCTGACGCGTGAGGACAGAGACGTCGTGTAAAGTTCTACTTCGTGTTTTCTTAGACGCGCAGCTTAAGTATTGATGTTGGAGAGCGCATTCAGTCCAGATTCACATGGTACCACATATATATCTGTCAAGCGGACGATAATATTCATTTTTGATGTGGCAGCCGGACATTGGTGTCCAGTGCCAAGGTTGAAATTAATAAGATACATTCAATATACTGCGTGTGTTGTGATGAGCCCATCCTTTATTGCCACATGCCTCTTGAAGCCTCAGTCGATACCAGAGTTTGGAGGAAATGTGACGGGCAGGAGGACAGGCAAAATCTCGTTCATACTTCTCTCCTTACCAGTACTTCTAACTCTCCTAGTGCGTGACTCCTAAAATTTCATTTTCCTTCACGTACTTGTAATATCTTCCTTTCGTGTTATTTCTCCAACTCTTGCCCCATTTCACCACAGCAAAGAAAGTAAGAACCTGAGCAAGACCAGCAAAGGCAGCCACAATGAAAGCATTTTGATAACCCATATTAGTAACCCACGGTGTGATGCCGTAGCCCATCGCAAAGCTCATTGTATTTCGGATAATAATTACAGTAGCTGTGAAAGTTGTTAGCTTGGGTTTGGGGAACGCAGGTAGGATGATATAAAAAGGTACATACCCATGGCTTCGCCACTCAGGTCTTTATAAGAATCAATACAGTACGAAACAGACAATTGAAGACCAATAGCGTTTGAGCCAGCAATAAGGAACATGGCAACTATGAGTCCAAACCAATGTATGTGATGGGCTGCTCCAACACCCCAAAGGATCAAAGAGGCAGGTATGAGAATTATGGATACTGAGAAAAGCCAAAGGCGGTGCTCTGCTTCCAAAACGCCCTTGTTGCGGCGGGCGAGCCATAATACAACTTTGTCGCCTATGACTCCAGAATAAAAGGAAGCACAAGCTACCCCAAGTAAGGGAGAAACATAAGATAATCCGACCATGGAAGATGAAAAGTTATACGGTGGAGCACTCAAAATCAAGGAGGTAGTCCCATTGAGGACATTGAACCAGATCAAATTACTGCCATACGAGAATCCAGCGTAGGCAATTGATGGCAGAGACATGAATATAAGAGGTCTAATCATCATCCGGAAAAGTCTGAAATCTCTTTTCTTATCCTTCAAAGACAACTTTTGGACATATGTCTTCGGCTTATAATGCACGGCTCCGAGTTCAGTATTCTGATTTGCTGCTCTTGAGACGTCGACAGAGGTACCTTTCTCAGGATCACGTGGCTCTGAAGAAGCGGAAGACTTCTCTTGGACCACCCCTTCTTTTGGCGTGGCTACTCCAGGTGTGTTATCTCCGGACGTTGTCTTTTCGAGAGGTGCTCTATCGTAGTTTGTCTCCTCCATAAGAAAGAAGCAGAATACAAACCCGATGGCTAGAAAGATAGCACACCAATACATCACCCATCTCCATCCTTGTCCGTCATTTATAAAGCCAGCCTGCAAATTGTAAGCTCAAATGAGGGACAACTTCATCCTCTCGACAACTCACAAGTATTGGAGCCAAAAAGTTACTTCCAGCCAGCATGAAAGCATATAATCCCATATAAGAACCTCTTTCGTGGGCGAAATAAATATCTGTAATCGAAATTTCGCATAGTGATTCGATAGGGGCTCCGACAGCACCTTGTAGAATCTTACTTCCAATCCAGGCAGAATTGGATGTAGCATGCGGCACCCATAGCATGGTACTGGTTCTGTCAGTACTTCTACAAGCAATGTGATGGATTATACATCTACTAACCCCAGAGTTGCTAGCATAGAAAATAGATACACCGGCCTTTTGCCGTATTGTAGCGCTATAGGCTGGGCGATCAAAGTTCCCCACTGGACTCGAAGTGCCATATCAGCGACTGGGTACCAAAATATAACATATATTGTTATGATCCCGAAAAAGTAACCTTATTCTGGTTGGAAAGGAAGAAAGGGCTAGACTCTATTGAAGATACAATTCGATTGTTCTTCCATACTTCCCTGACCGTTCGAGCCCTCTCATGATTTTATGTTGTGAACGGAAGCATACGAAATAGTGTAACTCACTCCGAAAAACAAAAACATGTAGCCCGTGCCGGCGTTTAACTGGTCGACTGTTAAGCCTGTGTCCTCACTTATGGGCTCCAATACACTGTAAACTGCGGCAGATGCTATTCCAACCATCAAAGTATACATGGACATGCATGCTGTTGATAACATCTTCCGTTTTGGCGTCCAGTTTAGCGGATCGTCTGGATCGCTGGATGGCGATGGAACAAGTACAACATCTTGTAATTGAGATGCAGATGCATGCTGCCCCCTCATCACACCCTCGAGATCTACCAAGTGAATGGTCCCTGGAACAGCGCGTGTGTCTAGTCCATCTCGTTGATCATTGGTGTGCTCCATCGCGAAACAAAACACAAATATAAAGCGCGGAAGAGATGATGAAAAGTAACTATTGTGGAAATAAGTTCGACTTTAACCCTTTGACCGTAGCAGACGACAGAAGGCACTATTTGTTTGGCCAGGTAACCATTGCGATGATCTCTCTGTTTTTAAGACATCTCAAGTGGTCAAGGTGTATAACAAACATATCACGAAGTATATCATGGCCGGTGATCATATAGATATGAGATTATGCAGTGTATCTGAACTCTCCACTCAGAGGCCCGAAAGAGCAAGTATACGCAATGATGACAACCAACTCTGGGCTCTCATTCGACAATTTGGATAACACTGGCTACCCCGCGGCCTAGTTATCATGAAATATCCCGATAACATCAATGGCAAGCTTTTATCAGTGAAGTGTGATAACGACAAAGCTATTTTTGTCTTGTTGATTTCGGTATTCTCTCATTGGAGTCTAGATGAAAAAAGCGGTACACTAGATCACTCAAATAGAATGATAAACCTGCATTTAACAGTAACTACTTGTATCTTGATATCTTGTAATCATATCAATTTACATTGAAATTTAGACAAGTATGATGATTATAATAAACTCTCAGTTAATTATAAAAACAGTTCTCTAATTTTTGGCGCAAAATAATGATTTCATGAGTTGATATCGAATATTGAGGAGAGTGTATAATATCAATGTCTTAGTCTTGGTATCTTTGAACTTGTCGTTTTGTTCATCGTGCCGCTTGAATCCCCGAGTTTTTCACCGCGGGTATGATAACGTTAAGGTTGGCTGGCTGATAAGGTAATCATTTCCAAGATTGGAAGGAAATCGTTTGTGTAAATATCTATCACCCCACCCTTTCAAGTCTCATTGGACTTCAAGGGTTAGATAACGGCCGTGGGTTAATGCAGTATATGGAGAATGAGGTAAAGTTATCTCTCAAGGTTTCCATCATTGTAGACCGGAAGTGCAGCGAGGTCTAGTTCAGGTATAGAGGAATCATAACCGACTCAAAACTATCTGACGAAAGATCCCAAAGCTTCAGCTAAAGGATGTCATTTCATAGGATTTTGTCAGTTGTTGAAGTCTTGTTTCGCCACCAGGAATCTTTCGGGTTAGATGATTTCATCGATACCCAGAGTACAGGTTGCAGTGCAATCTCGAAGCTTTTCGAGGCTCGAGTCGTCAGTGACTTGCAAATATGACAATCGGGGGAGCTTGGCTCCATACTCTTTTCTATTGCTTTGCTGGGCTTCATCAACCTGGAGACGATCGGATAGCGTAGCATTCAGAATCAAAAGCATTGCTGGGGAGCTTGTAGCACAGCATGTTAACCACTCCAGGCACTCCCGCAGCATTAGATGTCGCTACATTGTGGCCAAAGATACTGGCATCGCAAGTGTTCTGAGGAAATCGCAAGCGTGCTCTCCTCGCCAGGATTGGCCACTCTCTATGGGATGATGCTTAGCATTATTCGAACAGGTACTTCTTGATGTCTAAGGAGGGAATGTGACTGCTTTAGCAATTATCCAGCCCTTTGCGTCAAATGAAGAACCGTGTGTCCTATGTACCCTTTCAGCCACCTGGAGCGAGAACCAATATCCAATATTTTACAGATCATGGTGTCCATGATACAGCCGACATCATTTTCATTTTGAATGACGAAACTGATATTCAAAAATCCATTCCCGGCATGGGCAACATTAAACACATACAGTCTATGGTTTGAGCTCTGATTCTCGTAAAGTGAAAACACGGCCTTTTTTTTCCCTCCCAAGATGTTCCTTGCGCATAATAGCATCCGCGCATTAGAAGAATCATAACATCTACACCAGTAATCAAAAGCTATTTCCGTAGTTTAAGCGGTGTGTGCCGAAACAAGTCCTACAGCTTTAACGCATGCCGTGATTTGTATTGTCGAGGCAATCACGAGTGTTGTCAACGGAGTTGGTGGTGGAAAAGACAAGGGATGGTCCAAAGAGAAGGATGATCATCATGGCTATCAACACAAAGATTCTAGAAAGCATTTGGCCGAGAAGCAGGATGAGTTGGTAGATAGAAAAAGCGAGTATGGATGGAGATTTTGCGAATCGATAAAGATGGGAGATGTTTTGGCCAAAGGAGCTTATTTCGGGATCAATGTGCATCCGTTCAAGACGGTCTTTATGAAGACTAATGGAGATGTCGACCAGGTTGCTTCTGAGGAATTGGCGAATTGGGTGAAGGGGTTAAGTTTACTATTTATTACCACTGCAAGTCGTAGGAAGCCGGAAATTGTAATCGTTCCAGAGTAGTAGATTCTCTCTCCATAAGCTAGAAGTTGCAATGAAAATGTGGAGAGGCAGAGAGGTGAAGCAACAAGAGTCGTTCCGAACTCGGAGACTTGCAGGACAGGAGCACCATGTTGAGTGGCACTTGTATACATGAGGGTATCAAAAATCAAATTATGTATGTATGTAGAGTACAATAACAAAGTACTTCAAGGCTAAAGGTTGAACCTTGTTCTTTGCTTCTCCATTCCAGCCTTCCATTGCCATTGAACAGCGTCGTCTCCTTCACTGCCTGCTCTGCCAATTCCCTTATCAACTCTTCTCAGCTTCAACGTGAATCTTGGTCCTAGCTCCTGCAATCCAGCTCTAATGCCCTCTACACCTTCCACGATTTTCCCATCCGGTCCTACTACGCTCTTCTCTGTTTCTCGCTTCTCCCTGAAAACATATCGGTGTCTTCGGACAAATATATAATCACGTTGGTTGTGCAACGTAACTACTTGTCTACCCTGTAACTCTGGTTGTGGTGGGAATAGCGTCAAGAATAATCTCGCGGTCAACAATCCCAATGGTGTGCGAAAGTTGTTCAAAATGAGTTCTGGGTAGTGATTTGTTGGATTACCATGGCCAGGCAACTTCTTTCCTTCAACCCAATTCTTGATCGAGAAATGACATGTGGGACCAGATGGTAGATGGACAATGGTCAAGCCAGTGGGTACCTTGGCATCTTCTTTAAGCATCACAACGGATGTATACTCGCGATTCGTAGCAAATTTGCAGATCTCTCGTAGAGAATATTTGTGACCATAGCGATGGGCCGATCGAGGAACGTAATTGCTGTTTGGGAAAAGAGTGCATAACAGATGAGCTTCTGCATGGAGTGTAGAGTTTAAGGATGTTGTGAGGAGAATTTTTGGAGCTGGCGGAGGTTCATCCGTGAAGAGGGTGGGAAATTTAAGAGATAGAGAAGATGGTGTAAGGTCGAGATTTGTGCTGGTTGTTGAAGGCGCATTGCTAACTGCTCGAGGTCGGCTTTCGGTTTCTTCATCCTCGTCGTCCGATCCCTTCTCAGAATCCGAGTCTAGCATACTATCGGCATCATCGTCCTTTTCCTCTGGTTCTTCATCTAAGGGTTCTCGCTCTGCGGCCTCCGCCTCTTCTATGCGCCTTCTCTTCAATTGTTCGACATCTACACTGATATTGAGGTCGTTCCCATCGCCCGATGCTTCATCCCAAACACGCTTATTATCAATTGTATGCGGGACGTTCTTTGCCAATCGCTGTCTTCTCAATTCGGGATCTCTATCTTCTTCTCTCTTTCGTTTGAAGCGTATATCTCTGCGATCGTTATCACGAGCCTTCTTTTGTTTGATATGAAGATCTTGTCTCTTGAATTTATTACCAGTTTTAAAAGGTAATGCTGCCTTCGAGGAGGCTGGGTGCACACGTTTGGAACCCATTGTGAGATTATTATATGTCGAAGCAATAACTACTTAGATGAAAGGATGTCTAGAAAAACCGAAGAGGAAATCCAAAAATTATTTTAGCTGATATCGGCATGCGGCCGCTTCTTCCCGATTGGTGGATGGACCTACAAGGCTGTCCCCCTCGCGACGAGTCACACAAAAAGAAATTCCCCCCCCCCCCCACGACCTTTATAACTCGCAAAGCTTTGAAAAGTTCCCCAGACTTTCTTTGACTCATACCTATCATTGGGTGAGTCTTCAGTGAATGCGATCTTTTTGTAGCCTTACAAGAAATATTGTTGTCAAACCAAAACTAAACCCACAGCTCACATTTCGAACCTTCACAGCTACAACACCCCACCATAAATATCAAACACCAATACACAAGAAGGACAAAATAATGTCGACCACTACCACCCTCAAGGGTCAGCCCCTTGATCGTCAAGTCCTCGATTCTATGTTGAGGCGGCGTATGTTCTACACTCCTTCTTTCGAAATCTATAATGGAGTCGCTGGTCTTGTAAGCAACAGGTCTTTCATACAATGCTCCCAATGTTTCATACGTTTTGCATGCTTGGACTTATACGACTCTGTCACTTGCTCATACAGCTTTAAACTCTCAGTCTATTCCAGGAACTCTTTTCGGGGCAATTACTAATTTCTCATGTAGTATGATTATGGCCCTCCCGGTTGCGCCTTGCAGGCAAACGTTATTGACTTGTGGCGCAAACATTTCGTCTTGGAAGAAGATATGTTGGAACTGGACTGCACAGCATTGACTCCGGCTGAAGTTCTTCAAACTAGTGGTCACGTTGAGAAGTTTGCAGATTGGATGTGCAAAGACCCTAAGAACGGCGATATCATGCGAGCGGATCATTTTGTTGAAGACATACTTGAGTCGAGGTTGAGAGGTGACAAGGAAGCTAGAGGTGTTAAAGTTGTTGAGGAAGAAGAGGACCCATCAAAGAAGAAGAAGAAGAAGAAGACCAAGGGAATTGAAGCTGTGAAACTCGATGATACAGTTGTTCAAGAATACGAGGAGATTTTGGCCAAGGTACGTCTATTTAACGATACTACAGGTATGAATATTGACTTCTTAGATTGATAATTACAATGGAGAAGAGCTTGGCCAATTGATCAAAAAGTACGAGATGAAGAACCCAGAAACTGGCATGGAGCCTTCCGCACCAGTGGCTTTCAACCTTATGTTCCAGACTGCAATTGGCCCAAGCAGTAATACGCCAGGTTATTTACGCCCGGAAACTGCCCAAGGTCAATTCCTCAACTTCGCCAAACTCCTCGAGTACAATCAACAGCAAATGCCATTTGCTTCTGCTTCCATTGGCAAGTCATACAGAAATGAAATCTCTCCCCGTGGTGGTTTACTGAGAGTTCGAGAATTCTTGATGGCTGAAATTGAACATTTTGTTGACCCCGAAGGCGGTAAGAAGCATGAACGTTTCAATGACGTCAAAGATGTAGAGCTTGTTTTGTTGAATCGTCATACTCAGTTAGCTGGCAAAACCGACGTTGAAAAAATGGCCATCGGCAAGGCTGTTGAAAATGGTACTGTCGACAACGAGACCCTTGGCTACTTTTTGGCACGAATCCAGCTCTTCCTTGCAAAGATTGGTGTTGATCAATCCAAAGTTAGATTCAGACAACACATGGCTAATGAGATGGCTCATTATGCTGCAGATTGCTGGGATGCTGAGTTGCATACCAGCTCTGGTTGGGTTGAGTGTGTTGGTTGTGCCGACAGAAGCGCTTATGATCTCAGCGTACACGCAAAGAAGACTGGTGCGGCTTTGATGGTCCGTCAAAGATTGGATACCCCAATCAGTGTCGAGGAGTGGCAAGTTGATCTCGACAAGAAGAAGTTTGGCCCTAAATTCAAGAAGGACGGTAAGGCTGTTGAGGCTGCTATTGAAGCTCTGTCGCAAGAAAAGCTAGAATCCCTTGCAAAGGAACTCAAAGACAACGCAAAGATTATCATCGAGGTCGATGGAGTTGCTGATGGTAAAGCCGAAGTTGGTGCTGATCTTATCAAGATTGAGCTCCGAACCCGGGTTGAAAACACCAGAGAATATACTCCAAATGTAATTGAGCCTTCATTTGGTATCGGTAGAATTCTGTACGCCTTGATGGAGCACAACTACTGGACCCGTGGTAGCGAAGGTGGCGATGAAGCACGTGGTGTAAGTGACTATTCATTCTCATGCATTTGTAGCAACTAACAAAATATAGGTCCTCTCATTCCCACCAATTGTTGCTCCCACTAAAGTACTGCTCGTCCCCCTCTCTTCTCATGAGAGTTTCAAGCCCTTCTTGAAGCAAATCTCATATAAACTCAGATCCATGGGTGTTTCTAGCCGTATTGATGATTCTTCGGCATCCATTGGCAAGCGTTACAGTCGAAACGATGAACTTGGTACCCCTCTGGGTATCACCGTTGACTTCCAAAGTGTCAACGATAGTACATTCACACTGAGAGATAGAGATTCCACCAAGCAAGTCCGTGCATCCCAGGAGAAGATCCTGGCGGCTATCAAAGAGTTGGTTGATGGCACCAAGGTTTGGGCAGATATTGAGAAAGAATTGCCAATCTTCGAGGGTCAAGAGGCTGATCTTCCTACTCGTTAAGAGACAGAAATGTCCAGATTTCGCGAAATGTTTATTAGACGTTAGCAGATAGGCATGTGGAGACCTTGTAGGTTAATCCTTGAGGAGTTCAGAGAATTTGATGTCACACATAGATTGTGATATTATATCGCGCCAAATGATAAAAATAACAATTCATTAACGTCTAACGAACTCTTTGCCAGATATTTCCGATCGTAGGAGTGACTAGTAATTGATATGATAACCCATGAATTTTAACAAGATACTCGTCCTACGTAATAAGTAACTTCAAATTCTCGGAGATCAATGCGTGAGCTTCCATCGTCTTTCTTTTTCGCTTCTAGAAATGCCATGATTATTAGGGGCATTTAAAAGGGGGGAAATACACAAATCAATCACGTAAGAAAGAAACACCCCGTAGACGTGAGCATTTCCCTCGTGGCGATGATCATAAACAGTTGAATTCATCGGAACCCGAAACACATCGCCCAAGAAATTGCTAAACCGTGCGAGGGTTTAAATCTGTTACACGATCCGTTCATTTGGAAACACGAACTTGTAATACCCGGTACCTATGACACTAATTTTCGAAACAAAGGATGCTCATTTGATTAGCAGGCTCGGTAAGGGTGGCGCTTAGGAGGAATATCAGAGGGGGCTTTGCTTTAATCCAAGAGACCAATGCACATTTCAATGTATTTGCAAAGCGTCTGTTTGGGAGGGGGACTGGGGATTTTTACAATGGGGTTTGCAGGAGTTGATGCCGTTGAATTGTTTGATAAACTTCTCAAGAGTTTTAAACTGCATGTTTAGGGGCTTTGACAACATGTAAGTAGCCTTTTGTTTGTGTCAATCAGCTAATCTTTGAAACAGTACTAGGTGGTCTAAAATAAACAACTGACTCTACCTACTTCGCACTTGATCAAGATGTCAAGTTGTCCAGATAACATATGCATTGGTCGTGGTTGGAAACTTGGCAAGCTTACTTGGGGACTACTAACCACAGACTCATAGCCTATGATGATGCTATGCTCTCAACTAAAGAGCATCTAAGGTCGATAGGAGCTCTAAGTTCTAACTGTGATGGATCGTTCAGTTCATCCCTGAGTCAAAGATCTTTTCTTTTCTTTCTAGTTAGCCTCTAGGACTCTTCGAATGATTGATCCCCAATAGGCTAAGGAAGAAGTAAGATAGGCAGGAGGGGGCGTGATAGGAAGAAATCGTCCCTTGCGCATGGCCTTGTGCGTGTTTGTTTGTAGTCATACTTTCGTAAGATGCAATATCTTCGTATCACTCTCAGATGTATGTAAATACCGTGTACAATAAGAGGTTTTCGTGCTGAGGCATACATACAATGGGTATCTAGCCGTCTCTTCCTCTCTCTCTCTGTAGCTCCAATCACTCTTCGAAGGACTCTCAGGTATTCGCCGGGCTTACACAATGGAAAGATAGATAGATATCTTTGAGACAGAGCACGCATACTACGGGTAGATAGCACAGAAACACCATGCATGTACTCGTTGCCTCCTCTTTCTTTCCTTTGCCATGCTGTTCTCCGAGCCTTTCTTCATACACGCTCTCGCGGTAAGCTATTAATAAATGCACCGGTTCATTTGAAAGCAGCATTGGAATTCTCCTGCGCATGCATCCATCCGTGAGCTCTCTCTTACACTTCCTCCTCTTTGGCGAGCGTGGAGGGACCTGTGGTGAATTTCGTGAAAGGATTCGGCCTCTTCAAAGGGTGCACGGGTAAGGGTATGGGGGTCTGATTAGCGTCCTGTAGTTACCGCTTGAACAAAAGGCGCTACTTCAAACTCGATTCCTAAAACCTGCCCAAGTAGATCTCAATCACTTTCAATACATTGAACAACCACTCCAAAAGGAAATTCCTCCCTCTTATAACAAAGTTGTCTTGTCAACATTGACAACATAATACTGCAACTCTGAAAATCTTAAAAGCTCCATTCACCACTTTCCAACATTACAAGAGAAAACGCTGGACGTTGTTGTGCGACGGCAACTCGGTCTTTGTTGATCCCCTGGTTTGCGACCTCGAACAACCTCGAACCTCCAACTGTCTATAGAGAATAGACCAGGTGGAGTTCTTGCTTGCTCACTCCAGCCCAGCCTTTACTTTGTATGTGACTGCACTTTTTTATACTTTTTCATTCCAAGAGTAATAATTAAATGCTAATATTTATGAATACAGTCATTTTTGTCTTCTCTTTCAACGATACCCCGCGGCTTTCGATCTGCTTGTTCCCTTTCAGAATCCTGCATACATTGTTCTTTAAGTTGTAATTCTGCCTTTTCATCAAGATGGCTTCACAAAATAGGTATGGGATTTCACATTTCTTGTTCATCTGCATAGAGGAGCGGGTTGCAACAATTCAAACCCTACGTGCATATCCGACCTGTGGTTTGGACAAATCTCATTTGCCCTTTCGAGGGCCTGAGATATTCGCTGCTGCTGCTACTGTTGAATGATTATCTTCTCTCACTTCCTTTGTGGATCCATATAAGAATAAAACTAATTAATAATTTATCAGCATTTACACACCAGGTCAATTCATGAACCCGGGACCCGCGCCTCGACCTCCTGCTGGCCCTCGACTAAATTACACTCCTACTACCGCGAATATTCCAGGAAATGTGTCTGCCCCTAACATTGCCCAGTTAAGCATCAATTCCCCCATCGCCAGAACTGCCACATCGACATACTCAGGCTCGACTGTCTCTCTTCCTTTAGCTCGACAACAGACCAATATGGATGGACAAGGAGGCGTCGCAGTAATCAAGGAGGGATGGGCTTCAGTCAAGGAAGGCAAGAACTTCATCAGTCCTTGGAAGAATAAGTGGCTTATCCTCCGAAAGGAGGCACTCGATTTTCACAAGACTGAAGGTGGTAAAGTTGCCTATCAAATTGTACTCAAGGATGTTCTTGGAGTTTCAAGAGTTGAGGCCGCGGGAACTATCTTCGAAATCAGGAGAACCATGAACGGCTCATCAAACAATCCAGGAGACGATGACAGCACTGGAAGGACTCTCCAGATTAAAGTGAAGAGTGATGATGATTTGTACGAATGGATTGATTTTATCTATGCCCGTTGCCCTGGGATGGGCGGTGTCAGCAACCCAACTAATTTCAGTCATTCTGTCCATGTCGGTTTCGATCCCAATACTGGAGAGTTCGTCGGTTTGCCAGCAGAGTGGTCAAAATTGTTGAACTCTTCAGCTATCACCAAGGAAGATTATGAGAGAAATCCTCAAGCTGTTTTTGAAGTTCTGGAATTTTACTCTGACATCACAAAGCGTCAACAGAATCCCCAGCAATTTTCGAGCTTGACACCAACACCATCTACCGCTCCAAATCAAAACAAGCAACTTGGTTATATGCCAGGCAACTCTATAGCACCACCCAGGCCTCTGCAACCTCAGCAGCAGCCAAGTAGCAATGGTTACGGTTCGCCACAGCAGCAACAACCTAGAAGACCTACACCCCCAGAGCAAAGTCAGCAGCGCAATCAAATGCAACAAATGGCATCAAACTATGTTACTCCAGATCAACGCGAGGAACAGAGACAGATGCAACTGGCTGCACAAAGACAGCGAGAATTTGAGATCGCAGAACAAAACCGATTGGATATGGAAAATTATAACGCATCAATTCCCCAAACTCGCACACCAATGGCCAAACAGGAGATTGGAGGCGGTGGTTATTCGAGCAGTCCATCTCAAGACCGCTATAACCCGACTAGGGTGGCACCATCTGCCCCTCGTCCACAGCAAGGACAACAAACCGCTGCTCCAAGACCAGCCCAGAGACAAGCCCCGTCAGCACCAACTTCGAATGGCCCAGCCAGACCACCACTTACCACTCAGCAGAGTTCTTCTTCGGTAAGAGACCAAAATGGATCCGAGAAACAAGATCCTCGATATCAAAATGGACAAGCCGCAAATGCATCCCAGCAGCAGCGACCAGTTCAGCAACAACCAGCGTCGAGGTTGCCTGCCCCAGTTAAGCCACTTAATGTTGCACCCAAACCAGCTGCTAATGGCGCCCAACAAAATGATGCGGTCAAAGCTGCAGAAGCTGCTCTTACTGCTAAGCCAGCCGCTTCTGAGCGCACCAAGGATGTTAGGATGTCAACCATGTCGGAGAACGAGGTCATGGCTAAATTGAAGGAAGCTGTTTCTAAGGATGACCCCAACCTTTCTTACTCCAAGCAGAAGAAAATTGGTCAAGGTGCTTCAGGCTCTGTATATGTTGCGAAGGTCAAGGAAAACCCAGCATCTCCTGTTGCTCGCGAAGTGTTGCGTCAACAAGGCAGTAAAGCTCAAGTTGCAATTAAACAAATGGATTTGGCTCACCAGCCAAGAAAGGAGTTGATTGTAAATGAGATCATGGTTATGAAGGATAGCAAGCATCGCAACATTGTCAATTTCCTTGATGCTTTCTTGAGAAACAACTATACCGAACTCTGGGTAGTCATGGAGTATATGGAGGGAGGCGCCTTGACCGATGTTATTGACAACAACTCGAACATTACTGAAGATCAAATCTCTACCATTTGCCTCGAGGTATGTTTTAAATCTGATAATCCATTCTGTGTATCTATACTAACTTTTTGGTAGACTTGTCGCGGACTCGAGCATCTTCATGCACAAAGCATTATTCATCGTGACATTAAGAGTGACAATGTTCTGCTCGATGCACGTGGTAATGTTAAAATCAGTAAGTTCATCTGAAATGATTAATAATTTTCGTACTAACGTACTGGTAGCCGATTTTGGATTCTGCGCCAAACTCACCGAATCTAAATCCAAGCGTGCAACCATGGTCGGTACTCCTTACTGGATGGCTCCTGAGGTTGTCAAGCAAAAGGAATATGGACCAAAGGTTGATATTTGGTCTCTTGGTATCATGGCTATTGAGATGATTGAATCCGAACCCCCATATCTCAACGAGGAGCCTCTCAAAGCTCTGTACCTGATTGCCACAAATGGCACTCCTCGTCTCAAGAAGCCCGAAAAGCTCAGCAAAGAACTCAAGGCTTTCTTGTCCGTTTGTCTGTGTGTCGATATTAGAAGCAGAGCATCTGCAGATGAACTGCTGATGCATGACTTCTTGAAGCACGGCTGCGACACTGCTAGCTTAGCTAACCTTCTGCATTTCCGAAAGAACGCCAAATAAACAACTAACAACTTCACGAGAGTTAATGATACAACGTTTACGAAAAGCGAGCAATTGGTGGCATTTCGAGTTCGTATTTGGACGCGGTTAAAGCTGATTTAATTTTATTTTGCGACATAATGCAGGCTACATCATGGGGTTATATTGTGTGGTACCTATACTATACCAACAGCATGAGTGCCCGGAGTTTCTGGGAGTTTCACATTCTGTTTACTTTGCGCGACATATCTAAGATCTGAATAATCGTGGTCGCATGTCAATGACATATCTGGAGGCATATGAAAGATGGGCTAAAAGGAACAAACTTCACGTTCTGCTTCTACCTACTTTGGCTTCTCGACGATCTCCCAGTTTGTGGATAGCTAGGTATCTTTGGGATCTTTCGAAGGCAGGCCTCAAAATGAGGATATACTCTACGAGAAGATGGCCGGAAAGGGCAGTAATAGGCGTCGGGTAGATTATTTGAAGAGAATGAAGAAAAGCTCAAAAGATAACCAATATTATAATGGTTATGATGATTGTGGTGAAAGTGTTCTGTGATGTAACCAATCCATGGGTAGCTCTAATACAGAAATCGATTAATCAACCAATCAATTACTTGACTAATTGTATGATGTGAGCCATGAAGAGGGAATGTAAAAGCATAAAAAACCATAAAAACCATAAAAAACCATTAAAAACCATAAAAAACGGGCATCGTGAATCTTGAACCTTAAACCTCCCGAAAAGCTTCTAGAACTACCAGGTGCATATATAACCTTACTAGTGTTCTATATAGTCTAGCCTCGGTCAGCCTGACAGATCTGGCCTTGTTACTGATACCTAGCCTTGCAAGAAGCTGCCCAACAATTTAAGTTAAGAACGTCAGTTCTATTGCACAAACTTGGGAATTTCTTCACACAAGTTATCTTGAACATTCCATACTTATTTTCACAAGATGGCGCCTTTGATACCGTCTGCAAAATTGACCTTGCCTTATCCATTATATGCTTGCGACTTTGATCCGGTAGATTCCACACGGCTAGTAGTTGGTGGGGGCGGAGGTGCAGGAAGATCAGGTGTGGAAAATAAGATTGTAAGTCCGAGAATATGTCTTCTTGAGAGAGAGTTTCATATTGGATAATGATTTTGGTTTATGCGTATGCTGATCGCCATACTTTCTAGACCCTTTTGGACACTTCAAATCCGAACGAGCTTGTTGAAGTCGCCGATCTAGACCTGAGTAAGGAAGAAGACAATGTCGCCAGTCTTGCAGTCGGCCAAACTCAAGGAGATACAACCGTGGTATTCGCAGGAGTGAATTCTAGTCCGGCGGACTTAGCTAAAGGGACGAATGCGCACTTTCGAGTTATTGGAATAAGCCCAGTTTCAAAGGGCAAGGGCAAGACTACAGAGCCTGTTGCGATAACGAGTAAAATATCCGAGGTGTTGAGATGTCCATTGTTTACCAATGTCGAGAGGGATTTATACCAAAGGGTCATTCGATTATCACGACCTTATGCAGGACAAGCTCAATGGGGTGCAATTGCGACTGGGTTTGCGAAAGATTCTGAAATAGTGCTTTTCCAACCTGCGCAGAACGGACCACCTACTTCAAGGAGTGCTGTAAAGTTGGCGAAGGAAGTTGTTGACATGGATTTCATACAAACTGGAAAAGACGACTATCTCTTCGCATACGCCGATGAGCAAGACATATACGTCAAAAAGCTTGGCTCAATAGATGATGGGGCGGAACCTGAGTGTGTCTATATTACACCTGCTTCAAGAAGCGGGGAGCCAGTTACGATACCGTCTTTCAGATCGATCAGATGGCTAACAAAGGATTTCATCATTATGCTCACGAATATCCATAGCCAAGGAGGTGTAGTACTGCAGATTTTCAGATTGCCACCCAGTGGTAAAGGACAGTGCAGAATTGCGCAATCACACAGACTTCCATCCAGTGTAAAGAAGGCTACTGGACTCGCAGTTGTCAACCTCACACCACCACCAACTCCCGATGGAGAGCAAGGCTACACTCAATTCGTCATTGCGGTCGCTGGCCACGACATTTCCATTTCTCTCTTCAAGGTTGATCTCCAACACGAAGCAAACAACTACCTTGTCACACCTATCAAACCCTTCCGAAAATTTAAGAATGTTCACCCTGGAGTGATTACAGGAATTACCTTCTCAACTTTTACACCACCCACAAAATCTGTTACTGCAAGCACTCCTCCTCAGGACCTCAAACTCGCTAGTACAGGTATCAGCAATACGGTCATCGTCCACACCCTCCCCCTATTTCCCGTTCCTCTATCCGTAAAACGAGGTCAATCAAGCACACCTCGCTACGTCGTCGCTCTCCCTTCAAGTAAAGCTGTTTACTCTTTTGGAATTATCGTCTCCATGCTGTTAGCGTTGTTTGCAGCAATCCTAACGCAAAGTATTTTGGAGATTAGGGGGGTTGTGGAACCTCATTTAGGCGCCGCAAAGTATTTACCAGTACCTTTACAGGAGGCAATTGGAAAGCCATACACGTTTCCATCTAACTATCACGCGCTCAATACACACACACCCAGCGCTTTGACCTCCACAAGCCCGTCGGATTCACCCTCCTCCTCCACCCCGGACTTCTTCGCGTCCCTCCGCTCTCCCTCCCCTAATTCCGCTCCTCCCAAAATCTACCTTCACCACGGACCTCCTGTCCCAGACATTGAAAACCAAGACATATCCCCCGATATTACGTCGCCAGAACTTTCTTCGTCTATAAAAGCAGTTTTCCACGACGAAGAAAAACATGAAGGGAAATCATGGGATGAATTGACGGCTCCGCAAAAGGAACATTGGAAGAGAAAATTAAAGGCCGCGGGACATTGGGCTGAAGAAATGGGAGAGAAGGTTTTCAAGGGGGTGGTTTTCGGTGAGTTGGGAGGTCTGGTGGGAGCGGCTGTTGTGCAGGCCGCGAGATAGGAGAAGTTTTCAAGGAGGGGCGATTACGAGACGTGAAAACTAGAAGAAGCAACGGATAAAGGATTGGAGATAGTTTGGAAAGGCGTTGTATAATAGTTCCGTGCTATACTGGATGTGACTGGTGGAATTGTGAGCAATTTCTTACTTTTCTTCTTTGTCCAATGGGATTTGTGGTGTGTCGTGGCGCGGTTACCAAGATGATATGAGATACGGTAGATGGGATGGATGTAAACTACGAGACACAGATATTTCATTTCTCTCATATTTAATAATAACTACATACGAAAACTTCCCGAGTGAGACTGATTTGGGAAACATTCGAATTTTTTCTGTTAAGTATGATATCTCGTTTCTTTTTTCAACTTTCAATGTTTTGCATTCAATGCATGCTCCTCTATGATGATCCAGAGTGTTGTAGATGGTAGAAGTGCTGTTATATGCAACTGGTTGGTTGTAGATGATATGAAGAATTTGATCTTGGGCGCGATATTTATGCTATCTACATTGCCGATGTGCCTGTATTGACATGGAAAAGCTCTGTTTCCGACTGACCATATTGTAGCATAGAAATCCAATATGATATGGCGTGTTCGCATCATTGTATATACCTTGGATCCTAGATCTTGTAAAGCAAGACTTTGCCAGTCGCCACAAATCTAGCTGCGCAGAGGAAAAAGAATCCTAGGAGCAGAGATGTTGCCGCGAACAGCTGGGCATACAGGTAGCTACCATTATCTCTCGTGATCAAAAGACCAGCGATAGGTGGACCTGTCAGCACTGCGAAGCTCACGATTGTCTAGCAAAGTCAGTTTTCATCCTCTTCGTTGCCCAAACATGTGAATGGGACACTCACAAAAATCATTCCCATTCTCACACCCGCTTTCTTCAGATCCGTGGTCAAGCTACTCAATGTTGCCGGAAACATCATCTGAAGAGCATTTCCAACAATTCCATATACCACAGCCCATGCGTAGAGACCTCCTCGAGATGTAACACCGATCATTGCATACGCACATATGATACATGCTACGGTGACCATGAGGAGGATATTCATGGGGCCTGTGTATCGGTCTGCTAAATATGCGGGGACAGTGCGACCTATAATGCCAACGCCATTGAGGATGAGGAACATATTGAACGATTCTTTCTGGGGGATGTTGATGATGTCGACTCCGAAAGAGCTCAAGTAGTAGAATGCAAAATAGACGCCCCAAAAGACTAGAAACATTCCCATGGCAAACAAAGTGTATGATGCTTCTTTGAAGGCGGCAAGCTCAATAATAGGACCTGTTCTACGAGGCGGAAGTCTCGGTTTCGCTAGTATGTTACAGATCGTCAAACAGCCTGTGGTGAAGAATCCAAAGATTCGCATGGTCCATCCATAGCCAAGAGGTGTGATTAGTTGTTGAAACATGACTGGGAAGATCAAGCCTCCGGTAGCACTACCACATGCACAAATGCCGACGGCCAACATCTTGTTCTTTGAAAAATATGTAGATGCAACTGATAGCGCTGGGCAGAACAAACACCCGTTGCCGAGGCCACAGCAGATTCCCTGGGCGAGGAATAGTTGCCAGTACTTCGTGGATAGGGAGGCCATAAACATGCCGATCACGCTGAGTATAGTCCCAACCACTACAAAAATTAGCGACTTGTCTTCTTCGATAGCGAGCGTGGAGATCGTCGAACTCTAACCGAGAGCAGAAACAAATGATATGCTGGAAATGGAGTAGAGCAAGGAAAAACAATTTGGGACTCACAAAAAACAGGACGAAAATAGCCTGCGTCGGTAAGACGGCCAGTAAAAGTTCCAATAAAGAACACGAGAAATACCTGAATACTCCCGATCCACGATACATCCGATGGGGAACGACCAAGAAACCCGATATAGTACTCTTGAAAGACACCAAACGAGTTTATGAAGCCCCTAGGCTCTAGTTAGCACAGTATGAGGGTTTCTATTGACACGAAGCGCAGTTTCACTCCTCGAGAAACCAAAGGAGTAAAACTTCAGGTATGAAAGCGTGGAACTCACCAGGTATTCATGATGATCAAATGGCCCACTAAGACTTGCGTCCACGCGACAACACCGCCATCTGGAGGAGGACCGGGATCTTTCCAGCTCGCTGCGCTTTTTGTGCGGGAGAGTACCCTCAGACTTCTTTCTTTGATACTCTCGGGTTTGATGATGTCATCCTCAGTTTCATTCAGAGCTTCTGGATAGACTTCAAATTCTTCCTTCTCGGTCATTTTGATAGAGTCGGTTGATGCGATAGTGCGGCTTGGTCACTAAATGCACTGATTCACTTGATTGTAAAAACTTCTTCTTTGATGATGATGAATAGATGAATCTGTGATAACAAATTAGCATTCTTGGATACTCTAGAATAAGAGTTCAACTCGCCTAGCAATGTCTCGGAAAGATGCTTCTTGTCGAGCAACTGATATTCAGTATCAGACAGGTAAGTAATGAGAGTGAGGGAAAAAAAAAGGAAATGGAAGCGGACAATTCGACGACCTCGGTGGTTACATACAAAACGATAAGTGCCTTTTTTTCATGCATCTATTTGGAGATTTTCCCATTGCAAGGTTCAACTGTATCTTACTTTAGCCCATGACAAGCATCGGCGACAATGCCAATTACAGTAACCATCGTGCATAGGGATCCCAAAGTCCATATCACAACAACGCATATACATTCTGAAAACTTAACAACGAGACAATGTTACCTCCGTTGACGACCCTAGCAATTCATAAAGTCTCGATCTAGATTCTACGAGAATCACACCTTCTAATTCTTACCTTGATTATCCTGCACATGGATTCGCATCTCGCGTAGAGCAGAGTAGTCGATTCTTACGCTATCCACACTAGCGTTTCTGGCACAATGTTAACGTTGCAGGATACTGCTGCGGCTAGCCGGAGAAAACAAGACCCCTCCCTACAAGGATTAAGTATCCCGGTGGACGATCTAGACGGGGTCTGTATAAGGATCTCTACGCGGCGCATGTAGGATCTACATCGTGATGGGAAACCCCTTATTGGTGGCTCGTGGCGTGCTTTCCTCGATATAAAGCCAGCAGGGCCCTGGAGATGTGGTCGAGACAGGTCCAGATCGAGGAGTGCGATATTCCACCAATTGCGATACGGCTATTCAGATGCGGGAGTGAGTTCCGTATGATAATTTCAATGGGCGTCTATTTCGTCGGAGCGATACTACCTCCAAGTGGCAAAACGAGATGGATAGAATGTCGGTGAGACTTATGCTACTTGCTGCAATTTGCAAAGTATCAATAGCCATACCACATATTGTTTGAAGTTATGGATTTGTGATCAAGAGAATGTGTATGTGTAGCACGTGCTATGCGTGATTCCAATCGGGTGTAGTGCTTATCCTGCAGCTCAACAACCGATAGTTGATTGGTAAGACTTTGTCTCCACGGGCTATAATACGCGTCCAGCATTCCGCGGAGGTAAAAACCGACTCACGACCGTGAAACATAATTTTGGCAGAGAAATACCATACATAGAGTTTTTTTTTCTTTTGATCTAACAAAATGGCCGCACCACAAACTCTCACCCTCGCAGTCTCCCAATCTCACACTCTGGCTACCACTGCTGAGACCCTCGAGGCTTTGTCACAACAATGTCGCAAGGCGGCGAAGCAGAGCCCCGCTCCTGACTTGATACTGTTTCCCGAGGCGTATCTCGGTGGGTATCCACGGGGAGCGGATTTTGGGGCAGTGGTCGGATCCCGTGATCAGAAAGGTCGAGAACAGTTTTTGAATTATTTCAAGGATGCTGTGGATATGGGCGATACGCCTGAAGGGGCGGGAGACAAGTGGGTGAAGAGGGAATTGGACGGACAGGGAGAGGGAGGCAGTCATGTTAGACGAGGAGATGGGACGCGCGAGGAACTGGAGTTGGTGGCGAGGGAGACGGGGATCTTTATCGTGACGGGGTTTGTGGAGAGAGCGGGCGGAACGCTTTATTGTGCTGCGGTATATGTTTGTCCGAAATTGGGAGGTGGGTTTATGTTTCTCAGAATAACAAATTCTTTGAGAAACTAGAAGCTAACATGACGCTAGTAATCGGTAAAAGGAGAAAGGTGATGCCAGTGAGTCTTTCCAACAGAAAAACATCTTCACGTCCCGGATAAAATTGCTTACTATGTACAGACGGGAAGCGAACGCCTAGTATGGGGACAAGGACAACCATCCTCCCTCCGCGCCGTAACCACCACGATCAAAGGCGTAAAGCTAACCCTCGCAGCCGCCATCTGCTGGGAAAACTACATGCCGCTATTGAGACACTCCCTCTACAGTCAAAACGTCAATCTCTATCTCGCGCCAACGGCCGATAATCGCGATGCCTGGACCGCACTGATGAGAACGGTAGCGTGCGAGGGTCGATGCTTCGTCCTGAGCGCGAATCAATGCATCAAGAAACAAGACCAACCCGCTTGGATCTACGGCGAGAAATCTGAAAGCGAGGAATATACCTCTCGAGGTGGGTCTTGCATTATTTCTCCGCAGGGAGAGATTTTGAAAGGACCGCTGTGGGAGGATGAGGATGGGTTGATTACTGTGGAGGTTGATTTTGAGGATTGTGTGAGAGGGAGATTGGATTTGGATGTTGCGGGGAGCTACTCAAGGTATGTGTGTTTTCAGATGATGTTTTGCTACGTTTCTAACATGCTGAAATAGAAATGATGCGTTTAAATTAACGGTAGCTGGACTTGATATCAGTCCTCCTCTTTGAAAGAGTGGCGAGGTACCTGGACTTATATTGAATGATCTTACCTGTTAAATACTTTGATTCGAGGCCCCTTGCAAAAGCGTGCAATCTAAGTAGTTAGGAGAAATGTATCTAGATCAACCATCGTACTGGTGCGTATAAACACACAATCGTAAATTTTTTTCTTTGTGAAATTTGGAAAGTAGAATAGTCCGAGTTGCTATCCATGTTGTGAATAGTAGGCTATAACCAATTACTACAATGGTTTGATGTTATATCACACTACAAATATGCATACACAAAGAACAATCATCCCAGATTCTCACCAAATATTCTTTCCACAAACTTTCACTCGATAAAACCAGACAAAATTGAAATTCCCATGGCTGCCAAACCAAACTACACAACTCTGTACGAAACTCTCGTCAAACCCTTCGAGCGCGAAATTTTCTTCACCTCAATCTTTCCCACCTGACCACAATCATGCACATGAGTCCCGCCACACGGATAACTTCCCAGGCCCTCCATCTCCACGACTCTCGCCATGACTTCCCCATCCGGCAACGCAAAATCCTCCGTCACCCCACTACACTTCTCTCTCACCTCCTCCATCGACCACCAATGAATCGAGACCGGCCTCGCCAACTTCACAAACTCGTCCGTCTTCGCCTGAATCGCATCTTTATGCTTGCCCTCAATCGAGCCGCCAAACACCACCGCTGCCGAATCCGGATAATGCGAGGCCTTGGATTCCGTCAGCGGCGAGAGCACCCCGTCGCGCACGAGCGCTAGAATCGCAAGACTGAGAATATGTCCCGCGGTGTGAAAACGCGAATGCAAATTCCGTTTCTCGGCATCGACATGTTGATGCAATTCTTCTCCATTCTCGAAATGCGGAGTTCCGACAGGAACGAAACGGCCGAGATGAAGAATTTGACTTCCTTGAGCGGGCTGGCGCACGGATTTCACTTCGAAGATAGAGTTAGCTTTGTCAGTGACTTCCGAAGTCATGGTTCCGGTGTCGTAGGGCTGACCGCCGCCTTGCACATAGAAGATGGTGGAGTCGGTGATGATGGCGTGTTCGATTTCCGAGGAATCTTTCAGGAATGCTTGGTCTGGATCTGGAAGTGCGGAGACGGGGAGGATGGAGAGGATTTTGGCGGGATGGAGAAGCTTGTCTCCATCTTGCTGATAGATTAGTTTTGTGGGTTCGGACATCTATTGATGTGTGAGATTTGTGTACGGAAACTCAGGGAGATACTTGGGCACGTGGAGTTGAGACATACGATATTTGGACCACAGGGTTATTTTCTAACACTCGAGCGCTGATTGTATAAATTTCTCGACGACAAACACTGCAGAAAAGAACACGGTCTATGAAATCGAAACAACTGCATATGAATTTATCAAAGACATGAGTATAGGTGAAAATATCCAGTATTTATATATCCAGCCCACGCACCCAGGCACGCCGATACTCATGCATAGAAGCTCAGGAAGGGGATTCCACCCCTGCAAATAACGGCATGCACATGCACCTACCCAGTTGAGGTGGTTCCATGGTCCAAGCTTTGTGGCTACACTCCACAGACGAAAGCCCCTGTCGTTTACCCCAGTCTGTCCCATGCCGGATCCCCGAATGTAAGCTTACTATAATCTTACAACTCCATTAGCTTTAGGTTTTGATCTGATCCTTGCAGTGCGGCTATATGAGCCCTGTCTTTTCCACCCCTGGCATACATCACGACATTAACAACACTCACAAAATTGTTGCAGATCACCATCTATAGATAGCGCAAGCAAACTTTGAAAAACATCGAAGTATTGGTTCTACTGATTGACGAACTAAAGGAAACTACAAAAGAAAGAAGACATAGGTAGATGGACACAGAGAGCACCTCCAAAACAAACAATCCCGCATTTTCATCTCTGAAACCCCACTCCTACGTGATACTTTTCACATCCCCAAGTAATTGCTGCGCCTGTTCCCACTGATCGCGATCCCTCACATAGCAAAGATTCTGCGCCTTAATAGCACAAGGTAAGAAACGCACAGAATCAACAACATAAGTAACACTACCACCCACGCCATTCAAAGACGCAGCAAGAGCGACATCACACATGGTATGACACGCGCTTCCCCAATGACCGGCAATAGCTTCGCGCGTCCATTTCTGTTCCAGCTGTTGCTTCAACTCGAGAGTTTTGGTCTCCAACGTGGCAATCTCGAGATGGCGAAGCGCGTCCATGATAATGGCAGCAGCGGGAGCTTCGCGGATCTCAAGAACCTTGTGATCGGTGCTAAGGGGTTCAAGCCCTACAAATCGACCGTGACCATATTTTCCTACTTCATTGTTGAGAAGCGCGATAGCCTTAATAAGAGGGAGTTTTTTCCCATCAACAGAAATGAGATTTCCATTTTCGAAACCAAGTGTGAGTTCTTGGGTTGCGTGCTCTTTGTAGCGTCTTGTCCATTCATAAGCATTTTCCGGAATGGCGAAACCCTCTGGGTCACCCAATGGGCCATCCTCGAACTCCCGACACCATAGGTTTTCATCCCCGCTAAGTTTGCGCTCAGACATGATAGTCAGTCCAGCCACAGAAAGTTCTTCAGCCTTCCTCTCTCGAGAGACGACAGACTGAGGATATGGACTCCCGAACTTTCCGGGATAACCAAGACGTCGAATAAAGTTATTGAGTCGAGGCAGGCTATTCTGCGACAAATTGGCAGTATGAAGCAGCAATCCCGCGTTCACAGACTTCGCATAATCGGTGACCAAACGCGCAATGATCGGACGAGTGAGCGAACTGCTAATGGGGAACTGTCCCAAATACATCGCATGAGCACGAATAGCTGGCATAACACCATCTCGGACAAAAAGCTCACGGCCATCGAGACACTTGAACTGAGCACCGAAATGTGCAGCGTGTTTGGTAAGTCCATCCACATCTACAGGAGCTCCAACATCTACTGCTACCGCGTGGATGTTTGTAAAGCCAAGCTCCTGGAGTCTGAGCAGCAAATACGTGCTGTCGAGACCGCCACTGAACATGGTTACAACAGGAGTGTCTCTCTGATCGAGCTTTGCAATATCTGCAAAACTTTCGATGGGTTTGCTATGTTGCATAGAGAGGGGGAGCGGAAGCACATCTTCAAAGCTTTGCGTTGGTCGCGGGAGCTTAACGCCGTTGGATTGTTTACTCTACGTTTGTTAGCATGATACACCAAAGGTAGAATAGTCTACGTACCATTGTGTTATGTGACTGTAGAAAAAATTGTGAAAAGTAAAGTGTCTCGATAGGATTGCGATTGAAGTTTGGTTATCTGAGAGGTTATTGAGAAGTTAAAGTAAGATCACAATGGCTAATTATACTATGCGAGATGATAATTGTTCTTTGACAGCTGTTAATTCTCTTGCTAAGTCGAAATAGGCGCCTCGCCGATGTCTGTTGTAGATTGTACCAAATCACCTCGGTTGACGTGACTGCATCCTTTGATTACATCGGCATGGCCAGCCTAGATTTTTGAAGATGGCACGCTGCAGCTACTGGGGTTCATTCTTTTGTTGGCAGGAAGATTTAGCATGTTGCAGTTGATTCCGCCACCAATATTACGGCCGGCAAAGAGGTATCTACAGCTTCACACTTCACCGCTATCAAAATCAAAGTTTACATCCATCCCATGCATGATAAAGATCTCATGAACGAGCAGCTTACTATTCTCATACTTTATTCAGCCTAATATGACCTTGACCATGGAAAGTTAGTGTGCATCGAAAGCAAACACGCTGGTCGAATCAACCCACCACACAACATGTAACTTAGAAGAAAAGTAACATATGCAACCTAGCTGGCGTCTATACGAACTGAGACTCTAAGAAACCCAGTCCAAAGGGAAGGAGCCGCAAGAGTACGAATACCTCCCCACCCCTTTCCCCACTCAATTTCGGGATTAAAGAGAACGAACCGTTGGCTGCATACGAGTGCGAATAACGTTACATTGAAGAAACAAAAAGATCTAGATCCTAAAAAACTTTTGGGGTGAAGGTGGCCTACTATTGGTATATTTGACGCAAGCCACTTGATCTCAAAGTGATTTACTCCCAGCGTAAAAAGTCTAGACTGTATATCCTAGGGAACCCTGCATCGGAAATGAAGACCAAGCTGTCAGAGGATAAATTCCTTTATGTCAAAGCTAGCAAGCACATCAACTGCCTGTAAATATAGCTTGTTTGTTCTTGTTCAGATCTACAGGAAGTTGAGAGTGTCCGGAAGACCCTGCAGATGCAAGTTGAGGCGGCCCATATCCTTGTTATATACTAAACTTAGCTAGCAAAAAAGTGTTTCGCAATACTAGGCAGCTCATCGTTTACAGGCTGATTCAGATTGAGAAGATCTTCATGAAATTATGGAGACGAAAAATTAAGCCACCAATACCATCGATTCATCTTGAAGCTACTTGGTGGCGATGTAAGCTTATTTATCGCTTAATTGCATAAGTTTTGTCAGCGTGGCAAACATAAACAAATTGAATTTTCCCGTGTGCAAGACCTTCCGGGCTTGACTGCCGAGACTGCAAGACCGCTTAACCTGGAGACAAATCATTTGTCTAACCTGCAAACTCACTTTGATGTCGTGATTGTGATGTGGAGAAAAAAATGAGGGAGTAAAATTTGGCTGACCCCTGCTGCCGCTCAAGCGACTTTTTTTTTTTTGCAGAACCCCCGCACCTAGGATATCACGCAATGCAATGCGTCTGTAGATAAGCGATCAAGGGGCTACATTAGCTTTCTTCAATACTACCGTAGTATTAAGAAAAGGTGCGCTATTATCCAAACCGTGTATTTTAACTCAATGTTTAATTGTGCCCGCTCTTAGGGCTTATCAAAAGATGATTAGTGTTGAAGAAAGCTTCAATATGAGTGCTAGAGCCCCTTGCTTGAAGAACGAGCATCTAGACCCTCACGGCGGGCCATAACAATCACATGACGCCAGGGCAATATAACCACTAAGCTTCGTACATTCCGTCTTGAGTAGCATCGTCTCGCACGCCATTTTTGGACATCGTTGTAGAATCGCAATGATAGTTTGACTGCCAATCACCATGAAGTTAAACGAGACAGTAAGATCTTGACATAAGATGTGACACGATTTGACAGTCGAGATCAAGGGGTTGACAGTCAGAATAAACTTGTGCGATAGGGGTAAAGTTCTGATGAGAGTACTTCGGAAACCGTAGGCGTTGTCCGTAATGAACTACGCATCTCAAGATTGTTTTTGATTGTCAACCCGGAACTGGGATATCGAAAAGTGGCCTGGACATGCGTGATCCGATACTGCATGGTAGATTCAAGCATAGACTCGTCGAGCATCTGATTCATACCAACTCTGAATGATACCATCCGAACTGTTTTGATATGAAAACGACAATCAGAAGAGAGATTGGCATGGCATGATCTGACACCGCAACTTGACTGCCATATCATATCCTCACATGGGTGAACTCTTGGCCAGCCCTGGCAATGTCTTTAGCTGAGAGTGGCCATGCAAACACTTGTTGAAGTTCATTACCATCTTGCCACTCTCCAGCTATATAAGATAGTTCAAAGCTGCACCTATTTGGCTTCAAAGCAACATTCCGGTTCAGATCTTTATAACTTTATACACACTTTCATCAACATTACCACAGCTTCATATTTGCAGCAATGGCTATCACTGACCCCATCGTCGTTTCACAATCTTTACCAACGATTTACCTCGACCTCCTCCGAGCTGATAATGAAGCAGAGAGCAAGAAGTTGCTCAACGCTTGTCGGAACTATGGTTTCTTCTATCTCGATTTGACCAGTGATCCAGAGCTATGCAAACTGTGGGATGAAATGCTTCTAGTGATGAAGTATTACTTCGAACAGTCGCTTAAAATTAAGATGCAGGACGCTCGAGGGGATGACAACTTTGGGTAAGTTTACTTTCAAAGCCTTTTGGATCTTTGCGATCTATTGCTAACCCTTCCCAGTTACGAGGGCATGGGTACCGAAGAAGGTCCCAAGCCAAAAACAAGAGACGGCTACGAATCTCTTAAGGTATGGAACACTCTTCACTCATACCATCTCTCAACGCAACTAACTTTTCTTTCAAAGATTTCCCGTCGAGAATTCCTCAAAGGTTCAACTGACCTTACTTCCTCGGTCCGCTCCCAATCAGATGTATTCTTCTCATTTATCAAGGATGCTCACAACATCACTCTTATGATTCTCTCGCGTCTCTCAACCCAGCTAGGCCTCACCGGCTCCAAGAGGTTTGAGTCCTATCACGCCGACCCTATCGCAGGAGTGACTTCGCTTTCGACGCTCGGCATGTTGCGCTATCCAAAGCACGAAGAGGGCACTGAGCCCACTAGAGTAGGCCACAATAAACATACTGATGTTGGTACTCTCACCTTCTTGCTTGCTAGACAATGGGGTCTTCAATTCCTCTCCCCGGTCACTAAACAATGGGAATTTCTCGAACCCCGGGCTGGCCACGCCATCATCAACGTCGGTGATAGTTTACGCTTTCCATCTGGGGGAGAGCTAGCGAGCGTTGTGCATCGCGTCGTTCCGCTCAGGCAAAGACAAGACGTGGATCGGTATAGCATTGCGTATTTCTTGCGCCCGAATGATGATGTAAAATTCAGTGACCCCAATGGAAAGGCTTGGACGGCAAAGGAATGGCACGATTTCAAGTTTAATGTCTTTAAGAGTCCAAGCACGTTGGATGCAAACGGGAAATTTTTGACGGGTATGATGGCGGAGAATGATAGGTTTGTGGAGCGCGATAGTAAGATTTCTGTTGCGGTATAAAATGGGTGCGTTTGTCGCTTTTTGGGATTTTTAATAGAAATATAAGGCGTTTGGGTTGACATTTCTCATTTTGCTGTTGTGAAACAAGATTTTCGGTGATTGTAATGTGAGTCATGTGTTATGCCATCGTCGCCGAAACTCCATCATCTGGAGAGCGTAGCGTTGAGTCTCTAGTGTTCATGGGATCCCGTACCCATTGCTCCTATCGTTGACATAGCTTGCGGCCAGGATGAATGTTGTTTGTAGGAGTTGTGGACCACGAGATCGCATGAGATGAGATGAGATGAGATGAGATGAGATGAGATGGGATGAGATGAGATGAGCTAGTTCTGGCAGGTAGGCGGCAAAGGATCCAGGATCAAGCTTGCGATAAGGATCAGAGAGCAGCGCGTGTAAAGTGGCTGGTGTGGCTAGTGTGGACGTCACCTCGATTAGGTAGTTAGGCACGTTGGGCACTCAGTTCTGTCTCTTTGCTCGAGAATCTAGGTACAAGACATGTACACACGATTGTTGTTAGATTCCCCTTTCCCCTCATACATTCTCTTGTGGTGGCACCGTACAAAGAATGTCATAAGTGGTAGTACAATCTACCGTCTCCTTGCCGGCCAACAACAAAAAGGGCAGAAGGTTCTCGAAGCTTCCATCTCTATCTCTATCTCTGCATCCCCTGCTCCCTGCTCGGCTGAAGCACCCAAAACCCCCACTGCAAAAACGTCACCACCCAATCTTTGGATGGCGGGGGGAAAGATGGAAGATGGAAGATGGAAGATTCTTGATTCTGTTGGTGGAGGAGGGATTCTGATGGAAGATAGCTATACCAGCTAGTTTGCGCTGCGTCGGTCGATCAGCAAGAAGCTTTTAAAGCTTGCAACACTCATTCATGCCTTTTGATGTCCATACATACATAATACATATTCACGTACATGCACTTGACTATCGGCAAACTGAACCAAGATCTGTCACCCAATTAATTTGTAGCAATTCAATCTCTCATCCAACTCGATTCGATTGGATTACCCTCTCACTTGCTTGACAACAGCAACAACGACAACGACAACAAAGGATCACAATCACAATCTCATTCTCCATATCCTCTCTTCTTTCCGCTACACCACCAGAGCAAGATCGGTATCTAGGGAAAAGACAACAAGGAGGACTCATACCCAAACTAGCCAGCAAATTAAGGAGGGGGTGTGAGCACAACTCATAGTTCACAAGCACGAGATCTTTTGGAGAATCTTATTCAAGTGGTGTGTATATTTCACCATTTCCGTTTTCCTGTGTTCTTGTGAGAAAAGGACAAATGAACAACATTGTTCCTTCCTTCTACCCGTCAAGTCTCACCAAATCAACCAATCCATCAATCCAACCAGACTTGCCAGCCACTATTGCGAAAACCAGCACATAAGACCCAACACATAATCTTCCTTCAAATCCTTTGATAGGTCTTTTATAATACGACCTTTGTCTGCTTCTTTTTTTCCTGCAATCCTGGTCACTGACGACATTCATTCAGATTTTTGTGGACGGCCGTTTTACAGCCTTTCGACAACCAATTTGCAACCCGTGGTCGATAGTCAACACCTTCATTAGACGAGAATTTGCTGTTGGCTGTCTGTTGATCTTTGAAGTTGGACATAGCTTATCCAACAACGTCACGACTTTTCGTTTCCCTTCTCAAACCATAGTTCGACAGCAACATACATTCAAAAAGCAGCAAGTATGGTGGCAGAAACAAAACTTTACGATGCATTAGGCATCAAGCCTTCTGCGAACCAACAAGAAATCAAAAAAGCATATCGGTATGTACGAGATAACAAAACCCCCCCTCTTCATAAGCAATCCATTTTCATCATCTCCACCGCTACTCCCAGCTTATCCAACGGGGAAAAGAAAACTAACAGTCAGACAGTGCAATGGCCCTAAAACACCACCCCGACAAAAATAAAGATAAACCCGACTCGGCTGAAAAATTCAAAGAAGTATCTCAAGCCTACGAAATCCTCTCGGATCCCGAAAAGCGCAAAACTTACGACCAATATGGATTAGAATTTATGCTTCGCGGCGGCCCCCCACCACCCGAGCCCGGTACCAGTGGTGGAAACCCATATGCAAGCGCAGGAGGCATGCCTGGCGGTTTTGAAGGCTTTAGTTCCTCTGGCGGTGGCATGCCTAGAGGAAAGACATTCCACTATGATTTCAGTAGCGCGGGCGGGCCAGGCGGCGGAGGATTTAGTTTCAGCAATCCAGAATCGATTTTCAGTGAATTTTTGAGAGGCCAAGGAGCGGGAGGTGGTGGGGATGGAATGGATGATATCTTCGCAGGTATGGGGGGAGGAATGCCTCGCTCTAGTCCTGGAGGAGCAGGGGGACGATCGAGACCCGCACGCTCGGCATTCGAGGGTGCGCAACCAGCGAGACCGAGGGCGGAGACGCCTGAGGTGACGACGGTGGAGAAACCTCTAGCGTTGAGTCTTGAAGAATTGTTCAAGGGTTGTCATAAGAAGATGAAGATTAAGAGGAAGACTTTTGATCCGGAAACAGGCAAGAGACAAACCACCGATCGCATTTTGGAAATGGATATCAAACCCGGATTGAAGAAGGGAAGTAAGATTAAGTTCAAGGGCGTGGGTGACCAAGAGGAGGGAGGGCAGCAGGATTTACATTTTGTTATTGAAGAGGTATGTTTTACTCTCCGACCAAGAGCTTCCCCTCCATTTATCCATGAACAAAAAACATGCTAACCTACTTATTAGAAAAAACATCCCTACCTAACCCGCGACGGCGACGACCTAATTATGACCGTTGACCTTGATCTCAAAGAAGCCCTAACAGGCTGGAACCGCACCGTCACAACTATCGATGGCAAAAACATCTCTCTCGATAAAGGAGGACCCACTCAACCCGGCTCCTCAGATTCCTATCCGGATTTGGGCATGCCGCTGAGCAAGCAACCTGGCACGAGGGGTAGCTTTATTGTGAAGTATAACGTGAAGTTCCCGACGAGTTTGACGGCGGAGCAGAAGCGGGCTTTGAAGGACATTTTGTAGGCGGATTTAACGTTGCTATTTTGGGGTTTCGGCGTATAGGAAGGAATTTTCTGTTGTTTATATTAGCTAGCGGAACTGGAGTGAGAGCGGGATATAGCAAGCATGCATGATTTGGGCTGTTGTTCCGAGTGTCTTGGGATGAATGGGTGGAAAGAAGAAACATACTTCCTTGACTAGGTTGAATTGTTAAATGAGGAATGAGGAATGAAATGACGATTCATAATAAACGCAAATGCTATTTAGCAGTCCACATTATATATCTGCACACTTGCCGAGAAGATCCATTGCACAGATATTTTAACTTTTGTAATTGCTTCAATTAGGTATCCTACGAACATCTCTAATTTATTGAATTTGTAATTCATACCTCGTGGATGCATCATGCTGCAAATCTCATGCCTCCAGAGTGTTGTGCTTCGCTATCTGTACGGAATGAAAATGTACACTTCAAAATACCATTCATCCACCCATCTTGGTTTATTCATCGACTATACAAGAAATCCAAAATATCGACCGGACCCAATCAGACCTACTCAACAAATCCAACCTGTTTGATTGCAGTGGCGTCATCTTTCTGGCGGGTAGGCAGCGATATGTCTTCTTCCTCACGCTGCATGTCATCGGTCTCGATATCCTCAATCTCCATGCTATCGTTAATTATACCTTTCTTAACAGAATTGCCAGTAAAATTTTGTAACATGCCGCTACCACGACGTTCTTGCATTTCTTGTGGTGTGTCATTGGGAAATGGATCAACACCCACAATCAGTGGGCCACTTAGAGTGTAACGAGCTTGTAGAGCCGAAGATTGGGACGTCGCCCACGAAGCGTCAGTGTACGAGGGTTCATTTGTGACTCCATTCCGTTCGTCATTCATCGTAGTGTTTGAGTTTCTAGAGGTGTTTGAAGAAGATCCGACTCCATTCCATTCGTCATTGTAGGCTGAGGAAGATGTATGCTGCTCACGCTTACGCTTTCCTGGCGATTTTGGTGAGTGTTGTGATTCGTCAGGGGTTTTCACACCAGGTTGGGGCATGGGTAATTCCTGTCTAAAAACGGCATTATCGTTGTAAACGAAGGACTAGATGTTGTTAGCAAGATTATCAGGGCGCATAAAGGAACGAACATACAGTGAGTTCAGGTGGTGTTGTGCGCGTAGCCGTCTCCATTGCCTCGTCAGAAGCATAAACTAAAATTGCCGTCTCGTTCTGAACTTTAATATCCTCCAAAACTTTCTCCAGGGTGGTTTTCTATTGTCTTGTTAACAAATTTTCACAGCTTGAATTCTCGTAATACTCACTTCCACTGTTCTTGAAGGGGGAGACGAGGTACTAAAATGCATTCTCCACCACTGACCATCACTAGGAGGAATACGTTCAGCTTCATTAGCGGTGAAATCAATGAGATCCGGCACTATGTGAGTGCAAACATATGTCGTCTCCTTGGTCAAGCTTACGCCACGAAGAGTATATCTGTGCAATTCCCGAGAGGTTTTGGCGGGATCTGTATACAACTTTGAAAGTTCTCTCCAAGCTTCTTTGGCCTTTTCTCTTTCATCTTGTAGTTCTAATTCCTGTTAGTTGGATAATCATTGACCAGTCTGTGTGATCTTACTCTTTAGCTTCGCGTTCACATTATCCATTAACTTTTTGAGCCCTTTAGACAAATCTGCACTCTTTGATCCGCCTATGGGAACCTCAGAGGTAAGATCACTTATGCTCTTGTTGTTGGGTGAAAGCTCGTTCTGATCATGATTGAGTGACAATTTCATAACGTCTTCAACTAGAAGTGTTTTTCCATTGTGGGTGGTCCATTTCAATTGTCTCTCCTGTCGAGAAATATCCTGAATTTTGAGTTGCAAATTATGCTTTTCTGTACGCATAGCTAATGAATCCTCAGATGCAAACTGCAGATATCTATCAGGATACCATACAGCTGGCACTTCAATTGCTTTCTGATCGTTATGCTTGTCACCTTTGATTCTGAAAGAAATAACATCGCCAAGATGATTCAAGAAGGGCGAATTTTCGAGAGTAAGAGGACAACCATCCCATAGAGCTCCATCTGCAAGATCATAAAGATTCTCGGTAAGAGAATCTTTTGTGGGGAGATGAAGGTCGAATATGGCGAATATGGTATTTCCATCAGGGTCGGGATCTGTACCATATGCAGCTGAAGAAAAGATGTGCTTTAACGATCGCTTGCCCTGCATCAAATTCTTGAAGCATAGAAAGAAGTCAGTCTCAACATCATTCCCAGCGTTCTGTTGCATGTATGGAAGTTCGGTAATAACATCCACAGAGCCGTAGCTTCGCTCTGTCTTGTCTAGGAAAGCCATGACTTTCTGGAGCTCCTGGCCAAATCTTCGATCGTCAGCTACAAAGTTGGGATCTTCCTGCAACGATGCGATGGGATATTCTATTGGTCTGCCGCTCCACCAACCACTCTCGTATGGATAGTACGTCTCGATATTTTCTCTTCTAAGGAATACCTCACGGGCGACCGGAATGTTGTAATAGATTGTAAGAAGAGCACCTAGTCTATGTGCGTCTCCAGAAGGCTTAAGAAAGGCGGGGCAAGTAGGTCTTTTGTCTTCCCAGATTCGCAAGCGATCCCAAGGTTCTGGATCTTCATAGATTTCCTTGACAGTCGATATAGGAACCATGGCCCAATTATCTCCATAGTCGGATCTTGTAGCAGGACCAAAGTAAGGTTGGTCTGTTCCCACCACGCCGGATTCTTGCGGGGGTAAACTAGAGTCTGCCATCGAAGCAGCAAGCGCCTGCTGGAGTTCTTTATCATCATTGTCGACATATTCGGTAAAAGCAGTGGTAGAATCTGCCACATTATGTGTTAGAGTATGCGAAACGGAGGTTTGAAAGAGGACGTACTGTTAGTTGTGAGATCCACAACTTTGCTCAGAGGCGACTTATTGTTACTAGTTCTAGATGGTGGTCTAGAGGGTGCAGCACTTTCGAAATGAGAGTAGGCGGGAAATTCATCTGGACCTTGGACTGCGAAAGCTGCAGCAGAAAAATGCATTAGTAAGAGTCTTCAAATATTTGATTCGAAACAATAGAACACACAAATACCATGTTGCGCACCACCTCCATCACGATCTCTATTGAATTGGGTGTCATCCCAAGTGTACTGCCACCACCAAATCAGTGACCATATACTACACCGTGCGACTTCATACTGACTCGATTAGGATTTCTTCCAAGATCAAGATCATCATAGTACTCATTGATCGCTTGCTGAACATTATTATTGTTGCCCTGTCTATGTTAGCATTGCGCTTTAGGAGAAAGTATCTGGCTGGAATAGCCCCACCTTCAATCTCAAGATTGCCTCTTGTCGATTTGTCTGTCCAGTCATATCCAGAAAGGATTGGACATCTTGAGCAGCTGGTTGCGCCGCCATGATCGCCGTGGTAGCAGGCTTCAAATCGATCTTGACTTTGGACCTTTGCAGCTATGATGGATTCTGGAAGGTTTCTGGTTTCTGCCCAAGTCATACAGCTCAAGCAAAGAAGTGCAAATGAGGAGAGCAAAGAGCTTATGAAATGGATAATCCGGTTTGTCAATATGACAAACAGGGTCCAGTTACTAGTAGACTCTAGGGTGGTTTGCTAAAGAAGGTTGGCAGAGGGAGATGGGAATTGTTTGATGAGCGAGATCCGGGGATGTTAGGGCTGGGGGAGCATACAAGTCCGAGCTTCATATCAACCCCACTAGGACCACCAGCTTTCACTTCGAAGAAATATTACGCAGTAGATCATGCTAAGCCCAACCTGGAAGGGAAGAGTGTGGTGGAGCTCATTGACTATGAGAAGAGTTCGTTTCTCCAGAGACCTCATCTCAAAAGGCAATCCCACAATCATAATACTCAGGTTTCAAACAGCATCCACACGAACGCTAGGTGTATATCTAAAGGGAGATTAGCCTTATGGCAAGACGGGATGATCTGTCGAGATGTTTGTCTAAGACTCTTATGAGCCATTAAAGAACGGTTTTGGTATAATATAGAGACAAGAGTGATGCCGACATCCCTTTACTACCAAGAGCATTGAGCTCGATATGACGGCCAGTGTGAACGACTGTCTTGCTGGAAGGAAAGGGGTGTATCATACATATCAAGCTGCAAAGCAAACAAGATGGAACCATCATCCCATCTCAAGCACAAGCTATAGAGCTTTACACAATCGTGTCAATATAAGAGTCCCAAGGAGATCTAGAGAGCCTTACTAGCAAGATTGAAGGTGTGCACTCGATTGAGAACCATTCCATATTCCCAATTTCCAAAAGCTTCCCTTTGCATATTTGTATCATTTCCCATATTCTATTCTATTCTATTCTATCCCAAACGTCTTGAATCTAAAGAAGCACACTTTCCAAACCCACTTCCCCAAGACAGTAGAGGCAAAATGGGTAGGAAACGCATAGAGAAATCACGTCGAGGTATGTATTAGAGTATTCTCATTGGTGTGTCGCTTATTGCGGATGCGCTACACTCATCGTTTTAGAGCCTTTAGAACTATATGTGTCTGGGAGTAGAAGTGCAGACGTAAAGGGGGATCCCCTGGTGACCATCCTTTCCCAGCATCAAAGCGTCCAATGTCTGACACTCATACAACATTCAAGCTACATTACCATCCCCATATGATTTGGCGTAATATAGGAATCCTACACTATGCAAAACTCTTCTGTCAAACACTCAGCTGGATGATTTTTCTCGTAGACTCTAAAACATTTCAAAGGATAATGGAATCCCTCTGAATCGGTGAACCTCATGCCGCCATGGGTGGGAATTAGATGTCATCTCAAGTGCGAGCAGTATGAACTATCAACACTAGGTATTGCGAACTTATCTTGTATTGAAATATTCCTATCCACAGCCTGCAACTATTTACCCTATCTCGCCACCTACTGCAAAAGCCCCAGACAAATTATGCCCTTCAAAATATGTAACACCAAATCCATATTTCTCCAAAATCTAAAAGCGCTAAGATCCCTCAGTGTAAAAAGCCCTGTTATACGTACGCCTGGAAAGTAAATATGCTTGCATTGTCCTTTGCGCCTCCCATGTAAACCAAGCGGACCGCCGCTGTACTATGCGCTGTAAAATAAAATAATATGACCCTCCCTCTATCGCAAGTTGTGACCAAAAGCACTTTTAACGAAGTAGCCAGTATTGAGAACAATTGGGAGGTTCGTGAGAAGCAATGCACTTCAAGAATAAGTCAGACTTGATAGCTCTTCCCGCTTAATCTTCCATGTCTTCATCGTCCTCTTCTTGTTCCTCGCCATCCTCTTCCTCTTCGTCTTCGTTCTCCATATCTTCATCGGAACTATCACTGGCCCCAAAGTCGTCTTCTTCATCACTTTCGGCCCAGAACGCATCGTCATCTACAAGTTTCGCAGGAGGGGCAGTTTCAAGTGTTTTCGGCATTTCGAATCCGGCTGGAATATCCTGCTTCGAAGCAGCGACAGCCTCTTTAGCTTTCTCGTTGTATTTCTCCTTGTTATCACGGTACATAACTCCAGCGTCGACATTGGCAGGAGAGTTGATCTCGGGATCATCCAGGAGAAGAAGTATGGAACGCAAAACGGATTCAACTCCTTGTAACGGGGACCAACGTTCACTGGCAGATTCTCCAGATTGCTCGTCTTCTCCGGGTGGGTGCAAGATTGAGATACACAGCTTGCCATCGGGATAGATATTAGGGTGTTGGATTGGTCGGAGGAACTTGAAGGTAGGAGGGCTGTATGGATAATTATCGGTGAAAGTCATTTCGGCCTGTGGTTGAAAATCAGCGGCTGTAAAACACAATAACACAAAGAATTCTCACCTTGAAGTAAGCACCGTTGAAAGCACTCTCGTCGTTAACAACCATCAACCCGACTTGCCACTTGAATAGGGATTCTTCATTCATCTGTGCAATCGAGTTAGTTAGCCGCAAGAAGAGCAGCTATTGTGCAAGAATCACCTACCTCGATGTTGACCCATTTCTCTTTCGCCAGCCCCTTGTACTCGGACATCAAACGATTTTTCGCAGCGACGGCAGACATTTTGACGATGTTCTTTATTGTATGCTTTCAAATGGATTGATAGAAAACGGGAAGTAATTGTTGTCAAGTATTTGGGGGTCGAGACAGGTTTAATTACCGTGGTAGTTGCAGTAAATGATGTGATCCAGAAACGACTCGAGTAAGACGGAATGAATGTGAAAGGCAAGATGAGGTTGTTTGAGAGTGGATGGATGACCAACAAGGTTGGCTGTCGAAAGTGAGACCTTGTAGAGTATTGAGTATGGAGTATTGAGGAGTCCAGAATTATGGATTGGACTGGAAGAGTAAAGAGGTTTTTATAGTGTCTTGGAGGAGAAAAAAGCGAAAAGTGCAATGTTAGATGATGGTAGAAAGTCGAGGATTCTGTTGTGGTTTTGGAAGAGTTTAAAATAGTTAAGAAGGACTAATTCAGTTTCGCTGGCTGATTTGCCCAAGGTACGTTGCGCTACTCTGTCTAGTTATGTCTAGTTGCGCTACGACTCCTACTCCGTCCTCTGTAGAATGTTTGCTACGGCATTTTTCGGGCACCAGCGACTCGCCTTCTAAGAGCAAGGATGATATGGCAATATGACAAAATGAGTGAATCAGTGAATCAATGAGTACCCCAAAAGGGTTTTAAGCTTTTCATTATTGTGGATTCCAAAGGGTGTCAGGATAAAGTCGAGGGAGTATCTTGCGCTTATCTCCAAAAATAGTCAAAACCCGAGTCGCATGATTTTGGAGAATTCAATACTTCGCACGGAGTGTAGAATCACCAACAGCAGCCAGCCACTTGTCTGCCGGACTGTCGGGACGTGATGTCCTATCATCCAACTCCAGGGAATGACTTTCGGATTCGTTCAGCAGCACGATATGTGTCCTACCTCTGGTGAACTGGTGAATACCAACAAGGACGTACCGACTAGAGGTTTCAAGTATCTATGTTGGCAGTTCCCATTTTTATTCCGTGTCATGAACGGAGCCACCGAGAGGCGAGGGGCACGGAGTAGAATTTACGATAAGCAATCAATACCTAGGAATCACAAGGACCTAAGTGGCGCTAACAATAATAAGTGGAATGCGATCGAAATCTCCATTAGCTGCCGAATTGTGGGAACCATGTCATATGCCGGTTGAAAGACAACTCCAACCAAAAATTCAGATACATTCATCATTCATTTCACTTCGAGCATTTCACAATTGCATAGGCATTTGACATGCAGTGGTCGGGATAATGTTGGAGTGTAGGTACTATAAGCGAATATACCCCTTTTATCCTATGTTCCCATTCTATCTCCAATAACAACATCACCACTCGATTGCCTGAGCATTGTGCAAATGCTGGACTACTATTAGCTTGGGTACAAAGATACCAGATGCCAGTCAGCTCTAGAGGTGTGCATTACAGAATATCACATCTTTTTTTTTTGGAAGTCATTTCATAATGAAAGTGGGACGGATTGATGGGAAAAGTGAAATATATATCTTCGAGGTATCAAGGTACAAATTTTGCTAATACAATATAACGCCGTCCCGTTGGTATTGCCATTATTAAACGCCAAGAATCATAATTTGCATGAGTTCAAGTAGGATCATATTCCCACCTCCAAAATTCGCAATGTGAACAACGCCCAAAACAGACTGGAATTATCGAATGCTATTAGTCCCTAATCCTTGAGCTCTTCTTTTCTCAGCATTCTTTAGGGCTAGCCTTGCTTTAGCAGCTGCAACTCTATCTGGAGGCAAGGCACACTTTGATGGACTGGATCTTCGGCTCGAAGCAATAGTGGTCGGACGAGGTACCACACGTTCATTATTTGACTTCAACGGATCAACAGCTCTGGATCGAGATACTGTAGCTTTAGGAGGACTTGAAGGAATGTTATAAATCTTTGGTCTAGGGCTGTCTAGACACCTCTCGCGACTGGTCCGTGTACGAAGAAGAGGCAAGGATGGGTCCTCGGCTTGCAAGTCTACGTTTGGTGAATCCAGGGAGAGATCCGCATATCGATTGGCGAGTGGAGTGTAATCAACCTTCTTCGATTTCTGGAAAGCATATTGTTCCGTAGATGCAAGATTAGTAATCTCAGATAAGGCTGCATGTGACGATCGTTGTGTGAGTTCAGTGGGTGCTTCAAAATTTGTATATTTAGATGAGGCAACTGTCTTGGATGGCCGTGCAATAGAATGACTCAAGACTGGAATATTGCTTGTGAAAGCATGCGACTTCTCAGTTGGATGGCTTCTGGTTCGGAACAAATCATAGCCCGACTCTGCTGTTACTTCGTCATAGGTCGAACCACGAACAAGTTCTCTCAATTTGGCTATCTCCTTCTCGTATGCATCGACCATTGTATCGTATTCGATGGACTTGATGTGAAGAGCCTGTTCCAAATCAGTTGTAGTTGAGTATTCGCCCTTCAATGATGCGATTTCTTTCTTTAGTTCCACTACTTGATCATGGCGCTTTCTCAAAAGCTGCTCTGCATCGCGCCTTGAACTCTTTGCCGTTTGCTTCATGTGATCGTAATCTTTCTGAAGAGCCTTTAAGCGGTCTTCTTTCTTTTGGCGCTGTCCTTCTACAAGCTTCAAACGCTTCTCCCAGCTTTCCGTGTGCTTCTCAAACCGCAGGTCAGAATGCAACAAATCTTGTGAAAGCTTATTGTTTTCCCCTTGTAGCTTAGAAACAGTTCTATCGGCGGTGGCTAAAGCTTGTAAGGCTTGCTCTAATTCGTTTTGGATTGAGGTCGTGTCTCTGGGCTCGTTGTTTGCATTCCTCAGTTCAGTCTTTGGGACAGCTGCCGCAAGATTTCCATCCCCTTCCATAGCTTTGCGAAACTCTTCAACTTGGACACGATATTGAAAAGCCAAAGCAGTCTGACGAGCAAGTTCCCTCATAAGTGTCGGTGAAGAGTCCCCTTTACTCTTCCCATCTGCTGCTATCTGCGACATTAGCTCAGTGATATTATTTTCCATTGTAGCAACTTTGGCTTGCTCTTCCTTCAGTTTTTCTGCGAGATCGAGAGCTTCTGCATCTTTTTTCTTCGCATAAGACTTTGCGAGCTGCTTGTATCCTACCAACTTCTTCATCTGGGTCTGTGCCTCATCGTGGTACTTTTGAAATTCAGATTTCCAAAATTTGCCAGACTGGGATCGAGGATCGTTGATGTCAACTGTAATATCTGCATCACTGTCGACTCCAGACATAGATTCTTTGGCTGGTTGTACACCTTTCGATCGTGAATTTTTTAATTCCTTCGTATCATTTTGTGTCTTTACATCCTTCTCCTTGGCCAAAGTGAAATTTGGTAATGTTGAGGGGGTGGTAGAAAATTGATTGCGCTTTTTGGATGCACTGTCCGATCCACGAGAGTCTTCCAAAGTCTTCAGAAGTGAGGTCTTTCTAATTGGCTGTGATAGTTCTTCCGGTTGGGCGATCCATGAATTGAGGGCTTTTCCTGGTGTTGGTGCCCTACCAACAATTTTCTGTGGTCTGTCCTTTCCTTCATTATCATCAACATCTGATCCGAAAGATACAGTCTTTCTTCGAGTCGCCGCAGCTCCAGGAGTCATTAATATCCCTGGTGGTTTCGTTGGAGAAGCTGATAGATAATGTGACAGCCGATTATCTCTGCCCGTTGTTAGATTGTCCTCCTTTTCAAGTCCATATAGCGTATCGTCTTGAGGCAGGCCAGGTGTGCCGAAGAAGGCACTTTTGAGTGCGCGAGCAGCGAAGACTGGGGCTGGAGTCTCCGGCGCATCTATATCAGGGTCTGCGTCTATAAAGTGTAAGCATTTTACATCTTCTAGATACTTAGGTAAGTTGTGATGAGTTTATACCTGTAACACGCTCGGCACCATCTGGCCGTCCTAACCACCAGTTGAGCATAATTAAGGTAGCAGACTGCGAAGAGTTAATAAACAATCAAAGCCAATAGATTGTCCACCAATTAACAATTCGAGGAGTTGGTTATCAAAACTGTCAAACAAATCCATACAGTACATCCATAAGCTTTCTTTGGAAAGTACAATTAGTGTCTGAACCCTTTTTGTTTACTTACAAGGATTAGATCGGACGCGAATGTGCTAAGCAACCACAGCCGCAACCGCGATTCCCCGCGTTTAAGCCTTGCCTTGGCATGGAATTCACTGATGTCCTTAAAATCTAATTGGGCAATTGATAATTTAAGACTATTTCAAGGTAACGAATTCCTTAATTAACATATAAGTTGTCCCATTCAAATGCTTGTCCGGATAGACATAAGACCTTCAAGCTCGCGATGAAAAGAAAACAACAAGACGAGAAGGAAAGAACAAGAGGCAACAAAGACCTTCATGTGAAACGAACTCGATCAAGTAATCGAATATCGGCAGAAGTACATCACCAATCCGAGGACGGTGTTCCTTCAAACAACAACATTGCAAGTAAACGAAGTCAATCACCTATAGTGGAAAAAGAGAACATCATCGGCTCAGAAGATTCTGCGGAGGACAAAGAGACAAATTTGAACAGCAATAATGCTACACTACCAGAATCGCAGTCGAAGGCTGATGGGTCACCGAGTCGACCTACCTTAAGCCCGATCAAAGCTCAGAATCAATCTACTCCCAAGTCTTTACGGCATGGCGACAAATTATTCGCAACGCCTATCAAGGTCAAAGGTATAACTGGGACAGATGAAACTCCACGCCTTCGACGCAACATTGATCGATCGGCCAGAAGGAAGAGTACTAGAACCCTCATTGAACGTACCGTATTAGGCCTCAATAGCGATAATGATGACGAGGAAGAGGACATTGCGAACCAGATATACGATTCAGATGAAGACGGCGGAGTTGAAATAGGCAATGACGATACAATTCATGTATCTGAAGATCTACGCGAACCATCTACTCCTTCCAAGCGTGGACGAGGGCAATTAAAGAGAGCAAAGGCTCGGCAAAGATCACTGACACCACCTCAGGATCTTACACCTCACGAATTATACTTTTCTCAAAATAGGCCGGGGAGGTCCAAAACTGCGAATTCTAATCTATCGTCTTTGGCGTTACTCGACCACGAAGAATATTTTAGTCTTGCCCGGAACTACAAAGACCAACACGAAGACGATATGAACTTTCTACAAGATGTGCATGCCAAATCTTTCAATCAATGGCAATTTGAGCTCGGTCAGGACTTCAATATTTGTGTCTATGGTTGGGGTTCAAAAAGATCTCTTCTTCTCAAATTTGCTGAACATATCTACAACACGATGACTGACCATTCCCAGGAGAGGATAGTCGTGGTGAATGGCTATGTACAAAACCTCACAATTCGAGATCTTTTGAATACAATAGCCTGTTCTATCTCTGGTCATGGCACAAAAATAGGTTCACAGCCCGCAGAAATGCTTGAAAACCTCACGAACATACTTGATGAAGACAAAACTCAACATGTGACACTCATAATCCATTCTCTCGATGGGTCTGCTCTACGTCGCCCTGCATCCCAAACGATACTTTCGCGCTTAAGTTCTCACCCGCAGGTACATTTAGTTGTATCTGTAGATCACCCTTCCTTCCATTTGCTTTGGGATAGTTCACTTCGCTCAGCTTTCAACTTTCTATTTCACGATTGTACAACTTTTCTACCTTACACAGTAGAAGTGGACGTTGTAGATGAAGTACATGAACTTCTGGGGAGGAGCGGACGCAAAGTGGGAGGTAAAGGAGGTGTAAGCTTTGTGCTCAAGAGTTTGCCTGAAAACGCAAAGAATCTTTTCAGAGTCTTGATAGGGGAACAACTTGCAGCTATGGATGAAAATCTTGTAGGCGAGCACAATGATGACGATGAAGATGGCGTACATGGAGCTGCTAGTAGGAAAAGTGAGCCTGGTGTGGAATACAGGGTGTTATACCAGAAAGCTGTTGAGGAGTTCATTTGCAGTAATGAAATGAATTTCAGAACGTTGTTGAAAGAGTAAGTTTATATTCGTCATATCGATTTCTGATGATAGCTAATCCTTGCTTAGATTCCATGATCACCAAATGATAGAGAGTAGAAAAGATGCTCTAGGGACAGAAGTGCTATTTGTACCCTTTAGAAAGGAGGAATTAGAAAATATCCTCGAGGATATTGTATCATAAGGGGTTTTCAGCTATTATATATTCTTAGCAAGGCGTTCAGGACTGCATATTGAGCATTTACAGGTATGGTCTAGAAGACCTTTCGACAGTTAATCGAATTAATTCGCATCCAATTATCTTACCACTTTACAATTTTCGTTTCTTTTTCAACTGCGTATGCATATACCAGCTCCAGATGAGCGTCTTGGTTCTCACAACTTTCAAGTCCAATACCTATGTATTTTAAAAAGCTCTTAGCAGGTAATTAATCTCGAATGTGAGTGTAGCCTTGCAGGCTAGGCTGACAAGGCTAACCCCACTAACAAGAATACCAAATTATTTTGGCTGTACCCAGTGCCATCACTTGTTAATATGCTACGTCAAATACACAACAAATATAGGAAGCTATTAACAATGGCTCGCGTAGTTCCTAAGAATCCTTTGATATTCGTTCTCGGTGCGACTGGTACTGGAAAATCACAAGTAGGTTTGGAAGCAGTCATTAAGAACGATGGCTAATTAATTATTCTACAGTTGGCTATCGACCTCGCAAAACGATTTAATGGCGAAATAATAAATGGCGATGCTGTGCAAATGTATGAAGGTTTGCCTATTATTACAAACAAGGTCACTGTCGAAGAACAAAATGGTATTCCACACCACTTGCTAGGATTTATTCCCCTGGATGCGGAGACATGGACGGTAGGGACATTCAAGGATCGAGCAAGCCAGATAATCCAAGAAATTCGGTCCAGGGGACGGATACCCATTGTAGTAGGCGGAACGCATTACTATACACAGTCTCTTCTATTTGAACATGAGCTCGTTTCCTCCGCCTCCGGGAAAAGTTCCGGGGAAGGGCAGGATAATGAACAGCTCTCCATAGAAGAAATATCCAAACGATTTCCAATACTCGATGCACCCACAGAACAAATACTGGATCGATTGAGGGAAGTTGATCCCATCATGGCTGCGCAGTGGCATCCTAATGACCGACGCAAGATTCAAACATCGCTGCAAATATTCTTAACAAGTGGAAAGAAAGCCTCCGATATCTATAAGGAGCAGAGAGAGACCAAAGCCATGGCCCAAGCAACCTCGGACGGTAACTCGGATTGTCCAGACGCATTTAACATAGGCTCACCATTGCTATTTTGGGTTCATGCTAAATCAGATATTCTCAAATCAAGGCTTGACAAAAGAGTCGATAAGATGATTGATGTTGGCCTATTGGATGAAGTCAAGTCTATGGAGAGAATTCGCCAAGAATACATTCGTGGTGGTGTTGACCTTGATCTTTCTCGTGGAATATGGGCCTCTATCGGCTGGAAGGAATTTGAGCTGTACCTACGCGCTCTTGAGCAGGAGGACAGAGATCCAAAAAAGCTAGGTGCCCTCCGTGATGATTCGCTCGAAAAAATGAAGGCAGCCACCCGACAATATGCGAAGAGGCAAATTCGATGGATCAGTCTGAAATTGATACCGAGTCTTGTTCAAATGAACGCCCTCGATAAATTATATCTCCTCGATGGTACAGATGTATCATCATGGTTGGAGAATGTGTCAGACCCTGCTATTGGTGTTACCCATGAATTTCTTCTTGGCAGCAAGCTGCCATCACCAAGTGAAATGTCAACCCTAGCCGGAGAATTTCTAAATCCCGAAAAACCCTTACAGCACTCCCAGAGCAAAGCCCGTTGGGTGCCAAAGAAATGTGAAATATGTCACATCGTCGTTATGACAGAAGGTCAATGGCAAGTGCATTCTACAACCCGCGCCCATCGACGGATGGTAAAGAAGTTGCAGAAAAATGGGGTGGGTGGCAGATCCTGTCATAATAGCGAAAGGGGTGGTAGCACATCATCATTTGCTCCTTGAAAGGCAACAATGCTGTGCCCACAGACATAAATGACGCAGATCTCCAACCCCCACGCCAGAGCAACAGAAAAAAATTGGTAGCTTTTAGAGCTCGTAACAAATCTTTGGTAACATGACCATTATCAGAATTGTAGCCAAGATCCAGCCTTACGAAACATCGACGGAAATGAAACCAGGAGTAACTTGACATCTTACGCGAGGCTGTTCGTAAGACTCCTGGTTGTACTTGATGCTGTACCTCAAAACGGAGATTAGGAATTGCTACAAACGTAGAATTTCCCACGCTGGCTGTACCTGGAGTGGTAGTACATCGTGAAGCGCTTTTGTGAGAACACGCGAGAACGAACGAACTCACACCAGACAGTTTCAACAACTTGTTCTGCGCTATATCTTTAATTTTAATAGGGAATTCGTCGAAAAAAACGCTCGAGTTTCCAAAAATTGACAAGATAGAGACCATTGAACATGGGCCAACAAGGTTTTTTGAGATTTTTTTCCCCCAAAAAAAGGAGCACCTCGCTGTGGAAAATTGTTTCACTTGTTTTGGTCCTGCGTTATTCTCTCAGCTAGATATTTTCGACTTTCATGTCCCGTGTCTTATTTGGAGCCAGTCTATCTGGCATTCTAACAACGAAAGCTTGACTGTTTGATTAGTCAATTAGTCAATTGGTCAATTCAATGCTTCGATAGCATTAGGGAATCTACGACTTGTTAGATGTGGGAGGAGAGTGCAGTGCTAAAAACGAGGACTACTTATGTACCAAGAACCTAGCACATGGGATTTGATATGTCAACCTGCTTTGCCCTTGATATGGCATTTACAACTTATTATTGTTATCATTCCACCCCCATGGAATCTACTCGGCGACCGTGCCAACCCAGAGCCCCAGCAATGTGCTCGAGCTTAAAACGTGATCGTTCAAAAAGCTTGGCTTGGAAGCGAATAACAAGGGAAAGCGCCCCCCGCAAACGTCCTTCTTAACAGCTGTTTTTAGATGTATCTTCAATGATTACTACACAACTTGATATATATTTCAAGAACTTCAAATACCAATCTCAGTGTGTCGTACAACATTAACATGGGCAGTTTCTTTTATATCATACAATAAAAGCAACCAATCGAGTTTCTCGATGTATCAAACAACCAATCGAGCAAGGAGGCCCTGTTCGTTCCATGAGGGATTTATTTTCCAGACATCATTTTCGCAGCTAACCTACCGTTGACCAGCGGAGTTGGCTCGAATTTTCACCACAAAGACCACATTTATATCAGTTCGGCAATAAATGAATCCAATTTTTGTATGAGCGATTTGATACACCGTCTGAAATACAGAGACTGGCTACCACTTGCATGGGTGGTTCTAATTTTATTACGTTGATGTCAAAATTGACAGGCTTCCAGATGCGCCTCCTGGCTACAGATCTAAACCAGATTCGGCTTTGGCTTCTGGAATGCAAGTGAATTTGTATTATGTGAAGGTAGATGTACGACGGAAACAACTTGTGCTACTACCCACCCACCTATGCCATTCTCATGAGTTGCGAAATTGTTCCGCGGGATATATATCGCAACCAGGAAATTTGGATATGCTCCCACGCTTACGCCACAACTTCTGGTAGGACAATTCATTTTTTTCCATATAAAAAATTGGGACGAGGTAGCTCTGTATCCATTGACTATTCTTGTGGAAACCAAAGAAAATTCTGGCACTGCCCCGTCTGCTTGCCATACCTACTCGAGCTTGTTTGTTGCTCTGTCTCTTAAGCTGTTCATCTAGTCCTTGCTCTTCTGCTTTGCTTAAAGTTGTTGACCTTCCTCAAAAGTTCAAATCATTCGAAGTCGTTGCCTACATTATTTGACATCCCCAAACGGTTCCAATTCCTGGCAGCATTAATCCTTTTCATATTTCTCTCCATATTCACTTCTCTTGTCGTTGAACGGCTGTGCTAAGTGGTACGACTCCGGGAGCTCTTTTGTTAGACAGCTGCACTTCCTTGCCAACTCAAGTGCCAGTTTTTCATTTGCAAGACATTCCTCTAATAAAAACACGTCTGCGAAACTTTCGATCAGCTGCTTCCTTTAAGACCGCCACTATAATACTTTGACGGACAACAACATGGACGAAAAATCTACGCCTACCTCACTCGGGGATCGCGACGATGAAATCTTTCACGTCCAACCTAGACCTGAAGCTCGAATCAGATTCGGCGCACAAGATGAAGAGACGGGTAGACAAATAAATACACTCCCTAGAATGACTCGGACAGCCACAAACAGCTCGCAGCTATCAGCTACGAGCTCAAGGCGCCGCAGAGTTTCCATCGATCCAGCAACTGCTCTGCCAATTACTTACCGCACAGTTTCTTTTGCCATTGAGGAAACTAAAGAAAAACAGCGGATTGATGCAGATTGTGCAAAGAAGGGTGCTGCAGCTGAGCTTGGTGATTTGGAGTGGCATACTTTGTCGACAGACGATGTTGTAAATCGGTTGGAGACATCACTTGCCCAAGGTCTCTTGAAAGAACAGGTTGAGGTCAAGACAAAAGAGTTTGGAAAGAACATGCCTTCGAAGCCACCTTCAAATTTGTTCTCGAGGGGTAGGCTTAGTTTCATATCTATCGGCGACTCATTAATGCTCTCATTTTTTTTGGAACCTTCTCTAATCCTTTTTATTTAGTCTTCGGATATCTATTCGGTGGATTTGGATCCGTGTTGCTGATTGGTGGTATTTTGGTCACCATCACCTATGAACCATTAGGAAAACCAAATCCGGCACAGGCTAATCTTGCTCTTGCAATTGTCCTCTATGCTGTCTTCGTCATCCAAGCCCTATTCAATGCATGGCAAGATTGGTCGTCATCTCGGACGATGGCATCTATCTCCGGTATGCTTCCCGACGACTGCTTTGTCCTCCGCAATGGCAATCGCGTAGAACTTGCCGCAGTTGATCTAGTTCCCGGTGACATACTTTACATAAAGGCAGGTAACAAGCTCCCTGCAGATGTTCGGTTTGTTGAGATTTCATCCGATGCTAAATTTGATCGCTCCATCTTGACCGGTGAATCACAACCTATTGCCGGTTCAATCGAAAACACAGATCTCAATTATCTGGAAACACAAAACATTGGTATGCAGGGAACTCATTGCATCTCTGGAAGCGCGATAGGAGTCACTGTGAGCACGGGAGATAAGACCGTCTTCGGAAAGATTGCTAAATTGACCAATACGCCGAAGACAGGCATGACGACACTGCAAAAGGAGATCTTGAGGTTTATCATCATCATTTGTTCCATCATGATATTCTTTAACATAGTCGTCATTGTTTGTTGGTCTGCATGGTTACGACACTCTCACCCTGACTGGATATCCACTGCCGGATTGATTATTGGTACGTAACTTTTCTTTTTTTTTCTTACCTATCTGACACATCACTGGAAACTTGAAAGAATCTTTGGCTAAGGGAATTTTTAATGTAGACATTGTGACAGTGGCGGTTGCATTTATTCCTGAGGGTTTGCCCATCGCATTAACTGCTTCCCTGACCATTACTGCAAATATCATGAAGAGCAACCAAGTTTTATGCAAATCCTTAAAGACTGTTGAAACATTGGGAGCTGTATCAGTCATTTGCTCGGATAAGACCGGAACTTTAACAAAGGTAACATTAGTGGCACTCGTTTCTGATACCATTGTCGATTTCCCGGCTAATTGTTTCGTCAGAATAAGATGTTTGCAACCGAATGCTCAATTGCAGAAAGAACAATGACCCCTGAGCAAGCTGTCGAATTCCAAAACCACAATGGCAAGACTACCAATTCTGTGGCTCAATTGAGGTCCCTTGCAGGCTTATGTAATGCTGGCGAGTTCGATGCTGCTACGCTCAATCTGCCTCTCGCGGAAAGAAAAATCGCCGGAGATGCGACAGATCAAGCAGTTCTTCGTCTATCAGAAACATTTGGTGAGGTTCGACAGTTGTATACGTTATGGAGAAAGACTTTCGAACTAGCTTTCAACAGCAAGAACAAATTCATGATCAGAACTCTGAAGCTATCTGACCCCGAAGGCTTGAAACTTGCAGTATCACCTGAGGAGCTTGCCGAATGGAGAAATGAGGATCTTCTCATGACTATTAAAGGAGCCCAAGATATTCTAGTGGAGCGCTGTACTAAATACGTTGGCGAAGATGGACATGTGTACCCGTTGAATCCGGAGATGAAGTCGTCTATTGAAGAGATAAAAAACAGAGGGTCAAGTCAGGGAAAGAGGGTTATTCTACTTGCAAGAAAAATTCTTCCAGCCCACCAAAAACAGCATAGGCCCGAAAACAACACTTTTGAGGCCGAGATCATGCGACAGGCTAGCAGCGATTTGACTTTAGTGGGACTTGTCGGCATCGTTGACCCTCCTAGAGATGAAATCCTAGATGTAGTAAAGGTTCTAAGGAGAGCTGGCATCCGAATCTTTATGGTCACTGGCGATTTCAAACTCACAGCTCAAGCTATTGCTATTGAATGTGGCATTATCACTACCCCTTCTGAAATGATTCACGATGTTTCGAAACTCAGCAGGAATGGCATAGAGACCCCAAAGAGCGTTTCAAGTGGTGTTATATCTGAGAAAGATGTGGACTCGAAACACGGAGATGCTAGGTCGATAACTCTTAGTGGCCCGGATTTGATGAGTTTGAACGATAATCAATGGGATCAAGTTTGTCAATATGACGAGATTGTTTTCGCACGTACTACTCCTGAGCAAAAGCTACGCATCGTCAAAGGTATGTTCCAAAAGTTTAATTCACTCACTATTTTTCATATTACTAACAAGAATTCAGAGTTTCAAAAACGTGAAAACATTGTTGGTATGACGGGTGACGGAGTCAACGATGCCCCATCTCTAAAGGCTGCTGACATTGGTATCGCTCTCGGAAGTGGCTCAGATATTGCCATTGAGGCAGCCGACATGGTCCTTCTCGATTCTTTCGGTGCCGTTGTCGAAGCCGTCAAATATGGTCGTGTAGTCTTTGACAACCTCAAGAAAACTATCATCTACCTTCTTCCCGCAGGAACCTTTTGCGAATTCCTCCCCATCATTACCAACGTTATTCTGGGCCTTCCTCAAATCCTAAGCTCTTTCCTCATGATTATGATTTGTTGTCTCACAGATTGTGCTGGTGCCACAGTTCTTGCTTATGAACAACCGGAAGCCGATGTGCTTTTGAGGAAACCAAGAGATGTTAAGAAAGATAAGCTGGTTGATTGGAGGTTGTTGTTCCATGCCTACATCTTTCTGGGTGTGCAAGAAGCTATTGCGTCGTTTGCTGTGGCTTATTGGTATTGTCAACGGAGAGGAGTTACATTTTCGATCTTGTGGTTAGGATATGGAAAGTATCCACCTCATTTAAGTGATGCGTATGTGCAGCAAGTGTTGGCTGTGGCGAGTAGTATTTATTTTGTCAATTTGGTTATTATGCAGTGGTTTAATCTGATGGTAAGACGTTTTTCTTCAGTTCATCCATTCTTTCCCTAATCTTCTTAATTTATTTTCTTATTTCTCAACTAAGCAAAAACCCAGGCAACTCGTACTCGTCGCCTCTCAATTTTCCAACAACCACCTGCATTCAACAAAGCAACACAAAATCTCTGGCTTTTCCCTGCAATACTTTTCGCCCTCGTCGTAATATTCATATTCCTCTACATACCAGGATTGGCGTCTACAATCAAAAGTAGTCCAATTCCAGTGGAGTATTTCTTCTTGCCGTTGGCTTTCGGTATATGGATACTTTTTACGGATGAGGCGAGAAAGTTTTGTGTAAGAAAGTGGCCAGAGGGTTGGTTGGCGAGAATAGCTTGGTAGAGGGATAAGGGAAGGCAAAGTTGACGCTTTTGGGGGTTAGAGGACAGGAGGTTAAGTTTAGCGGAAGAATACTGCTAGGTGCTAGATGGTTTGCGTTTAGAATATAGAAATGGGTGGTATTGGCACGTCGTTACATATTATGATCATGACCATAGTAGAATACACTTAGATAAATTTTTGAACAATCAAAGCATTGGGATTCACTTCGTATATAGATGAGTGATCAATGCTTTGATTGCATTCTATATAAACAGTTTACCTTACCTGAGTTGACCATGGGCTATGAAACTTTTGCAAATTCTTGATCAGAGCTCGGATTTCTCACAGATTGGGTAATGAAAGAGATTATTCTGTTACTTTTGTGAGGACAAGTATTAGTTGCTACCGTTATCGATGAACACACGGCGGCTTGCTGAGGGCCGCCAATTATGAAATATCTTGTTCCGAAGTTTGAAGCTGGCGATGTGTCTGGAATAGTCATATGGCATTGTGAATGGCCCATACAAAATATATCAGTATAAACAAATCACAACAAATACTTATTCATCTCGCGTTTTCATCTGTTCTCAACATCTTGCATAAAAGGGGTACGGACGGACATCAGTGCAGCTGGTGAGCTGGTGGCTCTACCATTTGCTGACTCATCCCCATGCACCCAAAGGCCACATCTTTACATTAAGGCACCAGTCCCAAAATCTACTAGTGCCACCACCTTGAATTAACCCCAAGCTTTGAGATCTGTTCGGATTATTATTCCTGTCAACACTTCACAATCTGCGACATTTATTCAAATAGCAGAGCACACTGCCAACGTGCCATTCTTTAACTCTTCTTCCTATCCTTCTTTTCCACTTCTGTGAGGTTTTCAGATATTAAACCGCCAAGATGAGTGGCCGTAAGTTATATCTTTTATTCCTTCGCAGCTCATCGTCATAAGTGTGGATGAGCTTCTAAAACTTCAAATTTCTTCCAGCAATCAATTGCCAGTTACTGACAATGTATCCTTATAGTTCGATTCCTCGATCTCATCAAACCCTTCTCGCCGTTCCTCCCTGAGGTTCAGCAACCCGAGACAAAGGTCCCATTCAACCAAAAGTTGATGTGGACGGGTTTGACATTGTTGATATTCTTGGTTATGAGCCAAATGCCATTGTATGGCATTGTGTCCTCAGATACCTCCGATCCTTTATACTGGTTGAGAATGATGTTGGCAAGTAACAGAGGTACCTTGATGGAATTGGGTATTACACCAATTATCTCGTCCGGAATGGTTTTCCAACTTCTTGCTGGTACCCATTTGATTGATGTTGATCTTGACTTAAAGGCTGATCGCGAGTTGTATCAAACCGCGCAAAAGCTCTTCGCTATTATCTTGTCAATGGGTCAAGCTACTGTTTATGTCTTCACTGGATTGTACGGTCAACCATCTGATCTTGGTGCTGGTGTCGTCTGCCTTCTCATCCTTCAATTGGTTGTTGCTGGTTTGATTGTCATTCTCCTCGATGAGCTTCTCCAAAAGGGATACGGTCTTGGAAGTGGTATCTCTCTCTTCATCGCTACCAACATCTGCGAGTCTATCATCTGGAAAGCATTCTCTCCCACTACCATCAACACCGGTCGTGGCCCAGAATTCGAAGGTGCCGTTATTGCACTTTTCCACTTGCTTTTGACATGGCCAAACAAGCAACGTGCTCTCCAAGAGGCTTTCTATAGACAACAACTCCCCAACATCATGAACCTTTTGGCTACAATCGTCGTTTTCGCAACTGTTATCTACCTCCAAGGTTTCCGCGTTGAGATCCCAGTCAAATCTTCCCGCCAACGTGGTGCTCGTGGTTCTTACCCAGTTCGTCTTTTCTACACCTCCAACATGCCAATTATGCTTCAATCTGCCCTCTCTTCCAACGTCTTCCTTATCTCCCAGATGTTGTACTCCCGCTTTTCTGAGAACTTGCTTGTTCAACTTTTCGGTGTTTGGGAGGCAAAGGAGGGTTCAGCACAACTTTTCGCTACTTCCGGTATCGCATACTACATGTCCCCACCTTTGAACTTCACCGATGCTCTTCTCGACCCAATCCACACTGCCGTCTACATTGTTTACATGCTTGTCGCATGTGCCATCTTCTCCAAGACTTGGATTGAGGTTTCCGGTTCCGGCCCAAGAGACGTTGCTAAGCAACTCAAGGATCAAGGACTCGTCATGGCTGGTCACAGAGAACAAAGCATGTACAAGGAGTTGAAGCGCATTATTCCCACTGCTGCCGCATTCGGTGGTGCTTGTATCGGTGCCCTCTCAGTTGGTAGTGATTTGATGGGAGCTCTTGGCTCTGGTACTGGTATTTTGTTGGCTGTCACGTAAGTAAACCAATTCCAATGTTACAAAATATAAATGACTAACAACTTTGCAGTATTATCTACGGATACTTTGAGATCGCCGCAAAGGAGGGTGATATGGCCGGTATGAAGGGCATGATCATGGGATAGGGAAATCCCTTTTCATACCTTTCAAATTTCTTCTTGTATGCTTGATTACATAAAAGAAAAGCAAATGATTTAGGATTGGTGGTTGTTAGGAAAATTGGGACGGGTTTCGAAGATCAAAGATGTGTAGATGAAAGAGACAATATCATTTTATCTACTTACTGACTATGATCTTTGTGTAATGTAACAATAGGTGCGGATAGGTTGGGGATGGGGTTGGGTGTACTTTTTGGGACTGCATTGCATGAATTCTGATGGTAGCATGAGATATAAAAAGCAGGCACTTATTGTACAATTTGCAAAGAAATTTTTGATAAAGAGCTGGTTGGCATTGTGATTGATTATAATTGTATGGATATTGTATGTTAAGTGTACTATGGTAGGAATTCTACTGTAATTATCACATACCAGTAGTTGTGCAGCCCAACACTTCTTCGAAGCATCAAGAATCAAAGACAATATTTTTGGGTCACCATTTGCTTGGTCAGCGATTATTACTTCGGTAGACAGGGAGGTGGGTATATAAAGTTGGTTAGATAATTGATCGGATAGTTAATTATAGTCTGTTAGGTTAGGTTAGGTTAGGTTAGGTAGTTGTTAATTGTTTAGTTGGATCTTTGGGGGAATAGTGATAGGGTAGCTAGGCTAGGGAGCTTGGTGACTTGGTGACTTGGTGACTTGGTGACTTGGTGACTTGGTGGTTAGGTAGGGAGTTGGGTATGAAATGAAGCTTCTGAATTTTAGAGCTTTAGGGAAAGAGGAAAGAGGAAAGAGGGCCTGTGTGTATATATATACATATATATATTAACTCAGTCAGTCAACTATACTATATAAAGTTGTAAAGTTATAAAGTTTATGTGTGTATGCGCGTGGCACGCACGTGGTGCGATGGGGTGTGTAGAGTTTATAGAGGATAGAGGATAGAGAATAAAAAACAAAATAAACTTTTGTCAAAGATCTGAAACTTTGGGTTTGTTTGTTTGTTTGTTTGTTTGTTTGTTTGTTTGTTTGGTGTGTGTGGTGTTTGGTGATTAGTGAGGAGAGGTTGAATAGAGATGTGATGTAGATAATCTTAGGACAGTGATAGAAATTCAGGTTGAGGAGTTGAGGAATTGTAGAATTGAGATGGGAGATGGAAATGAGGGATAAGGGATAAGTTTAGTTCTTTAGGGTTTAGTGCTGCTGTGGTTTGGGTAGAGGTAATGATCTTGTTGTGTCGTGATGTTCGCTAGAGGCCCAAGGAGAGAAACTCGGCTAGATTTTAGATTACGGTTATCATTTGGAGAACTGAGTAGTAGTGGTGGGAGTACTGGTGGGGAATTGGAGGGAGGGGGAATCTGTAGAAATGGAATTGAAAGAGGGTGGAAAAGAGATGAGTATTCTGGGATGGGTTGGGCCGGGCTGGGCTGGTAAGCATAAGATTGCAATGCGGTTTGTGGGATATAGAAGTGTTCGATTGGTGATCTATTTTGAGATGATTGTTCAGATTGTTTTGAGGTTGTGTTGTTGGATGGCATAGAAGCATGGTTATCTTTAGTTGTAGTTGGGCTAGCATTAAAATGGGCGGTAATGGCAAAAGTCTATGCTGTCGGTCTATACGGGTGCGCTGTATGTATATTCCTAGCACTTCGTTAGTTTTGCATATGGCTGGTAATATGAAACATGGATTTTTGCATGTGCGCATACAACTGTTATTGCAAAAATTCAGATTGAGGTTGTCATGGTAATTTTTTCTTGCCTTCTTGGAATCGCTATCGTGGAAAGCTTGAGTGGCCCTACCTACTAGCATTCGTGCTATAGACCCTTCATTTCCTTCTTGAAACATCTTCACAACACATGCGAATCATGATGTGAGTTGTTCTCAGGGCTGCGAGGTTCATTCGTCTACACAACAATGTCCTTTTCAGGTGCGATTTGTTCCGTGAATCTAGGATCTATACGCCTTTGAGAAATCAAAGGATCATCTGGTGAATTTTGGATGTGATATCAAGGTAATGTTGATAGAATTGCGGATGTTACATCAGTAGCTGTGATTGATCATGTGCGTGGCAATATTTCCAGAGCGAATTCCAAGTTGCGTACACAGTCATTGAGGTGCACCGTGTATGGTGAAAGCTCAAAAGTCTAGAGTTTCAGACTGCAAGACGTGTCGTGGATCACTCGCAGCAGCTCGCTTGGTAGATCATGTCGGAGAATATGATAGGGTGTTTTGAGATGCATTGTGACATTCGGAAAATTCGGACGGCAAGGAAAATTGTTCAAGGAGATATAGAATGTTGAGATTTGTTTGCTGTTTCGAACAGAAATGGGTCAACGGAAGGGAACAAAAGATGAGGTGGGATGTGAGATACGAGTGCAAAAGTATGGCAATCAAAAAGATGGCGTGGAATGTATCATCGAAAAGTGCACTATTCGGAAGTTGTGAGAGCATTGTCAGCTTTTCGACTTGCCGGCTCGGCTTCTCACTTCCCACTCTCGGAACGGGCTCAAGTTATCTCAGCTGATTGATAATCTGGTGAGCTCTGCATTGAACTGGGCTGGGGAATGTACAAAATCATGAAGAGATGATGGAGGGTATGATATGATATGATATCCTCTAGCATGAGAGAATGGTTGTGTGAGTCAGAGACTATTTCGGACCAGCCATCTGCCAAGATCCAGTAAATTTTGAAGCACCTAGTAAACTTACTAGGCTTCCATCGTCTCCATCTTCAGTGATTTCTATTAACGGCTTAAGATGAATTGAGTCCAAGGTGTGAGGATTTATTTTCCTCTTCAAGATGGCTATCTATGTATGACAAGTCAAATATCAAACCTCAAATATATCGACTGTCCAATGGACCTGCAGGATTAATAAAGAATCCCCTTCTACAAGTGCCATCATGCATGGCTTCGGAAGGATCAATCTCACGAGCGAGAGCAGGTGACACCATGAAAAGCCACAAAGTCGGCATTTTCTGTTACCTACCTAGGTATACAGAGCGTGGCATCGGGCAGTTTTGACATTTGAGTCAGAGCCGTTATCGCACATGGCTTTCTGTCATGCACAGATAAGGACGAATTGTGGACGAATCAGATAATGAGCGCTTTTGTTCAACCGGTGTTTGTGTTGTGCAAGTAATGAAAGCAACATTTGATTCCTGATGGCGAGCATCGTGTCCACTAAGGTGAAAGAAGCGGCTACTATTTACGACCACCTTCCTCAATAGGGTCGGCCAGAAGATTCTGTATCAGACGTTTTGGGGGGCTTCGTTCCGATGAGTGATGGCGGTGTGGATGAAAGTGTGGAGATGGAAGAGTGGTGCAGGAAGAGTGGTGCAGGAATGAAGGGGTGCTACACGGAGTAGTCAGGAACCGTCGACAGCAATGAGGGTCTGAAGATGGGTCCTAGGGGGAAAACTGTACGAAGTATGCACGAGGAACGGAGTCCGGAGTACAGCTTTTGAATCAATTGATCAATCAATCGACTGTAGAAGTTGATGTTTTGATCTCGAGACGAGAGAAAGTGTGAAGTTCATTTGCTCCCAGTACGAAGTGAGAAAGAAGTAAGAAGTAATCCAACCAAATCCTTCGCGGGGTAAGGTTGGGTTGTTCTAGAATTGCCAGGTAGGTGTCGTCGTATCCTAGGATAAGAGAACTAATGCCGATTTCCGGGTCAATTGATTGATGACTGACTGTCTTTGCTCTGCGGTTAAATAGCAGTAGATCAATGTCTATCTAGGTTAGCTGGAGGTGACAAGAGTCGAGATACAAGAGTCAAGATCCAAGAGTCAAGAATGCAGAATCAAGAGATGGCAACGCGTGGTCGATAAGTCCGACTGCACGTTGATGCCTCGATCGATCTCATATTACCCATCATATATAGATCGTTAGCCATGGCGACCTAGGTAGAGAGGCATCGGCATCAAACTGATATTGATATCAGCATCGTATAGCACAGTCCACACTACCGACATAGACACCGAGTAGAGCATGTGGCATCTCCCTCTAGGAGATATCCATGGAATCTCTCTCTTAATATGCTTTGGCCAAAGTATACGCACGATGTATACCAATGGTGACGAGGGTAATTACAATACCATAGCAACAAAATGAATGTTTTGATGTTTAAATTTACGACGCCTGCAGCGTTCAAAGAAGTTCCCTGTTGTGTTCCCGTTGAGACGTTAGCCTTTCCAGCATCATGGAGTAGGTCTACCTAGGCGAGCTAGGGACAGGTGTATGTATGTGCTAGGGGCAAATGTATGTATGTGTGTACCAGCGACGGATGTATTGGGCGAGGGAGGTGTGATTATACTTGCAGAGCACCCTCTTTTGCTGAGTGGATTCGGAAGACAGAATTAACATGTTTATCAGTACGATGAATGTACTCGACGACGACGACTATTCTGACCACACTTCGACTTCGTACTATGGATAAGAGACAACCACAACCGACAAACCTCATCAAGTGGGGCAACATCATCGCAGTGGGACCGAAAAGAGTTTGGGTGGCTCGAGGGTATGCGGTTAAACATAATAGATGCCGCAGTGCAGACTTTAAACTCTTTTTGCAGATAAAAGTAAAATATCATACACACATACATACATGGTACATACACGGTACACACACAAGTAGAGGTATGCAATCAGTCAGCTTTATCCCTTTTCCGCTATCACAAATCACAAAGCTCTTCTAGCATCCCATCTTTCATCCTTCCACAACATACATACAACTGCATTCTCTCTCTCTCCTGCCACACCCTCTGCGTATCTAGATTCCCCAACATATATATTTGCTCAGAGAACTGGTGGCGAACGATCTGGGTGCTGGGTGCTTCTTTCTTGTCTTCTTTGTGCCTGCTTCTTCTGCTTCTTCTTCGCCCATTATATCCTACAGCTGTATGCGCTCGCTTTAGTTTGTTCTCCTCTTTTGCTTTTCTCGCATTGAGGTCATTGTTTGTAAGCAGGAAATAATTATTACCTTATCTTCTTAGCCAATTCAATGAGACGTTAAGACTTCTTCCACATAATACGTTCGAGACGTTTCAATCGCCATCCGACTGCTCACAGCCAATAATCATGCTGGGCAAATGCAGTGGGCCGATATGGCAAATCGATGATTTTACAAACTGCATACAGAGAGAGTAAGTGGAAGCAATCAGTCGACTGCTAGGCCGAATACTGACCGCAAGAAGTTATCTGAAAGTGCTGTTCCCGTTAATAGTCATCGGTCTCTCGTTCCTCATCCTGATAATATCTGCGGTCCGCCGGAAGGTGAAGTTAAAACAGAAACACAAGTATCAACCACTTCGAACGGGATCAATTGACCGGACAACGATAAGTGGCAATGGATTCAGCCATCATAATGGGGAGGCAATGGCAAATGCAGACGATGAAGATGAGGGGTTGACGATAAATGGCGGTGGGCGACTGGTGTTGACCAAAACGACTACCCAAGGATCGGTTGCGGCCATCGATAGTCCCAGAGGACAGAACACCTTGACGGTCATTGAACTCATTGCCATCACAATTGAGCTTGGCATCCAGATTGCAATTTTCGTACTTGGCGCATATGGTTCAAAGGGGGTTGTGGCCGCCACCGCTGGAATCTTCACCTGGACCTATATCTTAATACTTGCAAGTTTGAGATTTGCTTTCTCCAATACGCGATGGAGAATCCCAAAGATTTGGAATCATACGGCTGCCTTGTACACTGCACAATGGCTCTTTTCGTTGATTATATTCCGCTCCGCGATCATCCATCCACGTTCCAGGGTCAGCCAGGCACTTGTCATCTCGGATTTCGTCCTCGCTTCGTTCCTTTTCGGACTCGCGATAACTACACGCAAGGGTAATAAGGCTGTGGTTTTGGAGTGGGAGGGAGACATCCAGCCTTCAAAAGAGCCATTGGCCAGCTTGTTTTCCATTGCTACCTTCGCATGGGTAGATTCTATTGTTTGGCACGGCTATATCAACACCTTCGAGATCGCAGATGTATGGAATCTCATGCCAAAGGACAAAGCGGCAGCTGTTTTGGCAGACTATAGACTACTCAAAAAGACATCTGCCTTGGTATGGCACTTGATGCGCTACTTCAGAGGCCTTCTTACTATACAGTGTGCTTATGCCGTCTTTTCTGGACTTTTCAACTTTGCACCTACATTACTGTTGAAAGCTATTCTCGAATACATAGAAGACCCAGACTCGGCGCCTCGCAACGTAATCTGGTTGTATGTCATTCTTCTTGCCTTTACAGATATTCTTCGTTCGCTAGCGGATCAACAAGCCCTTTGGATTGGCCGCAAGATCTGTATAAGACTCAGGGCAATTATCATTGGTGAAATCTACGCTAAAGCATTAAGAAGAAAGGCTGCATCAGGAAGTGACTCTGTTCTTGGCGCAAAGAAAGATCCTAAGAATGTCGAGAAGCCTAGCTGGTGGCGAAGAGTACTTGGAAAGAAGAAGGGTGAGCAAACTTCTAATGACGCACAGGCTCCACCAGCTACTGCAACTGGGACTGGAAAGAAGACAGACGAGCAAGCTAATGTTGGTACCATCATAAATCTCATGTCTGTTGATTCTTTCAAAGTCAGCGAAGTCACTGCGTATCTTCACTTCCTCTTTGCTGCTGCGCCAACCCAATTGATTGTAGCTGTGTACCTTCTCTATCGTATCCTCGGAAAGAGTAGTATTCCAGGTCTCGTTGTCATGGCTATTCTACTTCCTGTGAATATTGGATTCGCTCGTGGCTTTGGAGCTGCCCAGAAGAAAATCATGGCAGCTACCGATAAAAGAATCCATACTACCAATGAAGTCCTAGAAAACATTCGTATCATCAAATACTTTGCGTGGGAAAAGCGCTTCACTGATATTGTTAACGATAAGCGAGCTGATGAGCTGAAAGCATTACGCTTAAAGTATATCATCTGGGCTTTCGCTGTTGCTGTGTGGAACACAGTTCCGGTAGTTATTACTTTCTTCTCATTTCTCTATTATACAGTTGGAGAGAAGAAACCGCTTTATCCTTCCATCGCATTCACAGCCATCTCACTCTTTAACATTCTTCGCGTTCCTCTGGATCAACTAGGCGACATGATAGCTCATGTTCAGGAAAGTCAAGTATCAATCAATCGAGTCGAGGAATTCTTGAATGAAGACGAGACTGAAAAGTACGATCAGCTCTCACACGATAACTTGGATGAGGATGGCAATCAAATGATCGGATTTAAGGATGCTACTTTATCCTGGGGTGGCAAAGAAGTTTTCTCTGACGACGATATCTCAACCGCATTCCGAATGATGGATTTGAACGTCAAATTCGAAATCGGTCATTTGAACATCATTGCTGGACCTACTGGATCCGGAAAGACGTCTCTCCTGATGGCTCTTCTCGGCGAGATGGCTCTAATTAAAGGAAAGGTATTCCTACCTGGCGCTTCCAGTCGTGAAGATGTCCGACCCGACCCCGAAACTGGTCTCACCGAAACCGTCGCTTATTGCGCTCAACAACCATGGCTCGTAAATGCTGATATCAAGGAAAACATCTTGTTTGCTGCTCCACTGGACGAACAGAGATACAGGAATGTAATTATTGCTTGCGCTTTAGAACGTGATCTTGACATTCTAGATGATGGCGATGAAACACTTGTTGGTGAGAAGGGCATTAGTCTTTCTGGTGGCCAAAAGCAACGTATCTCCCTCGCAAGAGCTCTCTACTCTAACTCTAAACATGTACTCCTCGATGATTGTTTGAGTGCTGTGGATTCACACACTGCCAAGTGGATATTCGATAACTGTATTCGAGGACCATTGATGCTTGATCGTACATGCATCTTAGTCACGCATAACTTATCTCTCTGTGTTCCTCACTCTCGATATGTTGTTTGTCTCGAGAATGGTAGGATTACTGAACAAGGATCCGCAGATAAGGTTATAGCTTCAGGGAAATTAGGAGAGGAAATTACCAAATCACACCCTGCCTCTGCTCTCCACTCACGGATCCCATCTCGAGTTCCTTCTAGCATCGGCGAGGAGAGCAATGAGACTCTTATTGAAGACCAACCTGCAAATGGCAAGCCGGATGATGCAAAGGCAAAACCAAAGGCAAAGAAATCCAAGGAAAAGAAAAACGCCATGACCGAAACAAAGGCAGAGGGTGGTGTCAAATGGAGAGTCCTCGTATTGTATTTGAGAGCCATGGGCCCTTGGTGGTTCTGGGTCCTCGCTGTCATGGTTTTTGGAGTCCAACAAGTTGGCGCTCTCGGGGCCAATATATGGATTAAGCAATGGGCAAATCAGTAAGTTGGAAAATGCTCACTTGTCAATCATTGACTGATGTTAATGAATTTATAGATATGATGTTGAAGCTGTCCGAACCAAATACCATTTATCCGCAAACAGTTACATCGGCAATACTATCTCTACTATTCAAGTGGCGAGCTCAAAGTTATCTCAAGTTCAACCATATTTCGATCCTAACAAGACTTCGATTGTGGCCAAGTTCGCTCCAGATGTTGATGTTGGATACTACCTCGGAGTTTATGCTTTGATCGGTATCGCATGCATGTTAATTGCTCTCTTCAGAGATTTCTGGCTCTTCTTTGGTTCTCTTACGGCGAGTTGGAGAATCCACGAGAATTTGATGAAAGCTGTCACCCGAGCAAAATTCAAGTTCTTCGATTCGACTCCATTAGGTCAACTTATGAATCGATTTAGTAAGGACTTGGAAGCTGTTGATCAAGAAGTCGCACCTATCGCCATTGGAGTTATGTCATGTGCCTTGGCCATTGTTGTAACAGTCGCTTTGATCACTGCTATCACCCCTGGCTTCTTGATTGCAGGTATATTCATCAGTGCCATGTACTTCTTTGTTGGCAAATTCTATCTACGATCATCAAGAGATTTGAAGAGAATTGAATCAATCCAAAGAAGTCCATTGTTCCAGCAATTCGGAGAGACACTCAACGGAGTTACCACTATCCGAGCTTATGGTGACGAGAAACGATTTGTTCGAGACAACATGTTACGAATCAACACTCACAGTCGACCATTTATTTATCTATGGGCAGCAAATCGATGGTTATCATTCAGAATTGACTTGGTCGGTGACCTTGTCGCATTCTTCGCAGGAGCATTTATTGTTAGTAGTATCGGTACTATCGATGCCGGTTCTGCTGGTCTTTCCCTCAGTTATGCCATCAGTTTTACGGAGAACGTTCTTTGGATGGTACGACTTTATTCTATGAATGAACAGAACATGAACTCTGTAGAGCGAATCAAGGAGTATCTAGATGTCGAGCAAGAAGCAGCAGAGTATATTGAAGAAACAGAGCCTGCTAAGAATTGGCCAAGTCAAGGGTCCGTGGAATTCATTAATTACACCACAAGATATAGGGAAGATTTGGACCCTGTATTACGAAATGTTAGTTTCAAAATCCGACCTTTGGAAAAGGTTGGTATCGTTGGTCGTACAGGTGCAGGAAAGAGTTCTCTTGCTCTCGCTCTATTCCGTGGTCTTGAGGCCGAGGAGGGAAAGATTTTGATTGATGAAGTTGATGTTGGTCTTATTGGCCTTCGTGATCTTCGCGAGAGAATAACCATCGTACCACAAGATCCAACGCTATTCACGGGTACCATTCGGAGTAATTTGGATCCTTTCAACCTCTTTACAGATGAAGATATCTTTACCGCTTTACGAAGGGTTCATTTGATTGGAGCTGTAGGAACATCGACAGCTCCTTCCACACCAGGTGTCTCACGACCACCATCTCTTGAATCATTATCAGGCTCTACAACCACCAACAAAAACATCTTCTTGAACCTCAATTCCACCGTCACAGAATCAGGAAATAATCTCTCACAAGGTCAACGACAACTCCTTTGTTTAGCTCGCGCTTTACTTAAACAACCTAAAGTTCTCATGATGGATGAAGCTACTGCTTCTATTGATTATACCACCGACGCCAAGATTCAAGAAACGATAAGGGAACTCAAGAGTACGATTATCACTATTGCTCATCGTTTACAAACGATTGTGGATTATGATAAGGTGTTGGTCTTGGATAAGGGAGAAGTAGTGGAATATGCTCATCCACATGAGTTGTTGAAGAAAGAAGGGAAAGATGCAATTTTTAGAGGGATGTGTGAGACGAGTGGGGATTTGGAGGGTTTGATGGATGCGGCAAAGAAGGCTTGGGAGGCAAAGAGATTGGTGGATGATGAGTAGAGAGAGAGAGAGATGTAGTATAGTGCATTTGTTTTGGAGAGGAGAGGAACTATACATAATTTTTCTTTTGTGGTAAATAAATAAATGCATCGGGACTTGAAATTTTGTAGATGGGTCGTTTGGCTTTGGTTGGTTATTTGCATTTGGGACCGGTGGGTGGTTAAAAATTACTTATTTGTGCTGTGGGTAGATGAGTAGGTTGTGGTTGTGGCTAGCGAGGTACATATTTTACATAAATTATAGAGACAATGAATGATAAATAAGTATTGAAATCGGAACTTGTTGCGTTTTGATGTTATTGGTTGGCTGGCTACTGTAATTATTTTTGTTCTTATTCTTATTCTGCGGGAATAGATGAGTATATCAGTTGATGGATGAGTGTGGTGTTTGTGAATCATTGGATATTGTGTGTAGGTATGTATATGTATATATAAATATAATTGAAACAGCGAGAATTTTCTACTCTCATCCATCCTCGGGTTTGAGAGAGGGATTAAGGCAGCAGGGAGGGATTGTTTATGTATATCTGGTATGTATATGTATTATATGGATAGCTGGATACGAGTGATCAAGTAAGTAGCAAGGTAGGTAACTTTGAACGTCAAATGGTAATTAGTAAAGTAAATACACAAATCCCTTATTCTCTCCACAGATTGATTGCCCTGCATGTCGTATATCTAACATATCGTACGTACTACATACATAGTGATTGATTAGATACTATCTATGATTTGTGATTCGGAATGCGATTGTTTGATTGCTTGGCTGGTCAATCAAATCCCATCGATTCCATCCATCCATCCATCTACTCTACCCATCTATCTATCGCTGCATCTTCTGAAACCTGATACTGGCCCTTCCAATTACATTCCGTGATATCATGGGCCGCAATGGGTAGCACCGGTTGTTGCTTGGGTGATCATTAGTAGGGCGACGATCAAACCGTAGAGACCTGGTTTTGGGGGGAGGTTGTGTTAGTTTTATTTTATTTTGGGGGGGGGGGGGGGGATTTTTCTTTTCTTTGGCTCTTTTCGCTTCTCCTTTATTCGAATATTGATCTATTCTTCCGCCTTCCTGTCCTTCTTTCCTTCTCTTTGCCCAAACCTCCCTAACATCAAAGAAAAAAAAAACTCACCCAACACCTCCGCAAAAATCAACACCAACGCCATCCCCACAAACATCTTCGGCTGCATAGCCGCGCCCCTCACCCCCGCATCGCCAATCACGCCAATGCTAAAGCCGGACGCGAGACAGCTGAGTCCGACCGAGAGACCCGCGGCGAGATGCAGGAAATTCGTGTGGAGGGCCGAGGGAGCGACGAGCGCAGAGGCGATGAGGATGCTGGTTATCAGGCCGAAGATGGAGAGGACGGAGGAGAGAACTATAGGGAGGAGGTCTGTGGTGGGGTTAGGGTTGTGGGGGAAGGGAGGGAGAGGGAGAGGGAGAAGGAGGAGGGTGTACTGCGAATCATGTTCTGTGGTTGCATGACACTAACTGCGGAGATTCCGATGCTACTTTTGGCCATGCCATATGCGGCGCCGATGTTGGAGAGGACGATTGCACAACAGCAACCCATGGCTCCGAAAAAAGACTGTGGGGTTGAGGGTTGGTCATTAGATTCTCGGCGGGAGTGTGAGGAAGGTGGTGACTAACGGCGTAGACGGGACTTTCAGACAGAGCGGAATATGAGCATGGGGTTTTGATGGGGATTTGAGGAGAAATCGTACCATCTATCACTGATATACGGATCCATTATGATTGTCTGATTATGACTTGAGAATGAGTGAGCGTGGTGTGTAATTGATGTTTAGATAACATATCAGGTTTCTTGTGCGGCGTGCAGTGGGACTACCAAGATGGCAAAAATTTGTAGCGAGGAGAATCAAGTTGGCAAAATGTTGATGCCAAAACGTTGATGTCAAAATTAAGGGAAATCGATTTGAAAACCACGCTCTCAAAACTTCAAGAGAAGTCATAATCATATGGTGTAAAACTACATGTTCATCCGTCTTACATCGCTGGAGGGTAAGCCCTACGAATACATGCATATAGGCAGCAGCCGCATCAGATCAATGTCGATTTTGATTCGATGAACATGCAGAAAACACTCGGATCCAAAGTTCTAGAATTTGATTGGCAACGTGCATGTATTTCTTTGATTGAAAGATATCTCATAGGCTCAAAGGCTTTGATTGATTGGTTTCTATACACTGGATGCCTGATTTCAAAGCCTTTGACATAGCAGGTGTTTAAATCGATATGATGAATGATTGCGACGCTTAGTATGATGAAGTTAGAAGTCAGCTAGATAGATAGCACTATTGTAGATGACGGATGTTCAGAGTACATAAGTACTGCTGCCTTCGGTCACCGGGTCGATGATTACGTAGTCTGCGCTACGCAATTAATGCACGCAGACTACGCAATCAATGCAGATCGTGATCAACCTTACTGCCGACGAAAAGTATGATTAATATCCATGTCTATTATGACGCCGGGAATCATCGCTATTTTATTCAATTTTCAGTCTTGACGGATTTTACTGCCAGGCAGACGGTATGTGATGAACCAGGTGGGCATGGTTGGCGTGAAGTTTAACAGTTGGGGAGATTCTCAAATTGCTACAAGTGCTTTGAAAGGTCAAAAACGGTACACCATGGCCCCTTGGCAATGGCAGAACCAAAGCGAGCATAACTCTGCGCGCTTTCATCTTGATTGAGTTGAAATATGCTGGAACCTGAACACATGGTTTCCAAAATGGGGCCATGCTATCGTTGATACTGGCCGCGCCTCCTCCTGAATCCGCAATCTTTCGGCATCTCAATTTGATTTGCATGATGCGCAAGAAAATAGAAGGAGAGAGTAAATAACGTGTACGAACCAATGCTCCACTCCTACACGAAGATCCAGCACACCAAACACGGAAGCAAACGCGTACACGTCACTAAAACGAGTAGAAAGGTTCTCACGCTTGTAAGAAGTATTTGCTGTGCCGCAAAACTATATTGAGATGGACGTTTGGTTTGGTGTACGCAATCTCAAGTATCCATTGAACAATTTGGAGTTCCATGTGAGGACCCTTTAGTAAATGTAAATCGAGGGATAGGATGAATGTGCTACAACACCGCCGCGATCGATGCAACATGTTGACACGACGCCGTTGAAGGTGTTGATGTAAAGAACTTAGGTCGGCGCAGTGACCGAGTTCACATGCATATGTCAAGCCCCTCCCCACCCACCTAGGTATATTTAGTCAATATCATAAACACCAAGCTTTCTGATCTCCATCTGATTGCAAATCCGTGCCTCGATTTCCGAGATCATCAGTTATATCAGAAACCCAAGACGTGATCAAATTTTCTGATGTTTGGGTAGGAAGTTTTGAAACGAATTGCAAGATTTGAAAAACGAGGTCACAGCTGGAGGCTGCCGCTTAGACCTGGGCGGTCTCGTTCAAAACGTTTGAAGTATGGGGGAAGGAATATGTGATGACTTTGAGTTGGGTGGTCGTCAATGCTCAGGATCTTTAGGTAATAGCTCAGATGAGTTTGAAGTTGCAAATTCGCCATTGGATCTTCTGAAGTCCAAATGTTTGGATTCCAGTCATCGAACTTGTCCAGCTTGGTAAGGATTCTTGGCAAGACAAAAGAGACCTAGCACGTGCCTAGCTAGTACCGAAGAGATTGTAGCAACAGTCGTGATAGTCGGTCAGAGTCTGATATTCTCTAAACCATTCCTCCCTAGGCACCTCGATAGTCATAGAAGTTTCTTATTTTGGAGCGTGGCTGTGGGTGAGTTATACGTAGATACCTAAATAGCCGGATACCGAGACCCAGTACTGGCATGTTGAAAAAGTCTTCATAGATAAACTTGCATATCAAAAACATAAAGTCACTCTACTCTGTACAGTGGAGTGGAGGGAGAAAAATCCCTATGGCTAACGGAACGACTCTTTCGGAGTTAGTTTATCATTGCCAGAACCATACCAGAACCAACGGAGGAGTAGTTCGGCAACTACCTAATCTCTTTAGTGCCTACGTACGTACTTGTTCGTAAGTACGATGTAGATTCTCACATACTGTCATTGTCAGACTGTCTGAATGTTCCATCCATGTGAAAGTTTAAATGTCCGATATCACCGTCGCCACTGTTTGCTGTTTGCTTACGAATATAGTGGTGATAATGACGAGTATCCATTTACCACGAATTGTGCTGCCCCATCACTTTCCTCGGATCTATTCCATTGACCAACGGGGTCATTGTAGGCAGGCCGTATGGACCCATTTGTGCTTAACTAGCCTTTTGATTTTCCATTTGGGAAGTTTGCGTGTTGGTCCATTCATTGAATTCACGGCACAGGCACTTGATAGAGTACTACGCCTCGAGGGAATGAAAGAAAGGTTACGTACACATCGTGCACACTTCCCTTTCTACATCCCTCCCCCTTTTCAGATTCTTTACGTTGACCTCTTGAGGCTTCATCCGATATAACGGTTTGGTTTTTTTGGGGTTTTTTTTACTTTCCTCGTGAACGAGCTACCTGGGTAGATGCAAGATCGCAAAATGGCTTTGGCGTAGGAGAAACTACTCGCGTCTCTTCTCGGTCAAGTTCAAACAATTTCTATTCATGCTTTGTATCATGGATTCATGGTTCTCACTCTATGACTGGGAATGTGGAAAAGGACTGTGTGACGAACCCGGATGGTGTTTCAAGCAAATGCGTTTTTGTCTCTAGCCCGCAAAATATCTCCCATCCTCAATGCTTCATGCCATGTTTCTAGGTCTGAGGGTCGAGGGAAGAGAAAGGCATGAGCAGCCATACAAATTCATTAATCGCAACAATCTGAAAATAGTATGTTTCCTCTTCCCCCCCCTCCTTTCTTATGAGATCCCTGAAAGTTATGTTCGAACCAGTGCAAGCAACGAATAATGGATTAGCATGGCACCCTTCCACGGGGAGTACAGTCTCTATCTAGTATGTACAGCCAGATTCGTCAACATCAACATGTCAAGCAAGCAAGTATGGTGGATCAGGACAGCGTGAATGTGCATCTTGATTCGTTGAAATATTATAGTGTCTGTACCTCGCCGCTTCCTCTTGAAGGGACCTGAAATCTATTTAGGAAGAAAGTCTGGGGCACAGGATTCAAGTGAAGAGGATTTTATTTGATCTGATACGATTGGTTATGGATTCGTACCTCTCTTTTTCCACAATGTAGATGTTCCAATGTTCTGACACCTCCCCTTTTATATTATTGTTATGATGCTTCTACTGTCAAGACTAATATAGACCAACACATTTATACTTGGAACTGCATATCTAGTATCCTCTTTAATATTGGCTCTGTGTAATATTCTCTTCAGATTTCTAGTATTCCATACAAAGTCTCCGTACCCGCCTGAGCTTCGTAGTTGGACATGGTAGGCCGCGTCATATTGCGGATCCTTGACCTTGAATCATCCCAGACAACAACAACCCTAGCATTTATACACTCTGCGTCTTCGCACCGTATGAGAGTATGTCAACCAACAAACTTGCCAAGATATAGAAAAGAGGATCGAACCTTGGGATTGGAATCATTCTTTGCATTGGATTTGGTCTTTTTGTATGAGAAATATTATTCCACGGGTTCAAAGCTTTTGGAACGGTCCTTTGGCATTTTCATATACATCCACTCGCACTGTACCTTTCTCCTCAATCGTTTCGATCCTCGCTCGTCCTTGATATTAAAACAATTTGACTACTACCGTACCAAGGTACCTAGTAAAGGTCGTTGTATTACTTTCTACTCCTCCTTCCTTCCATCTGAATACCCAGATTTATATTTGCCTCTTACTCAGGAATCTCTCAGCCTTTCTCGGCATGCTAAGTTAGTACGCTGCGCTTCCTAGAAAGTCTACCACGCCACCATTTGATACAGGACAAGAACGGATTTCACGGCTTGCCAGCCTTACAGTAGAAAAAAGCGTGAAGATCTTAGAAATACTAAGAAAGGATACTCCACAAATTTGTATAGAATACGATTCTCTTGCCTGCACCTCGTACTCTCAGCCACAATTAAGAGTTTCGTCATCTGTCGCAGGCTCTCTTTGCTGTACACTTGTACACGAGCTTTTCTCTTACTACTTACTATATACTACTCAGTCCGAGGTTCGAGGACTTATACAAAACTTCGCATCACATCACATCCCATCACATTCGTTCCGAATCTTGGTTTCTAAAAGTACGACTTCTCAAATCAACCTCACTACCAACAAACCATTTACTATTATTAAATAGTTTGGATATATTGGTTATTGCTTTTTACACTGGATTTTCCTGGCCTTATTCTCGGATTTTTTTATATAAAAAGAAACAATAAATTTATTGGGTCTTCGGGGTCTTCGAAGCTAAATTAATTAGCGTCTACTGTCCGCGTCATCTGGACCAACCCGAACAATATATACCAATTTCACATCCCATATAGGATTTCATAGAAGGGTCTTTCTTTTTCGTCAATATATTTTAATCTCCAATCATGAGGACGACAACATTCATCACCGCTGCCGTGGGACTATTATCAACATGTACAGATGCGATTCAATTACAGAAGCGAACCGATGGACCAGCACGAGTAGTCGGACTGGATGTGGTACGAAAATCGGTGGAAAATCCTCTAGCAAGAGATAAATCAAGGAAATTAAGGAGGAGGTCGAAGACAGTTACTGCTACTTTAGATAATGAGGTGGGTAAATTTTGTTTGGATTTCAAGTGAGGCTTGATACTAACATTGTCCAGGAAACTTTATATTTCGCCAATGGAACATTAGGTACACCAGCACAAAGCTTACGGTTACATATCGACACAGGAAGCAGTGATTTATGGGTTAATACTGCTAGCTCTACTTTATGTAGTAGGAAGACAAACCCATGTCAGACGGCTGGAACATACACAGCCAACTCATCATCAACATACGCATATGTAGCCAGCGATTTTAATATTTCATACGTCGATGGATCTGGAGCATCGGGAGACTATGTCACTGATACATTTACGATTGGATCAACAACGTTGGACAAATTGCAATTTGGTATTGGATATACCAGTTCTTCGCCTGAAGGTATTCTAGGCATCGGTTATGAGATTAACGAGGTTCAAGTGGGAAGAGCGGGAAAGAAGGCATATAATAACTTACCAGCACAAATGGTTGCTGATGGTTTGATCAATTCAAACGCTTTCTCCCTATGGCTTAACGATTTAGATGCCAGCACTGGAAGTATTTTATTCGGTGGTGTCGACACTGCTCAATTTCACGGCCAATTGGAAACTCTCCCGATCGAAAAAGAATCCGGATATTACGCCGAATTTCTAATCACCTTAACCGAAGTCATGCTAGGCGATACCGTCATCGCCCAAGACCAAGCTCTCGCCGTACTCCTCGATTCCGGTAGTTCCCTCACCTACCTCCCCGACGCCATGGCCGAAGCCATCTACGAACAAGTCGAAGCCCAATACGATGCTAGCGAAGGCGCCGCTTACGTCCCATGTTCCCTCGCTACCAACACCAGCGCTCTGAACTTCACCTTCACATCCCCTACCATTCAAGTCACCATGAATGAACTCGTCATTCCCGTCACCAGCACCACAGGTCAACAATTACAGTTCACCGACGGCACCGCAGCCTGTCTCTTCGGTATCGCTCCCGCAGGTGACAGTACCTCTGTTCTTGGAGATACCTTTATCCGCTCCGCATATATCGTTTACGATCTCGACAATAATGAGATTTCGCTTGCCCAAACAAATTTTAACGCAACCAGTACAAGCGTAGTGGAAATTACCACTGGTACCACGGCAGTTCCGAGTGCAACATTGGTTGCCAACCCAGTAACAGCCAGTTCGGGTTCTTCAGGTAGTGAGATGAGCGGATCGGTAACTTTGAGCTCGGGTTCAAAGTCGAAAAATGCAGGCGCCATGCAGACGCCGCCGCCGTTGGCATACGGCATGGCTGTATTGGGCGCGGGATTGTATTACGCTATGTAGAGATCTCTTTCTTGGTTTGGCATCATGAGATGTCATGAGATGAGACGAAGTGGGGAAATTTAATTGGAAAAAAACTTTTATTATTTTTTTATTATATTCATTTGCAGCGGATTGCATTGCGTGAGATGGGATGGCTTGGTCTGGCATTCTAGAGTTTTATACACACGAGAGTTGCATTAAAAGGCGTTTCTCTTTCTTTTCTCACTCACGCTATATATTTTTTATGAGATGAGAGCATTTGTTCTTTTGATGAAAAGGGATTTTTTTATTTTCCATACCTTTATAAAATATGGATGGTTGGGTTGGATCGCATGGGTTGCTTGCTTGCATAGCATCGGAGTCTTTTTTTTTTATGATTTGGATGGGATGGGAATTTTGGAAGGCTTGGAGAACTCGAAGTGAATGTGAGATGAGACAGGATGGAATGAGAGGAGAGGAGATGGATTAGAGTTATGTACCCATATATCTGAGAACATATTCTCAAATAGGAAGGAAGGAGAAAGGATACACACATATATACATAATATATACACAAGAATAGAGAGACAATAAGAATACAAGACAGAAATTCAAAGAACACATTTATTCATTTATCTTCAGCGTGTCATTATATCATTATCAGAATGTGTATGTAAATAAAGAAACCCCCCCCCAAAAATGGTTTCTTTTCCGTCGTTTGGAAGATGGATGTAATGATGTTGAATCTCGAATACCTACCTACCTACTCGCTAGGTTGAATAGTTCACGGGTATGTATGTAATATATATCCTAGTACATTTGTACATTGTAAGATACAAGCCCTAAGAAGGGAAATCAATACTGTCTAGGGATATTCATATTCATATTCATATCCATTCGGTAACTCGGTACTGAAGGCTTGGATTCTAGGGGGGAAGAGGGGGGTGGAGCTTAGCTTCTTGGCATTTTCTTCTTCCTCTTCTTCCTCTTCCTCTTCTTCTTCTTCTTGGACAATGGGAATCTTGAGGTTTGAGGTTTGAGGTTTGAGGTGAAAGGGGAGGGGGAGGGGGAGGGGGAGGGGGAGGAGAGGGGTGGATAAAAGAAGAATATGAATCTAAACAAAAATACGAATCTAAATCTGAAGGTCAATAGTTACAAACTCATTAGATAGATTCCCACCCCTTGGGTTTCCTCACAATCCTAAATTGATGATTTTGATTCTGTCTATCTATCTATCTATCTATCTATCTATCCAACTATCAAATAGAAATCATCACATGCCCACCTCCACCTCGAAATAGTCCGTCTCCACGACAGTGATCCTCGGAGAGCTAGCGGAGCGTCACTGCTCGCTTTATTTAGTGTATGACGAATGGATATTTTGTATTCTGTTGTGAGATTGTGGGATTATGAGATTATGATTATTTGAATAGTGATGATGATGATGCCGATGAGAATATATATATCTCGAGTTTCTTATATGTGCAAATGTGTATATGTTCCTAAATTCCGAAGAATTCTCTGCATGAGTATGTATATATATATATATATACCTAGGTAGGTATTCATCTGGACTGAAAGAAAATAAAAGAAAAACACTGTATTCTCTATCAATTTTCGCATTTTCTTCCCTCTCTCCCTCCCCCCTATTCTTATCATCTCATTTCACTACTCACTACTCACTACTCGCCTCACCTCGCCTCCACGTCGTCAAGGTTATCTATTTCTCATATTTGAATTGACATTTCGTCTCACTTCATTCTCTCTTTTCAACTTACAAGATCGATCAAACAAACCTCAACAACCATATATCATTTCGAGAAATTTTCAATAAGATATGAATCGGAATGCACGGATAGGTAGGTGTATGCATCGTACATACATCAGTATACAAACTCTTTCCAATGCCTGTCCGATCCATATCAAATCAGACATTCATGATTTCAAGTTGTAAATTAAGATATTATTATTGTGTTCATAAATGATTAAATCCAAGATGATGCTATAGTTTTCCCATCCAGCTGGATAGAGTAAGATCTTACATTTGTTTTATATTTTACTTCATCTGCTCGTATCGTATCGATCAAAACCAAACAGCCGAGCCAGCGTCAAAAAAAATATGCAATCCACCACTCCAGCCCTCCAAAAAAAAAAAGCCAAAAGAACCCCCACCAAATTCCTTTCACTAATTATTGCTTACCCCTCCATCTTCCTATTCCTCTTTCCCCCTTCCTCTTCTTCCACCCCAATCCTCACATAACCAAAAGCCAAAAAAATTCAAAAAAATTTACAAGCTGACGTAGGGAATTGAGCCCAACGCGGGGGTCGAACCCGCAACCTTGTGATTGACTTTGTACATCTTCCAATGATAAGAGTCACACGCTCTACCGATTGAGCTAGCCGGGCAGGCTATGCTTGACGATTTGATGGTGATAACAGTGGGGTTTGAATATATGATACCTTTTTGGCATCTAGGGAAAGAAGGAAAATGAGAGGAGCATCCAGAAAAGAGAAAAATGTATGTATGCATGTAGAGGTAGGATGGCAGAGAAAAGTCTTACCCAAGAAATGAGTGTGGAAAATTGAAGCATTATATGCATAGATGAAGGAGGTAGATGTAAGCTTTGTGCGAATAACAAAGAAGCTGAAATACCTGCATCATGAAATCATCAAGCAAAAGCCAATCCTGTCAACCCAATCGCTACATCATGTGGCTTTTATCTTTTAAGAAAAGATTGGCATGCAGATAGATGAGAGAGAATTCTCAGATTATGTGTATGGCTGCTAGACCGTATCAATGTGACGTTGGAGGGAGTTCATGAAGTGTTCTCGCTTCGGAGAAAGGAAGGAAGGGGCATTTGACCCTGAAATGAATATATGGACTTGTAGGCAGATGATTGTTTCCTGGTGTATAAGAACGAGAGATTGAGAATGTGATTTCTGGACAAATGTATTACAATAAATCACGCCGGAGTGAACTCATTATTCTTTTTAATCCAGTGAGGATAAATATTGTACACAACCTCTCCCTAATCGCGAATTGAATATTTCGCAATATCTAAATTTCTACTCGGGTATCTACATACATACATAAAATTCCTTCCCAGCGCCCTTCCTTCTCCCCTCTAGATTTCCTTCCCCGCATCATCTTAAAATCACGCTCCCAAATCATAATAAATACACATACCCGTTCTAAAATTATAAACAAAGGCATTCCTTGTAGTATCTTTATTCTGGAATGCCAAACCACTCATTAAATCATGGATTTCACCTATATAGCGACGTTCGGCTGTGGGAACTGAATGGGTAAGTTTGCGCCAGGACTCCGGATCTGAAAGCTTGGTTTCACGGATTAAATCCATCACCTAGGGAATTGAGTATTAGTTTATAAGTTAGGATAAGATATGAATCACGAGATGGAGTAGTGGAGGGGAGGTATAAAGAGCCATTTGAATGAGCCATAAAATGCGATAAGGTAGTGAGGAAGGATGTATGACAGTGCTTAAATTGGGGATAGATGTGTATTAGATGGCTTACGTGATCTGTTGTTTCAACGGCGGCGATAGGGCCATCTAAAAATGAATGAACGACTTGTTGGAGATGTTAGTATTAGTAGCGGAACAGATAGATCTAACAAAGGACTAGAAGAATGTAACTCACGAGTCGCAGCTCTTCCTTGAGCTTGCTCTACAATATTTCTTCTATTCGACTTCTTGCTCTTCGTACCGGCAAACAAAACTCGTACATCTTGTTCATGATCACTTGGTCCCGTGTCTGGCTGACTATGTTGACGAGATAATCTAACAGGTGTATTAATATCTTTACGTTGAAAATTTCAGGTAAACTTACTTCGCTCGGTTGTAGGTACCTTCTCTCTGGTCCCTTTCACGCATTTCGCCACGAAGCCACGAAACTAATTGGGTAGAAGGTATATCGGCATCCGGAACATCCTTCCTACCAGTAGTCTTACATCTTACGACGGAATCTTGCTTGATGATGATTATCCAAGAATAACTATCATCTCGGTATTTGGACAAGAGATCTTCGGGGGATCTTGAGTCTCGTGCTAGCTCGGCACTAATATCATGCGACCATAAATTTGATACCAATTCAACTCCAGTTGACCTTAGTGTTGCTGCATCATGACTTGCGACAAGCACATCACACTAACAAACAAATTAGTTGTGATTCATTTGATGACGGATTTAGGGCGTTATTATAACTCAAAATAAGGAAGATTGCAATACTCACTCTCTTTGTGTTCCAAATACCTTGCACTTCCTCATCAGGCTTCTTCAGGAACCCTTTTGAGTTTGCTTTCGGAAGTCGTGCCATCTTCTCCCATGCTAGATTGAAACCCACAGCATGGCGCTCGTCGTTGATGTTTTTGTGATGTCGATTTTCTCGAATCAAAGAATCATATCGACCTCCTGCTGCAAATACATCCCGAACTTTTCTGTCGTACAAACAAGAAAAAAGTATTCCGCCTTTATAAAACTTTTCTTTTAGACTTCCTAAAGGATTGACATACATCTTTCTCTGGACCTCAAACCGCTTTGTGTATCTATATCCGCACATTAGCGATATTTGTTGGAGAAATCATAAGAATCAAAATACATACGCAATCACATCACGTAGATGTGCGATGGAAGAAGAAGCTTTTTCGAACATTTCGGTACCTTCGAAAATTACCTTTAGTTTTTGAAAGGCTTTAGTAGGGGTGTCTCTGAAATCAAAACGTTGGAGATCCTCAACGCTTGTGGCGGAAACCTGAAGTATGGGTTAGCAAGTGATTCCCTTTGAAAAATCCAAACTAATCATACCCCAACTAATGGCGATCTAAGTTCAGCTCTTATCTTCTGCCATGTCCATTGCTGCACATTAAGCTTACTTAGTGTATCAGCAGCAGCTTGTCGTATACTAGGTTCGATGCGACAGAAGTCAAAGATTAGACCGAGTAAATCTGCATGATTTATGTGAAAGCACATTTGCGAGGAAGGTAAGGACGGAAAGCTAGCAACGATCTCATCTAAAACTTTGATAACCTCTGCTTCCTTTAGTGCTAGATCTAAGCTGTCTGAAGTTACAACGTCAAAATCCACTTCACTGAATGTTTGTGGAGATGCGCCGTCGTGCTTATCGCGAAAGACGGTGCCAAAAGCAAAAGATCTTTCCACTGGAGGCTGGTGTTTCGCAATGGCGCGAGCATTTGGAACAGTGAGATCATAAGGTAGTTGTAAAAGAGTACCACTCTTGTCTAACAATTGAACAGCATTGACACCATAATGATCCGAAGATGGGAACAAAATGCTTCGAGGAGTTTCTACAGCTCCATGGTTACGAAAAATGGAGATTAACTTTTGCTTGACAAGCCCTTGTAGCAATAAGTCGTTACCACTGGGAGTCGGAACTCCCATGTCCCAAGCATAATCCTTTGCTTGTTTTGTTGGTCTAGAGAAGAGAGCACTCATCATCTTTTGATGGTATGGTGATTTTGAATCAGACAGACCAGCTAAAGTTTGGCGGATTGTTTCACTTTCCATCTGAACTGGTAATTTCCTGCTTTGAAGAAGTTCGGAACTTGAGGGTCGTTCTTTTGGATTGTGGTTAAGGAGAGACAAGATAATATCTGCCTGAACAGCTTTTCCGGTCTTGTCAAAATTCGCCGGGAATACTGGATCCTTCTTTCTTAAGCCATCAATGACTTGAGCCTAAGCAGGACGTTAGTATGGAATTTGCAGAACGTATGAGGCACTAATCATCTGCTTCTATTTGGACCCAGAAGTAAGAGCTGTAAAGCCATATTATGTATATCAATAGCAAGAAAACATGGGAGCAATGAACTTACTCTCTCCATCCCGACAAGCGGAGTATAGCACATCTCGAAGAAAATTACACCAAGAGAATACATATCGACCTTGCCGGTGTACGGTCCTCCAGAAACTGCTGATCGAATTTCGGGTGCAATGTAGGAGAAAGTACCAATACTTCGTGTTAAATCCCCACTATTCTGCATCCCAGATGCTGATACCTTATCAATTGCCGAGTATTGACCCCTTGTAGCCAAACCTAGATCGCCTATCTTGACGTTTGAAGCACCATCGATGAAAACATTCTCTGGTTTGAGATCGCGATGAACAAAATTCAAGCTATGAATGTGGGCAAGACCTTCAAGAATTTGTCGAAAAACACGCCATATCTCCTCGTTATCTTTATATAGTCCTCGTCGAATAAGATCACGAAGCGTTCGCTTCTCACAATATTCCATAGATATGTACAGAATCGTTTTGAATGGCCGTGGGGGTCTCGGACTAGATCTACTTTCCCTATGTGCCAAAGCAAGTCGCCCATGGCCTCGGTTTCGAACATGTCCATTAGGTTCTGCGGAATATTCGTCGTCTTCATCATCATCATCATCGGATTCATCATCGCTATCTGTTGCTTCATCATAACCGAATTCAATTTGATATCCGCTAGTTGACATGAAGTCAAGCCCCCCTGTGCTCGTCGCGAACTCAACATGGGGCCCCGATCCTCCAGGGGAGGTATTGCTGATAGATTCTTCTGTGGCAGCGTCCGTTGTTGTATTTTCATCATCTGTTTCGGAAAGGTCTGGAACTTCTTCCGTCCATGTACTAAAGTAACCTAAAATAACGTGAGTGTGTTTGTATTAAACATAGCATCATGCCGGGTCAATAAAATAAAATGATTGAAACCTCTTTCTCCTAGCTCACTCCCTGGTAATTTGGGGGATTGAGAATGATATTGATTTGACTTCCGGCTTTGGCTAGAATTTCTTTTTGCGGCAGAGAATAGGAAGAAATAAGTACTCACGAACAACGGAAGGATGATTGAGTTGAGAGAGTAGGCGAGCCTCTTTTAGTACATCGTCTAGCTGAGCAGACGACTTTTGGGTAATCTTTTTGATGGCATATATTTGTCCATCTAATTTCTGCCTTGCTTTAACGACCTCCCCAAAACCTCCTTTTCCCAAGCGACCCTCTTCGACAAAATCATGAGCATATCTTGAAAAAGGTCCAGTAAGACTCATGGAATCATGTCGAGGTCTACGTGGTGTGATAGGTGCTAATGATGATGTTGATCCGATCCTCGACAATATAGCAGACGTATCTTCGTCCATTATGGTAGCATCAGTAACAAGAAATTTACATGAGCCTATCCAAAAATTAGTCAGGTTCGTTCATAGCAAATATGGAAATTCCACGAAAATCTTAAGCGAACAGGAGGACGAGTACTTACTGAGCGCGAACGCTCGCGGCCGTTTCTTCGGATCTGGATTGAATAGCTTAAGCATAAAATCATGCAAAGCGTCGGATAAGTCCAATGAGTCGAGCATAGCCTTTGGAGATGAGTATTTTCGAGTAACATTCAACCCAAAGGCCATCTGAAGAAAAACAATACCAAGCTCCCATATGTCAGTTTTCGCGGTTCGTAGGCCGTCCCCTAAATTAGCAATTTCTGGAGGGAACCAGTACGCAGATTTTGACATGGCAGAGCTATCCATCTTTCTTTTTGTGATCTTACCACTCAGGGCATGTAGCTTTCTTTGATACCCAGCATCAGCAAGTTTTGGCCTGACGACCCCATCTGATTCCCGGAAAAGGAGTACATTTCCACAATGTATATCCTAGAACGAGGAGCGTCAGTATTTGAAGAACACGGGATTGCAATTAATGTGTGTACCTCATGAATAATTCCGTTTTCTTCGTGGAGGAATCTTAAAGCATCCAGTAGCTCTATAGTCCATGAACGAACTTTGTTCACATTCATATTCTCAACGATATCCAGGAATTCCTCCAAGGATCCTTTCTCGGCATACTCGCCCAAGATACTGACAGTCCAGGAAGAATCATTTCTGTGCATCACAAAATTGGTCAACTTCAGCTACACGGAGAGCTCGATAAAACTATAGTAACAAGATAGTAACGAAAAACTCACTCTTCTTTTTCCACCTTAAAATCCAGAAGATTAAGAACATTGTCGTGTCTAATGCTCCTGAGCTTTTCTAATTCGCTTTCCATCGCTTGCAATTGCCCCTTGACACCACGATCACCCAAGTTCGTATCAAGCAAGGTCTGCTTCAATACCAATAAAGGGACGTAAGAGCTAACTGCAGGCCTAACGGTGTAGCAGCGAGATACAGGTCCTTGACGAATAAATGATTTACCGGTCACCGCCTGAAAGTATATTGGATTACTCTCAGCATCCAGAACCGAGACTTGGCGATCTAGCATCTCGTGATCATGAATCATCTTATCAATTCCAGAATTGGAGACGGTGATTGAGGGGGGAGGTTGGTTCTTCCGCTTTGTCTCTTTCGCTTTGGCACGTTGTCTCTTTAACTCATCTTGCACCAAGGAGCCAAGCATTCTCTCTTCTTCCTGGGACTCCAACCTATGATAAATTTAGCAATTTTGAGAGGTAATGATACGCTAAGATACCAAGAGTGATCAGCTGATCCCAAAGGAGAAGAAAGAAAAGGAGATATACTAACATTTTCTTCTTCTCTTCTTCTAAACGCTGGTCTTCAAGTACCTGGGCAGCAGCCGCTTCATGAGCTGCACGCTCTTCTTGTAAAGTGGGTAGTTCCCGACCTGCAGCTTTCGCTTCAGCAGCTTGCTCTAAAACTTCCTGACAAGCAGTAACAATTTCCATAATCATGGCTTGTTCCTCCTTGATCAGTTCTTTGGGTAATGTCTCAATGATTTTCTGCAGCTTAAATTTTGTAGACTCCCGAAGGCCGTCTGTATTCTTTAGAGTCAACAGTGGCGCCGACTTGGGATAGGTCAGGGTCAGGGTGACTCCCAACGTCACCGAGAAATCCTCATCAGAAGTTTTGATAAATATCTCAAATGATGGTTCCGATTTCTGTACAAAATTAGATTCACGTCATGCATCACCTGTGAACGAATTTTACAGACCTTCCATGCCGATTGATGTGTTTCAATACGCCGAAAGTCATCGCCGTATATTGAGGCGAGAGCAATTAACTCGTCATCTTGGGTCTCTTGATATGGGGATTTTGGTGAGTCATTTGCGATATCATTGTTTTTCAATGAAGGAAACGTATTTAAGGGCTTTTTTTGCTGTGCTTTCTTTCCCCATGGGTTATTTGCTGGAGGCATGATGGAAACTGGGTTATGGCGCTTGTTTGATATGGTACTGATTTATATATTTCAATATCTGAATTCGTCGTTGGGATTCAAAAAGCAACAGATGCGTGCGGCCGAGGCCACAGCTTAGCCTATGCAGACATTATGAGTTTTGTCCAGTTTAAGTATGTTAGAAAATTTATATGTCGTCCTAATCACGCTTCCCTTTCTTGCCGTCAAATATATATTTATTAAATGATAAACGCATGAGGCGAGGCAGGCAAGGCTGAATGGCCAACCTATCAACTATGACTAACAACCTTGTCGCCATATGGGGGCGCTAATCTCTTTGCAGCATAAGCTCCGTGGTCCGATCTTTGTATCGCACAAGGCTCAAAATTTCTGGTGAGTCAATTCCTTATCTGTTGAGAGAGTGCTTTTAGTATTGAAATAAAGTGCTAGGTAGGCCAATTGATCTTCTCTTGAGTCAATAGAGTTATTGTCGCCCTCGCAAGATAGTTTGCAGATCATTATCTTTACACAATGGCTCTCAACGCATGTACGAAGCTCCCAGTAGCTCGATTGATCAGACCATCAGCTTCCTATCACCCCGCAATTAGCAGCATCCGATACTACTCTGCACCCCCCGAGAGCACGATACCGGCCGCAAAGCTAAAATACATTCCTACAAGTGGCACATACCCCAAAGGATTCTTAGTTTCTGGAACTCATGTAGGAGTTAAACCAACCAACAAATCTACACCAGATCTTGCTTTCCTCGCCTCGGAGATACCATGCGCGGCTGCAGCTGTGTTTACAAAGAACAAGTTCCAGGCGGCTCCAGTCACTGTGAGCAGGAAGATGCTACAAAGAAGGAATAATACTGGAATCCGTTCAGTCATTATCAATTCAGGATGTGCAAATGCCGTGACCGGAAAGGGTGGAATGGAAGACGCTGAGAAGATGGGTGCTGAAGCTGATAGATGTTTTGATACACCAAGTGATGGTAAAGGTGGGAGTTCAATAGTGATGAGCACTGGTGTAATTGGTCAAAGGTTCGAAGACCTGCTTCTACCTCGTTTGAAATCCTAACTTCACTTAAACCTTGACTAAACCTTTTGATTCAGACTGCCGATCCAGAAAATATTACTCAAAATACCTACCGCATTTGATGGTCTAGGAAGCTCTCACGAGCATTGGTTGGCGACTGCAACCGCGATCTGTACCACCGACACATTTCCAAAACTCCTATCCCGAACATTCTCCTTGCCATCTTCCCCAGAAGTGGAATACAGGATGGCTGGCATGACAAAGGGTGCTGGAATGATTCATCCAAATATGGCTACTTTGTTAGGAATGATCGCAACGGATGCAGCTATCGCACCTGCATTGCTGCCATCCCTACTTACAAAGGCCGTTAACAAGTCATTCAACAGCATCTCTATTGATGGTGATACTTCTACGAATGACACGGTTGCTGTCTTGGCAAACGGAGCAGCTGGAGGAAAGGAGATCACTTCTGAATCTTCCGAAGATCATGCTGCATTCCAGAAAGTTTTGACTGAGTTCGCTACTGATCTTGCCAAGCTTGTCGTTCGTGATGGTGAAGGTGCCACTAAGTTTGTCACTATCCGTGTAACAGAGGCCCCGTCAGAAATTGGAGCACGCAAAATTGCTAGCACGATCGCAAGATCTCCCTTAGTAAAGACTGCGTTGTATGGTAAAGATGCAAACTGGGGCCGCATTCTATGTGCTACTGGCTATTCCCAAATCTCGGAACCAGGCGAGCCCATAAACGAGGTTCCAGAAATCATCCCCGAGAAGACTAGTGTCTCATTCATTCCCTCAGATGGCTCACCAGAACTTAAGCTTCTGGTGAACGGAGAGCCAGAATCAGTGGATGAAGCTCGCGCTGCTGAAATCTTGGAACATGAAGATCTTGAAATCTTGATTAAGCTTGGCGGTGGAAAGGAGGAGGCAGTGTACTGGACTTGTGATTTCAGGTATGAACCCAACGCCCACACTGACAAGACAAAAACTAACATCATACAGCCATGAATATGTCACAATTAATGGAGACTACAGGACATGAATGATGAAAACGACAAGTTCAACAATAGGTGAACTGAAAACTTGTAATTTTTTCCGAGGAACATGTTTTGATTGTACATAGAAGAAAGGTGAAGGAGGACGCATAACAGTAAAAACGCACTCCAAGGAAAGCAGCATAGCGAGATGATAGAAATACCCAAGCTTGCATAACAAAATACCACCATAAAGAATTCAACTTGGTCCTTACCTTGTGCATAAGTAAAACAGTTATCCATGTCTTCTCGTGCTGCTCCAATCGATCCTCGAGATGACCATAGTGCCAGAATCATGCTGGTTAAAACTTCCACCTCGATTCTCACTTAAATTTCTGCAAGCAATCTGAGAAAGGGGCACATGCAATACTAATCTCATTCTCTCGTTCGCATATGTACATTCCAGACCATATTTCCATCTCACGCTCTTTCAACAGTCTCAGGGGTCCACGCAGTAATCTTCGGTTTGACACTAAGGGGAAACATCAGCTCAAACGCACTTACTTGGCTAATAAGTTGTACACAAGCACTCACGTAGAATATGTCTTGAAAGCAGCACGGCTCATAGTGAAAGTTGGTCTATGATCGGGTAACTGCCAAGGTTGTTTTTGCTGCAAGAGAAGATCTTCGGTCGGTGGCTTATCTACCATGTATGAGATCCATGCGTGCCATCCGGGCTCGATTTGACATCTATGGAGAGTGTGTTAAAACAAGACAGTTCGGTGAGGGGCGCGAGATGTTCCTTACGGGCTGAATTCGTCGTCCTTGTAGTCTACCCATCTTGTGCGTACTGTATGTTGGTGTAAGCATATTTGGGCTTGTACATCTCATATTATGGCAGGTTCGTACGTGGTAATTCATCCTCTAGGTTCTCAAAATACTTGTTGCCATATCGATCCTTTGCGATGAAGGTTCCGGCCTTGGTATCACCTGTTTCCCATGAGCTTTAATCTCTCAGCTATCGTTTCGAGCATTGAGTACCTTGATACTATATTTCAAAACCCATCCATCAGCATCGGTGTTCGCTTTGTGGTGGGCTCGCTATAAGTGTACTTACGTGCATTTGATGAAGAGCATCCTGTATTTTGATCAGCAATCTGGTAGGCGCATATTGAGGGCCGTCATACCTTGACACCTACTCTGCGCAGATTGCGCAAAGTCCGCAGAATTGTAGACATCTTGTTGACGTTGCAATGGGTTGACTTAATGATAATATTCAAAGAAGATTGAGGTTCATGAAGTCGTCGCCCATTCGGCCCGCCGCTTTTGCACTAGCGATATCAAACGCTATCACTATCCTATCGGCTTCTCGAAATTTCAAATCTTCAACATCGCAAATCGAGGATTTACAGAGGTATTCCGAAACACGCAGAAAGACATGATCGTTAGGACTATTACGCGCTGTTCTCGAATTCGAAAGGTTCCCTCCTTTCAACCACCATTACAACGAATGAAACAACGAGCACATTCGACATCTACAAGCTCTACGACTACCACGCCCACAGCACCCTCTCCAGCTTCCATACTAGGCGCTTTTACAGATGAATGTGATAAACTAGCTCCAAAATTTGAGGTGGATGGCTCGCAGATACAAATTTTACGAACGCCGTCAGAGTTTTACGAGACGTTGAAGGTTGGCATAGACAGCAATTGGCCATTGGTGGATGGGACAGATGCTGATGGACGGATATAGAGCAAAATACTGGCAGCAGAGACACGAGTTTTCTTATCGACTTTGTATATAGGAAAAACAGAACATGAATTAGTACATACAGATATTCTCCCAATTTAATAGCATACATGAATAATAACTATGTGTAGATATCCACACTCCAGCAAGCTCTGCGTGCAAAACCAGGTTTGAAACTTAGTATTCTCACTGATGCCTTGAGAGGAACAAGAGAGTCTCCCAATGCGTCATGTGCTTCACTTCTTGCCCCGCTGGTGTCAGAGTTTGGTGCAGATAGAGTCGAGATTCGTATGTACCATACCCCGAATTTGAATGGTTTGAGGAAAAAGTATATTCCCAAACGAATTAATGAAGGATGGGGTTTGCAGCACATGAAATTATATGGTGTGGATGATGAAATTATTATATCTGGGTATGTCGTTAAGCCCAGCTTTGAGTAAATTTGAATACTAATAGGACCCGAAAAGAGCAAACCTCTCCAGTGACTATTTCACAAATCGACAAGATAGATATCATGTGTTTTCCTCTAAAGAAGTCACACAATATTTCTACAACATCCAGAATGCAGTCTCAAGTTTGAGCTTCTTGGTATCACCAGATCCTCAATTACCTGCTGGATACACGCTTGAATGGCCTTCCTCAAATTCCTGTCCTTCCCCTCTGGCAGACTCCCAAAAATACATCTCTCATGCATCATCCATTCTCACACCCTTGATTCAAGCTTCAACAACATCGAATTCGACATCCCGCAATCCTCAAGCTAACACAACGATATATCCCATCTCCCAGTTCACACCATTGTTCCCGTCAACTTCCGACACATCCACCGAACTTCCCCTGCTCACCCGTCTCCTTACTTTTCTCAATTCTCCCACCACCCCTTCATCCTGGACTTTCACAGCCGGCTACTTCAACCCGTCGCCAACTCTTACGTCTCTGCTCCTCCACACAACATCTAAAAATAACACCGTCCTAACCGCTTCCCCTCACGCCAACGGTTTCTACAATTCCCCTGGAGTCTCAGGCATGCTCCCCGCAGCCTACACCTTGCTACTCCGCAAATTCCTCGTCGCAGCTCAGAAGATTCAAGGACCCTCTCCATCCATCACTCTACGAGAATGGAAAAGAGGAACTGTCAATGAGCCTGAAGGTTGGACGTATCACGCTAAGGGACTTTGGGTATCATTCCCCACCCAATCATCCCCTTCATCCCCAACCGAGACTCCCAAGCCGGCAATCACAGTTCTGGGTAGTAGTAACTATACCAAACGATCCTATACATTAGATCTCGAAACAGGTGTCATGATCGTAACCCGAGATCCGGAGTTGCAAGAGAGACTGAGACAGGAAAGAGATGGCCTGGGAGAGTGGGCAAGCGAGGTGGGGATGAAGGAGTTCCAGAGTAGTGAGAGGAGAGTGGGGCTGCATGTTAGGATTGCGATGTGGATTGTGGGGGTTGTGGGCGGTGCTTTGTAAAAAAGACTCCATATCTTACATTTGGCCCGACACATTGAAAGAGGTACTGCTGAAGATGCGGTGGAATTAGAATATGGGCGTCGTGATACACCTAGAAACATATATACATATCACACCGAACATTCACAGACATTCGAATCTCCAAGTTCAAACATGTACCATTTGCGTGCAATTCTTCTATTATTAAGTGATTATATGTAACTTTTAACAACTGCAACTACAATTCATCCCTCTTCCTCAAACCAGTTTCCACCGGTCTCATTCTAAACATCTTTACCCCATGCGCCTCCACATCAGCAACCACTGTTCCACTGGGTTTAACCGTGCCTGTCAAATTCCCCAGCAACTCACTTCTCCCCGCTGCCAACCCATCCGCATAACTCATTTCTGTAGCATTGTACCTTCCAGCGCCAACTGTCGTAGCATTATAGCCCGTTGTCGCATTTCCAGTCGCTGTACTAGCGTCAATAATTGCTTTAGCAGTAGCATCATCCATGCGATTTGCCCAGAGATCACGTAATTCCCATTCCATGGAGACTTGTTTGGCTGTGCCTCCGGTGCCGTAATCAATGAAGATGTCGGCCAATGTTGCGTTCATGGTAAGAGTTTCATTGCCACCATTGATGAGGAGGAGGACAAAGTCACTGGTCGTACTGTTGGTGGTGGATTGGAGAGAGCCTGACCACATTTGGATTGTGGCAACGCCGTTTTCATCAGTAGCATCAGTAGAGTACATCCAGCGACGAGCGGCACTACTACCTAGTGGATCTTGGTTCACGGCGATAACTGCTGGGTTGGAGAGGATTGCTAGATCGGCTGGCTGGATTTCGCGTAAGTCGTTGCCGAGAATGAGGGGGCTTTTTACGACGGCCCCTTTTTATTATTAGCATTTGGAATTTCATGCATTTCTTGACTAAGAAATGAATTTAAGAGACTTACACATGCTGAAGTGTGCTACATATTCCGAGTCAGTCATTCCTCCATTGCCAACCTCCAACATATCTAGATCGTTCCAGGCACCTGGTTGGGCCTTTGATACGATGAAAGAAGCTTTGTTCATGATATTGACAATTGAGCACTATGTATTCTTAATTAGTTTGTTGTTTGAAGTGTCTGGGTAGAAGAGCTTACATGAAAGCCGGGTAATACGCAGTTGAATGCATCAGGGCCATCACATGGACATCTTGCGTCTGCTCTGTCCCATGAATCATACACATCGCCGGATATTCTCCAACTATTTGCTGTAGTTGAACCCCAATTCCATGGAGAGTCTTCTCCCCAATTGCAAAGGGAGTAAACAATAGGCCGCCCAGTAGCATTAAGTGCTTTCGCCATCACCTGATATCTGGAACATATAATTAGCCTGATTTCTTAGAAACACCTAAAATTCCTAGTCTCCGATACAGTTGTATCCCCGGATTTCTGATGTTTCTTACCTTTGGGAACTCAAATATTGTGTTCCTGCCTGTCCAGTGTTGTAACAATTATCATATTTCAGATAATCAATTCCCACCGAAGCAAAATAATTCGCGTCGACAGTTTCATATCCTAGACTTCCTGCGTATCCGCCACAGGTGTACTCGCCAGCATCTGAGTACATACCAAACTTCAAACCAAGACCATGAATTGCATCTGCTACAGCCTTCATTCCTTGCGGAAATTTATCTGCATCAGCGACAAGAGTATTGTTGTCGCTCGCGTTTCGCCCATTACTCCAACAATCATCGAGAATAACATATTGATATCCTAGATCTTTAAGACCATAATCAACAATCAAATCGGCTGTTTGAAGAAGAAGCTCCTCAGACACATCACAACCTAGGGCATTCCAATTGTCCCATCCCATTTGTGGGGTTCTAGCTAGGCCATTGTTGACAGCGCCCACTCTGGAACCTAATAAGGTAGCGAGAACGCCGAAGATACTTCTTGTCGACATCTTCAGTTGCGAGAGATTGAGAATGGTGAGTGAAGAAAATTTTCTGGAGAAACACCAGCTTTTATAGGTCAAAAAACCCCCATCGGAGTATTTACTAGTTGTATCCAGGTACAATCCACTTGTCTACCAATGACTTCACAGACCGAGTAAAAGCAAGATTCCTAGCGGGGTAATTCTGCACTCCGCAGCTTAACATACATGTTATTATTGAAAGATACGAAGAGTATCCGGAATTAGACATGCAAATTTGCGTAGATCGTACAAATAACTCTTACAGACGAATTCTCTATTTGCAGAACGATAAGACCATCTAATCTAGTTTGTGATGTAATTGAAAATGTTCTACCGCCTTCCTGTGAGCGGCTTAGGGGAATTATACAGAGCTTTAGCACTGGTCGATCCTGCTTGCTTTTGGAAAGAATCAACAAATGCAAAAGTTATGTATACTCAAGTACCTAGGTACGTACTTGTAGATTCGGCTCGGATTATTAGTTAAACCCCGCATCTCCACCAAACCCCGCACGTCGTTAGGTTTAAATCTCGGAGCACAAACTACGAATGGAGACACTTGCAGGACAGGAGACAAAAAAGAAGCAGAAGACAGTGCAGGCACGACGACTCCAGTAGCTTGGCTGTTCTTGACAATGAAATCGACCTCGGAGCGAATTGATATTAGGCCGGGGTTAAACCACCAGTAATTCACTTCTTCTTAGATTGCTGCCGACCATAATACCGCAGGCTTAGAAGTACATACTCTGTACAGCACATTGCCAAGCGTTCATCTCATGGCCGGCGAAGTTTAATCAATGCCGACGTCGGAAAGGCTCGATCCGCACCAACCTCGTCGGAGGAAGCTGAGACTAACCCCGTCACCTACTGAGTGACTGCAGGTTTGTCGTGCGAAGTCGCTAAAATGGCGGTAAAGCTTTCATGCGCCACTCGTGCTAAATACATGGTTACCTCATATGGTATTCATAGCCGGCGCGTAAAATTTGTAAAGTCTCTGTTGGTCACTCTGTCGCGGACCTTGAGACATACGAGCCGAAGAAATATTGAAACAGTTGCAATTGTTGGCCATTTCATTGAGTGAGTAATTTTAGCATTGACGAGGTGTCAATATAGGCGGTTTCCGTTTTGGATTGTCCTTAGTAAGCGGCTTCTTCACGCGCCGCCATTATCGTCCCAACTCTCTTGTTCAAGAATTTCCAACAATGACGTCCTAAATAATTTACTCTTACTATGAGTTCCTAAATTGCTTAAGTTTCGACAAACACAGAAGTTCAACATCATTTGGAAGTATTCCTGTACTTTTGAAAATGTCTCAAGAGTCATCATTCTACCCTTGTGCAACGGCCAACGGGTACGCCAGCCCAGCCAAGAATCCCACACTAGTCTTACAATCCGACGATAGAAACAAGTCGTTGAGAGCTTCTTACACAAACGCATCCAGCATCATAAAACACGAACTTGCAGAAGCTGACAATCGGCAGTAAATACGGCCCCATTCCTACCGTTCCGCGCGCAAGCTGGTCAAGGGGTTCAGGGCCTTTTGATCTACATGATGGCGAGCTTTTCACGATTCAAACCCAATGTGCCGGAAATACTCCAACACGAACGCGCTTGGGCGAGCTCCATGTTAGCGTTTTTTGTGTCATCTTTCTTTTCCTGGTAGTTCGGGAATACTGCCAGTTTTTGATTCGAATACCCGTTCCTAGAGTTAGCTGTTGGAGGCAGTGCAAAGTCGTTGATCGAGCCACAAGGTGCCCTCGTACAAATGACAAAGCTGTGATATATATAGAGCTTCATGCATTATAACTATCTTAAGAGTTATGATTTGTGGTTTGAAGCATCGACTATTCCTTAGCACTGCCGCTGTTTAGCTTCTCAGTTTACCATGGTACTTTGTACTGTTATTTTCGCTCGTCATCTTCTCACCCCCCTTTGAAGGTTTCTAGACTCAAATTTGCATTGTAATGTGGCGCTGGGCATACACGAGTGGATGATGGGGTTCAACCCAAAGCATATCTCGTGAGATCCCTAGCATAAATGGCCTTAAGCGTCGGGTTTAGGAGTTGAATCCCAGGGATACTACCCAAATCCGATCGGCCGGGAAGGTAAATTCTACCCCTAAAAATTTCGGGCACGAGATTTACAGAGAGAATGTACTTTCTAATTGAGTAGCCTGAAAACAAGTGGTGGGTATTCATTGGTTTTGAAACATTAAAAAGAGCTATGATTGGGAGATTGTACCATCATCCTTTATTATTGGATAACTGTACGATGCAAGAATTACTCGCGCGACCGCAGCCTCAACTCAGAGGTGCCCGGGGGGGTCTGCAATGACTATGAATTGAAAATTCGTGTTTTGATGGCCATGGTTTCTCAGCACACTGTTGGAGGTATTCCGAGTGTGAATATGAATTTCTCTATATATGTAGCAACTGTTCGAAGTATATTGTTTTCATCATCAATCAAATCTTTACCACTGAATCAACTGTCTCGATGTCTATGCCTACGTTCGTGTGCGTTCCTGGCTTTTGCCACACTCCAGCTATATTTGATCCCCTCAGAACCCTTCTCGGTCACTACGGTTATCCTGTTCTTCCAGTTCAGCTTCCATCAGTACTTGCGAATGGAAATCACGCATCAAACGATCCTGCTCAGGATACTAGAGAAATTCGAAGTTCAGTGTCACATCTTGTAGAAGCAGGTCACGATGTCATTGTGGTCCTACATTCTTATGCCGGTATTCCAGGCGGCGATGCCTTGCAAGGCTTAGGGAAAACAGACAGGGCACAAAGAGGCCTTAGAGGTGGAGTTCTACGAATCGTATTCGTCATGGCATGGATTGTGCAAGAGGGGTTCAAAATGTGCGAAGAAGGAGACTATAGTTCTTTCCCACCATATATGCAGTGTAATACAACTTCACGTGTAAGTCAATCACCTCACATTTCTTATTTCCGCCGGACATTTTCCATGATACTCGCGGTTATAATCTGGTCGAGAAGTTTTGACTCCTCATTCCAGCTTAGACTTTTGCGTTTGTCCTGTATTGAATTCTAACTTGCGTTCACTAAACGTTAGAAAAAGGCTGTTACTGTGTCTATTCCATCTGCGTCGGCAATCCAATACTTTTACAACGATTTACCGCATGAGCATGCCGAATATGTGAGTTATTGTAGCTATATCAAAGCACTCTTTACTAAGCCACCTAGTATGCACACATTATGCGCCCCCAAGCAACATCCGTATTATACCACAGAACGACAATGGCAGCATGGCGCACAATTCCTACCACATACGTCCTATGCCCACTAGACAATGTATTAACAGATGCATACGCCCGACTCATGCTCAGTTCGGCCCAAGAATCAGGCAGTAGTATCGATACTATAGAGGTATGCGAGGGGGCGGGAAGTTGCTGTTGGTTGGGGTCCGGCGCCGATTCGTTCGCAAGAGTTTTAAGACGGGCCGCAGGAGAGATGGTATGAGCGCGTAAGGGGATAAAGCAGGGATCGGTACTTGCTGATGCACGTAAGATTGAAATTTGGCATTCGATTGAAATGTATGGAAGGTTGGATTTTGGAATGGCGGGGATAAAACTTGGCGTGGAGGCGGAAATCTTTTGGGGGCGGAGTTTCGGTTTACGATACGGACATTATATCATTGGGTAGTTAACATTTCATGTGGAGTTCAAATAAAAGGTTTCAAGGCCCTGGCCGCCAACATGTTCGTGTTTATTGCAAAATTTCTGATCAGATCTGTCCCAATATTACGATAAGAAAATCACTGCGTTATCATGGTCACTTCACCAGTGGCTAGAAATAGTTTCAACCGACTTGATACATCTTGTCGTTCTTCTCAGTCTGGAACCCTCAACCCATGTCATTTTGAAGGTAACTTCCTGCCCAATATCATTTTTTCCCCTTGTATGCCCATCATCCTTCATCCAACCCGGGTATTATCCAGGAATTTCCGCACGTTATGATTATCCGCAAACAAGACTCTTAAGTTGGGTATCATGACGTAAATCTTGCAACTATTATCTACAGGAACGGTAGCGGTATGCCGTAAAGAAGTAGCAAATACAACCATCTACAATCATAGAATCAGTGCCCAACTTTCGATTCGACGCCTGATTTAGCTTCCTATGAGTCGTTTCGCTTGATGAGTTGATCTTGTTAAATGTTTAGTCTATTCTGAACACTTATAATTCAGGAGTGACTGCGAATATTCGTCATTCTATGACAAAAGTTCGGGTAAAGATCATGAGAATTCATGAAAACATCCAAGAGTAAGATTACAACGCGCGGCAGTGGCGAACGGTTCTCGTTACTCTTGGCTCTAATAGAGCTCTTCTTCATCCGGAGAAAGCACACGAGAAGCTGCAATGTCAAGGGTCTTTCTCGTGTAATTCTCGGGTGAGGAGGGGTTGATCACTGAGGCCAAATTGAGGACAAAGGGCGGCTTGAACTTTTACGTTAAGATGGGATCTTTATGGATGTACAGAGTACATGGAGGAATCATTTCATGCACATTTGCTTATTATATAGAATATTTTTATGTCTTGATGTAATTTCTTTTAATCAAATAAGTAGGCTTAGTGATCAATATCCTCCACGTAGATTGATGCGCACATTCAACAACATATTTTCAATTCTCGGTCTTGTATGGGGACAAATAAGTAGTAGCGTATCTACTTGAGTAGCTGTTTATGCTGCTAGTTATCTTCATGGTAAAATATATATTCTCGTTTGGGAGTGGAAAGTGCGACCAGTGGTATAAAACGGGAGTACACAATCTGACTTATATCTTCAAGCACGTAGTTCCTTCCATCTCCATGACTGTTTGAATACAAGACCTGAGTATTTCACACGAATGATCTATTCAAGAACTGCAAATATATTCTGTTCATTGTTCGCACTGTTCAAAAGACAATTTTATTCGACTTTATTTTGCAATCACCCTTCTGGCGCATTCACAACCGCAAAAAGTATATCAGCGACACAAAAAAAACTTACCAAAATACTTACCTATTATAAAGATTTATTCTGGCCTGTAAGTTCATCCACGCGCTTCCAGGCAGCAAAAAGTATCTCAAATTTACATACAATAATGCGTTTTACCATCCAGCACACCCCACAAACTCTACTATATATACCGTGGTAAGAGCTTTCCCTCGTCCGAACCGCAGAGGCAGCAAACAGGCTTGTTTGTGCAGGTCAAATGCGGTTTGGCGGAGGAGATAGCACGCCTGGTCCGAATCGAGCGAAAAAAAACCCGTCCGGGGGTTTCCTTACCGTCCCTCGAGGGACGGTAAGGTTTTGCTTCGAAAGAATATTTTATATATCTTAATTTTTTGGATCTTCAGATCCTAGGATGGTGAACTTTGAGGGGTTGATATTTTTTTTTGGTTTGGATGCTTCACTTTCGGGTGAAAGCGGTGTTGCGGTGTGAATAGGAAGAGTAGTGACGTATGAAGAATAATGACAAGACTAGATGGGACGAGAGAGGGATGCTCGGATGATACAAGCAAGAGTTTGCGAAGTTTGATATTAGTGAATGGTGAGCTTAACAAGATATTTACTGACGTAGCTGAGATACGATCGGAACTTGAAGTGTAAACTCAATGATAAATGTGTCTAGCTTAGAGTTGGATAAAAACGGCTGCATTGGAATAATGCTATCCGTCTCATGTGAAGAAAAGAAAAGAAACGACAAGGCCTATAGATTGAAAATCAATGATAGAATAGGATGAGAGACGCAATTGATTTGAGATTAGGGGAACAGGAAGAGGATCATTGGACAGTAAACTTTGGTACCGAGATGTCATATGTGCAATGAATTTCAAGTTGTTCCACGAAATACTACTCTTGTTTCTAGAACCAGATGATTGTGGCTTCAAGTTTACAATTTATTATGGACTTGTTAATAAACTTAGTCTTGATATATTGATCCTCGTCATTTATTGATAAAGTATGATAGATTTGATTTGAAATCTGAAGATACGGATAGATTTGAGTAGGAGGCGGGTGACTTGCAGCGATGGAGAGTAAGATACATCTGCAATTAAGACTGTATGTTCAACAATCAAGAGGAATTAAGGCGGTGGTATGCTGGTCGTATTGATTAGCCTGGTTTCCCTTGGTGACTAGGAGATGGTGGTTGTCTCAATCTTTTTGTCTCTAAAAATCCCATCCAAATACGCAGGCTTTCTACAGTAACCTCTCTTTGTGGAGGTCATTTTTCAGATTGATTTATGCATCAATATACATCAACTATACGGTTGGTCTTTCCCTCAGTCTTTCTCTTTCTTTCTTTCTTTCTTTCTTTTTTTGAATGCCAAGATGTCTCCTGAGAAGGGTGGAGTGAAACTACCATAAAGGCGAGCTTACTTCTAGGGGAACTTTAAATGATGGAGCTGCCTGCTCATTGTGAATAAATCTAATCTCAAGCGGGTTTGACTCCCTAACTACTGGATTCTGCAGAGCCTACTGTCTCACCTTTTTCAAGAATGGTGATGCAGACATCTCACCTGCCCTTCCCCGTTATGAAATTCAAAAACTATTGCGATGGATAACCAATTTTCAGACGATTTTCATTTTGGATGTGTCTTGTATATTTAGATTCTTTTTATTCATTCTCCCTAAAGAACGCCCTTCTTCGCTCGGGAAAGAGCGGGTTGAGATGGGTAATTTCACTGTTTAGAGTTCCCCTAAAGATCCTCGCTTAGTGAGGTTACTACAACTCAAAGTGAAATAGTCAACCTTTCAAAACCAGGCGTGGCTGAGTCAGATTCAGATGCCATAGTAAATAAGCATAACTTTACTATCTAATATTTCAGTATTCATATGCATCAAGTATCTATGAACAAAAATCTGTAAGGCTTCTTCTCGGCTGTCGTATTTATCAGGATGCACGAGATTAAAGAAATCCAACCACCAAACATGTTACATCCCATCTCATTCAATTTTGCCACTTGAGATCAATCTCTGATCTTGATTTTCAATCTGCAAGTGATTACTGTAGATCGTGATATGAAGGAGTAGCAATGGAGTCATGATGTAGGAGACGACAGATGAACGCGGGCGAGAAGCTCTCTAATTTGATCTATCATCCATAGGAAATTCCATATATTCAAGAATCAAAAGTATCAAACTGCATTAATTAAATTTATAGTACAATCAATCAATTGTCAAAATGCCAATTTCTGTACTACATGCATTGTGAAAACCACTCAGACAATGACTCTTCCTGTTTTACCAGTTGATACCTTGTCTCTTGACCAGACCAAGATCCCATCATGAATTCGATTGTATCAGCTGAGGTTGATGAATCAATCCAACTCAAAATCCAGGCTCCTGGAAAGCATTCTTGGAGGGCAGAGGAGGTAGGAGAAACTTACTTAATTTAGATACATATACTACGAATTATTGTTGAAAACATGCCAAGACCAAAACATCACATCGAATTGACAGTGCCTAGATGTTCTACGATTCGAGCTGAAATCTAATAATGAGAGAAATCTCTGAATATTGATATAAACTCGGATATCAAAGGCCTCTCAAAGATTTTGAACGATTTGAACATTAAACCACTTTTGGATATAGAACTTAGACTAAATATCAAGCTGATCCTGGACGTCGTAGCGATCCTAACTATTGAAGTTACCTGGAACATTAAAATCAAGATAATTCCTACAACAGTGATACCGTCAGAATTTGATCCAAATCGAACTGTGTACTGGAACTAATAATCCATCATTACTACAATAAGTATTTCACTGCACTCTCTTCATTCTCCGCTTATTTACTGACTCGGAAAGGACGCTCTAAGCAGGAGGCTTCCATAACCGGAAGTAGGAAGGGGCGAAAAAGTCGAAAACTGCCCGGACGGAAGTTTAGCGCTTTCTACTTTATTGACAGCCTTGGAAAATTAAAATAAACAGCAACAACATAATACGCACCATTCATTAAGCCAACATCAGACATCACATACCGAGCCTATGATCTCAAATTACCTGTTTACCAAACTGGGAATATTTTAAGAACCTCATATCAAATTCTTTGTTTTTCTCAATTAAAACAATGTGTTGGCGACAATGGGTTATATTTTACTGTGGTGATTTGCGTTATGTTGAATTTCGCTGCGACCAAAATCCATCCAGTCGGTCATTCGAGAGTTGTGACACTCGCCAGACTACAGCAATATCAAAGGCCGCAACATGCGTGATGAGTCATCCCGATCCAGACCTGTTGTCATTTCCAGGAAGGTGTGTCGATTGGGGACGAATACCCGGTAACACATTTGGCAATACGGAGAACATATTATTCAATACATTCACTTGGATTGTTTGTGGTAAAGAATGGCATACCGCAAATCCTGTGTTTTTCAACAATGCCGTTCCCAATCCCTGTATAGATGATGCTTCAAGCAATAGTAAGACTGGAACTTCTGAGGGCCTTCAAAAGAAATTAAAGGTAGGCGCGGTAAAGTACTCTGATCTGGACCTTGGTTGATCGCTGACATCCGACTAGCGGTGCCCTGAAGATATCATCACCAAGACTAGCGACATTGTTGGCTGTGATTCTCTACCATGGCCTAAGATATTTCAAGGTCGTTTTCTTATATGATACGAACGTAGCGAGTAAGAAAGCACAATTGCATGTGGTTAAGGAAGCCTATGGAATTGGCGATGAGGAAATGGTAAGTACCAAGTTTTCTCTTCAAAACGTAGCGCCATCAGAATCTTCTAATAGAATGAACAGGCTGAGATCCAAACTCCAAATAAATGTCTTTGAGGTCTCAGGCAACAGGGTGTACGACAAAATATCTTTGGTGGCCAGAATAGCGTGGTTTTAGGAAGACTGCAACAGAAAACCCCTACATACTTGGCGTAGCGAAATGAACATAAATTGTTTGAACCCTACTAGGGAGCATCTCAATGCTTAGATTGCAGTTGAAAATAAAAGCTTTTCAATTGCTGCATTTAATTAAAAGGTTTATAACTACCCAAAATGTTGACTGCACTTCAAATTCTTTATGATTTCCAGAAATTGAAATTCCACATTCACTACTAGACAGGGAGAAAGCCGGTCTCCATCTTTTCGTTTGATATCAAAGATTGGAACGTAGAGTATACCTTCGCACTACAAAGATGACGAAGCTATATAAACCAATCGACAGATCTCCAGTAGTTTTGGAACCGGTCCTTTCTCCGCCCTGATGACTTCTTTGTCGTCGCATACTAATCGTTATCTAGTAACATTGTGTCTAGCATGCCCCACTTGAACGTGCCGGGAGATCCCCGTGGTAGAAGCCTTGAGAAGTCTGTCAAATTCCTGATATTGGCAGAGTGTTCATGTATTTATTCAGAGAGGTTTCTCGTAAACCAGAAGTTTTTGAAGATATGAACAAACACAAATACTCTGGGCCCTATTCAGAACACAATTTCAAAATTTTACTTCAAGCACTTGCCCAGAGATCAATCTTGTCAGGAGGCTCGCGTCACCAAACCCATGAATAAGCTCTTATCAAATACGCAGGTAATGACGACAAACTAAACTACACCATCATACATGTGCGGCGATAAGTTGTGGACACAGTACGAGTGTGGGGATGTCGACCCGCAAACACTAAGATGTTCTCTAAATCCCAACGGACCATTGGAGACTTGCAAGAACTGGAAAAAAGACCCAAAGCTCTCAATTATCAATAAGACAGGAAAATGCCCAGCATGTATTCAGGAGGATGATGAATGGGTCGGAGGCTCTAGCATGAGGCTGTCGGTAAAGATCCCACGTAAAAACACAAATGTGAGATAATAATTCAGCATAGATATAATTTTACACATTCAATTGATCATTTGATCCAGAGGATATCAACATATACGCTGAAACTGGATTGCCATAATTGTGGCGGTAGTGGTCGTACCCATGATTGCAAAAGGGTAGGGGTCATGTTAGTTGTCTAAATCATCTAATATCGAGAGAACAAGAACTTCTGTACTTTCTTTGAATGGTTGAATCAAATATCGGAATTTATGTATTTTTCATGCTTAGCAATTGAACATAATGGTAATTGTTATTATTAAAACAATCTTCTCATTCTCAAAAGTTGATTTTGTCTAACATTTTGAGTATTTTGCTAGCATGAGCCCACTTCTCAAGCACTCCCAAATGAAACGGATCCGATTTAGTTGTGGCAATCCAGTATCCGAATAACTTCAAGACAAGATTCAACCCATTTAGATAAGGTGTTCAAAGATGAAGATTCGGGACTTCCCGCAAAGTCAGTCCTAAAGACATGAAGTTGGAGCTGTAGTCAGAACAAAGAAACCAAGCCCAAATACGAAAAGCTTTTCGAGATCGTTACCTCTGCTTTTTGTTGTGTTTGCTGTTCGAACCTTGTGGAAAATAACAATGAAATGACCCCCATGAGATATCTACATAACACACAATGGAAGCTTCGCAAGTTCCCATAAACACTGTGCGAAGCTTGAAAAGGAAGATTCTTTTTTAAAAACTCGATGAATAAAGCTTTAGCTTCAAAGCCCGTTGTTTCTAGGAATGTGGAAACATCCTCTACTTCCAAGTTCGAGTAAAAGTACTGAAATATACATAATCTCGCGGGCTGAGCTAGATATTCGGACCTGTCTGCGATAAAGAAAGTTGAACACTGGGATGAACAGCCCTCAATGGCCTGGGCTGGTCCCAACACTAATAGCCTGGTATTAGAAGATGTTTTTGGTATTAAATTAATAATTAAGTAAGTAAAAAAACTAGAGGTTACATTTCCCTACCCAACAGAAGCTTATAGTTTTTCGAACATTGGATAGTTCAAATTTATGATTCAGTTTGACCCATCAGTAGTTCATCCATGAAGTAGACATAGAATCGGTGTTTACCTAGAGATTTCAGCATGAAATATCAAACCGGTATATTGCAAGAAATCAGCCGTAAGGCATGGTAGGAAGAGTTTCTTTGTTTTTGTGAGAGCTTTATGACTCACTATTTCAGAAAATGCAAACAAGAAAGAGCAAGATGACAACAGCGTCCGAAGAAAGACCAAGGCTTATGAGTTAGTATTGTACAAGCTGTATGACTGAGTATTTTGAGCAAGATACGTAAGTTCTGTCTGTACTTTAAGACTGGAGATGGCGACTTGAGATACCACAATGCCTTGGAAGGACGCAAAGAAGAAATGATGATGGTTTTGCAATAGAGTGAGATGGGGTGAAGAGTCATAACAAGCTAATAGTATTATATCGCCGACGACCATTACTTAAGGGAGTAATCTGCTGTAAGGGATCTACACAGCTTGCTGTACTGTATCGTGGACGGCTACCATCTCCCCGAAATTCAGATTATATGGCGTAGCAATCGCAAAAGCATTGATTGAAAAAAGCATTGTACATCTTGTTGCCGGTATCACCATCATCATCACCATCGCTATGAACACTGGCCACTGGCCACTGACCATTGACAGTACATTGAACTGTAGATATCATACTTCGCAGGTGTTGTGATGCATTTTGACGTAAAGTGAAATCCCGTGACACGATTTTGAGAGAATGAAAATTTTCCCCACTTAAATTCATCCAAGTGACGTTTTTTGCTTCCTATTTTATTTTATAATTTTTTTGTATATAATATAAAATATTTTTTCAAGATTTCTACATACGCACTATACAAATTATAGAAATTCTTTTTAGCTCAGGTAAAAATCTGTTTTTAGTATATTAGTTAAATGTTCGTTATAGGCCTCGGTAACAGCGCGGGGGTGGGGTAACAGTGGACAGTGCGGTAGCGACGGATAGGCTTGATATACTGTAGCTGAAAGCTGAAAAGTGTACCCAGCTATTTATTATCATCACAAATGTGGCTGATATTCTATAATGGAGGTCGAGGAGATGAGCTAGCTGGGGTGCACTCTAGTACTAACGTGCGCCATGTATTCTCACCATTTTAATAATTGGGTCATGTGGACAGTGTAACAGTGGCCAGATGGATGAAGTGGTACTCGAACAATGTGGTCGAGAACACAATGCTAGTTCCACAAATCAATATAGTCTCAATTTTTGACTACTACGGGTAAGAGCGCGCGGCCAGTTATCAACTAAACATTGCGGGTAGTGCTGTACTGTGCATTTCTTGCCGGCACATAGAAAACTATAGCTTTCAGCAGCTTTCAGCTGGAGCCACGAGAATATGTTAATCTTTGGACGTTGCGCATGTACTGTATGGGTAAGTTGCCTATCGAAGCGGGCGAGAGATGTGTATATTTCATCAAAACTAGATTTCTATCGTAAGTATATTAATCTTTCATAAGTGTTGGTTTCCATCTGTACTTTCATGTTTCGATCAACTCAATCATTTAATTGCCTTACCTTTTCCCCCTCATACTTCACTCTCCGCATTCCACCTTTATAACCGCTAAATATCCATATCGTTTCTCCCCTTACCTGATCCTTTTCCCGAGAAAAAATGGGCAGCATGTCTGATGAAAGGGTTCTGTCGCAGCCCGCGCTTGGAGAGGATGTGCAGCTCGGCATGCTCTATGACGCACGCACCTCGCAATTGTTTGCTGGAATTTCTCTTTGGAACAATGATATTGTCAACGCGAAGCAGACGCTGGACGACAACAAAGTCCAGAACGCTGATTTTAATATGTCGTACTCGCTCGAAGAGGCTCGCAAGAATAGTTCACTAGATATTGAGGGCTCATTGAGTCTTGATCTCAAAGTGTTTAGCGCTACGGGCTCGGCCAAGTACTTGAACAACGAAAAGTCAAGCACGCACGAAGCGCGCCTTGATGCTTCGTGCAGAGTCGTGCGTCGCACCCGCCGCATCCCGCAGGAGGTCCTATCGTCTATGACATACGAGAAGTACCTCGATGACCCTCGCTATACACACTTCGTCGCCGAGGTGGTGGAAGGCGGAGCCGCTACCCTTACGTTTGTCCGGTCCTGCTCATCAGCTGAAGAGGCTACGCAGATCACGGGCGAGCTAAAGGTGAGCATCGTGAAAATCCCAGTCTCAGGTAGCGCCAAGGTGGAATTCAAGAAGAACAGCGAGTCTTTGTTTGAGAATGTTAAGATCTCATATAGCGGTGCAATGATAGAGAATGTGTCCAACTTAGATGACGCTCGCCGCGTTGCTCGGGAGATGCCGACCCAGGTAGCAAAACAGATGAACACACTCCATTACAAGCTTCTGCCCCTGTCGATACTCAACACCAAGGGTAATCGCCTTATCCGCAGTCTCGACGCCGGTCTAGTCGCCGACACAGCTGCGGCACTAAAGGCTGGTAATGAGGCAAAGCTTGAATTGAGCGACCTGGTGAAGGAAGCAGTGTTTCAAACGCAATTCCCTTCTATAAAACGTCAGATCACGAACCTCCAGGCTGCCTTTTCTGCAGCTGTAACCGAATTTCAAAAGGATGCACGTCGCCTTCTGCCAGAACTGCGAGACGGCAACACTGATGAGAATTCCAAAATCACCGAACTCCGAACGGCTGTTGCTCGCTTCCAGCAGCGTACCAAGTTCGCCGAACAGTTCATCACAATGAAGGACACCGAAGCTAGTGTTCTTCGCACAACGGTTGCTGCACTGCTGGAGGACAAGTTTGAGAATTACCTTGGTGGGCTTACAAAGGGGCCGCTGATCGACGATGGAGCGCCAAAACTACTTTTATCATTCGGAGGCCCCTCGATCGGACATGCTAAACACCCACTCCAAGCAAGCATCGAGTCTGAGTCTTCTGACACCCCTTCTGGGGAAGACTCTGATGATGATTTGGATGAAGAGTGGTTTGAGAACCAACAAACTGTCGAAAACATAAAGAAATCTTGCGCGAACCTACGCCAGCAGCGCATGCTAGCAGCCCCAGGCCTCACCGTCCTTTTTGGAGTTGCGAGTATCAACGCGGCATATCGTCCGGGGAACCCGAAGAAGGTTAAAACCAGTATAGGCGACATCGTGCTGGGAAGCCAGGGTAAGTTTCTCATCGTTACAGGAATGTTGCCCAAGGCCCCTACGCCCCCAGAAGTTACCGTCAATGGTCAAACCATTACTATTGAGTGGGAACATGAGCGTAAGGAATATGAAGAGATAGCCATGCCAACAACAGGCTTCATTGTCAAATATCGCCGTGTACTTAACCCTCAGAAGGACAATGCCTTCCCAAAGGCAACTGAGAACGAGCCATTCACTGAGAATCAATACGCCGCTTCCGAAACGAGGGCGGTGCTTGAACAGCTGTCGGACGACTGCGACTATCAAGTGGCACTTAGCTTCCAAACAACTGTAGGAGTGTCGGCATGGAGCACCTTTGTCGTAGGCCGCACGGCCAAGAAGCCATCCATAGCTAGCGAGATGATTGATTTCTTCAACAAGAATAGAGGCATGCTTTCGAAAGCGGCTACAGAAACGTATAAACCATGGGATCTGGACACTCCCAAAAATGGTAAAAGTAAGAAGACGCTCTTCCTAGGTCTTACCGAGAAAGCGCGGCGTTCTAGTTCGGACACACGATTTCTGAACGAAGTTGCCGTTCGAATCGTCGACGTCGCCGCCGAGTTCAAGCCCGAGATCAAGGCTGCAGACATTTTGGACCGAAAAAAGACCGTGATAGTCGTGTTTGCGGGCACCAGTGGTCACGGCAAGAGCACAGAGATCAACGCCTTCATTTCATATCTGCTTGGTGGCGAGGTTGATGACCCGGCACGCATCCTGGCTATCGATGACCGCGGCGCTAAACAGTCTGACTCGGTGACGAAGTATGTCACTTGCTTCCGTATTAGACCGCTGTCACCCCTATTCAATGGAAAAACCCTGCTTATCGTAGACACGCCTGGCTATGGTGACTCGCAGGGTGTCAAGCGTGACGCTTTTGTTACGGCGGCTATGTCTGTATTCTTCAAGACAGTCGATCATATCAACGCCATTTTCTTCACTTGCCGTGCCAACGAGGTGCGCACCACGCTCCTCAGCCCCGTATCGACATATATCTTCTCGCTCTTTGCCAAGAATGTCCACAGATGTCTTCGCACCATATATACCTTTAGCGACGCTGGGGCCCCGATCGCTCGCGGTGCCTTGCAGAAGCTTCAATGGCCGGTCGAGAATGGCGAGATCTCCGTGAATAACAGTGCATTCACGATTGAAATGGATGGGTCCCAGAACGATGTTGTAGTTCGTGAAGGTTGGCTCCAATCGGTCAGAGGCCAGCACCAAATCATGCAGATGCTCCTGATAATGCCGGACGTGCCGACACTTTTAAGCAGTCAGGTGACGGACAACCGGATCCAGCTTGAAGAAAAGTGCGAGCTCGCCGAGAAAAAGATACTCCGCACTGCCAGCGACGCTCAGAGTCTCATTGCTAGGCTGGACGCCCTCGCTGACGCTGTTGGAGCCGCCCCGGGCCAAGAGATTGAGGTCGTCGATGACAAGGCAGTCCATCAGCCTGTGCCAAATGGCAAATTTACTACACTCTGCCTCGACTGTAACTTCACCTGCCACGATATTTGCTTATTTGGCGATGACAAAGACAAGATGAACTGTATTGCTATGAATGCCGACGGCAATTGCACTATGTGCAGCCAACATTGCAGGTGGGATAGGCACAAAAACGCCCAATTTATGATCGTCATCGAGAAGCATTCCAGATGGATGGTGCCCGAGGAGCTTATTAAGCTTTGGAATACCAACAACAATTCGCTCGAGGGTGCCCTTTTAACCGCCATGGACACCTATCTAGGGCTCCAAAAGGATTTGCGAGATGATATACTATTCCTGGCCAAGCTGAGTGAGGAGCTCACGAGTACGGCGTTGCTCCACGACCCGACTAGCCTCATCACCTATATGGATACGCTGATCCAGACCGCACGCGCACGTGGCGCCCCTCCCGAACAACTGGCGCAGCTGTCCACGGCCAAAAACACGCTAGTCCTTGTGCACGTAATCAAGGGTAAAGGCCAGGGGGCGACGCGGGACTCCAACATCCTGCTGAGTGTTATTGGCGCCGTGCGTGGAGAGATGGACCGGAGGATGAAGCTCTCTGCTCATGCCCGTGCTACGGAGGAAGAGAAGCCGTGCGCACTATACAACAGCCTTCGCGAGCAGCTTCCCGCCGAGATCCTGCCTCTAGCACCAAGTCCGCTCAAGGCGGCAGGTTTAATATCGAAGGGCGCTCTTTATCCCGAGAATCTAAGGGCGGTTGTCAAGTTGGTGAAGGTTGTGCTGGAGCATGGTGGTGTGGTGGCTGCACTTGCTAACCAATCGGGTGGAAAATGAAACTCCAAGGCGGCCTCCCATCGTTGTTAAGAAGCAACTGTTAAGGTAAACACTAATGCTTTAAAATTAAGCATTCAAACAACGTTGATGTAATCGACTTTTTTGCCATATAACTCCTCGTCTTCTGCCAGTCCGTGATACACTTGAAACAACTCGACTATCCAATTCCACTTGTTTCAAGCTCCCTCTTTTTCTACTCTTTATTTGACTTACTGCGATGTACTTAGTATTAACAAGATAGCCATCAGCAAACCAATACACCAAAGAAGAATAAATATTCTTAGATATACTTCCAAGGCATATACCCTATCTATTATTCCAAGGATTTTTTTGATAACCACCACTGGTGGTGACTTATTTCGACAGGGGGGTGGTGATCTAAGTCTTATATATCTGGTATTACCATTTCATTTGATATTAAACCTACTTATAAGTTTGCTGTATATATTTTAGACGTTTGGTACAGGTGCAAATTTTCCGATTTGATGAAGGGTGTTTGAAAGAAAATATAAAGATTGTTTTTGTATTTGCTAAAAAGCAAGAATTATATATGCATATAGCCACTAGACAAACATGACGAAAGAGTAAGCAGTGTTATACTTCTCCCCCCCCCCCCCCCCTCTCCTATCCTGAGGGGCAGGGAGGGAGAGGCCAGCTGGCGCTTACCATCAGGAATAGGAGAGGAGTGGTCAATTTTTTTCATGATAGGAGAGGAGAGGAAATGTTCAAATTGAGGTTAGGAGTGGAAAGGAGTAGTTAAATTTGGTATTGGGAGCAGAAAGGAGTGCTCTAAAATGCACTTAAAATGCCAAAAACGCTCGAATATGATTTGAACCCATCCCAATACAGTAATATTCTATACTAAATTCAATTAAATTTGGAGCACGAACCACCTCATTAAAATTTCAAAAAATATTTCCCCCCCTATAAATCGCTCCTCCCATCCCCTCCTCTCCTTATTCCTAGGCTAGGAAGGAGTGGTATACTTGCGATTGTTAGGAGCAGGGGAGGAGAGTTGAGGAGGGGAGAGGCATAACACTGAGGGTAAGTAGAATCGTAGTATTGTAAAAAGGAAATTGTAACAAACAGATTGTAAGTTACTGGCGCTTGGATCACATAGAATAATACGACCATGCTAAGAGGATCACTCATATGTTTGCAGTCGAAGCCCTGGTCAAGTTACCCTTCCGATGGACTGTTGATCCTTTTCAAGTTGTGACATCAATCCCTAACACCTTATTCGATAGTGTCAAGGTCGAAGGCTGATGTCATGCACAGTTTGTACATGATTCTTGAAGTGCTGTAAGTGTTTAAGAATAAGCCCTTCCGATTGGCAAACAGGATGAGTACAGGATATTCTCTGGAATTTCGGAACTTCTTTCAAATGGCTACCCACATGGTTCATCATTTTGTGTGAAGTGGCGTAAGTCCGTGTCCGATACTTACAAATACTTCGATCGTCTCCTATACATATAATGCATTGGGTCTTTTTACAAAGAAGGGAAAAGGGGTCCTCGCACAAAGGCTGCTCCTCAGAAAACTCTGAAGATTCCCTACTTGAGTGGTTGCTATGTTGAACTTCTTGTTCCTGTCGACGGGAGAGTGCTACCATTAAGTCAATGGTACGGATCCGACGGCTGACGATATCGCTTGGGCTCATATCTCTCGAGAGATCACAAAGCACCTCTTGGAGTTGAGTTCGTTCTGGAAACTGGTGATGAACGACAGGTTCAACCAGTTCCATTATCTCTGGGTCCGGAGGGAGGGCTTTCAAAAACTCTTCGGGCACATCGATTGGGGCACGCGGATCACAGGTGAGACTCATATGTGTAGAGGCATGGAGAAATCCGATATTCGTTGGCTGGTCTAATACCGCATCTTGGACGATAAACCGGACCTTTTCGTTGATATAGGACCCACAAAAGACTCCTGTCTGAGGGTTATGCCTCATCACCTGGTCACGCACAGCAGTTGTAGCTGCCCCTAGAAGATGTCAGCAAGAATACAAAGTATTTACAGAAATCTCTTACCGTCTACAGCATTCCCGGTACCTCGACGGAAACAGTAGCTAGTTAGCTTTTGTGCAAATCCGGCAGCCCAACCAAGTCGGTCAAGGTAATATGCAAAGGTCGAGTAACGGAGGGCCTTGTGTCCTGATGCTGATAGACCATCAAATGTCCATACCGCCTGCCGAAAGATCGGTATTTTGAGTTTCTCTGGCTCCCAATGAACTAGAACAGCTTTTGTAGGGTCTTGTAGATTGCTTGCAAAAAAAGGTTCGGCGTGAGTAAATCCGTCTACCTTGATTGCATTATCCTTGATGGTAATGGCTAGGATATGGCTAACAGGACAAAGAATTGGCAAAGCTTCTTCGTGAAAAAGGAACGTAGTCCTACGAATATTATGTTAGCAAGATCAAAACACATCAAATCAAGAACGTACGGTTTGGGTTTTCTGTCAGCTCCTTTGTGATGAGCTAGAGTGATCTCCATGCCAAAAGGATCGCATTCTCCAGGGCTTGAACTGAAGCAGATGCTGATGTACAGAGCTGAATGCGCGCACCCTATTATTCTCACAGATATATCGGAGGAACATTATAGTAGTCCCTTTGTTGCATTTTTGAATAGCTGCCCGCCAGTGTTGCTCGTTTCTGAATTCGCAAAACGTTGCTGGTTGAGGTGAAAAGGTGTTGAGGAAAAGAAAAATGGGAAGGCCGCGGTTTAAATAACTTGAATAGAGCCATTTTTGGCTCTCTCTTAATTAGAATGGTGATGTTGAAAATGGGAAAGGGAAAATGGTGATGGATGACGATCATGAATTTTGGTGGGGGAGTTCGCGCTGATGCACGTGAACGATGCTGTTAGCGCGTGCTGAGGCGGCCAAAACACCTGTATAATTCTTATTTCCCTTCGAAAGTTCCCGACCCCTCGCCTAACCTTTACTAGCACACTAAATTTCTTCTAACCACCACCCACACTCTGATCCTAATAAGCCCACGTCACAAATACTACAAAGACAAGACGAATAGACAATATCTTGACAACTGTAAACTGCAGAGTCAACGGATATTGTGCATCCACTTACAGGTCGAATCATTCATAAAGGTCGAATTGTCTCAGTGGTTTTGTCTCATTATCCGCCAATATGAGTGACGCTCAGGCAAATGAGGCCGAGAAGAATATCGAGATATGGAAGGTGAAAAAATTGATTAAGCGCCTCGAAGCTGCGCGTGGAAATGGAACCTCCATGATTTCTCTTATCATTCGTAAGACGTCACGTCGATATATTCTTTACGCACCTTCTAACATATTATGCAGCGCCAAAGGATCAGGTCTCCCGTGCGGCGAAGATGTTGGCAGAAGAATACGTACGTTACCGCTTCTTCTTGATAGCTGCCTATTATATACTGACTCAAACTTGGATATAGGGTACCGCATCGAACATCAAGTCTCGTGTGAATCGGCAATCCGTTCTTTCTGCCATCACGTCTACCCAACAAAGACTGAAGTTGTATAATAAGGTCCCGCCCAATGGCTTGGTTGTTTACTGTGGTGAAATTTTGACATCAGAAGGAAAGGAAAGAAAGGTCAACATCGATTTCGAGCCCTTCAAGCCCATCAACACATCTCTCTACCTTTGCGACAACAAATTCCACACGGAGGCTCTTGCTGAATTGTTGGAGTCTGACCAGAAGTTCGGCTTCATCATTATGGACGGAAATGGCGCACTCTTCGGTACATTGAGTGGAAACACCAGAGACGTTGTTCACAAATTTTCTGTCGATTTACCAAAGAAGCACGGTCGTGGTGGACAATCTGCCCTTCGTTTCGCGCGTCTTCGTGAGGAAAAGCGTCACAACTACGTCAGAAAAGTTGCCGAATTGGCTGTACAGAATTTCATTACAGCAGATAAAGTCAATGTCGCTGGTATTATCTTGGCTGGTTCTGCCGATTTCAAGAATGATCTTAACCAGTCCGATTTGTTTGACAACCGTTTGGCCACAAAGGTTATTAAGGTTGTTGATGTTTCTTATGGTGGTGAGAACGGATTCAATCAGGCTATTGAGCTTTCAGCCGAGACACTTAGCAACGTCAAATTCATCCAGGAGAAGAAGCTTATTGGAAAGTACTTTGAGGAGATCAGTCAAGACACAGGACGAGTTTGTTATGGTGTCGAGGATACTCTGAAGGCTTTGGAACTAGGTGCTGTTGAGGTTTTGATCGTTTTTGAGAACCTCGAGATCAACCGTTGGGTGTTGAAAGATAGCAATGGTGTTCAAACAATTCTTCATACTACTAAGCAATCTGAGGCCTCAAACCGAGAACAATTCATGGACAAGGAGACTGGCCAAGAAATGGAAGTCGTTTCCTCAGAGTCGTTCTTGGAATGGATTGCCGAAAAGTACAGAGATTTCGGAACAACGTTAGAGTTTGTCTCGGACAGATCCAGTGAGGGCAACCAATTCGTCAAGGGTTTTGGTGGTATTGGTGGCCTTTTGCGCTACAAGGTCAATTTTGAACAGTTGGCCGAAGTTGATGACGATGATGACTACTACGACGGTATGTTATAAGCATTCATAGACAAGAATAGCTTCAGCGACTAATATGATATAGATTGACAGTTTGATGCCCTCGCATCGGGCGAGGAGCCAACTCCAATCGAACCGTCAAGCCAAATTCTGTCACACCGCCCTCGTGCCGTGCAACAGACGACCCCAGCGCAGCCGGCTCCCCCAGCTGGCTTGGGACTACGAGGGAACACAGGGAATGCCCGTCCCAGCCCTCTCCGGTCAGTCATGACGGCTTCGTAGGTTGGAGAAACCATATTTCAGGCATGTGCTCTATCATTATTCTTTCTATACCTTTCCTAACAGTACTGTGCAGAATATATGATTCCGTGAAAACTAGGCGATACCCTGATGTTTCTCATGTGTGTTAAGGTCGAGGAAAGATTGCGTTTTGGCAGAATTGCTTGCTATTAAAATGTATAAAAGATAATCTGAAGTTCAGTATCAATAGATCAGCCATGGATAGATCAGGTTACCCGAACTCAAATATCAGACAGCTTTTATACTTGAGTTCAGCGCTTCGTATTGTGTTTATTATTTGACGCTATATACCTGTGAATTTCTCGAATATTCCCGAACTTACTTCAAATTCTCATGATAACAGGAGGCAGCACACAACCTCATGCACAAAAGACCCATATCTCCTTGATTGACACTCATTTGAATGAAGACCGGATCCGAAGAATCTAGCAATGCTCTCCGCGGACTCGTAACAAAGTGGGGTTGGTTATGTTTACAGTAGCGGGGTGAGCCGGCAACAGTAGCTAAATAAATATCAAAGATTTCCATAACTTTCTCTCCAATGTTCACAACTTTCTTCTACAAACAATTCGACCGTATGAGTGGTATGCGAGTCTTCCCGAGATGCAGTGAACCCGATTATTATTTAATACCAGAATTATAATAGTCTTTTCCGAACCACCGAACCCCGTCAACACTGAGAAGGAATGAAGACAAGCTAAACAATGCAGTCCAAAATCAACTCCTCTAGCACACCAGCTATCTCTTTCCTTGGGCCAATTTCTTCTTATACTCATCAGGTATTTGATCTTCGTTTAATTCAGTGTCCAGCGCCCTTCAATTGTCGACATTATGAGCAACATGCAATTTCCATAGGACTAACAGATGACTGTCACCCCCAGGCCGCTCTTGGACGCTTCGATAAAGAGAAATACGAGTACCAACCAGCAGTCGGAATACCAGGTATTGCGACCTTCAAATCATAGCTTACACGTTACTGATGGCATATAGATGTTTTCGAGGCTGTGCAATCGGGCAAGGCAGAGTTAGGTGTTGTACCTTTTGAAAATTCTACAAATGGAGCTGTGATCTTTACCCTAGAACTCCTCGCAGATCGCCATTCCTTATATAAAGATGTCACAATATGCGGCGAAGCCTATCTTGATGTTAGTCACTGCCTGTTAGGTTATGTTTCGACGGCAGATTCTCCAGTGATGTCTGGTACTTGTACTCCGACTACATCAACCCCTTCTCCTATCAAGCCGAAGACAACGCCGCTATCTAGTCTCAATCACATTCAACGTATCTACACCCATCCACAAGCATACGGCCAGTGCGAGGCATTTCTGGGAACATATTTGAAGGGGGTTGAGAGGCTGGACGTCAGTTCCACAAGCAAGGCAGCCGAAATCGTTAAAGCAGATAAGACTGGTACAAGTGCAGCCATTGCCAGTTCGCTCGCAGCAGATATCCACAAATTAGATATTCTGGCAAAAGGAATTGAGGATCGTGACGATAACACTACCAGATTTCTCATTTTGCGCAAAGGTGTAGATGCATCTGCTACAAAGGTTGATGTTGCCGCCAAGTCGATGGTTACTTTTACAATTGATCATCGAACACCGGGTGCACTCGCAGATGTACTGGACTGCTTCAGGAGATACCAAGTAAATTTGACGAGTATTAACAGCCGCCCAACGAAAGTGGTTCCTTTCCAATACATTTTCTTCGTTGAGTTTGAGGGAAGTAAGCTGAGTGATCCAGAGGGGAAAGTAGCTGGGGCATTGAACAGCCTTGACAAGTACACACAGGATTGGCGCTGGCTTGGGAGCTGGGAAGATGAACTTGTGGATAGACAAAAGAAAATATAATGGGATATCAAGGGCATGGTATTTATGGTGTGGTTACACCGAAGGAACTTTAGACAAATATCCGCCTTTATCGGATTCTTATCGATAAGGATAACGCTTTTCTTGGCATTCAGGTTGCGGGCCTTTTCGCGTCGTTTAGATCTTCGGAATCTTCTTCCATCTTTTATGTTCTACATCTTCTATCCGTATTCTCGCAGATGTTTCCTGCATAAAATCTGACATGAGGTTCTTCAATTTCTTTCATTCTCGATCTTGTGGTCTTCTTACCATCAATCGCTCCTTGACACTACCTGCGCATATTCGAAAATCTTCCACACAATCAGTTCTCTACAAGGAACTCACTTCACGCAAGCCCAACATTATATATGATTATTTGTCGCCAACTCCTTCTCATCTTTTGAATATATCTCTGGCAGACTTCCTTCCCCCTTCATGCTACCCTGCTAATTTCAAAGTCCAAGACCTCACCCTTCCGTACACTACTACACTCGGAGATGAGTGTAGTGATATAGCACTTCTTCCCCAGTCGCATCATCTAGTCTATTTCTCTCCGCAAATTCCTCACAGTGCTCTACTTCCAGATGGCACAGATCCTCTGCAGTCCCCAGGGCCGCCATTTGTGCGCCGCATGTGGGCTGGTGGGTCTCTGGTTTTCAATACTACGAGTGGAGAGCAACTCCGTCTTGGTAACATGCGAGCAGCTTGTATAGAACGAATCGTGGACGTCTCGGTCAAAGGGCGTGAAGGTGACGAGAAAGTGTTTGTAAACATTGAGAGACGGGTTGGCCTCGCTGATACCGGAGGTGAACATCAGATGGATCCAGATGCAGAGAGCAGCGCAATCGCTTCTGGAAAGGGCTCTGTAAGTGATCGAAATTATATGGCCGATCAACGATTATTACAACGTCACCGCGTCGATAACAACGACAACATCGGACAAGCATCCTTGGTGGAGACGCGGAATATCGTCTTCATGCGAGAGAAAGACACAGCTACTGCCAAAGAGGATTGCGCCAGGCTTCCAAAGATCTTGAGGCGTAAGCTATTTCCACACTGTTGCCCAAGGATTTCTTCGTTCCATTAACCAAGCTTGTAGCCACGCGTAAAGCAGACTTTGATGTGCGAATAACACCTACACAATCCCTTTTATTTAGATTTTCGGCCCTTACATTTAATGCTCACGCAATACATCTGGATCCTCAATACTGCCGGGAGTTTGAAGGGTATAGGAATCTACTCCTTCACGGACCCCTTTCATTGGTACTCATGTTCTCCGTCTTGCGATCACAACTTCAACCTGGTGAAATAATAAAAAGGTTCAATTACAGAAACTTGGCTCCACTTTATGCAAATGAAGAACTAAGAGTCTGTGTGGGGAAGGATGCCGACAAAAGCAACAAATACGAAGTGTGGATTGAAGGAAAGGAAGGCGGATATGCTGTCAAGGGGTCTGCGGTTGTTGGACCCCTTGACACTGTTGATAGCTAGTAATTGGGTAATAATGGACAACAAGGCTGAACAGTGAACACATCCCGGAGGATTTAATCTCTCTCGAATATTCTCCGATGTTTGAGGAGGTAAAACAAGCCACTTTCGTAGGGTTATGCAGATCTGATGAAATTTGATGTTGGGAATATAATTTGGTAGCTGTTTTGAAAAGATGAGACGAAATCAAGATCATCCCTTTCGTCCCTGACACTACAGCAAGGTACCGAGCAGCACTGTACAGCATAAACTGTGTACAATACGATCATTTAGATGAAGCTGCAGGGAATGGCAGACCCTAAGATCCTCTGACACGATTTCACAAAACCAGAACCAACCGCGTCGTCAATGCTAGTCTCTATACGAATGGATGAATGTAGGGTGTGATGCAGCGTACCCAAGATGGCTCGTATTTCGGGGAAGCCTCGATACCAGCAGGCGATTGATGAAAACAAACCAACACCAAAACATGCTCTTTTCTCCATTCTGAAGATTCACGTCTGAGAGGTCATTAGACCATCAAACCTAATGGAAGAGATTGGAGATATTGAAGAAGCGTGTTTACTCCATATGAGGAATCTAAGTTTTGCAGAGAAGGAAGCATCCGACGCCCAAAATTGAATTAGCACATTATAGGCCTTGCATCGATTCATCCTTCGAGATGGTTATTATCCCAGGTAGGCGAGCGACGATCATAGCGAAAGACAGCCAGCTGGAGCATATGGTAATGTCAGTGTATGGCCCAGTTTATGTTGGCGCCTCTTTTAACATGGGCATTTATAAAGATATTGCTCAACACCAACCATATCATTCATTCGACGGTCCAGGGGAATTGTCTCCTGTTGATTTGAGCTTGACTGCGGAGTATGCCACACCCAGCAAGATTAACGATGCCCGGAATGGGCTTTGTGATTTGTGATTTGTGATTTCGAGGATCAACATGAAGGTGCTCGCAGACAAGTAGAATGCAGGGGTGATTTATGAACAGGAGGGTGGATGCATCCATACAGCAAGATGCCATACATACAATTAATAATAAGTAGGGGATAGATGGATGCATTGGGACAGACGGGGAGAGGTCTCTCTGTGTGTGTATGTGTGTATGTGTGTAATAGAAAGGTTCAACATGCACTGTCCCAATTCAAAGCTCTACTGGGCCATTACCTAGCAGGCACCTCGTACGCAGGGTTGCATGTCCCGCTCCCGCAACGAGAGCCAAAGCACAAGACAGCACTGTACAATACAACACAACACAACAACACTGCGTTGCGTTGCGCACTGCATCCGTCCATTCTGACCCTTGATTTTATACAGATGCGTGGGTAGCTAGTTAAACATATCAAAATGCCATGCCATGCCATGCCAGAAACAGAACCAGAAACAGAACCAGAGCCAGCGCCAGCACCAGCACCAGCACCAGCACCGGAACCAGAATTAGAACCATAGCCACAGCCACAACCACAACCACACAACCACATCATAGCTCTAATCATAGCGGCATCCATAGCTACATCCATCACATTACTATATATATATATATAGATACATATACCATACCATCATATAAAACACCGAACCACAAGACTTCTCTCTCCTGCCAAGCGCGCCTTGGAAAAGGTCTCAATAATTGCCACGACTGGCGGTACCTCATCGCCGGTAGGTATGCACACATATGTAGAGAGAGGGAGGTGTTTCTTCGTGACCTCATTCCCTCATGAGCTCGTATCTTCCTCCATGGCTGGATTGTGAATTGATAGTGCTTCTTCGGGTTATCGTCGAGAACATACTCCTCGTGATCCATAATCAGCATCTATAATCCGTACTCTTCTTATAAATCATCTCGATCACTTTGATCCAGCCGCACCGCATCCAACGCGCATTCTCCTCCCATCCCCACCAAAATAGAACGAGGGCGCGCCATTTCTCGCCGTTACCGTTGTCACAGATTGCTATATTGCTATATTGCTATATTGCTATATTGCTATATTGCTATATTGCCATATTGCCATATTGCCATATTGCTATATTGCCGTGCCATCTCGCTATATCGCTACATAATCCGTATAATACCATAATACATCCTTCCATACGACACCCGTAGTCGATCAATTAATTCATTTTAAGCTCAATTTCTCATCCTTAACTTTAATTAATTCACTGCAAACAGCTGCACGCCTTTCTTCTAGCTTTTTCGTTTCGTTTTTTTACTTTCCATCTTCCTCTTCCATACATACATTCGTTCTCTTCAATTGTGTTTTTGTTTCACTTTCCGATCTTCATTCATTCGCAATTCCGCATTCATCAAATGCTCGTCCAGCGTACCTCTGTCTCTACACATTTGCAGCTATCGTAGCTTGATCCGGTGAAATTTCATGCTAAAGTTCACATCCATTAAAACCCTCAGCTTCTGCCGCATGAATGTTTCTGAAGAACCTAATCATTCATATTTGGCTTTGCAGTCCAGCTTAGCAAGAGATTTTCAATTCGAGAGAAAAGTTATGAGATGGCGCCCAAAGAATCTCGGCGAAAGAGTTTGAGTCTCCTTTCCAGAGCATCATTTTCAAATCTCGCCCATATCAACACCGACGTCAACAATGGCAGCGCAGGCGACAAGGAGCAGAAGGATAAGAAGAAGCTGGGGAAGAGAACTTCGATATTCGGCAGTCTGACACCTTCAATGTACATCGACACAGAAAATACAAGCCATAGTCCTACCAAAGCCGACGCCCATTCGCCAAAACTGCGACCGCGGACACTACAAAAAGGCAGACCAACTTCATTGTTCGGTTCCTTGGGGAGAAGGTCGATGACCGATGTGGATGAGGATAAGGAGGTTACAGGCACAACTCCTGAATCTCCTGAAGAGGAGTATCACTATCTTGCAGCGGGCATTCTCAATGCGAGCAGTGCTGTTTCGATACTGCACCATGGTGAAGTTCAGACGACGACTTCGATGTTTCGAAAGAAGAAGGAATACCTTGTCCTGACGGATACACACTTGACACGGTTCAAGAGCATGGCGCGAGCCATAGAGGCATTTCCTAACATACAACCGGCGCATTTGCGTCAATCTCATCGCCAATCATCTACTGCATCGATAGGGTCGCTGCAAGAAGTCCAGTCTCAAGCTTCGCATACATCAACGGAGGGCGAAAATAGAATCCCCTTGGGTCAAGTTGTCACAGTCTACAAGATGGAGGATGGACGGCCATTTTTCACAACCGAGGTCGTGTTTTTAGACGAGGATTACCATGGAGTAGGATCCATTCAGCTTATGCTACATGACCCAAAGGACGCAGATCTATGGTCTACTTCGATAAGAGCGGCTGCGCAGAAAGCCAGACTTATGATGCCGGAGCCATATCCCGAACGAGTTGTCCGATACCTTGTTCAGACCCTGGAGGGAGTTGACGACTACGACTCGAACCATTTTCAGGTATTCAGGGTTGTCAAACGAGCTCCATTGGCAAAGGGCGCACGCTCTTCTTCGGACGACCTTCAAAAACTTGGATCATCGGTGTTCTACATGGTTATTGGTATAAATCGATTGCATCTGATACCCCTCCCAGATTTTACCCTGCCTTCCGGTGCCCTTTTTCATCCAAAATCAAGTCGAACTTCGTACGGCCTTGTATCCCTAGTTGCAATGAACGTGCAGTACTCTGATGATCGATTTGAGCTCGCATTCAGGTGAGTTTAGATCTCTTAATGTATTTCATGCTCACCCTCGGAATTCCAGATGTGACATTTGACGGTTGCGAGTGCCATTGTCTGTCCTAGCATGGCAATTGCAGCCCATTATGCCTAATATTATTCCTGTATCCGCGTTGCGCCTTTATATGAATCAGGTGTAAACACCTGCATGTATCTAAATAGCCCATACATCCATCCAGTGACCGTACATCTTGGCAATAATTGAAAACGCAAATACAGAAACTAATGCAAGCATAGAACACCACTTCAGCAAGCCAAGATGCTCGAGTTAGCAGCTTCAGCCACGCATGATATTGCTGTGGTCATATTTCAAGCCATACAGTATCTCAAACCAGCATGGCTGGACTACAACTTCACGTTTAACGGACCCATGCGTCTATTAGAGTCTAGTGATATCCCTCTAGTTCACGAAGAAGAGGAGTATGGGTGTTTTGATAGGACCCTGGTTGCTTATTGCATGGCCTACAGTGTAAGATATTGCTTGTGTGCTTACGAAATTTCCCTGGCTGACATAACTAGTGTAATCCCGTGAACATAAAATATGCAGTCGATTGGAATGTTGAGGATGCTCCAGAATTTCGTCTCTACCCTCCTGCCATGACGGCTAAATATACGATTTACGAACTGCTTGCTATTTTCAGGTCTTTACGATATAACGAATCTTTTCGCTCAATTTCTTTTGCAGATATTGATCTTCATTGTATGCATGGTATTGTGGATTCCTACGGTATAGATCATGTAGCGTGGACTACTCGGATGGGAATCGCGATAGATACCTACTTCACCATGAAGCCACAGGATGGGTCACTATTGTACCAAGAAGTTCAAGCACTTGCTCTGAAGTCGCTACAACTTCGAAAGGTAGATTTCAGTAATGCTCTTCCCAGAAGAAGACCGCGAGACACTTTTGATGATGAAGGGGGTGTTCTACAGAAAGATCCGGGTTGTGAAATTACTGCAGCATTGATGCCATTGTGCCGTGCACAATTGACCGATGTTAATTGGATTGTTCTTAACGGAATTGAGTTGGGAGAAACGGATCTCGATGCGATGATTCCTGCGCTTAATAATCCAAAAGCTGAGATCAGGGCGATCGAGTGCTCGCGCTGTGGCCTTAGTGATCGCGGGATAATGCAACTCTTGACTCATCTGGAGCGACAAAACCAAACGCTAGAGTGCATCAATATATCTAACAACCCCGGGAGAATTCTTCTTGAGCGATTTCAAGTATCCATGAGTCGTTTCTCGCACGTTCGCAAGCTCGATCTTTCAATGATTACTCGTACATCTGGTGATCAACCACTTTTTGTTCCTGAAGTTATGCTCTCTTGGAGATTGGAGGAGTTGATTTTGAATGGAATTCCTGTAAGTGTGCTACCCTTGTTCTGAAATATCTTGCTGACTTGACAGGTAAACGATCAAACTCTGGACACAATTTCTGCCTATCTTACAAGCGATATGTCAGATCAACTTCGCACCTTACAGATGGATCAGTGTAATTTGAGCGGATCGCATGTTGCCCTTCTCATGAGAGCTATGACTCGAGTCGCTGGTCAACCTCGTGACTTGGAGCTTCACGTAAGTGCCAACCGACTTGAGAAGGGGATAAGTGATTTTGTGAAAGCTATCCAAGAAAATTTCACTCCCACCAAACTCGTGGTTCGGATGATCGAATTTACAAAAGAGGATTACTTCAAGCGATTACTGGAAGCCCTGCGCACCAACACTACGATTCAGGTCCTGGATATTTCGAAAGCGTCCCTTCCATATGATGCAAGTCCGGAGACATGTGAAACCATGCAGAGGGTTTTCGCCGAGAATACCACACTTGAGGACTTGGACATTTCTGGAGAACAGGCGCATCTGGAGGTCACGCGATTCGGAATAGGCTTAAATCAGGCATTGACTGGTCTCAAAAAGAATAGTACTTTGAAATCTCTTCGTATAGAGTACCAAAACTTAGGTCTGGAAGGAGCAAATACGCTCTCCTCTGTTTTGGAAGAGAATAGGGGTCTGACGCATATCTTTTGTGAACACAATGATATCAATCTTCAAGGATTCACCATACTCGTCAATGCTATCGCAAAAAATCACACTGTTCTTGAAGTTCCTTATATGCAAGACGATCAAGACATCGCTATGAAACGAATGAGTGCCAGCATGAGGGATACACGCCGCGCCACGAGCTCTTCGGGCCGTGAAAATCACCACGTAAAGAGCTCAGTAAAGCGAACGTTGAAAACTTTTGGGGTTGGGGTTGAGAAGCCTGTGAAACAAGAATTAACACCTCAAGATGTTGATCAAGTGGTAAAGGTCTTGGCCGAGAAGTGGAATACGGAGATTGGGAGACTATCTATGTTCTTGGAAAGAAACAGAAACATAGCTATGGGTGTGGAGGGGTACGATCCTGTTGAGATTATAGGCGAACATGCTATGCGTCCTACTACTGCGATGAGTGACCGAGGGATCTTAGAACAAGTTTTAAGCAACACGACGCCTAGGATTGAACTGGGAAATCCAGTCGAAATCACAAATGATCGATTTTCTGGTATGACGCCATTAGCGGAGGTACTTAATCCCATGGAAATGGAAAATGAGAGGCCTGTGGATGAAAAGGAAAATATTCAATTCAAACGTATACATTACAAACGCAGTAAGGATGGAGGTCTGCTGCCTGATTTACCTTCTTTGGACAGCGAAAATATGTTTGGATTGGAGGAAAGGGAAGAGGTCCAACTTAAATCTAAACGCATTTCTTACAAACGTAGTAAGGATGGAGGCTTACTGCCTGATTTAGGGTCGTTGGGTAATGAGAAGATGTTTGGATTGGAGGAAAGGGAAGAGGTCCAACTTAAACCTAAACGCATTTCTTACAAACGTAGTAAGGATGGAGGCTTGCTGCCTGATTTAGGGTCGTTGGGTAATGAGAAGATGTTTGAGTTGGACAATGGATTGTTTGAAATGGAATCTTGATTCTTTGATTTCAGATTTAGTACTTTTGTATGGTTCATTGGTGCGATCTTTGCTTGCTTTGAGTCGCGTTGCATTTGGGATGGAGTTACGGAATTGGTTTACTACTTTACTCGCACTAGAAGCAAAAAAGCGAATGCATACTTGCAAGCGCGCGTGGCATAGAATACAGCTATACAGCTAGTAATAGGGATAGGGAATACTCTTTACTTTTGTCTCATGGTTGGATTAATGGAAGGGTAGTCGGGAAGTGCAGTTGCATGCATATCTGTATATTGAGGAATGGACGGATTGGGATGGATGGCGAGGGATACAATCATTGAATTGGGTGAACTTGACTATATTAAAGATACAGGTAAAGGAAGGGGAGGGAAGGGTGTTTTAGGAGTATTTATGCTTGTTGCATCATTCATTGATAGGCGTTGGAAGATTTGGATTTTGATAGGGCGTTAGGAGCGAGATTTTGAGATGTTGAATAGAGTGCTCATGCACATATAAACTAGGCGATTGGATTGGTGAGGAATCTTTGTGCTTGGAAGTATGTTGAATATATTATGAAGGTGGATGGATGGATCGATATACCAAATGAACATTCGTAGATTTATGAATTGAATCGAGAATCAATTTTTTCTACACATATATATGTTTACTTTATCGTCATCACCAGTCTGGCATTTCTTGGTGGGTTCATTCGCATTCTGTTCTGTGTTTGTGGGGTAATCATCGGTTTTCGCTTATTTGGTGTTGGGTTGGGTTGGGTTGGATAGTCTCCTGTGTATGTATGTATGTATGTATAGTGGTGGGCACGATTGATTGATTGATCAATGAATTGATGGATAGATGGATAGATATAATAGGATATAGATATATTCTTCAAGAGTTGAGCACTGGAATATTAACGATGTGGAGATTGAGGAGTTGAGGGGTTATGATTCGGGATTGTGTTGTGTTGTGTTGTGTATGGTATTTCATAATGATATTGATTTTGATATTGATATTGATTTTGATTTTGGAGTAGTTGATTGGTTGGTTGGGTTGTGTAAATGTAAATATAACTAAGACTAAGACTAAGACTAATTGTCTTTATCTATTCGTGGGAAGTGGATGGATGGGATTGGTAGAGTGATGTGTGGGTATTTAATGTAATAGAGGATGGGCTTTTGAGAATTTGAGAATTTGAGAATTTGAAAATTGGGAAGGGAGGGAAGGGGGGGGAATCGGGAAGGAAGGAAGGGATGGGATGGGATGGGATGGGATGGGACAGAGATGGAAGATGGAAGATATTTTGGCTTGGGTAGGTAGGTAGGTGGTTTAGAATGTTTAGAATGTTTAGAATCTTGAGCAAATTAATGAATGAGAGTGAGTTTATTGAGTTGGGCTGAGTTGAGTTGAGGGATCGTATATGCGTATTTAATAAGTTGGATTTGGATTTGGATTTGAATATTGAGAAGATATATACATATATTGGTGTAATAGGGAGAGGAATGATTTTTCTCTCCTCGCTTCTTTTCTTTGTATTTCTGAGAAATTCATTGTACTCAACGAATAAATAAATGAATAGGTAGAAAGTGAAAGTGAAAGCTGGCAAGCGTGAGATGAGAAAGGAAGAAAGAAGAAAATGGTTCTTTCTTTCTTTCTTTCTTTCTTTCTTTCTTTCTTTCTTTCTTTCTTTCTTTCTTTCTTTCTTTCTTTCTTTCTTTCTTTCTTTCTTTCTTTCTTTCTTTCTTTCTTTCTTTCTTTCTTTCTTTCTTTCTTTCTTTCTTTCTTTCTTTCTTTCCCTCCTCTTTTTCTTGGATCAATGAATCAAGTACTTCATAAATCGATATTTTACTACTAAGAATTCGCTACTGCTACTCAAGTATTCTGATCGAATGAACGAATAATAAACTAGCCGGTTATCAGTGTGAATAATCGGGATCGATAGATCAGAATAGGATGGATTGGATTAGAATAGGATAGAAGTCTGGAGTGTGCGTGCGAGTGTGAGGGGGATTTGTTAGAAGGTTATATGTATATATATATATATATATCACACATGCTTTCTTTGGCTGGGGATATGTGAAGTTGTTTCATATTTGGATATTTGGATATTTTTTTGGGTTCGGGGTTAAGGAGTTGAGTATCTGGGTAGGTAGGTAAATGTATGGATTTACGACTACTCGCACTAGCACTATTACTTGCGCTGTCGATCAATCAATCAACTGGCTATACACACTTCACCATCCTCATCATCACCCCCGCCCTTCTCATGGACAAACCAAAACAATCAAAAATGCATACTCTCGACTCCCCCCTTACGCCCTCCTCTCCCATCCCCAAACCACAAACTCTCTATTTCGCCTACGGTTCCAACCTCTCTCTCTCTCGCAGATGAAAATGCGTTGTCCGGACTCGATTTTCGTGGGCATGGGTTTGTTGCAGGATTATCGATGGATGGTGAATCAGAGGGGATATGCTAATATTGTTTTCTGTGGGGGAGAGGGAGAGGGAGAGGGGGCTGAGTCTGAGTCTGAGTTTGGGTGTGAGGAGGGAGAAGAAGGTGGTTTTGAAGACGGGAAGGATGTCGAAAACAAAAATAAAAATAAAAATAAAAACAACCCTCCACCCGCCTTTCCTCCCCCTCCCCTCAAAGCAGCAAAAGAAACACACTCCCCCATCCCCCCTCAACCCCCCATCTACGGACTCCTCTACACGCTCTCCCCCCGCGACGAAACCCTCCTCGACACCAGCGAAGGCGTACCCTTCGCATACACAAAAATTCATCCTCGCGTCACTCTCCTATCCGTCTCGCCAACACTTTCTGCGCCCGCGGTATCATTTCTATTGTCTTTATTTCCCGTTTCCGTTTCTACTTCTTCAATTACTGGATTAGCATCAGCATCCCCATTTACATATCCCTCTACTTCTCCATTCTCCTCCTCTTCTAAACCACCTCACCATTCTCCCACCACCGCAACCGCAACCACCTCGCAGCAATCTCCACCCCTTCAAATCCGTGCGCTAACCTACATCGATACCCAGCGCACCACTCCTTCCGCCCCCAATCCCGAATACATCACGCGCATGAATCGCGGGATTCGGGATGCGCTTTCCAAGGGGTTTCCTTCATCGTATGTACGAGATGTGATGCGTGTTTACATTCCCGCTTGCGAGAAGGGAGGGGGCGTCTGATGATGGCGATGGTGGTGGTGATGGTGGTGGCGGTGACGATGGAGGCAATGACGATGATGGTGGCAATGACGGCGATGTGATGAAGGATTTGAAAAGTTGATAGAGAGATGAAACAGGAACTTGGCTTTCATAGATGGATTCCAAAGTTAAGAAGAGACAACCTATACCTTATGGCTTGTCTAGATTGCAGGATTTTAATACTAAAAGTCACATGGAAACAATGGATCAAGTACATTTAAAATATATGTTTCTGTATAATTTTGAATCATGATGATCATATCGGCTACTACCCTATATTTGTACACTTTGAAATTCCGCGACTTTTTCAGACGTATCTTCCATCTTTCCATTCCACCACCTTTGAATACATTTTTTCATAATGTCCGCCTTCATTTTCCATTGCCTCCCAAAATGTACCTGCTTGCCACCAAAAGAAGAGATCAACCAGTGATTTCGCAGTTCACTCCTCCGGTCATCCATGCGTCTATGTTATGTACCCTTATTATGCCTAAATCCATAGGAAGCGTTGGGTATCGTGTTTCGTTACGACATCAAAAAAAGAAAAGAAAATGAGAAAAATGTGTACAAGAAAATGAATATGCTAAAAGTAGAAACTCCAATACGATGCAATGTCCAGCGCTTGCAATGCATTTGAAGATATACTAACTTAACACATGTGCCGCAAAAGATTTATCAATAACCTAATCAAGTGATTGGGTTCAAAAATGGGCTGAGTAACAACTCGTCAGCACTTGGTCGTTTTGTATGTTCAACTTCAAAAGTTGAAGCCAAAAAGACCTTTGCATCGGGGCTAGCCTCATCCGGTACTGTAGGACTAATTCTTGCACCACCAATCTTGAAGATGGCCTGCAGTTGAGAGCAATCGGGGAATGGGTGAGTACCTGTCATCATCTCGATGACAAGGCAGCCGAGTGACCAGATATCTGCTTTGCGTGTATAGGCGGTTTGTTTGACGACCTCAGGTGCCATCCAGAAGACAGAACCTTGTAGAGAAGGTCGGTTCTTGTTGTTGCCAGGTCCATTGAGAAGATTTGATGCCTCAATCTTCTTCGAGATTCCAAAATCAGAAATTTTGATTCCACCCTTGTTGTCAACAAGAATGTTTGCCCCTTTAATATCTCTGTGAATAATGTCTTTACCATGGAGATAGGCCAAGCCAGTAACGATTTGTCGCACAAAACTTCGAATTAAAGGCTCTCCCAATGCCCCATAAGAATTAAGCATGGTTTGGACAGAACCACCAGGTACATATTCGAGGAAAATGTTGAGATGTTTGTCAGATGAACTTGCTCCAAGGTATTGGACGATGTTGGGATGCTGGAGATCGCGGAGGAAACTGATCTCGCGCTTCAAAGCGTCAATCATACTCTTTTTGCGAGCATCGTTTTTACTGTCTGTACTTGGCGAAGGTGTCTCGACTTGCTTGACCGCAAGCAGTTCACCAGTGACAGCATGCAGAGCCAGGAAAACACTACCAAAGGAACCTTGACCAATGAGTGCACCCTTCATCCATTTACTGTCATCCCAAGAGTCACCCTGCAGGAAACTCTCCAGTTCTTCATCCAGTTCCTCACCGTCATTATTCAGAGCTTGAGTAATCTCTTTCAGAGAATCTCCAGCTTCTGTGCTGCCGTCTTCAAAGTAGCTATCTCTCACGCTACTTGAATCGTCAGTAGTCACATTAACATTGGTAGTGTCAGATCCGCTGTCAGTCGCAAACGAGACATAAGATTTGCGATTTGGCTCGGTTGGTGATTCTTCTTGGACGATGTCAAGTAATGAAGAAGCTACCGAATCTCTAAATCGACTACTAGTTGCCCTCGAAAGGTCTAATGGTCTGATTTTTGCTAATTGGCTATTGCCCATGAGCCAAGTATCGGCAATTGTTGGCATTGGAGGTGCATCAGCTACGCTCGAAGCAAAGCTCAAATTACTGGCAACGCTCAAACGACTGTTGACCTTACTAAGACGAGTGGATCTCCGCAATGAAAGTCTGGCAGTACGATCAATCTCTTCGCGAGGATGGTCGGGGAAGTATGTCGTCAAATCTGATGTGATCAATTCACTTGGAGGCCTTTGTCCAAAGAAGTGACGTAGACCGCCACCTTTCTTGCTGGCCTTATGTCTTGAGCTCTCCCTCGAGTCGGCTGGCAATGGCCTTTCAAGATCCTTAGCCGCATTATATACATTACGTTCCCTCTCGGTAATGGACAAGTTTGATCCAGTGGATTGAAACGAGGCAGGTGATAGTGGGTGCTGAAGATTGTCATTCCAGGTTTCTCCGAGCATTTTCTGAACTTTGAGTTGACTGCGCTTGTTATCAGATGTTTCAATGGCGCGATTATGAGTTGTGGTGGCCTCCTCCAGTGCGATGCTAGCGGCTCGCTGTAGCTCGTCGTCACCAGGTTCGCCTGCGTGTATCTTTCGCAAGATAAGTCGATTTCTTTCTGCCCTCCTTTGATCTTTGATGATACGCCAGAGTTCGGCTTCTGGCAATCGACGGCATTGGCTAGGATCCGGATCAACACCAGCAAGAACCCAGAAACAATAGTTCCGATCGTGATCCTCACGATAGCCAAATTTTCTCAGAGTCAATCGCATTACCTCGTCACAAGAGCTACAATCCGCAACCTTGACCACCTTTGTGACACCTTTGGAAGATATCACCCTGATGACATCTTGGTTTGTTGGCAATGAAGCCATGAGTGAGCCGTCGATGCTGGGATTGGCTCGAGTATGTCCAGTAGCTAGCCGAGCTATCTGTGGTTGTGTGGGATCAGATGGAGTGGTGGGACGTCTTCCGGAAATAGTTGCAGCGCTGCCTGGTATGCTAATGTTACTTGATCCATTAAAGTATCCTTGGTTTTGGTCTCGCTTCATTTGTTCTGCCGGGCTCATGATACCATATCTTTGCTGTTGTCGTACAGGTCGAACTTCAGAGTTTGTTAAAGGTGAGACAGGTCGCGAAACTGGCTTGCTAACGTTCTCGGGAATCGCTGTAGCGGTATTGAATGTATCAAACTGCCGTGAGAACCTCTTATTGGTAGATGTAGACATGTTCCGACTTGCGGAGTTTGCGGGACGAGGTGAACCAGAGGAAGATGGAGTGTGTGCAAAGGTATCCAAGGTCGCAAAAGAGTCCTGTGATTGAATCATCAATATCGATCCGCTGCAACGAGAAACAAACGGATGCTTACCCTATTTCTTTTCTTCTGATTGGCATACGCCTTCGTCCTGAGCTTCTTGATGCCCAAGAATAAACGAACGCGATCTCCTATCTTTTCAATGCCCATTTCCTGAAGGACTGCTTTGTCCATCTCCAAAAGATTCTCGCCATTTATATTGTTCTTCTTGAATAACTTCTCATAATCGCCACAGTTGACACTCCTGAGCCAATCGCCAACTTGATCCTCGTCCCATCGTTTCGCCGACTCTGGACCGTCGACATCAGAAAACTCAGATTCTGTAGGGCTCGCGAATGTTTGATTTGTGGCCAACATGGCGGGCGCTCTTCTACTCGATTGAGCAGTGGCTGTTTGTGAATTAGAAGAGAAGGAAGACGAGGACGGGCCCAGCGATGCGGGAAAGGGATTCTTTGAAGCTAGCATTGCCATTGCGCGGATGTGATTAAATAGGCATGAAGCTGGTTGTTGATTAAATGTACGAAATTGATTTGGAAAAGCAGGTGCGAATTGGGAGTGAAAGTGGATAAACTTGGCGAGATAATTATTTGCGACAACGAGACAGAAAGGCTGAGGTCCGACGAATGAATGCAAAGACCAGATGGCAGTTGTTTGTTTGAAAGGTTGAAGGCCAAACGCTTCAAAGGGCGTGTCGAGAGGGTGGATGGAGTGAGTTGAGGTGGTGGAGGACTTCTTTTTTCTTGCTTGGGTAGGTAGGCCGGTACTTTATATGTATGCGAGTGAATGCTCAATTGCTCAACGATTGTGTTGCACGGTATGTCGTTCCTTGTACGGTCGATATAGATCTTCCAGGATCTATTTTAATAAGAGTTTATAGATATAGCACCTGGTAAAGATCTATCGAAGATTCGTGGGTTGTGGAGTTGGGGCGGGATAGAATTTAAAGAACAGACACAGAGGCAGGAGGTGGAGGTGCTGGAGGGCTGGGTAAGAGCAATGCCAGAGCAAGTACAAGTACGTGCGAGCGAGCGTGCCCATGTGAGTGGGATTTGGGATTAGGGATTGGGGATTGGGCCAATCTGAGGTGGATTGTTGCTGCGAGTGAAGTTTTGAAGTGCAAGTGGAGAGGCTCAGACTCAGAGGGGACTCCAAGGAAGGTGTTGAGGGTATGGATTAGGAATAGGTCGGTCGGTGTTTCCTCAATAAACGAGGAAGAAATTGGATTAGATGAATAAAATAAAGAAGAAGTGTCAATATTTGCACGTCGTTATAGGCCGGCTCCCTTCGATCCAAGCTTGCAATGAATAATGACCGACCGGACGCTTGGGTTTCGCTTTATTTATTGCCTCGATGCAAGTCAAGTAAGGTCTGATTCAAGGTTCGACGCTGATTGAAGGGAGCGACGACTGGCTTTACCACGCATCCACGCATCCACGATATACGAACTTTGATTAAGGTCTTTTCTGAGACAATTATGGACGCGGCTGCCAAAGTAAGCTATCACGCTACGTTTTGCATGAGTGGATCCAAGGAAAAAAAGGGAAGAGAGGCGATGAGGGAGGATAGTCAGACCCATTCTGATTTGCCTTGGGATGAAGATGAAGGGAACAGGGATTGAACAGACATGTACATGCTAAGGCAAAGAGAGGAAAAGGCGTAATCATAAGATTAACTCAATATGGTCAAGGGTGGAATGATTATGCATCTTTCAAGCCTTTTCCCAGAGAACTTTTTGCACAGTGTGGAGAATGTAGATACTAGCCAAGTGTGCTTTGCTGCTTATGATTATTGGGTAGATGGGTGTGGAGTAGACAATTATAGACAGGTAGACAGGTAGACATTTATCGACAGGTAGACAGTTATAGACAGCTAGACAGCTAGACAAGTAGACAGCTAGACAGTTATAGACAGCTAGTTTTACTCACAACTTTCCTTACCGAGCCGCCTGCCTACTTATTCCTACTTAACTCTTAGCACCCTGCGGTAAGCCCGTATGCGACTTGAGCTGCTACTATCTGCAGTTCTACTTTGGACTCTGCAACTAAAACCATTCTAGATCGCAGCAACTGATGGAGGAAGCATATCAACATCATCTAACATTCCATATCGGTCAAAATGCGTCGGAAACTACTGGGGATGCGATGCTTCTACTCGGCAAACATGTAGGATGACTCCAAATGTTTCTCCGGAAAACAAAACCGATTCATCTAGATCATGTGAGGTGGGGATTGGATTTATGTTTCTGTTCCTCATTACGAGGGTGAAAACTCAAGAGAAAGAGACCTTCAGGCCAGCGGGCTTAAAGACAGATAGGGTCTGAGGACGATAGATAGGGCTTCATCAAAATGCATTCAACTGACGAATAGCGTTATCGATATTTCTAGTGAGTAACCACCACTTTTCCCCATGCTTTGAATTAAAAAAAAAATAGATGAATGAGGGACGATGGACGATGGACGATGGACAATGGACGATGGACGATAGACCCTGGACGATCCAATGTTTGAGGAATTTCGGTACAGTCGGTCTGTCTGTCTGTCTGTGTGTGTGTGTTTATCCCCATCTCTCGAGAAAAACAAGGAAAGACATAGCGATCCCAAAGGCTGTACATGTACATACAGTATATCCTACCAGATTTCTACCTTATGCGCTGGCAACAAATTTTCATGCAATCGGTGGGTAGATAGTCAGATGAATATAAAAAGCTGAATACTTTCATAAATCTTATTTGTCGGGATAAATAATTTGCCTCTTTGCCTCCTCCCTTCAAAATATCGCACAGTCTCAACTTTTTGGTCGTCCTAGAGACGACCCTGATCTTCCACTTTCAATTGGTTCCGGCATGGACTCACGGCGTTTGATAGTCGCTGATTACTTTTACCTAGAGAGATATGAAACGCCCCAAGGTCGGTTGGTCCAAATAGCTTGTGCGCGCGAATGGTCGGGGGAGAGTGGCTCCGGAAAATAGCATCATAGATCAGATAGCCTTAGGGATCTTAGCTGTCAGTGCCAGAGAGGAAAAAACTTAAAAAAAGAAAGTCGGAAAAATACTCCAAAGGAAAGCGTCGACTAGTGTCAAATGGTAATTCGGAAAATTGGAGGGTTGTTCAGAAGTACCGCATCATCTGAATATTCCACAGACTTTATATGTTCTCATCTACATCGTACACTATGGACCAATACGTGGTATGTCATGCCTGCCTACACTACGTACATGCCATTGTCGTAATAAGAATACCCAATTCGAAGACGGGGAGAACAGAAGAACCATTCGTAGGATCGTATTATCAGCATGAACCTGCCGATGAGCTCTCGCTAAACCACCGTATAGTTATGGCTAGACCATGCATCACTCCAGTGGCGGCGACATCCTGCGACTGCTCAGTTCAGCAAGTTTATCTTTCCTCCGACCTCCAACCGTAAGCTACCCACACTTTCGTGCAATCCACAATTATATAAAGCTACTGACTACCCACATGATGATATATGCGCTAATCGTGAGCAGCGTCGAGCCCAACATGAAAAAGGCCCAAAGGCAATCGCCGAGTGAGTAAACAATGTTGATGATAAATAAACAACCCTTTTCGGAGGCGAGGGTCCCTCCTTGATTTGCCGCTGTCAATGGGCGTGATAGAATACCGGCACCATTCAGTTGGTGATCTTGATGATGATTCTGTTTGATGTTTGAGAAATGGTCCAATGATCTAATTCCAATGACCGTAGATCAATTATGAAACTCCAAGGGTCGCGAAAGCATTGACAAAAGATAGGAGGACCTCTCTTGACCAATGGCATTATTCGCTAGAGCATTAGTCTTGGAATCCATACGGACTTATTCGAAATTCTCGACTACCGAGAAAAGGAATCATGTCGTGAACACTTGTACATAGGTGCTACTTTCATGTACTCTCATGTAACTATGTTTTTTCTTGGAAATCAAAGTTTACTACGTTGCTTTCCAAAGCCGCAAAAAGATCCTTCCAGATTCGGATCCATAAAACATTGATATTCGGTATGCTTGTTTCAACTCCTCTTTCGCGTCGTCTTTGGTTTGTTTGACAAAGTTTTTACGCATCATCAGTCTCGACGTCTTCCTTTCTTTTGGCCTGGGTCAGTCGTAACACGCAAAGCATCATTTCCTTTCCAGCATGATCTACACGATATCTGAAGATATGAGCTCACCTGTGTGAGTTCATCTGAAGAAGAAATAAGATTCTCCTTATCAAAACTCGTTTCATGCATTCTTAATCTCTTTTCCTCAATGCTACATCACGGCTGCCTCGATATCCCCTGTCTCTCGACCTTTCTTAGCCTATCATCTTTTCAAATATCTCTTCATTCCTACTGATCTAAACATAGTATTGGTGGCATGTGAAGCCCCCACAAATCGAAATATATTATAAACACTGTTTTCCTATTTTGGCTTCGGGGTGGTGAAACCTCCGCCCCCATTTGACACCTTGACTTTCCAAGAGCCGGAGGAATTTTGCGACCCTGCCCTGCCCATGGAAATATATCTTCAATATTGCTGAGCCAAGACACCCCGAAATTCACTGTGCTCACAAACTCAATGCCCAGGC